>CM036944.2:12324116-13524116 GCA_020352615.2 Yoshiicerus persimilis
CTTATAAGTTGAAAATGTTGCACAAAACTTGGCAATGATTATACCTTTTTATTGCTAGCCACTCCGTCCTCGCAGTCGAGAGCGACACAGTCTGCATTCAATGTCGGAATTTTTCTAATTTTTCTATCATCATTTCCTGGAACGTACATCAATACTCTCCGTGGAATATACCTTTTGGGTATTGTGGGGATAGCCAAAGAAGCCTGAATTGATTAATTATAATTACATTTAAACCCTATATCAAAGCTCAATGGACTGGCGAATCCGTTTTAAACATGATATATGACAACTTATGACGTTAGTGATAGTTCCATATTTCGATGATATAATAATATAAATAGATACTTTTGATGGTTTACTAATGCAATACATTCCATGTACTTACACTAGTCATGATGTTTCTTGTGTGCAAACTGTCATTTGTATTCGAATTTATTTTCTTCATAAATCCAGGTGCTGCTCCAAAGAGTCTAATATTAACCCATGGCGAACAAAAGAGAACAGGATTTTTGAGTAAAGTCAAACACGGATAATGCGCCTGCAAACAATATAATATATAATTCACTTTGATATAAGATTCACATTATGGATAAGGTCTAAAACAAATGAGAAATACATATTTTTTGTTAGTACAAATTATTTCCAGCTTTTATGATTTTCGGTAAGTAAAATTTTCGTTCAATGAACTTACCAAAATCTAGTAATCTGGATTAGTATGTACTTAGAAAATAAAAAAGACTAAAAGTATAAATAATATAATTGCAAGTCAAAACAGGTTTTACAGTTGATAAAATTTCTGCTAAATCCCACATATAGTGTTATCGTTATCAACTCAAAACTGGAAAAAAGGAAGATACAGTACAAATTATTCATGAAAAATTTGAAAAACCATGGCCGTATGAAAAACTTTATGAATACACAACCGTTGGCTGCTAGACTTTTTGCTGTTGAAAGACTATCTCCTAAACTCAACTCTACTGCGCGCTATTGGTTAATTCTCCCCATCTAAGTAGGCTATACCGCTATACTATTGTGCTATAATTTTGCTGACTATAGTAGGTTAAACAGTATAGGTAGCTCAACAGCAAACCACAACACACAGCTACGGATTAGTTAGTAAATCGAATGTGGAGTCCAAGTCCAACTGTCTGGAATTCTGGAATCCACTTTTCCAACCTTTTTAACAGTTTTTAAGATATTTTAGTGAAAAAAGAATGGAAACAATTATAGAGCAACAAAGACGGTACCATGAAGAACGGGAGAGAAGTGTTGACGCGATGGTGAAAGAATTTTTGCACAAGAAAAGTTCGGTAAGAAATAAGAATAAATATTTTTACAACCTACATTTGATTGTACTATTTAAAAGCTGGTGTAGAATTTGTCCGGGAAGGTCAAAACTGTATCAGAAATATGTGAAATAAAAGTTAAAAACGAAATAGTTACTTTGCTTAACTTTCAATGCTCAAAAGAATTGTTTACTTATTTCGTAAATGAAATGCTAAAATGTAGTTTGCTATATAAATAATTACGGCATACTGGAAGCCCGAAGCCCTAAATGGTAGCTTAGCTAAATTTGTCATTCAAGTTATATGTGAATAGGATTAATACATTTATTTGATAACTTTTTTACTTTATAGCAACGTGATCACATTAACAGCGAGCATAGAACCAAAATGCTATTGGATGTAAGTCCTTTTATATTTATAAAACTAAATGATATGCCCTAAATCAGCTTCCGAATTAATAGATTAGTGTACGTATTTTAGCGTTACATGGAATGTACTGACAGTCTACGCGACCTTTATGAAGACAAGGATGGTCAACGCAAAGAAGAAATCCAGTCACTATCAGGGCCTAACGAATTCGTTGAATTTTATAATCGATTAAAATCAATCAAAGAATTTTACCGGAAGCACCCCCATGAAGTTTCTGTTCCAATGTCAATTGAGTTCGAAGAGTACTCCAAAATGAGAGAAACAAATAATGAAGAGTACATGAACCTTGTAGAATTCAGCGACGAAGAGGGCTATGGGAAATATTTGGATCTGCATGAGCACCATGAAAAATTCCTGAATTTAAAAGGAGTAGACAGAGTTGATTACATCACATTTTTAGGAATTTTCGACAGACTTTTTGAAATACCCAAAGAGAAAAAAGGTTTCGAATATCGAAAGTATCTCGAAAGTCTTTTGGAATACTTACATTACTTTTTGACGAGGATAAGACCACTGACTGACTTTGATACAATCCTGGGGGACGTACAAAAAGATTTTCTTCAACAATGGGAAGGAGGACAATTTCCAGGTTGGCCAAAAGAAATGCACGCTGGAGCACTCACTCACACTGGAGCTCATTTAGATTTATCTGCATTTTCCAATGCAGAAGAACTTTCTTCACTAGGATTGGATCGTCTTAAATCTGCTCTTATTGCTTTGGGGTTGAAGTGTGGAGGGTAATATTTTATTGCAATTAAAACGTTTACATTTAAGGACAATATTTAGTAAAGTGCAATATCTAAACTGCATCTATCCTTTGTAGAACTCTAGAAGAAAGGGCACAACGTCTCTTTGGAACGAAAGGAAAATCCTTAGAGGATATAGATCCTTCATTGTTTGCTAAGTCAAAGCCAGGGAAAAGCGCAGGGAAAAACAAAGATGCCGAAAAGACCAGGGAGATTGCCAGTTTAGAAGCGCAGATTTACAGACTTGCTGAATTATTATCGGAACAGCGAGCAGCTACAAAGGAAAATGTTACAAGAAAACAAGCTAGAACAGAGGGAGAACGAGAAGAATCGGATGAAGAAGATCAAGCTAGCGAATCTGATGACGACGATGATGATGACATTCCATACAACCCTAAAAATTTACCTTTAGGATGGGATGGAAAGGTATCACTTCGTTTTGCATTTCATTTAATGACATTAAGTACAAATCTAGTTTCAGTTGTTAAATACTATATCTAGATAGAATATACATATTATATTCAATGAATTAAATATAATCGAAATAATTCTTTATAATGTAGCCTATCCCCTACTGGCTTTACAAACTTCATGGCCTCAATATCAGTTACAACTGTGAGATTTGCGGAAACTTTACGTACAAAGGGCCTAAAGCATTTCAGCGACACTTTGCGGTAATCTAATTTACAGTTTCGTAATTTTATATTCTATCCATAAGTAAATGCTCATTGAACCAATAATTTAGAGTAACATATTTATAAATGTAGGATAAAATAGTAAAATCTCTGCTGTCAGTCAATTTACTAGCGACTAGCCTAGCACTGGTAGCACATATTTGCTATTTACATAGGTTATATTTTCTTCTTATCTTAATCAAACGTATTAATTATTTACTTAGGAGTGGAGGCATGCCCATGGAATGAGATGTCTTGGTATTCCAAACACTGCCCATTTTGCCAATGTTACACAAATTGAAGACGCCCTGGGATGTAAGTTGCCATTATATATATTAAAACTTTAAAATAATTTAAAACATACTAATTTCAAAAAACTGGTGAATTTCAGTATGGGACAAACTTAAGGGACAAAAAACTGCAGAACGCTGGCTTCCTGAACAAGAGGAAGAGTTTGAAGATTCAATGGGAAATGTTGTTAACAAAAAAACTTTTGAAGATCTCAAACGCCAAGGTTTGCTCTGACCTTGTCATCATCAGTCAACCATTGTCCTGACTTTGTCATCATCAGTCAAGGATTTTTTACTGTTACAAATACGAAGAGTATTGTACTATATATACAACTGTAATTACTGAGAAGTAAGAAAGTAATTATTTATGAAAAAAATAAAACAATGCTTACAGTTTACAGTTTTAAAAATTTATCATGATTTAACTATTTATCTTTTTAACTTTGGTGTTTTGGGAAGAGTTCATCACATTCACGGTGATACAAAATCTAACTAATTTTAATGCTGATGTCTGTCAATGCCAGAGCCAGATTACTGACAATATAACAAAAATTACATGCATAAGCACAGTAGTACATTACGCATACGCGTGAGTTTTAATAACTTAATTTAGGCTATAAAGGGCACCTACCTAATTTAAAATGCAACATGCCACTTACATGCACGGTAACTGGAAGTATGTGTTATGAATTTTACAGGTTCATTTTCCAAATAATATCTCTTTATTTGTCAGATACACATACAAAATCAAGTATTGGCAGCAATCACGTCAGTTAAAGCAGTAATAAAGTTAACATTTCCTAATTAAGGATTTACTGCTAGAATTGTTTATATAAGCACTTTTTAATTTGTTCTATTTTCATAAAAAATCAACTTTTTCGTATTCACGGAATTCGGTTAATTGTTATTTTTATTTATTGAAATAAAAGTTGAGTTTTCGTTAGAGAACTACGAACAAAAATTAAAATGACAAAATTCAAAATATGTGGACTTTTTCGTAAGATGTTCAAAAACATTAAATCAAAAGTAGTCAAAATTTCAAAATGCAAAGCAAATGTTCGATTAATTATTAGACTAATGGTCAAATTATAACAAACGCAATATTTGCATGTATGTCAGTGAAATATTTTCAAAGCTATTTTACTTTTTCTCCTGTAATAAATTGTGTAAACGTAAGTAGAATAAACTAATAATATATATTTTATTTTAAGCACTACATCTACGCATCTACCTATAAAACATATGTCTTGTAAATGTAACCAATTTATATAGGTACATTCTTAGTCAAGGAAATGTCAAATGTCCACAACAGAAATACACTTCTTGAAATGCAATCTTTTACCGGACCTTGTGGTGAAAGTTGCCATGCATCTTGAACATTGGTATGGTTTCTCCATGTAATGCATAACTCTTATATGCACGGCGCAATCTGACTTATGATAGTATATTTTCTTGCAATATTTGCACTGGAAACGGCCTGCGAACTTATTGTGAAAACGAGCACTATGATAACCCCTCTTGTTTTTTGAAATAACCATATTGCACATCTTGCACCGTGCTTTAACTTTCATTCCTGCAATATCTAAAAAAAGTGCATTTTGGCATTTATTGTAAGATTAAGATTAACAATAGCAAAAAGTAAGTAATTAGTATCACCTTCAAAATATTCTTTCATGTCAGAGAGCACTCCCGCTGGACAAATGATTCCTCGCTCGATGTGAGGCAGTTGGGGACCATTACGAAGATTCGGGTGCACTTTTTGCCCACTCTTTATATCGCTAATGTTGTTGACATTCCTTGAAGATTCTCTTAGAGGAATTTTTTTTTCTGTTGTTAAGCATTCCTTTTCATTTGGTATTATATCATCAATTTCATTAGGAGTCTCTTTATCTTTATCGCTGTGACACACCTCCAAATGAATTCCGAGACTTTTCTCCGAAGGAAAAATCTTTTGACAATGACTACACTTATATTTTTCTAAAGGTCCGTGAAAAGAGACAAAGTGACGCTTTAAACTTTGTGATGACATGATTCGGGACGAACACAGCTTGCATTTGTAATAATGACCTTTTTCTAAAACGAATTAAAGTCAAATATGTTAAATACCATATTTATGAGGAAGAAACCAGGAAGCTAATAATAATCATAATCAAAAAACTAAATTTTCATCCGTAGTGTTGTCTTACTTTGAAAAAATGTTTTGTACATTGAGAGTTGCGTCATTTTATTCCTTTCTTTCCCTTTTGCAAAGCCAAACGGATCACCTTTATCAAGTTGTCCCTCACATTTGATTTCGCTAAGGAAATAAAAGAAATCATATTAAGTACGTTAAAAGTTCGATTACGGTTAATTCTGGCCTCCTGGAAATTGTATTATACAAATAGACATTAGGAGTACAGAAAAGCGTTTGTGATACTAAGGTTTATCCCACCCTGAAACTATAATTTAATTGATCGTAAGAATCAAAAGCAATATTGCGACAAAGATAATAAATATCACATTATTGTGAAAGGAATTCCACACTAAATGCATACTTTATTTTTGGTTCTTCGGCTCTTTGAGGTTTAGAGATTTTTTCTGAAGAAAAATTAGATGCTTCATTATTCAATTCATTTCTGTGGCACTTTAATACATGCTTAATGCAATCGCCCCTCTCGTAGAACCGACAATAGCACAATCTACAATGGTAAGGTTTTATTTTTTCATGAACTTGTTCTAAATGACGACGGAATTTTGGTAGACTGCCAGGGCGAGCTATAAAGTGCCTATTGCAGAGTTTACATTTCCAAATGTTATTCTCCATTTCTGAAATTCAGAATTGTTAATTAATTTCCATCGTCATAATCTCTAAACATTTAAGTAACACTTACACGCTTTAATTTCAAGTAGATATAGTATAAAATTACCTTAAATAATAATACTACTTACTTTTAAAATTCTTTTTTATTTGTGCAAATTTAATTTTGTCACTATTGTCGTTAAAAACAACGCATCCCTTTAAAAATGCTCCCGTTTCAGGTGAAATGGACCTGGGCCTTGAACAAATTCGTCGTCCTGTTTTCCTCTTCTTCGCTCGTATTACAACAGTGGCAACAGTGCTACTATAGTTATCTTCAGTGGCGACCACTGCCTCTGAATTTGATATAGAATTCTCACTTGTAATATTACTTTTAGCAGAAAGAAATTCGTCATCAAATAATTGTTCTTTTAAACTTTCTGTCAAGATGTTAGGCTTCACACGGGTGATTGAGTAGTTAGCTTCAGACTCAGACATGTCCATCTCAGAAAAATCGGATTTCTTCTCTTTATGATCTTTTCGTAAGTCGTTTTTTAAATCACGACATTCCACGACAACAATGGGCCTTAAATCTGTAATATTTTGAACATATATTTTTATTTTTCTGCAACATAGTACTAAGAATACATTTTACTCTTTAGTACTTGTAATCAATCGTTATTATTAAAATATATTGATTATGATTATGACGCAAACATTTTTCATACAATGCATATAAAGCGTTCAAAAATTATTGTACCTTTGACAGCTAAGCTTCTAAAGTGGTCAATTTTCTCTTTATATGACTGATATTTAGGGGATCTAATTTTACAATTTTGGTTGGAAGAGATAATGGGGGTTTTCTTCTTTATTGAATTTTGGGATTTTAGAACCAGTATTTTCATATCTAGAACGGATTTTTTAATTTGTTTCAAAGTGAACTCTAGTTTGTCTTGAAGTATCCTTAAACGCTGTACTTTAACTAAACAAGATTGACAAAAGGGAAGTTTTTCACTTCTAAAATTCCATTGCATCTCCGAAGTTAATTGGATGCTTAGTAGCTTAGTATAGTTTTCGAAAAGGCTTGAGGATTGCTTAAAATAGTTTTCATCATTCAAAGTTTCATGACTTAAATCCAAATCAACTGCATATGCATAGCACATAATACAGTGCAATTTTAGAGGACCCTTGTCTTCTGCAATAGTAATAGTAGGAACATTTTTATGTTCCGATTTTTTGATGGATTTAAATATTGGAAAATAGTTGATTGCCATAATTCCTGATTCCTGATACTAGCTAAATCGCCCAGTTCTAAATTACTTCACACTTTACTTTTATGACTTATTATGACATAGTAGTCATTTATTTAAACTGACTGGAAAATTGCTGGTTAGATATGGACAATGTACTGGATATTCTGGAAAGTAGGAAAAATCTGAGAAGTTTACCGCCATTATATTTGCAATACGCGCTGACGGCCAATTCCGAAATGAGATCTTCCTTGAGGTGGGATATTTAAATAGCACTTGTCATCTTGTATCCGTAAAAATACTATTGCATTTTCCTAACCAGATTAATTTTTCATTTCAGATTTAAATAGTCTTTACCTTACCTTGGTTAAGTTAACTGCCTTCGGCATACTATTTTCATTTTATTGTGGGTTTGGGTTCCGGTGTCTGCCAGTCGTGTTCAATAATCATTGGAAGTTCAACCAAGTCAAAAAATAAAATAATCAAAGGTAAGGTTGTTGTTCTGCATCAGCATGTTGTTATTAATTTATGTCTTCTGTTTTTGTTTTGTCATGTCATGTATTTGAAATAAATTGAGACTTTATTGTGCAGACTCAATTTAAACGGCCAGGGGTATACACGAGTTCATCATGGTAAGGGACGTAAGTAAATATTTACGGGAGCAGGAAGGAGCTTCTATGGACGAACAAATAGCTCGGGAATGGTCAAAATTGGATGGCTTGTACACAAATCGTCTGTGGCATCAGTTGACCATAGAGCTTTTGAGTTTCGTCAGAAGTCCAGTTATGCAAACTGGTACTAAACTCATTGATTTGTACGAAAATCTCATTCAAGATTTTGAAATGCGGTTAGTACTTTTTTGTTGAAAATTAGTAAACAATGCTAGATGTAAGTTCTATTTTATTTTTGTACTAATAAAAACGATAATTGTTGCAGAATGAACCCCCTGTCATTTATGGAGATAGTTGCTCTCATCATCAAGCAATACAAAAGTTCGGAGGACGCTCTGAATTTTTTGGATAAAACTGAACCGAAAGTGAAGGCAAGCAAAGAAGCAGTGGCATTATGCAAGATTTCCAAAGGCCAAATCAAGCTATTAAATCTACAAGATATTCCTGGAGCAAAGGTGTGGTAATAATTTAGTACCTAGGAAGAACTCTACCTTACCTATGTTTCATTTTTCAAGTCCTGTAAAACATTAATTTATTCCGTTTAGGTTCTGCTTGAAGAGGCAGATGAAGTACTGAAGACAATTGACGGAGTTTCGTCAGTACATGGCCGCTTTTATTTGTTGCAAAGTCAGTTGAATAAGACAACTGGAGACACGGCCGAATATTATCGAAGTGCGTTGAAGTTTTTAGGATGTACAGACATTAGTACTTTGGAACTCAACAATCAGAGAGACCACGCAAAGAATTTGTCTATTGCAGCTCTGAGTGCTCCCGATATTTACAACTTTGGAGAGCTCGTTAGTGATATTAGTTTTAATAATTTTCTTTTCTTTCTTAGTTTCAATTTTAATTTTGCTAAAAAATATTTCTACTTGAAAACAGTTGGCTCATCCAGTGCTGAAATCATTAAAAAGGACTCCAGATGATTGGTTGGTTCAATTACTCACTGCGTTTAATGCAGGACGTATGGATGAATTTAATCGAATTAAAGTGAAATGGCAGAGCGAGCCTACTCTAAAATTGCACGAAAAAGTTTTGACCGACAAGATTCGTCTTCTCTGCTTAATGGAGGTGTTTAAAATTAATTAAAAGTGTAAATACGTTTACTATTTCATAATGTATTTACTTTGATAAAATTAAAATGCTTTAATAATGCTTTTGTAGATGACATTTAAAAGACCTGCAACAGAAAGAACATTAACTTTTAAAGAAATATCAGAAGAAACAAAACTTGATGAAAATCAAGTGGAACTTTATGTGATGAAGGCTATATCGAAAGGCCTTTTGAAGGGTCACATTGATGAGGTTTCCCGTAAAGTCCAGATGACTTGGGTTCAACCACGTGTATTGGATCGCGAGCAGGTGAGATGGGAATTAATTTATTTAAAAGCAAATCGCTTTATTAGAAGGATACCGATCCAAGGTTTCAATAGCATGTAACATGCATTATTTCTACGTTGTGGTTGTGATTGTGAAATAGTGGAAAAGGCTTAAGGGACTGTGTCCCATAAGCATGAGCTCTATTATTTAAGTTTATACATCTTTTTCTAGATTGGAACAATGGTAAGCCGATTGGATGGGTGGAAAAGCGAAATCACAAAATTGGAAAATATGGTTGAGAAGAATGCTGCAGATATTCTCCTTTTATAAATTGGTTGGTATACGTCCTGAGTTACAAAACGTTGTAAGTTTAACATTTATTTGTGTCTATAAATCCAATAAAAATGTTTGTACTGTACTTCCAAGACTTCCATGAACTTCACTTTTTTCCTTTTTTATATTTTGGGTAATAAGAATTAGGAATGATCATTCATCAGTCTCTGTGTTATGCAATGGTTTACTTTCCTACGTCATTCCAAACTATTTTCATATCGCTGAAGTGTTTTGGCAAATGCGTTCTGTTATTGCCGCTATAGCTAACTACGCTATAACTGTGTCGACCTTTTGATTGCTATATAATCGTACATTATACATACCGATGTGTCTTTTGTGTCCTCATAAATAAATGTTAAACGTGGAATTCATCTTATCAATAACACCTCAATTTGATTGAGTGGTATCTGATAGCCCAACTATGTCGCCAATGTCACACTGTCCAGTTTCGTGTTTTGCTCTCTATTCTGAATATTTGCGAACTTTTTTGTACACTTGGAATGTACTTACCTATATGCAAGACCCTAATCATTTTAAAGGCCAAAATATTAATACAAACATTCGATCATTTATTTTAGTTATTCACCAGACAAGTATATGCAGATGTGTACCATAGAAAATTAGATATATGTGTACTACATTTTAATCTGAAGTGACAGTTTTCAATGTCAACAGATAATATGCTAAATGAGAAAATGAACAATTAATAATAGTGAGGAAACTATTTGATTTTCTATAGGTACCTTAGGGTACTTATAATTCTCGTAATTTAAATATGTGATTTGTTCGTAAACAGTAGATCAGTAGATTTGCTGTAGCAGTAGCTAATTCATCCATTTTGTATAATTTTGTATTTAATACATTTATGTTTTCTTTTTTTCTTGCCCTTTAGTAGGTAAAATTAGGAGAAAGTAGGAGTAGGTTTATCAATTTATCGCTGAAGTTGATTATTGTTTTTAGTGATGATTAAAAATTGCCTGTATTTAAATATTGCCACGTATTGCTACTCAAAATGGAAAACAATTTCTCGCATGCCTATCTGAAGATCCGAAAGCATCAACGAACGTACTTTCTCCTTTCTAACCTTTCTTCATGTATATATATTATAGATGCCACATCGAAAAATCCAGGTTATATATATATTATTTTCGTGCAATTTTATTACGGATCTTATTACGGATCACTTATACATATCTACTCTACATATACATATTTAAAGCAACAATTTTTAATAGCCTTACAATAAGTTTCTTTTTAATTTCCTGCGTACAAAGTGTTAGTTTTAGTTTGTGTTGCGGAAGCCAACTGCATTCATAGCTTTAATTATATGCGGGTCTTGCATGTAATAATTCCATACGAAACCACTTCGATAATTTTCGGCCATTAACATTGTTATCCCGACATCAATGCCAATAACATCGATATTGTACCACTCCGAAAGCTCAATTGGATTGAAAGCATCAATAAATCCGTAACGCTGCCAAGATCTCGGAAAGTTATCTCTCAAGTTTCTTAATACCGCAATTGTTTCGTCAGGTAAAAATGGAATAGAACCTGCAGCTGCACAGGGGACAATGCTGCCATCAGGATGTCCTGGTTTACAATAATAGGAGTACAATATTTAATTAGTAATCATCAAAAAGTTCTGCTATAACCTTATTTAAGATAGAATAATCATATTCTCTGAAACTATATATTTTACCCATTAATGGAGGTCCACCCCAAGCATCATAGCCATAAGGAGTATCTGAAGCTGTTAATCCCCAAAAATTTTCATTATAACTGGAATAGTCTTTTCCTAAATCTTTAATGCAGAATAATTTGGTAGCTTTAGTAGCATTGACAGAATTTTCAAAGTAATTAGTGTACTCGTCCTCTTTGTCTCGGAAGTCGATCCAAGCATGAGAAAATTGATGAACAAATATAGGAGCAGGGAAATGAATGTAAGAAATGTTCTCATATGTAAACCGTGGTCGTGAAAATGCGTCCCAACTGCTGGCAGGAATAGGGTGGGTATCAGAACCAATAGCTTGAAGAACCAAAATCATCAATTCGCAATAGCGGTTCCACCAGTCATTTAAAAACCCAGATTCCGGTTTCCATCCCATATTAAGGAATTCAGTTCCATTCGTCATCCACGCCCAGTCAACCCGGTTGTACATTGCAGTGGTGATATTTTGGATTACTGGATTATTTTTGAAATATTGCCGTACTGTAAGAACTCCAGCCATGAGCAGGGAGGTGTCGATGGAAGATAGTTCACATTCCCAAACTCTAACCCCAGTAGACATGTTGATGAAGTGGTAATAAAATCCATGTTCATCTGTAACATTGTTCCAAAGAAATTCTAAAGTCAGTTGAACCCTTTGTTCGATTTCATCACGATCCCTGAAGCCCCTTTGGTGACCAATAGCTAAGCCTGTAAGACCGAATCCTGTTGCAGCGATGCTGGAAACATCCTTCGTATCGTTTCTTCCCCAAGCGTATGCTCTATCTTTAATTTGTCCAGTGGCAGGATCGGTTTGCTCCCAAAAAAACAAAAACGCTCTCCTTTCTATTTGGTCTAAAAGATCCTCATCTGTAGGGCTAATAGAATTTCTTCCTTCCGCATTTATTATTCCAAATAATGCAACAATTATTAGAAGTGAAACAAACACTTTTAATCCCATTGTGTGTGATATTTCCCTCAGGAACCGATACAGAGAGTCCACAGTCTATAATATCACTGACAAGTTTCAGCTCGTAGTATTCAGTATTCATTCGTTTACATGGTTCGACTTAATCTGGATGGGTTACTATTATTAGCAATAATATACCTATATGTAAAATGTTCATGCAATTAATATATACTATCTGTGATACATACACAGATATTATTATGTGTGCTTGAGGCTTGAGTAGTATGTAGTAATATTATATGCTTTTTGGTAAACCAAACTAAATGCTAAAGATGAGAACAAGTTATGTTGTTTTTACTTTTTATCATTAGCAATTACTCTTCAGTTTTATTTAGTTTCAGGCAACAATTTTTATAGCCACATAATGTTACCATTTGGTTCAAAATACCTATTTATTATTTACAATATTACAATTTCAAATGTATTAACACAATAAACATATAAAATATGCCCATGCTATTTATTAACGGGTGTCAATTAACGCTCCACCTAATTTAAGGAAAAATCCCACCTAAATAAATAAAAATCCCACCAGAAAAAGGAAACACCACCAGAAAAAGAAAACCCCACCAGAATAAATAGTATTGCACCAGAATAAATAGTTTTGCACCAAAATAAATAGTTTTGCATCAAAATAAATAGTTTTGCACCAAAATAAACAGTGTTGCCCCACAAAAACTTATTCTGCAGCAGAATAAATATTATTGCACCAGAATAAATAAAATTACGCCAGGTTATTCATTCAAGCATCATTTAACATGTAATTCACTTGACATGTGACAACTATAATTATTCAACAATCGTTTAGTTCATTTTATGCAAATTTGATTATAGTAAGAAGTCTATCAGTAAGGAAAGCGTAAGTTACTGAATAATTAGCGCAGCTTTTGCTTTACCTGGCCTTCCTGAGTGATATAAACGTGAAATCTCTGCGCTATTATTCCAGAGAGCATATATTTTCAAAATGTTTCACGAACACGATATTTTAATTGCATGTATTGTAATTTTGTTACCTAAATATATGAAATGTCGGGGCTACAGTTGACGCTTTCAATTGTTGGAAACGCAATTTTAGAAGTCGTACAATAAATCCAAGGGTGAATGCACACTCAATTTGATTCCATATGTTCATCATCGGAGTGGTAAACGTGCGGGGGCACGTTTACCACTCCGCCATGAAAAACCAAAACCACCCCGCAAGTTTAACACCGAAGAAAACACCCCACATGATAATTACCCCGCACAATCATCACCCTACACAATCATCACCCCGAACAATCATCACCCTATACAATAATCACCCCGCACAATCATCACCCTACACAATTATCACCCCGCACAATCATCACCCTACACAATAATCACCCCGCACAATCATCACCCTACACAATTATCACCCCGCACAATCATCACCCTACACAATTATCACCCCGCACAATCATCACCCTACACAATCATCACCCCGCACAATCATCACCCTACACAATCATCACCCCGCAGCGTAATTACATGCCCTAAATGGTACAGGGCCCTTTTGAAAAGTCCCGCGTCAGAAATCGCGTTTTCTACCTAACCTAACCTAACTAAACATAAAGATAACCTACCTATGTAAAAGGTCCTGAAGCATTGAGTGTTTGTAATAATTATGCCACCCCACACAATCATCACCCCACACAATCATCACTCACCCCGCACAGTCATCACCCCACAGAATCATCACGCCGCACAATCATCACCCCACAGAATCATCACGCCGCACAATCATCACCCCACACAATCATCACGCCGCACAATCATCACCCCACACAATCATCACCCTACACAATCATAACCCAGCACTAAAATTATTCCACAACTGATTGACTAAAGAAGTATTATGGAACCCCAAATATTATATCCTTATTAAACCCCCGGGAGTGTAACATACGTACAATGTACGTTTATTGGACGAGACCTGCATGATCGGCCAGTTGTACGGTGCTTACAATTATAAGCAGTGTAATAATTAATAGCGGTGACCCATTTCGTAACTTCTTATCCTTATTCCTTGTCAAGCAATTCTGGAATAATTTTAGTGCTGGAGTGTTGATTGTGCGGGGTGATTATAATGTGGAATGATTTTTGTGTGGGATGGTAAAAGTGCGGGGTGATTTCCACTGAGCAATACTATTTATTCTGGTGTACTACTATTTATTCTGGTGCAATACTATTTATTCTGGTGTAATACTATTTATTCTGGTGCAATATTATTTATTCTGGTGCAATATAATTTATTTGGTGGGAAATAATTTATTTGGTGGGAAATAATTTATTTGGTGGAAAATAATTTATTTGGTGGGAAATAATTTATTTGGTGGAAAATAATTTATTTGGTGGGAAATAATTTATTTGGTGGGAAATAATTTATTTGGTGGAAAATAATTTATTTGGTGGAAAATAATTTATTTGGTGGAAAATAATTTATTTGGTGGAAAATAATTTATTTGTTGGAAAATAATTTATTTGGTGGGAAATAATTTATTTGGTGGAAAATAATTTATTTGGTGGGAAATAATTTATTTGGTGGGAAATAATTTATTTGGTGGGAAATAATTTATTTGGTGCCATATCATTTTTCTGGTGGAGTTTTTGAATTATTAGGTGGAGTACAATTTGGTGGAGTTTTCCTAATATTTAGGTGGTGCAATAATTATTCCCCTTTATTAACTATTTATATTTCGGTATTGCAGAATTGCAAAAATGCAAAGTAATGTAAATGTAGTTCGATTATAGAGCGATTAGCTTTGTAGTAACATCATTATCAGTATCAAGTGTCATCATGATTTCAATTTCCATACATGAATGGGAAAGGATGCGGTTATAGTAATTAGGTAATTGGTAAGGTAGGTAAGGTTGCTGCAGGTAGGGCAGTAAGTGGACAAGTGCAAAGTGTAGTAGTCTGTCTGTAAGTCTGTATGTACTATGTTGACGTAATGTGAACATTGTGAAGTGAAGTTCTAACAACTTAAAGCTCAAATCACCAATCCTGGAGACGGCCGTTTCTTTTTGAACGAATGGAAGAGGGAACAGGTAGGTAAACCGAAAAGAAGCAATTTAAATACACATTACACATACATACATACAAATACAAACACAGTTTTGCGCTCCCCGGATATTCAGAATTTTTGACTTGAGTTTGTTTCGTTGGATTTAATTGATTATTGAATGTAACAGCTACATGTATTCCAGAGAACAAAATTGCGCTGCGAAAATAAGAGCTAACTGTAGGTAAAGTTAAAGGTTTAGTAATACTATATCTATTCTGTGGGTTAAAGCTACTTGATAAAGTTAATAAATGTTTTGCTTACTGACATTTCCTACCTTTGCAGGATTGGCCAAATCTCCCTTTTCCGTTTTGCTGACGTATATGATTATTTTTATGTCTTGGTCGTTTACCTAAATTGCATTATCGTTATCCTGAATCATAATGTCTGGTTCAAGTGAAGATATTGATATGAGTGCTGGAAATAGTAAGTTATGTTTATTCATGTATTTTAATTGAAAGAAAGATTTGATTTTGGTTTATTAACATTATTTACATTTTTTATGATCTTCAGATGACCTAATATCGTTAATGGACACATCGGTTCATAATTGTCGTACTGGCACACTTATTGATTTAACGGACGACACAAGACCATTTCCTTCCGCTTTAATGACTATAGCTGAAGTGGATGACACTTTCGGGTTATTCTCTTCAAAACCAAGAGCCAACTCTGCCCCTGAATCTTCTGGCCAAACCTCGTGTTCGGAATTTTCAATAATTAGTGCCGATGAAGCAAAAAATAAATCTGAATTTCTTCCCAATGAAAATTCGGTCTCAAAGGGAACACTATCTAGTATAAGTCCTGGAAAAAACTCACCATCAAGGAGTATTATTACCATGGACTCTAATGCTTCAGGAATAAACGACGCATTTGTCAGTTCTACTGTTGGTGATTTTCAGAACGACAGTGAGCGATCCGATAGCTACAACCAACTTCCGTCTGGTGTTGATATGGCCAGTACCCCAATGATTAGAAAATCAAATGAAGTCAACGAAGACGTTTTCGCATCGCCTCAACATTGCCCTTCCTCAACTGAAGACTGTAATAACGATCAATTTCAAGAACTAAATGCTAACTCCTCTGCAGAAAGCGGTATGTTCATGGTTTATCCTTGTATATTTCAAAACATAAGTGAATTGCTCTTAATAGTTTACTTGCTCTTTTGTTTGCAGATTTGCTGGATATTGAGAACCTGTCCACGTTTTCTATATCCGACTCGTCCGATACATCTGCAACTGAACTGAAAAAAGGAAAATTTGATTTTTTGTCTCCTAGAAAAGCGAAATCACCCGGGTCTAGTTTGATGTATGGAAAGCAGTGCAATCTATTTCACAAAAATATTAGTATAGATCGTCGTATTTTGTCAGAGTCAAATTCAGATGAAATCTCTTCAGACAGGGGAAGTTCATCATCAATGCCTCTTGTAATGGCGTTGCGGAAAAAAATGTCAGAAAAAGCTGCCATGCAGAAAAAAATGGACAATCGAAGTGAAACAATGGCTCCCATACCTTCCCGCAGATATTTCACATTCAGCCAACCTAACGAAAATTCTGTTGGCGATGGTCAATCTATCAAACCGTTGGATGTAGTACCAGATTCGCCGTTTGCATCTCCAGAACCCAATAAACATGAATTTGTGTTTCCGACACCTGTAAAAGAATATGCAGAGGCAAGAAAACTCACAACCCCTACACCATCTAAGGGTAGACAGGAACGCAGTGTCACCACACCCACTAAGAAAATGTCTCTTAATGTGTCTGCTATTGTCACACCAAGCCGCCAAGGTTTTACGAAGCCAAGTACGCCTTCTTCAGGTTTAGTCAAAAACTTGACAACCCCAACTCGTTCTCTATACGGTTCTGCTCAGGTATGTTATCTACGCTTTTGCAGCTTTGGTTACAATTCTTACATATTTTACTAAATATTGACATGACAAGGAATTATTTTTATTCCTACTTTCTAGTCTCTATCAAATGGAACCCCAATATCCATGCGCCATTCATTTAGCACTTCTTCTAGTTCTGGTTCCGAAGTTTCAATTTCCAGGAAAATATTATCTACTGAAAAAGTTGACGCAGTTGGGAATTTACAAAGGAAACCTCTAGTAACTTCTATTAAAAAGCAGGCCAGTACCAGCAAAGCATCCGCACAGTCACAAGCTCAAGTAGGAGGCAGGGGTAAATTTTCTACATTGCCTCGAGCAAGAAACCAGCCCATGAAGGCTCTTCCATTGAGTGTACCGTCTGCAGGTGGAGATACTTATGCAAAGGCAACTGATATTCCAACTACTAGTCATCAAAATCCAACTTCTTTGCAAGGCAAATCATGCGTCAGTGCACCAGTTCAGAGAAAATTTGCTCCTCCGATTGCTTCGTCCAGTCCAAGGGTACCGTCTTCTGCGGTATACTCATTGGGGACGCCACCGAGAAGTCGTAATGTACGGTCTAGTGGATACGGGCAACAATCTTTGAATACATCGCGGGTGTGCTTTAATACTCAATTATTAATTTAGCATTAACACATATTCTTTATAAGTAATAATTACTTTATACGATTACTGATAACATTCCAGACCCAAGAAGCTGGTTTAACAAGAATTCCAAATCCTTCACCTGGACAAGACAGAAATCCTCGTTACTTACCCACACCACGAGTGGGAAATAAACCTGAAATGGAATCGGGGGATAAAAAACTTCCTGCATCTACGACAGGAATGAATTCTAGCAAAATCGGTCGGGTACGTAAACTAACTATATTTTAAGAATTTCAAAAACTTCAATAAGAATAATTTGTAAAGATAATTAAAAATTGCAAATTCTCAGCAAAATTAAACTAATAGATAACCAAATAATGTATATTTTTAGGCTTTCACGAGAGAAACTAAGGAAAACTTTCGCCAATTAAGAAAACCCACATCTGGAAAATAAGAAAAACTGGATTGGACTACGGAAACGAAACGACTATATTCACCCATATCAGAAGTTGCAAAACTGGGAGGATTTTTCGCAGCTTATTTAAAAGGAATTTTATTGTATTTAAAACATGCTAGTTCTACTTCTACGCTAAGCATTTGAATGTCGAACCGTCGAACGTTTTAGAATCAATCATAATGGGGTCTACAGTCTCCTAATGTAAATATGATATAATTATAATTATATAATTTTGTAAGTATAAATTTTGCTGTAAGTTTGATACATTAGATAATAGCATAATCTGAAATACACTACTTGAAAATGTGTAAAAGCTAAGATTTTTACTGTTCTGATAAACTTAACCTATATGCATAAGTTGTCAAATCTAACAAAGCTAAATGCACGTCAGTAAAACAAGCTTAGATTTTGTTTGCATGACATGATCGGTAAGGTTGGTGTTTATTATATTACATAATTAGTTATTGACAAATGAACATATGTACACATTTCAATTTCGAGTTACTATTTCAATTCAATATTGCTTCCCCCAAAATTTCATTTCTGTCCGATTACTTCTTCCTCTTGCATCGGCAACTTTTGCAGCCCTTGCACTTGGCGCAGTATTGTTTGCGGTATTTTTCCTTTGCGGCTGGACTCATTCTTCTCCATACTTTCGCACTTTCTTTGGCACTTTCCAGAATAGTCATACCTTTGCATTTATTCACCGTGCGCCATCGTTCAGCAGCGAAAAGCACAAAGGAAGCTCCAGGATGACCCTTTCTTTTAATTTTTGCCTTACATGAGCCATTTTCTTTTTTCGACATGCTCCGAGACGACCGTTTTCCGCTTCCATCCTTCCCCGGTCTCCTTTTCTTTGAACCCCCAGAAGGTCCTCTTCTACGTTTTCCAGAGCTACTTTTCTTGGAACCCCCTGACGGTCCTCTTCTACGTTTTCCAGAGCTCATTTTCTTCGAACCCCCTGAAGGTCCTCCTCCACGTTTTTTAGAGCTCCTCTTCTTCGAACCCCCTGACAATCCTCCTCCACGTTTTCTGGAGCTCCTTTTCTTTGAACCCCCTGACGGTCCTCCTCCACGTTTTTTAGAGCTCCTCTTCTTCGAACCCCCTGACGGTCCTCCTCCACGTTTTCTGGAGCTCCTTTTCTTCGAACCCCCTGACGGTCCTCCTCCACGTTTTTTAGAGCTCCTTTTCTTTGAACCCCCTGACGGTCCTCCTCCACGTTTTCCAGAGCTCCTTTTCTTCGAACCCCCTGACGGTCCTCTGCTTCCACGTTTTCCGGAGCTCCTTTTCTTCGAACCCCCTGACGGTCCTCTGCTTCCACGTTTTCCGGAGCTCCTTTTCTTCGAACCCCCAGATGGTCCTCTGCTTCCACGTTTTCCGGAGCTCCTTTTCTTCGAACCCCCAGACGGTCCTCTGCTTCCACGTTTACCGGAGCTCCTTTTCTTCGAACCCCCAGACGGTCCTCTGCTTCCACGTTTTCCGGAGCTCCTTTTCTTCGAACCCCCAGACGACCCTGTTTCACCTTTTCCAGAGCAACTCTTTTGTGAACCTCCTGACGGTCCTCCTCCGCCTTTTCCAGAGCTCCTCTTTCTCGAACCTCCAGACGATCGTCTTCTGCTTCCGCCTTTTCCAGAGCTAGTCTTTTTCGAACCTCCAGACGATCGTTTTCTGCTTCCGCCTTTTCCAGAGCTAGTCTTTTTCGAACCTCCAGACGATCGTTTTCTGCTTCCACCTTTTCCAGAGCTCCTCTTTTTCGAACCTCCAGACGATCGTTTTCTGCTTCCACCCTTTCCAGTACTCCTCTTTTTCGAACCTCCAGACGATCGTTTAATGCTTCCACCTTTCCCAGAGTTTCTTTTCTTCGAACCCCCAGACGGTCCTCTTCCACCTTTTCCAGAGCTTCTTTTTTTAGAACCCCCAGACGATCGCTTTCTGCTTCCACCCTTTCCAGAGCTACTTTTCTTCGAACCTCCAGATGATCGTTTTCTGCTTCCACCCTTTCCAGAGCTCCTTTTCTTCGAACCTCCAGACGATCGCTTTCTGCTTCCACCCTTTCCAGAGCTCCTTTTCTTCGAACCCCCAGAGGATCCCTTTCTGCTTCCATCTTTTCCACAGCTCCCATTGCTCAAATCCCCAGACGATCTCTTTCTGCTTCCACCTTTTCCAGAGCTCCTTTTTATGGAACCTCCAGACGATCGTTTTTGGCTTCCACCTTTTCCAGAGCTTCTTTTCTTGGAACCCCCAGACGATCGCTTTCTGCTTCCACCCTTTCCAGAGCTCCTTTTCTTCGAGCCTCCAGACGATCGCTTTCTGCTTCCACCATTTCCAGAGCTCCTTTTCTTGGAACCTCCAGACGATCGTTTTTGGCTTCCACCTTTTCCAGAGCTTCTTTTCTTGGAACCCCCAGACGATCGTTTTCTGCTTCCACCTTTTCCACAGCTTCCATTGCTCAAATCCCCAGATGATCGTTTTCTGCTTCCACCTTTTCCAGAGCTGCTTTTTTTGGAACCCCCAGAAGACCGTTTTCTGCTTCCACCTTTTCCAGAGCTGCTTTTCTTCGAACCCCCAGACGATCGCTTTCTGCTTCCACCGTTTCCAGAGCTCCTTTTCTTGGAACCCCCAGACGATCGTTTTCGGCTCCCACCCTTTCCAGAGCTTCTTTTCTTGGAACCCCCAGACGATCGTTTTCGGCTTCCACCCTTTCCAGAGTCTCTTTTCTTGGAACCCCCAGACGCTCGTTTTCTGCTTCCACCCTTTCCAGTGCTCCTTTTCTTGGAACCCCCAGACGATCGCTTTCTGCTTCCACCGTTTCCAGAGCTCCTTTTCTTCGAACCCCCAGACGCTCGTTTTCTGCTTCCACCCTTTCCAGTGCTCCTTTTCTTGGAACCCCCAGACGATCGCTTTCTGCTTCCACCGTTTCCAGAGCTCCTTTTCTTCGAACCCCCAGACGATCTCTTTCTGCTTCCACCGTTTTTAGTGCTCCTCTTTTTCGAACCCCCAGACGGTCCTTTTCTGCTTCCACCCTTTCCAGAGCTCGGTGAAGCTTTTCTTTTTTTAGATGGTTTACAGCTGTCGGTTTTCTTTGATTCCTTTGATTTCTTCTTTGACACCGATCCTTCAGGACTCTTACAATCGTCATCTTTGCTACCAAAGGGCCCACACTCCACTGGTTTGCCACTTGTAGGATCATTTTCGTCTGTAGAAAAACAATATAGTTCAATCAATTAATTTCGGTTACGTCCCGCGAACATTCGGAAAATGTAGGAATGTATTATTGAACAACGAAAATCATACCTGCTTTCTTATCCGACATAGTGAATTTTTGAAGAAGTTTAACTGAAAAATGTAACTTGTATACGATAAATTGATAAATGAAATGATAAAATGAAATGAAAATTATGATAAATGAAATTGAGGTCGACCGACGACAACTTTGGACCACGACTGAAGTTTGGTTTTCACTTTTCTAATAGATGAAACCATTTTCCACCAAGTGCTTTTCAACCCCAAATTCCAAACAACCAAACTAAAAAGCCATAGCAACACACAGTAATTGTGCTTTCAATGATGCTTTTTGCGTCATGGGAAATTGCAAATTCCTGAAAAAATACAAAATTATAAATTCCCTTATAGGTACCCTTTATTGATGACAAAATTGCATTTTAAATGCGACAGACATCCTGTTTCCATACAGCAGCTATCGCTGTGAGTAATGGCAGTGCATATAGTATATAAATAAGTAAGGTACACAGTATGCATACATATTATAGCATAGCATCTAGTAGTGAGTTCACTTCCCTTTGACTTTGTTGTATGTGGTACTACCACTGGAGGAAAAGTATCGATTTAAGTTCGATCAATAAAAATGACGTCACTTCTGGCAGCAATGAGGAACTTAAAACTAAATTCAACGGAACCACAGATCTGGCCTTTAACACAACAACATTATATATTATTACTTACTGCCTCATACTGCTCATACTAAACTTGCATATAAACAGACATTGTACCTATATTTGACATACTTAACTTTATTAACGATAAGATTTCACTCATGTACAATTAATTTACAAATGGTTCACAGTTCATATATAAGACACAAATATCTAGAGCTTATTAAAGTTATTATCATATACAAACTGCGTATAAATAGGTTGATCACCGAGTTGAGGAAATATTTTTACTAAAAACAAAAACTTCCTTAATGGTAGTAAAAAATTATTATATCTATAATACAAATAAGTTTCCCTTTCCTCTGAAGTATGCTTCACAAATACATATATTATAGTATCCTACAGCCTACAGGCAGAAAATCATGTATGTAAAATGAAAGGAATAGTGAAGTACAATAATAATGGATATACAGTGGGGATTAAAGCAGATACTAAGTATGTACATTTACTTAAATATTGTATGTTCCATCAGACTGGTAGTAGCAGTATCTGCGTTCTCAGTTCTATTATAATTTATGATACTATGTGGATTACATAGTTGTAGCGTGGATTAATACAGAGTTTTAGTTCTCTCAGTTATCTTTTGGCAAGGAGCTTTAATTCTCTGTGTACAAATAAATGCTGAATATAAAACAGCTCAGCTGAGAAAGTTACTACATTTTTGAGAAAAGCCATAGATTTTTCATGTAAATAAAATTGTGTAGCTTATTAGCATGACTAATCTAACAATAAAAAGAATACTCTGTTTTAAAGCTGAAAGTAAAAAACTGTGAAAATTATCTTGTCAGGACATTTAGTTTGGAATTGGACGGAGTGCGAAGGTTATTTGTGTGATGGTGGTGAAAGTGAAGATGGATAGATAATGTGAGTTTATCTGTCGGATTTGTGAAAGGTTCTCCAAAAATACAATGCACAGTGTTATTTCTGCATATACGTAAGTTGATCCTAAAGTTGGCATTTTCTGCTACGCTAGTGTTCCCTGATTTACAATGGAATAGTTAGCGGCAGAAAGGAACCAAGACGACTTCCCTTTGGTTTCGCATTTATATCGGGAGCCAAAGCACAGAATCCGAATGGTCTGCAAGTATTGCGAGTGAAACTCGGCTGGGACTTTTGCTGGACGTGGAATTGCCTCGTACATCCAGTTTTTGTATATATCGCATTGTATCGCATTGACAGAACACCAGTTTCTTGTAGAGTGGCAAGAGGAGCTTTTACTCTCTTCTCTCGTTTTCGTATTTCTCGTCTGGTTCATACTCATCGAGGTGTGCTCTACCGTTACGTTTACCACTATAACGACTTGAACCACACGTTTAGGTCCTACTGCATCTAGTCTACATTTTAATAGTAGTATATACCTAAGTACTTCTTGTTACTACATTAAATATCTCTCAGAGAATGGTATTCTCTTGTTCTCTATGGATGGATTTCCTTTCCAAGCCATTTCTAATAATAGTACAATCTAACCGATATTCTTGTCAGGTGTCTAGAGAATAAAAATCGTTTAGGTTCTTTCGGCAACCAAATAAAAATTTCTTTTCCACTTTCTTACCATATGTTATGGAGGTGCGCCAATTTCTATACGTCTGTCTTTACGACCTAAAAACTATAATAATTGTTAATTAGCTTTCTTTCTATGTGGCTCTTCGTATTTTTCACACAAGTTTCATTCATTATCAACTAAAAATTGTAACGAAAAAACTATTAATATAAACATCAATTTATAGACGTAATGCAGTATAAATATCAAAGTAAGTATAATTTAATGACAATAATATTGTAGTATATTTATACTAGTGTATCAGTGTATGTAATCATTGTATTGTATAATAGGTGCTAAGGATAAATTACTTGTATTGTACTGTTATACTTATTGTACAACTGTTTTATGAATGTCACTACACTATTCACCTACAAAAACACATTTAGTATCTCTGTATGAAGGTGTACTATAATAAAGGTTAACTGTATCTCTACTTATATAAGTATCAAAGTGGAAAATATTATGCCGTAATACCCATAACACTAAAACAGAATCGTAATAGCAAGTAAACAGAATAGAGTTGTGAATAAATTATTACTATAGGACATCACATCGATCTAGTTTCAATTAGCAGTAAGGTAGGGAAGGAACACTATTTTTACTGGTCCATTGACAATAATGGTTTAAATTAGCACATAAGTAGGTGGTCTTTACAATGTACACAATACAAATGTGAATTGACATTGAGAGAAAAATATGATAGACACATACATAGTGTTGGGTACTGATTGTTAGCATATGTAACATAACATGTGGTTTACATTTTTCGTGACTTGACTGTAAAATTCGTGAGGAGAGTGAACATTTAAGAGGAAACCACCGCAGCTGCAGTGCTTCACCTTCACCGTTTCCACCAACATAAATGTTTCACGCGCTCGCTTCATATGAGAACTTTTCTTGAATTCTGGTACGTACTTTAATAATTTACATGTTATCTGTCTGTATTGTGTATTAACACTTAATATAGGTTACCATATCTTATTTGCTATTTCTAGTCTTTAATTTTACGCTCTTCGTATTGTACACAACCTTTATTAAATTACCATACGTAGATAAGAATACATTCCTAAAGAAATTATCTCATCGTTGTTTTGTCAGAAAATAACTCTGTAGTTCAGTCATGACTGTTTTCTTTTTACATAGTATGTCATTCAAAGGATCTTATTAAAAGATAAAGTATCTACATATATTATTACCTAAATGTAGGAGTAAGTATAACTATTAGCTCCATGCATTGACTAATAGGACAATAGAAAAAGATAATAGTCATACAATTACTGATTTCATTTCTTGTCTGTCAGCATGAATGAATTCTATTGTTACAATTCCATACTATAGTATACGATAAATGTGCACCGAAGTTAGTATAATATACAATTTACTATGGATTCTTACGTGACAAAAAAGATAAGAAAACTTTTCCGGAAATGAGTAAGGAAAAGTTTAGAAATTGGAGTGAACGTATCCTGTTTGTCATATTTGATAATATTGCATGTGGATGCATATATCTAGTAGCTACAAACAATTATTGTTAGTTAGTTTATAGAATACAGTATACTGTAAGGTTATTTTATTGTAGGCTAGAGTCGTACTTCAGAATTCAGATTGTTTATTATGTCTGAATTACTGTACATTATGTGAGTGAAGTGGTTCGGTTTGGTTTTGGTTTTCGGCTTCATTATTAATTTTGCTCATTTATACGAATTCATTCTCAAAGACTGCTTTGTCAGTTAAGGTACAATATTTTCTCCTAGAAAATTGTCCACAAAGGTAACTTACTTTTAATGCTTCAGGAAAGAAAGTAGAGATAAAGCTCATTTGTCATTATAATACTAAAACGTAACCATAATACAGTGCAATACATGGTTATTTATGACTGATGATACCGAACTTAGCTGAAAAGGAAAGAAAGACTTCTTTGTCGAGTTATTCGGTCGCGAAAAGAATTGTGCGCAATTATAAGTCAGGAAGACGCAAAACAAACTGTAGCAGTAGCTTGATGAGAGGAAGAGAAATGTAAAACAAAGTGTGTGCAAACTAGGAATTACATAACGTAAGCTATAGTTGAAAATAAATATAGTCCTTTAAGGAAAAATCGTAACATTGTATTTTCTTAATTTTGAAGAGTACTTTTCCTTGTTCGTCCTTTTGTTCGGAACCAGGGAGCAACGTTCGTGAAAGAAAGAAGCATGACAGAGTTAATCAATTCCCTCAAAACTTTCGCCTATTCAGGCTCGACCGAGAGGAAAAACTCTTCTGGGCGTAAGCAATACAACTTTTCAAATATGTACTAACACTCTAACACGAAAACTACCTACAAACACACAGAGTAATAAGCAGTCACTCAATCAAACCATCTTTCAACTTTTTATTTCGCAATTCTTCTTATCTTCTTGCGCATATTTTCTTTTCAGTCCATTCATGATTACATTAAGGATGCCTACCTACTGATAAAATAGGTACCATACGCAAAGGAAAGGTGTCTACTGTAGTATACAAGAAAATTACTAAGACTGGCACAACTTTTTTAATATTTTAAAGGTTATACTTACCACGTTTCCAAAAATAGCACGAATATTACGCAAGTATATGCTTTACGTGTGATATGACTGACAGTGTACAGGTATTGTATAATAAAATGGGATGATCAACTATATCAAACTTTCTTTTCATTTCCATTCAATGTTTACTTTCGCAATTTATCTGTCTACGAAAATATTTTATTACTTGCTTGCGTGCAACGAAAGGGAAACTTGATTAAAATTTGACATTCAAGATACGTTGATGCAAAGAACTAAAAAATTGGTCCACACCTACGGAATATATTAATACAGTAGTTCTACAGTACACTGATACAGACAGACGTTGTATTTATGGGTAGTAAAAATTTCCATTATTGTTATTGCAAAAGTCTGCAAATATCGATTTGCATTGAACGTTAATAATAAATGGTTACATATGTCATGTCAGTAAGTTGGAACACTTCTGATTTACTTGACGTTTGATGTACAGGCGTACACTGACTATATTTGCATTTAATTTTTATAGCAATTTAATGTAAAGTTTGATTTTCCTTGAAAAACTTCTCTATACTGATAAGTGTAGGTTTAACCTGATTACAGATCCTTAGTTTTGTGTACTGACTTAAGTCGGGTTTGAATTTAGAGCAGCTCTTGTCTTTGAAGTTGTTTCGACAATAAAACTGTCTAGTCGTGAGACAAAAAAGAAAAGGAGGGACGGAGGGGATCTAAATGCAATTACCCATCCCAAACTCTGTTTTAATACGGCTATTATTGCTACTAGATAAGTCAGGCCTACTTGGGAAGTGACTACGGCCTTTATCTATTTACTACTTATTTTTATCTTTGGATTATTGTGTATAAGTATTTCCAAGTTACCTATATGTAATTTTATGTGCGATGATATAACAGATCACATTCTCCTATAAGTACATACAATACAAGGCCAAAATATCCATAATGCATAAGATTTGCTTTTATTTGCAGTACATACTCTGTTAGGGTAATAATAATATTAGTTCTTAAATAAACCGACAAAGTACCATTGCTTGTGCCTTCGGAAGTAAATTAAACATAACATGCGGCTTTTACAATCGCTAAATGTCATTATCATAGGAATGGGATACATATGGGTTGTGGTCTACTAACTTAATTGTCTGTCAGATATAACATGTAAAGTAGTTTGGTAATGTGTATATTTATGTTGGTGTGTTTTGTGCTGTAAGTATAAAGCTATAACGTTGATCTATGTGAGTGGTCTATGCAGTAATGGAAAATTGGAAATAGCATTTGATCAACTCCAGTCTAAAACTGGTTTACTTTAGACTAGATAACAAACAACAGAGGAATAGAAGCCTTATGTGCATAAATCGTGACTGAAAAGTTATCATGAAAGAAATGACATAGCATATCGATTCAAATTCAGAACACATGCATCTCTTGTATTACGCAGCTTAACTTATTCGCTAAGTTATGCATTAGTGAGATTTTCCTATGGTGAATGAGTTTGTGTGTTTTCTCAATGGGAAAGTTTGTGTTTGCATGCGCTTTCTTTACTTTGCGGATAACGTAATAAATATAACCGTGCAGTGCATCTACTACAATATAATGTACTCGCTTTCGGAGGATTTCTTTAAAGTAAAATTTCAGATTACTCTATTACGAAGGACTAAGGGAAAATATAAACAAGACGTAAGGAAGCGATGAGAAAAAGTAAGGAACCTTAATGCAGATTCTTACGTGCTACTTCAGTTTGAGTCGAGTAGAAAGAGAGGTACATATTATGTGGGACATCCGTACTGTACTTTTATACAAATCCTTAGAATCAGGGTAAATGTAATAGAAGGAGTTCAACAGGAAGTGGAGTAGCTCCATACCCTACGTCTTCACTGTGATTCAAAGTTAGCGCACTGTATTTGCATGTAAATGAATTCCGGATGCGATATGAATTTCTGAGAAGACTAAGGCTGATCTTTTCTATTATTTACTGTAGTATTATTCTAATACATATCTGTACACACTCATAGTATAAATATATACAGTATGAGTCTCATACTGTATATTTTGGAAATTCAGCCTACTCAAAAACGTCAAAAGGTATATGTCATTGAGGCATAAAATGACAAAACTTAACTTTTTGCAGACAATTGCTAACAAATGCTATTATAATGCCAATCTTTATCTTCTTTCAATAATTGGCATCCATTACTTATACTAATTTAGTCATATCTCCAGAAAACGGTGCAATTGTAACGAATACATTTTATAAGCACAATTACTCAGTACATTCTTTTCTTTTTGACAGGAACATAGTGTAGTACTGTGGAGCTACTATTGTTCACAGATATTTAATTGTAGTAAATAACAGGAAACGATTTGATATTTGCTTCCATTCATTCATACTGCAGAATTTAATTATAGCACAAGAATTAAAAGCAGGAGCAAGTACTATTTAATGGCCAATTAAAAGCACTAAAATTGCATTTCCCTGTAGGAGACTTAATTACAATAGGTAAGTTATCCTATAAAAATGTATTTTTGGATACTAAAGTGTTTAATAAGGGAGGCAAACAATGGAGAATGCTGAAAATTGAAAAAGAAGATATTTTGACTACGACGTATGGATAATTTGGTAGGAAGAAAAGACACCAGTGGTATATAGCGTACAGATTTAATATACAAATATGTACCGTAGAATTCTCCAGAGAATTGTAAACAAGAAGAAAAGAGGAGCAAACAGATGTAGGTTGGAAGAAAGTCGCAATTTTTTAATTTCATATTGGTGGATGTACATAGCATTATCTTCCTGAGCCAAGGCTCAGGTTCTCTCATGAGGAAAGTAGAGAAAGTCGTTCCGGGCAATTTATCTGAAAGAAAGCAGGCGATTTAATAACCATTATTTTTTAGCGTGTAGAATGTGAGAAGCTTGTTAGTATGTAATGATATTTTCCGTTTCTTTGTAAAGTGCAAAGCATCGTTACAATATATTATTATACTGTAGTAGATAGTAGCCAACAGTAGAAAGCTTAGTTTTGTTTATTTTGTACTGTACACAGTAGGAAAGTAGCTTGATGTGGACTAATAGTATTGTTTACTTACTTTTAGAAGTAGTAGGTACTGTAAAAGCTATAAGAGTTAGTGAATAGCATTGGATATTTATTTTATGTAAAGTCTGTGTCCTTACATGAAGATACTGTGATGTTGATGTTTCATTGAATTGAGTGTACAAGATTTTAGATGTCATACGGATTACTCTTCTTTACCTGTCTAGTTACACCTACAAACACAACATACCTTGAAACAGTAATTTTTTTGAAAAGAAAGTATATCATTGACTTGACATTTCTGTTTATTTCCTTAGAGTTAATCCGGACGATTCCCTTGCTGAATCTTTCGGGTAGAGCAGACAGCTGCAGCGATTCCGGTTTCAACCAATGGAGAGATGCAATGAGGATGATTGCTCGACTACCGAGTGGAATCCCTTTAGAATTTAGATTACGTGTAAGCAGTCACACTTTTCAATTCAGAAGTACTCAACTTTGAACTTTATGGCTTCTATTTCTATTCTTTCTTTCTCCCACTCACTGTTTTCTATATCCACATATTTTACATATACATAAGAATGCGAACGAATGAATTCGGACTACAATAAGACAAGACAAGGCATACTTTTTAAAACTGAAAGGAAAGAAAGGAAATTGTAGGTAGATATCTTGAATTTTCCAGTTATGTACCTCAAAGGGAAGATTTTAGATCTCAGAGCGTGGACATACTACTCACCTTAGGCAGTGTAGGAACTAGAAGCTGAAACAAAATTCCATTTTCTTCTAGTATATCTGGAAAAGAACACGTAAAAATTGCATGTTTCCTCATGTATATCTTTAGAAGAAAGAAATTTTCATCCGTCGGTTTAAACAAATGTCTTACTCCAAATCTATTCCTAATATTTGTCCGTATCATCATTGGGAATAAGTAGGCGGAAGATTGAAATACAAAAGTACAAGGTAAATATACATGTATTTCTGCAATATAATTCTAAATGTCATCTGTAGCTTTCGTGAAATGTTACTTTCCCAAAAAACTTTCGTTTACCATTGGCTATATGCTTTTTCGTCATCCTTTTTTGTCTTCCTAGTTTCTCTTTTCATTTTTTCCTCTGTCGTGTCATTTCCCCTGCAAGTAAGTACAGTCTAACTTGGCACGCACGAAACGGACCTAATACTTAATGTACATCCGTCTTTCAACGCCTACGCTCATTTTCCACCGGACTTTAACTCGACTTTATCTTGTCAAGACTTATTCAGTTTAAGCAGATTCTATCCGACGTGTCTCAAAGAGATTTCTCATATAACGCCATGAATATTTTCCCCCAAGACAAAATTTTCAGAAAAACATGTTCAATTCAAACATTTATCTTTTCTATCTTTCTTGCTTTCCATTTACAAATGTTTATTTAGATAATATTACTTCTCACGTAGGTTTATTACGTTAAAACACTGCAGATGTAAATATTTGTTTCACAACAGCTTTTATATGCTTAATTCTACGTCTACAATACACATTGCAGCATAGCATTAGATGGTTTGCATTCAATTTTCGACGAAAATGAAATGTCTGCTGTCTGTCTGGGTAGTGAAAGTAAAAGAACAGACAGTTTATTAGATTAATGAAAATCATTCCAATTTTTTAGTCTGTTCAATGTTTGCAGTAGTGTTGCCACGATTCATCAGCCCCGATGCGGGTGATTTTTTGAATTGCCGATGCATCTACAAAGTCTTTTTTTAAATGCCAGAATCGGCAGCAGCCGTATATCGTCTAATTTGCCTGGATATCAAAGTTTTCATCTTATTTAGCCTATGCCCCCTTTATTTTCTGAGAATTGGTACAGACCGATGCATCGGCACCCGAATCGGCGTCGCGATCGTAAATTTTCAGTATTTTTGATTTCGCCTAAAGAGCCGCATCGGGGCAACACCAGTTTGTATTCTAGGAACCTGTTTTTTTGCTGACGTGAATCTTTTTTGAGTTGAATTCTGAATTGCCGAATTTTGTCTGAACAGTAAAATATTATTTTCCACGCTAATAATACAAACAGTATACATTATTTAGTAGCTTTCTTGGGAATTGGCATGACTTCTTTATAGCGAATCACAGAATGTGTGCGGATATATGTGCATATCACCTCTGATAGCATCATGGCATTATCTTCTACTAATAGTAAATATATCATGAAATGACACGATGTTAATAATCTTATGTACATAGTTAGTACATTTTATAAGCTTTGTAGAGATAACATAGCACTTTTAGGAATTCGCTATTCCAAACGAATATTAATGGTTTCTATTATGCATTATATGTGAGAATAATAGTAGCGATGATATCCTATTACTTTACTTTGCAATTCACTTTGAAATATGAGAAAGTCCAGCAGTTAACTTGGAAGAAACGAAATACCTTTTTGTAAAAGTGTAGCACAAAAGCCCGTCTTCTCTTAATGCAAGAACTTTTCTTATCGAATTCACTCGCACTCCCTATAGCATGAATTATGCATTTTCTTGTCGTGTTCTCTCTCATACAAATAGAACACACGAACACACCTTTATATCCTCTTTATGTGTAGAGGTACCGTACATTTTGTAGTCATCCCACATTTATATATGGCAAAACTTTATTTTTCGACTTTACTGTCTGTTTTCCTAGTAGAAGTCGAGACAATGCTATGCTATGTTTGGCAAAACGGGTTTTTTATTCATCTTCCGAAAATGTGATGTGATGGTGCATAATTGTGAAGGATTCTCTAACTCTAGCGTTACAAAACTACGTGCGTTCTCTTTGTTTGCTTTGCTCTATTATGCCTGCGCATATTTCTGATGTAAGACTTCAAGTACACATGTGTAGCTGCTGAGCAAGTGCATCTACGCTATATAGGTACAGTATGTAATAATTTATACAATACATAAGTACTACACACACAATGACACAATACACTCACAAATATTCTACTTTTCAAAAATCACATAAGGGTCCCTGACACATTTTCACTGCACGTACGTGTTCCTTACATTGTATTGAGGAAAATACTACAACACAGATAATCTTAGAACCAAGTCATAAAAAATTCTTACCTTTGATATTTATTTTGCCTGTTAAACCAATTTTTTGTGACCATGATGTGCGTGCCTAAGTGTGTGATAAAATAAATTGAAAAAACTGAAAATATTTTAAAAATTAGATAGAAGTTCGTATAGGATACTCCGTTTGGTGGCGATAACGAGTTACTTATATTGAATTATTGATAAAATTGATTAGGAAGGGTCGATTGGAATTGTTATTACTATTTATGAGTGCGTTTTCAGTGGCAGACTATCAGTTTATTGTTTGTTACGAAAGAATTATTGACCAGGATTGCAGAAGACGAAGGGTACTAAAGGGAGAAATATTATTCTGCCTCGGAGCAATTGGTAATTGAAAATGTATTATTAAAAGAGAAAAGTAGCGAAACCACACTGTCTTTGTACTGTCCTGCCTGTGAGGTTCTTGTAGGCTGTGGGATATTGGCTTAAGTAAGTAAATAATGGTACATAAGTACATAAGTGGTTAGAATGGTGGCTACGTAAGTACTTAAGTATGTGACTGCACTAGGAGGTATTATTACTTACGATACGAGTAGCTAATCTTTTTCGGGAAGGTACTTAACACAGGTATACTAAGGATAAAGCTTAAAATTTAATTATTGTCCATACCCAACCCAACCCGAAACTCTGCAGTATTAGGCATAGGATTTGCAATTCAATGATATACTTATATTGTGGGAAGTTCTGAAATTCTACTTGCGTTGTGTATTGTGTGCTGTTTGCCTAGAATTCGCGGGTTGAAGAAAATAATTTTCACCATTCTATTCGGCGAAACTGAACTGTAATGGAGAAAGTAGAGTTTTCTACTGCGCCATAGAAATAATGCACTCGAATGTGAAAAGCGAAGTGAAAAGCCATTTTCCTCAAGCTGTTTCTCTTTCTGATGATGAGTCTTCTCTTTTCTATTCTACAGTATAATTGTATGCCATAAGCGTGACATGATATATCACGTAGCGTCTCAAGTGTTAGTTTTACCCGTCTTTTATACACAAGAAACAACATTGGGGCAAGCACTACGGTATTGCATCATGACTCCTGAGATAACAGGGCTGTGAAAGAAAATAGGATGAAATCCTCTAAGTACTTAGAATGTTACAATACATTTTCAATTTCAGAAAAGTATATTATTACTATTACTATACAAAAGTATATGCTTATGTAAATAGATATCTTACACTTAAGTGCATTATACAAGTTTTACATTCCTATATATCGAGACTAACACATTTCCTTAGTGCAATGCTCTGTCAGACTCTTGACATGACAATAAGCAAACATAGCCTTGAGATTGAAGAGAGTGAAAAAATTTCCCATTTAGTATACCATACTATCCATTATACAAATTGGTTTTAACCGAGGAGTATATATCTACGGTGTACACCAAAGGGAAAAACTGCTGTACATCTGTAAATTGAATTCTAGAATTAGGTAACATTTATTTGCAGTGAGTTGGGATGCTTAGTGTTTGTTTTCCAGTGTCATGTCATGTCGGGCACCCTGTCCTGTTTTCTATTAAAGGTAAAATCAACTTTCCAATAGGGTGTGACGCTGGAAAAGCAGAAAGGATTGACATGACAGGTAGATTCCAAGTGCAACAGATCTGTTATGAGTCAAAGAATTATGGAATGGGATAGACTTTTGTGCTTTCAGACTCAACGTGATTTCTGTTGGTATTGTAGCGTGATTCTAAAAGGCTTAATGGGAATTATGGTTACAGAAATGTAGTTACAAGCTACAAGGTTCCACTTTTATGCTTAGAATGCCTTAGAATGCACATTGAGGATGAACTGGATTGGCGTGGTTTATTTCAGTTTTGTCACATCACACACCTTTATTATATTTTATGCAAGACTCGTACAAAGGCTAAAGGATCTGTTACTTTAACCTTTGCAGTTTGGGAAAGAGACCACAGAATAAAGAATTTATTGGCTTTTACGGCACTGCTTATAAATAAATCACTATTTGACACGACATAGTACATCAGCCACTTTGTCTCTGTCACCATTTTTCATCTGGGAGGAGAACATAGGGATGTGATGATGAGTTAGGTGTTGTGCGTGGCATCCTTCTGGCAGCCTAAGCTACGTTAGTCTGTCGTCTTCCATCCGCTAAAAAATACATCTTAAATGCACTGCCTCGGCATTCCCAGTCTTCTGCACTGGCATAAAAGTATTAACTATGGCAAATGTAACAAGAAACACTTTTAGAATGTCGTCACACAGCTTTTTAATGCTGTTTTTAAAGGTTACCTGCAGTTGAACTCAATTCTTCAGTAGATTCCTTTCTTTTGACATTTCATGAGTTAAATGTAACTAAGTCCATAAACTTTTGTCTATATAACTATTGTCTAGTCCATGCTTTTCTCGTTTTCGGCGAGAAATGTCTTGATCGAGAATTGGCAGTGAAAGAACAAAAACTTTTGTTCGTCCTGTTTTATTTAAGTATATTTACTTGTAGGCTATTAAACTTTCCGTCTCGTACATACTATACAGTGTCGGATAAAACAACTTATGTCCCCGCAGTTGACAGATACAACTTACACTTTCACTCAATCAGTTTTTGTCTAGAAAACCCATTAAAGAAAAACCACAATTCTTCTCCAGTAACAACTTTTTGCAACAACTTACGGCTTTCAAATGCACAAAATCTCCCTAAAAGTTGTCCAACATAAGTCCTCTTGTATTTCTGTACGACTTAATAATTTTCAAACATAAAACAAAAGAATTTAGAGACAACTTTTGTGGTAGAGTTGTTTGCGGTGAATAATGACCTGCCACACGCTTGTTTATGCCACAATCAATCTATTTTTCATATTAATCAAACTTTATTTTAGAAATATGTTCCGCAGGAAAGTAAACCATAAAGGACCACACTATTTTGTTCTCCACTATAATTTATTATTATTGGATAGGTATTTCAAAAAGATAACTGAAAATCTAAAATTTATTACATAACAAAGAAAATCTAGTAGAATATTGTATTCCTTTGTTTGTAATAATATTTTAAAATTGCCCACTCTAAATGTACAATTTTAAGTAGGGACATTTGACTTTTGTAGTTGTTCCCTTGTTCATACCGGAAGCTATAACCTTTGTATTCAGCATCAGTTATTTGAAAGGTAGTTTGGTTACATTGGAAGACGCTATGAACAGGAAATGACTGATATATATTAAAGAAGCTCTCTTTTAATGGAAAATGTTGTATAACAGCAGTATAATTCAATACAACCTTCAAAGGCAGAAAGGATGGCGATCATTGCTTTGTTGGGAATAACCATGTAGATTTCATCTGAGAACCTTTAGGTCATTCTCAGTGTTCAATAGACTGAAAGTAGATTCCTTCTTGGCAGCATGATATGGCATGGCGATTTAACTTTCAGACGCGACTTTACTTTCCTAGGTACATATTTTCGCTATCTTACTTTATAAGGCTGAACAGCTGGGTTAAAATTTATGTTCAAAGACTCAAATAGGATAGTGATAGTAGACTAGATCCTTTGAGTCGAGTCAGACTGGACTTTATTCGAAAGTGTTGTTGACTTTCAGTGAAATCCGGATATTCAATTCTCTTGTTGGAACAACGCAAGGGAATTCCTCTTCCGGCAAATTATACTTTTATTACTCTCTTCTCTTCACTTTTCACCTTTCACGGCTGAGAAGGGAGAAAGTTCAAGAGAATTTCATAAGGAGACTAAACTTACGAAATGAAATGATGTTGAATGGTGAAATAGACGGAAGAATGTCTTCTCTCATCCAATCGCAATGAAACTTTTATTTTCCAGACGATTACGTTCCTATCCCAAACTAGTGCAACAATACAAACTATTCGACAGACTGTCCAATTAGCTAAACCAACTGTAGGTTACACAAAAGTAACGGAAAATGAAGCAAAATCAAGTCTTTTGCAAATCAAATGCTTTCCATTTGTTGTTCTGAATAGTTAAGAAATTCCGAGAATTTCTCTACTAATAAATAGCAAAAGCGAACATTGTAAATATTCTTGACTTTGGTACAAAATTATATTGCAAATAGCCACCTAGCTTAATTTACACATTTACAAAACAATAACTTTGTCTTTCGGTGACTATAAGGAATCAAGATTATCAAAAGTAAAAGAGAAGTAAATATGCTCATTACCTAATAATGGAAAGTAGAATTGCGTTCTTCGTTCTTCACTACCTACTCTGATTGCTATTCTGTTCGTTTTGCTAAAAGAATTTATTTTCAGTTTTACTGTTATGGTAAAAGTTTCAAGCATTGCTTATGACAGTAGTCCCGATTTCTGTCAATTTGAATAGATCAATGAACTTTTACAGACACAAATTGCAATTCTTTTTATATTCAAAAAACTTCATTTCTTATCATCACCCGAAATTCAAATTGCAATCATTTATATTCTTCAGCCTGTTTAAGATGTACAAATTTTGTTCGTTTTGCTCATCCGCATAACTGCATTAGTAGTTTCGCAAAGACTAGAATGTCAAACATTTAAGGAATTACTCCAAAAGATCTTTATTATGCCTTTGAAGACATACCACGGCCACGGTACAGTAGGTTTTATGTTTAATGTACTAATAAATTCATAAATTTGTATGTAGCCATACTTTGCTATTGACTTTGTTCAGTGTGGACAGGAGGAAAGAGTCAACGAACCGTATAATGCACTGTTACTTGAATAGACTTCATTTACTTAAATCAAGTCGCTGTATTCTGCTGCTGTGGAATAGAGTTTTAGGTCGTCCATGCATTCTCGCAATTTGTTGACTTTGTCTTTGTCTCAATAATAGGTTCTGGGTTTTGTATTCTCTATCTCATGTTCCTGACGTGATGTTCCACACACTCATTGCTTTGTAAAATATTGCACAGAAATAATGAAAACATGCATAAAGCTGGGTTTCGCCTTTTCCACGAGATATTTTCTGTTGCAAGGTTCGGACATTTATACATTTACCTCATTTATTTATTCTGTGTACCTAAGTTGTAATTCAAGCACATAGTGTTGTGGTAATATGTACGTTGGAATCTATCAGATGAAAATGGTATTACATGGAGAAATACCAAAGGCTTTTAGAAGTTATTTATGTAAATGTCACAATCATTCTATGCAGCACCTAACTTTTAGTTTGGTTACTTTCAGTAATTACTCTGCACAATAGTAGAGTACTCTAAGCTTCGTTTCGTTATCCTAAAAGACAATACCATACTGTGCCATGCCATGCCAGCACAGTAACGCAGTATGCCCTTCTTTGTATTAGAGGTCTCCTTTTACTTCGGCAGACATGCACTGCAATGCAATGCTTCCATTTTAATTAAATCTTCCTGTTGAATACTTGGTGAAACGGAAATCTTGTTTCATTTCTGTATTCTTGTCATGTCGCATCTATTTCAAGTTGGACTTACTAGATGCAATCAAAACTTTCTTCATTTTTCAACTTTACAATGGTCGATCACCTTGTGCTCCAGGTATTACGGAAGAAACTCGTATACAACAGCACTTGCAAAAAGCAAATATAAAGGACGACCTTAGGAATATAAGCTTTTGCTAATATTGCAAATAGTAGGACACAATGAAGGTATTGCTGCTGTTGTTTGGTTGTGTTTGCATTTGGTGTAATAATAAATACCAAGTAAACAATGTACAGTGCTTCATTACATCCAGGTACACGAAGTCTGTAAATCTGAATAACAATATTATTTGGTATACGTCATACAAAACACAATACAGTAGGATACGTAAATAAGGGCACACAAAAACATTTACTTGCTGTTACCAAATGTATTAAATTGACTAAAAAGATATTTTTAATGTGTATTTTCTGACAATTAATACCAAACGAGTCTCTCTTTAGAATATCTATAGGTACGTTGGTAAGTACTAATAAAAGATTGTAAAATAAAATATCATTACAACTTTAGCATATAAGCAGGAAAAATACAAGAATTCATTTTTAAGGAAAATTTAATTTGTTGTGCTATATAGTAATGAGAGAATACCTATTGATTAGGTCTTAGAATTGTCACGGGTGAAATTAAGGAAAGTTAGATAAAGATTTGACCTATTTGACATACTGTACACCTGTACAGACCTACTGTACAGAATGTCCAAGTTCATCTTAATATCATTTAGCACGGAAAGGAAAACATCATTGTTTATTTTTCCTTTGCGTGTAAAACAAACGGAAGGTTAAGCTCAGCTAGTAAGATTGTGATCGTTCGTTTATGTACATGCAAAAAACTACCCGAGATAGATTTTCCACGTCAAGACACTAAATTGTAATTCAAATCGGTGTACCTAATAATGCAAACTTAATCTTCTGAAGCAGATTGAGTGTCGCAGCGTGGGATTCTACTTCAATTACATGCCTTGTAGATTTGCTTTGTGTAGATATGTTTGTTTTATTTGATTCTATTGTATTTATGTGTAGTTGTGGGAGAACCTATCGGATCGATACATGCAAGACAATGGAATTGTGTGGTCCAGGGTCGTCGCCAAATGTCGCGTGCCCAATTCCCGAGATAATGAACTGGCAGACCAGATTGAAAAGGTAAAGTGCCTATATATACGTTTTAATTTGTTCTCTTTTGTTCTTCAAATGTCTTCCACTGCCAATATTACAGAAAGCGTAAAATTAAATGACAGTAAACCCAAAATTCCCATCAGATTAATATCGGCGTACAGTACAGTTAACATGAATTTGTATTGTTCCTTTATACGGAGACCTAAAAATAAATGCCAAAAAGGAAATAAAGGTCAATTCAACTCGGACAATTTGGTTTCACGATATTTTCTCATGTTGCTTCCTAAAAACATTACTTTGTGCTGTAATTATTCCTCGTCCAATTTGTTTCCACCTTTCTCTTTCTCCAAACCTTCACTTTATCTAGATGTACACACATAGAAAATTAGCTTCCTTAGGTGTTCCGTCCAAATGTTATCCTTGGTGAAGATTATTTTCAACAATTTGCCTACAGCGGAAGCTTTCCTTTGATCTTTTCGATTTTGTTAAAAACACCCAGTAAAATTAATTAACGGTTATCTAAAATGGAAAATGAGTGAGTTTATTCTCAATACTAATGATTGACGATCTAATTATCCTTCATTTGATTTATATGTAATGAATTGTGATTATTATTATTACAACTTAAGACAACAATTTAGTAGTACGCGTTAGTACGAATAACAATAACCTAAAGTAGTCTACAATCTACGACTTTATTAAATTTATGCAGAGCAAGTTTCCTTATCTTCATCTACATTCATTTAATGATGCAGTGAGGTGTGGCATGTCATTTATGATTGGTTTACAATAGAATGTCCTCATCTCTACAAATAACAACCCTAGGGAAATATCAAATGAACTTCTGACATTAATTTATTAGTGCTCTTTAATAAAGAATCATGTCTAAACAGACAATTCAGTTACTTTGAGTTTTCTTTTGAACGGATTTGATTGCATTGGGTTCAAATCTTCAAATAGGTATTGGAAGTATTTGTTTTTGAAGTTGAAAAACATAGTCAATCTATTCAAGTCAGAGTTTTGTTTTCCTTCTTCATTGTCCGAAAATCAATCTTCAAACTGTCAAAGCAAACCAATTTTCTCTGTAATGGAATTCATGGATTTTAGTATTCAAGAATTTTTGCTGTACGTACATGAAACAAATAAAGTTTACTTTTTCGGAATGATACCGTACTGCTTGCTATTATTATATCCCTTGGGGAATTACTCATTTAAATCCAGAAGGAATAATTGGATACCGGGAGTTATTTACTTAATCGGTCAGGACAATCTTATTAGTAGTCAGGGAGTTCGTAGAGAAAATACGGCATATACCTTTGACAGAATTGGAAAGAGAAACGGATGACACACTTACAGATGTACAGAGACTAAGGCAATAGAACAAGAGCAGATGTGACGTAGACGTAGTACGTAGTAAAAAGAGATATCTTTGGTATTTGTGCCTTCTGTGTCCACATAATATATTTATATGAGAGTGAGAGTTCTGAAAGGTTGAATTATCTTTCCATAGTAGTCCGCATTCCCTTTGTTGATCTTAGATGTTAAAATCGAGTTGAGATCACAGAAGAGTCTTGTTAGATCATAGAATACCTTTTCCTGTCCGTGGAAGGGTTGTTTTCCTTGTTTTATGTCCTGAGTTTCTTACAAATGCAGTTCATTTATGTCTCTCTTTGCTGTAAAATCTGCGAGTTTCCTAAGACATAATTGAATTTGTGTCTTCCGTTACTGTTTCATATGTTCTCCATGCAACGCAATTCTTTATGTATACGTTTCTAGCTATTGTATAAGTAAAGCACTAACGTAAACACATATATTAAGGAGTCTACTGTATGTATGAATGTACTTTTGTTTACTTTGTAAAGCTAAATCTCCGTATACTAAGCACTAGCAAAGTTATTATTTTTTTGGGTTACTAAATTCAAAGTCTGTAAGTAAGCAACTGAAAAGGGTTTACGAAAATGGAGACTGATCTGAGATTCCACAATTTTAGTATTCCGTATTACACGCTACATGTACTCTTATTAAATGACCTTTTGGCTAACGGTGTGGAATGAGTTGAAAGAACAGACTAACTATTTACCTAAATATTCCTTAAACATTTCGTTTTTGATCCTAAGGGATTTAGAATATTTCAATCTGCAAACTATGCATAATACGAAATACTAATGTACTTACAGTCAATGCCATTCAACCATTCAAGTCTACGAACGTCTAAATGACTACTGGATAAAAGGATTTAGTACATAGGTAGATTGTGTTGTCTGCAATTCTGAAAAGGGGTGTGTCATAGGCGGCTCACACAAATTGGATCGTCTAAAGAAGATAATCCACTTGAAGGATGAGGCGAGTTCAAGATTCGTTGTAGATTTGTAATTAATTTCAAGTCTTCCCGTCTCCTCTTCGCTATTCAGTTCTCGTTTCATTCACACTTAATTCAAAGTTGCCTGTTTCTGTCTGCCTCGTGCAATGAGGCGACACTTGAACACTTCATGTCAAGGGGAATCCTATTTGGTTTCTTCAAATACGTACTTGAGACTATTCTTCACACATTACATCCATGTACTGAAAGATCTATTGCAAATATAAATATAATTGCCAGTTGCAGTAGACAATTTCTTGTTCAGCTTCTTAAAGGAGTCGCTGAGTTACACAACTCTTCCAGAACATTTTTAATGCTTAGGCTGTTAGACTACGTTTTCAATTTAATTACAATTGCGAGTAGTAAATAATTCTTTGAAAATTACTTCTGTTGTCAAAATCATTATTCCACATTACCACATTTTGTCTTTTACGTCTATGGATCACAAATGAAGTTCATTGGAATTTTTGAAGTTGATTTGCATTAGTTATAGAAAAAATGTCCTATCACAAACCAGATTCTTTGAATAACTATTCAAAATGATTCTATTTGCAAATTTTTTGGGTGAAATAAAATTTAATATAAGCTGGTTCATTTCATAGAAAGTGATGTGAGAAAAGAGAAATGCGGCATAAACACGGTATTTACTGCAGCATGAGTCACAAAAGATTTCCAAGAGAAACCCCTGGTTTGCTTTCTTTTGTTAAATCTGTATATATATCATCGCCATATATCCTCATGTATATATGACGATTTTGTGTTTAATTGGCCATTGCTTCATTCTCGTTTGTCGTCAGAAGACTGTGCATCCACTTTCCAGGAAAATCATTATTGCGATCATAATCTAATAAGTAATACGAATTAATTAGCATATAAAATATTCAGTCACAAAATTGGGTCGAAAGAACCAATTCCCAACTTTCAACTAGACCTTCTAAATCTAAACGTAGAGTTAATTCAATTGACAAAGGCTATAAAAGCCAATTATCAGCATTAATAGTCACGAAAACGAAAAATGAACTTACGTAAAGTAAAGGAAACTAAAACTGCGTCTTATTTGTAAAACTTGTTAAAATGTCACTAATACTAAATTCTTTCAGAGTAAAATTGGCGAACTGGGTTTTCTTGGGGTATTGACCGCTTGATATTCATGTGATACACCTACATGACAGAATATAAATAAGTGATCTTAGATCTTTGTTAGCATTGCACTTTAAAATTGACAAAATACAATTTCTTTGCGGTCTGTCAAATACATGCTTTCTACGAGAATAATGATGACTATTGAATTTGATTGTTACTTATAGGATTTGCACCGAACGGGTTGCACTGGTTTCAGTGGAGCAAAGCAAGCGATGTTAAAGAAAGTATTGGTGTCTTACGCTCGTTGGAATCCAGCTGTGGGATATTGTCAAGGGTTCAACATGATTGGAGCCATGTTACTACAGATGACTGGAGGAAATGAGACGCTCACGCTTAAAGTCTTCATTTTCCTCATCGAGGGGGTTCTACCACAAGGTATTCTTTAGCATGTAATTTTTCTTTCATGCAATACCCGATTAACTTGTAAATTGAAAAAAGAAAAGATTGCTCACAGCCAGTTTAGTTTGTTCAGTTGCCCTTTTGTCCTGCGTGGGTTTCAATTTTCTAAAGAGGATACTATGAATGAAAGAACTGATTGAGAGTAGGATTTTTCTTAGGAGAAGCTTAGTTGGTGCAGTGGACTGGAGATCGAGTGGGGGAAATGTTTTTCATTTTCGTCGAATGAATGTGAATGTCTCCGAATTAAGTTTCCCATTAATTTCCTTTCCTTTGGAGAATAGAAATTCTTGCCCCATTTTCAAAGAAATTGGGAAAACCCAATTGTTGTTCGGTCGTTGACAATTGCAATCGGCTACGTAGTGTACTTAGTCATATTCTAGCTTTATAACACTTTCTCCTAGATATCACAGAGTGTAAAGCTGTCTGCCCTGTGTATCAGTTCCTATACTTAATAAAAAAATCCTCACTCAGTTGTGACTGTGACTTGTGACTAGTTAAACATTGTACACTGACCTTTAATAACTCAAAAACGGTACCACCTATTGAAACATACCAAGTAGCATTGGAAAGAGAGCAAAATTCTGAATCGGAACCAATTTTATCAATAGTAAAGTCGGTAAATTTTGCCGCTTAGAAAATACTGAAATAAAAAAGTGGAAAATCGGTTTTTCAAATCTCCGAGGTCATGGAAAACCGATTTTCCACTCTTTGTATGATATTTTCTGACATGCCAAATTTACCGATTTTATTATCGATAATATTGACACAGATTCAAAATTTTGTCCGCTTTTCAATGGTTTTTGTCATATTGTAATAGGTGGTACAGCTTTTGAGTTATTAAAGGTTACAGTATGGACATATCATTCTGGGATACCCTGTATAACTAAATTTCATTGTAAGGGTAATTGGCAGATCCAGCAGTTTCAAGAAAACATTTTTTCAAAGAATGCCAGTGATTTTAAAAATGAGTTTATACACGGATAGGTACTGTTGCTTAAAAAGCTTTCCTGACAATACGACTGCGATTGTTTTTTACGTGCATTTAGGTAGAATACTAGCGGGAAATTATAGGCAGCGATCGCAACGCTTGGGATCTCTTTGCTATTTCACTGTCGGCTACGTGCTTATTTACGGGGGAAGTTTAACATTTACGAAACTTTTTCCATTTGCTGCAATCTTTGGCAGTATTCAAGACTCATAATCAACGGAATCCTTTGACTTCTCAGGAAATACTTGATTTTCACCTTTACCGCAAGTGTTCTTGCTGATTTTATTAAAACGTTATACCCAAAACAATCGTCCTGTTTTCAAAATTAAATACAACCATCCCCCCAGAGTCACTTTCAGCTTCCTAAAGGAATTATGTACCAACGGTTATCCCAGACCAAATAAACGTCCCTCCCAGTAGCCATTTATTAACAAATTTGTTTCTTCCACAAAGCAGACATCTTGCAAACATTACACTGCAATTACGAATTAGCCGAATTACATGGATATCTTAGATGCAAGTACCGATAGTTAATAAATAGCACGATGCCAAGATATACTGCATGATCCACCCTTGAATTTTGCAAACGTAGTGATTAAAGTCTTGTGTCCTTGATGCACTCGAAGTTGTCATTACTCGTGATTCACTCACACGTCTCAATCCCAATTGGGCAGATAGTTTTCCCCAGTCTGCCAAACTTTTTCCATTATATCACATAAATGCTCTCGGTTTTCATGGAGCTATACCTTTATAAAACTGCGTCGACGTTTGTATCAAAGTTTATATAATATATATACCAACTTAGATATATAGTAAGTATGCATACAGTAGAAAGTTAGTAATAGTTTATCCATTCTGTACCACAGACTTACCACAGTTCTTACTTTTGCGTTTTACCGTTTTACATATGAAGGCTGTCTGCCATACTTGTGAGTTCGACATTGAAACTCTCATCAGCTTTTCTAATAAGAGTGCGCATTCACACAAAGGACCCAGTCTATCTCCACCAGTCAAGGATTATGTCCAAGATTATATAGAGATTACATCATTCGTACTTCAATGATAATACACTCCAAGTTCACCATAGAGCAATATATGACCATATGGTTGAATATATCTTGGAAAATATAGTAGTAGTATTTTACTTTTCAACTTTTTTAAAATACACTTGAAATATGTCGACTACAATCTTAGTTCATATGTCAAAGTTATCGTTGTAACTTAAAACACGAAGATAAAAAAGTATCCTGCTTTCTTTTCTTGACGTCAACGTGCTAGGAGTACTAAAGCTTTCTGGAAGGTTTTCCCAATTTAAGAAGCACACATTTTGTGTTGACTTATCTAATTAATTACAAGTGTAAAAAACTTTCAAGTCGGTATTCTTAATACAATTATACAGAAAATTTGATTTCGCGATAGCATTAGCAAATGGGATTTTATTGGTTTTTCAACCTTATGTTTGAGAATTTAGTACTTAAAAAGCTACTTTTGCAATCTAGGAGGAAGAATAAAGGATCGGTAAAAGTTATGTTTGTGTTCATGCGTTAATAATACGTTTAGAAATGTCAAATGCAAAGTTAAGCTTGGGAAATTTGGAAATGTAATTTGAGGTTTCCTAAGGTGATGGAATTAGTATCGGATATTTTTGCCGGAGTATTTAATGACGTGTAGGGCATAAAGGAGGTATAAAATATTGTGGCAAAGTACTAACTAACAAGTAAGGTGTATCCATTAGTTCTCTCATCTGCAGATATACTTTTGTCTAGTCTGTATTAGTGAACTTTGGTGTAATAAAGTGTATAGAGAGACTGAGAAAATGAACAAGAAGCTTTGGCATGTAATGTAGAGTCTTATTTACAGCTTAGGGCACCATGTTCACATTCAGCTCAACTCATCAGTCTGAAAAGTCTCGGTTGATTCCCAAGAATAAAGATAACTCTCTTTGGTGCACGAAAGCGGAGCAATCCAATAGTATATAGGAAGTAGTCGCTATCTATGAATTTATACCCTATACGTAATTTGGGTTCGAATTTTTCCGAAAATAGGTTGGATACTTATTGTTAGTAGTATATATGCTTATGTGCATACTATTTACAGAAAAACATATGTATATAAACTGTATAATATAGATTTAGGCACTATCTTTTACATGGAGGACGTAAGCTGACGACGCTGTAGTTGTATTAAGTTGGACAGTATGTCGAGATAGATGTACTAACGTTTGAGAGAGAGATAGTGAAATGTGAATCGTGTGGGAAAAGACGTCTAGCCAAGAAAGCATTGAATTGAATGTTCGATAGCAATACAGTAAGTCAGCGGAGGAAAAGTCGAGTTGAAAGTTTTCTAGGGAAAAAGTGAGGACAAAAGCAAAAATGACACACTCGAGACTTGTTTTCTACACGCTTGGAGAAAAGAGAAAGTACAAAAAGAAAGCATTTGGGGAAGAAGCCTATGAAGCCAAGTTGGCTCAGTCAGCTTTTTATTTATCGTCGACTTATTTATGAAGCACTTGACTATTTCTCATCTTAGGTACTTTAGACAGGCTTCACTTCAACAAGACACTGAACTGGAATGCATCTCTCTACCATACTAATATTGTATTATGTACCAACCCGATTGCTTTCCGTCCCTCATATGTGTAAAACAAAGCCTAATAGCATTGCTCTACTCCACCATATTTCAGAAAGGCCAAAGTACGACCTAGAATACTATTCCTGATTTATACGGATAATACTTCATGAGTATTAGTGCATAGTATGCATTTCAGTGCACTCGTTTTTATCACAAGACAAAACTATCCTAATGCATTTCGTGCATGACTTTTTAACCAAATAAGTCGCTAATAACCCGTAATGGAACATACAACTACAAACACTGGGCATATGTCTTTAAATATTTGCTAACCTATACACTATTAATTTCCCTATATCACACCAGACACTTGTATACAACCAGTATTACACTACTCTACACGGAGTTCTAAATGACAATGCAAACTTTATATGAAGTGCTAATTAGTATCGTGAAAGTCGAAATGAATTTTTCTTCAAGGCATTTTTCTTTACAACAACCTACCAAGGCAGGTTTATGTTGTGTCTCTCCCTATTCTAACTCTCAGAAAACACAAATACAGCCAAGTCTACTTTAATATTCATTTTAGCATGTCAAGAGAGAAAGCCTTTTCCCTATAGTATGCAAATATTCTAACAATAATTTATGAACGTTTCCCCTGCTTCTCCTTTGCACACAACACAACTGTAACTATACAGTGGACTACAGAATAGTTCATTTAGTTCATATACATATGCACGCAAAGCCTCTCAGACAAGAAAATTCATTTAGCAATGCAGAAATGATTTATATATTTTGATACAATCTTTATGTTCTGTAATAAAATTTTCGTGCTTAGTCTGAGTTCTGAGTCCGACTCCATGTACTGCACCAGGAATAGTTCCTGCAATAATAAATACAGCTTTCCTTTTGCTCAGTTGGAATTTGCATATTATGAGTACACAATAAAGTACAAGGGATAACACAATATTACATTCTGCATGTTACTTTTACGCAGATATTATCTACAACTATAAATTTTAGGTATGCACTCATACTTTAGACCATCACAGTGCAGTTTTACCTCCTATATTTTGTAACTACCACCAATAATTGCTTGAAAGTAAAACATAAGAATTGAGTTTTTGGTCACATTATTCAAGGGAAACATTCACAAAGCAGAAATACACAATACTGAAATAATAAAGGTAAAGGTGTACTCAAGGACGTATAAAAATACTCGTTAATGAATATTTCCATTACCAAGAACTGAACTTACTTCAATTCTTGATTACGTAGGCCAATGCAATTTGCCGTGGTCTGGTGTGCCTATATAACCTATATACGAAGGAATAAAATGTATTATAGATTTGAACTCAAGGTTAATACAATTTCTGTCTGGTCTTTGTAAGTTCGAAAGTAATGTGACGTCTGCACTGGAAGTCAGTGCAGTACACTGCCCTATATTACTCTGCTATAAATACAATTATGCATGTAATGTTGTTAGCACTTTACTTAGCACTTAATATTAGATTTCTATGAAACATTTACGATACAGATAATGTAAGAGTCTGCTTTTTCCAGAGTATATACAAACAGAGGTCATGTATACAGACATTGTGGCTTTGTACCGGAGTGTATCAGACAATCTGCTAATTTTGTTTCCATTTATGTTTTGGCAGGCTATTTCAGTCAAGGACTCCGGGGTCTTGCTGTGGATATGGCAGTTTTCCGGGAAATTCTCAAGTTAAGAAAGCCGACCCTAAATGCTCATTTGTCGAGACTGCAACAGGGAGAGGACAACCCTCCACTTACAGATGTTTTTACTATGCACTGGTTTCTTACTCTCTTTATACACTGTCTACCAACAAATAGCGTCCTCAGGGTAAGATTTAATTTTCGCTGAATATACATTTAATTTCACTTCTGAGTAATGCAACGCAAGTTAATTTCCTTCAAAGTTAAATACAATGTTTTCCATTTCGCTAAGTAAACTTGGGCAATCAAATTGATTAAATTTAAGCAATATTACTTACATCTTCTATCTGCGCAACCAATACCAAGTTTTTGCTAAGTAGGTAAAAAACTTTCAAGCATTAAGAATAATTTGATACCTATAGTAGTAAAAGTAACTATCCTAACCTAACAGAATATCTTTGGAGGCAACTTTTCCATATTGTACTCTGCGAATCTCTTTTATCACAATTTCACAACAGCAGGTTCAGTATAGTGTAATATACTAAAGTATCCACTTATAAACGCAAATTAAATAAAGGAACAAATCCATTTTACCGTTTGGTAGTAGTTCCATTTTCTGTGTCCGTGACACTTATTTAAGCTTCTGGGAATATTTCATGACAGTCTCACTATTCTATTTTATGATTCCTGTAACTATGAGGTAATTCTTAATGTTGTCTGCAGCTCTAAAAATAGTTTCTTGTGAGATTTATTGCAAACTGATTTTCTCAAATTTAAGAGCTAATAAAATTAACGCGCTGAATATTTTGCTTTGGAAATTATTTTGATGCCAATAATTGCAAAACCATGCCATAAATATTACAATCTACACCACTACTATTGTAAAAATAATACCAATGTAATTGGACAAACAAGAGAGTAGGTTACAGAACTGGCAAGATTAAAAAAAGAAAATTGGAATTTTACAAATTGTAGTACAACTGGAATTTTACGATTGTATTTACTATCCAAGAAAGGATCGATAAGAGTTACGCTATTACTTAGGTATAACTCATATCCATGGTCAATAAACAACCTGGTGGGTTTTCCGTTTGAAATTATCAGTAGTGCGGTAGTAAACATGTTATGATGTAATACTTTTGTGTTTTATGTTTCTAGTCTTAGTACAGAATATGCCTATGGGAGAATGGAGAAGAAAATAAAATTAGCTACTATGTTTATTGTGTATTACATATGTTTCCATTTCAGATATGGGATCTCGTCTTGTTAGAAGGTTCTGAAGTTTTATTACGGACAGCCCTTGTCCTGTGGGCAGCTATTGAGACGTAAGTAATTTCCATTTAGTTAGTATGCGAATAAAGTGGGTATGTGTGAAATGAATTACACGCGAGTACTTACTAAGTATGTGTAAATAGTAAATGCAGAATGCAGAATAGAGTACAATCGGAAATGTGTCGTATTAGAAAGATAATATGGTAATTCGGTTGCAGTAGTACATACAGGCAATTTTATAAATTTAGTATTAGATTGCAAGTTAGATTGCAGTAATGTTGAACAGTGTGCTCTGAAATCGGTTTGTCCTGTCACTGTCACCATAATTGAGAGAAACACGTACTTAAATTTATTAATTTAGGAGTGCTAGACTTACTTAGCATGCACAAGCCATTACCGACATGTATGAAGCTTCTCCGTCAGTTCAAAGAACTTGGTAAATCAATTAATTAACACAGCAGTATGGAGAAATGTGGTCAGGCTGCTTTTGGCAGTGCTATTAAGCCCCACTTCAACTATTACTTTCAAGTTTTCAACACAATTAGGAAAATTCTGAAAGTTTTACCCAATTAACATATTACATTTACTTACCTAGTGTGAGGTTTGAGATAGTAAGTACGTTCATTGCACTGACAACGCAAATTCGTATGCAAAATGCACTCATCTGTGTTTACAGTAAGAGTAAGCAATTCGGAGTACCTCTACGTACTATACAACTCCCAACTCAACTACGCTTAGGCTGTATTGTTAAGCAATGAGAAGCATTCACGAGAAATTACGTTTTGAAATGTGTGCACATAGAATATAGTTCCCATCTACTACCAATTTGGTAAAAGCCGAGGAATTTCCTTCCATTTCATTTCATTACAAATGCATAAGGCCTTGTCGAGTAGTAGCTTTACCATATTACGCTGCCCAAACTATAAAGGCAGGGAATGAGAGAAATAAATTGCTTCTCCACATTTTTTCTCCACAATATATCCCTAAATATCGAGTGTAACTTTCATTTCGTTCATACCAACTCTAGCGTTAAGCCAACTCTAGATAACAGCTAAAATCCCAGGGGTAAAATTACATCTAGACTCGATGTTAAAATTCCAGGTTATAAACCTTTTCAACGTCAATATGTTAACGATAGTGATGAAATTAATGGCTTTGACACGTTCTTTATCCAAGTAAACGATCGCTGTAGAGAAAAATACGTAATTTTATTTATTGGCAACTCTTTTCGGGCTTTTATAACGTCTTTGCGTTTTCCAAAGAAATGTTTTGACTTGCTTACCATTACGTAATTGGGAAAGTTGATGGTCCGACAGACAATTCATCAATTTCACGTTTTTAGCTCAATTTTGAGTGTCTACGGCAGGTTTTCAGAAGAAATGTAAGCATTTATCTCTATTACATCACCAAAACAAATAGAGCGACTATATTCTTTTGTGATCTACTAATTAGAAGATGACATAGTCAATTTGTATGATTTTCTAAGTGGAAATATCTGTGTATTATGGCCATTGTATCGCAAAACATTTATTAGCACACTCATTCATAAAGATTAAAATAGCGTATGATTTTGAGCAAGGTTGAATGAATTGACAAGTCACTAATTTGAACCGTCCACAAGGAAAGATGATACTATAGATAGAATGGTAACAAAACGTAGGCCCACGCCTACAGAACTGAATGGAAACAAAACACAATTTCCTCCTACGGATATTGAATGATTGAGAGAGAATGAAACTGAGAATAAACATAGTTAGTAATTGTAATAATGTTAAAATTAAGTATGTTTTATAGGGACACTAAAAATAGTTGTTGAATTGATGTCATGGGCTGCATATTAAAGAAATAGGCCTAAAGGAAGGGAAGTGCTGTCCTAGAAAATTATTACCCGACTCAATTAAAGAGTAATTAGGGAAATGAAGGGTTTGCTCATTGAGTGTTGCGACATTACTCTGCGAACATAGATCATTCACTGTCATAGTGCTGTCATGTAATGTCATTTGAGCTGAGTAATAAAGGAGTGTTTTGGAAAGATACTCGTAGAACTAATAGATCTAGTTAGCGCTTCAGGTTTGTTTTGCGTTGCTTGATAATGCCTATAATAAAAAGTTTGTTCCCGTTTCTAATTTTGGTATGTTCTAATATGAGAGTAGTAATTGATTTGAATTTGATTTGTATGTGACGGTGTTTCTGTTCCGTAGGCGTATCCTGGGTGTTTCAAGTGCGGACGAATTCTACTCGGTGATGGGCGTGGTAACCCGTGAAATGTTGGAATTCGGTCTCATGGATCCTAACTCATTAGTCAAGGTAATTAAAGCAGAGCTCCCATTCAACAGCCCACTATCTCTTCTTCGCAGTTCACTTGAACGTATTGTTAGTTGAGATTAAAGTTCTTTCATCCTATGCCACGAACACAGTATAATTGTGTAAAATAGAAGAACAAATAAAAGAGGAATATAAAATGATCCAAAGGATCCGCCATTAAAGTATATCCGCCTGGATTCGTAAAATAAAAGCTATTAAGTAGGTAGTGGACATTTAAGTCTGGAGCGGAGCAGTGGTCGTTAGAATTTTATGATAGGGAAATTCTTTTCATGATTTCCTTGAAACCTTAGAGTTGCTTAGGTCGTATTCCTATTTACACCCTGCCGCATTTATTGTTTGCCATTGCTATTAGATCTGTATGTACGGTACACAGAACATTCGCAATCAAACCGACAACAGAATCAAAGTAAGTAAAAGAGGAAAACAACAAAAAATAAGATAAACACTGTCTCCATACCGCACCACACCACACAAAGAAATTTTAAGTGCCTATACCAACAAGAATACGCTGTTAACGTCCTTGTGTACAGAACAGTCTCAGATATCAAAGGAGAAAGTGAAAATACACAGAGCGTTGCTTTCTTCCCGGGATACAGTTACAATTTGGTTTAGTGCTGTTCTAACTTGCAACTTGAGTTAAGTAAGTTCATATGAGTCTCGTTTCGTATTGCTCTTTAACTTGAGAATGTGATACTGTACCTATTTCATGGTTTAGGTACTTATCTACCAGCATTCCCATTCCATACACAACAGGCAAGACGCAACATGACCTAACCAAACCAGCATGCTTAGATGTAGCCGAATCCTCATATTACTCTATGGCTGGGTTTCTTTCCTCGGTCTATGCAATTATACAGTGTAGTGATTCTCGCTCATATCACTCTATAAGAGATGTGATCAGACAACAACAGCCCTGAGAGAAAAGTGACAATAAAACAAAGCTCTTAATGACTACATGCCAGATCAGAAGACAGATATAAACCATTGTGTACGATAGTACGATGGAAAATAAATGGAACTTTTCCAGGGAATACTCGCAACGGATGTGTTAACAAAAGTCTATGTTCCAAATCTAATGTAGGTAGGAACACTTTGAACACGTTTAGTGTCTTATGTGTAACTGAATTGGGCCAACTTACAAGAAATACCTACTTCAGTATTTATAATCATTACACTCAAACGAAAAATGATGATCATCTAACAAGCTTTCCATTCCACGCCTACTCATATGATTTTCTTGGAAATTCGCTTCTTTTGTCTGTTTCGCTCCTCATTATATTCTCATGTCCCATTCTTTTCCTGGAAAAGAGACGCTTTTTGTCTTTTCAGCTTATGTACAAAAAAGATTTTAGATGTATGCTAAATTACGGTAGTAACTAAAATGAAAACAAAGATTACAAGTCATAAAACAAGTAGGTATGTCTCCTTTAATGTTTTCGATGCAGATTATAAGAATGAAACTTGTTTTCATGAATGAATGTAGCAACAGCAACTCTGTCGGAAGTCGTATTCTCAGTGCTGTTTCTTAGTTTCTGAGAAGCAATTTTTAAGTACCTAGAGAATAAAGTACTATCTGCTTTAAACCTTAGGAGCATAAAATTGTTTTGGAGTCTTGGAGTTCAGAAAGTGTGTAGGAGAATTTTAAGAGTTTAATATCTAGATGGATTTTAAGCTTACACCAGTATTCGCTATATTTCAAATCTTCTGAATACAAGTATCTTAAGTATTTTCGCTTTGTAGCATAGCTTGACTTGGCTCTTGAGGTTTGCTAAGAAAAATTCCCAGGGAAATATTTTATGTGGCACTTGGAATTTGTAAGTTGTGAAGGTACAAGGAGAATTGAGGTTATTGCATCTTCTCTCAAGTGTGCATGTAACATTTATGAAATTTATGTTTCCTCCATCTTAACGGTGCAGTTACAATATGTCGTAATTATCGCGCTTGATTTATTAATTTTCAAAGCCCCTTCCTTGTAAAAGCAATTCATTAAAAAGAATATTTACTGGAAAATTGGAGAAAAAAGTCTATCTTGAGCAGGCGAATCCATTTTGGTGATAAAAATCATTTAGTATTAAAATTGAGTGGATACGGACAATTTACTGTAGAACTCTTTCACGCTCTGATAAGAATTATTTCTTCCCGAGTCTAAAATTACGTGATGCTTCCCAAATTCATAAATTCTGTTCGATAAGAGCTTTACCCGCATTCATGGCACGACATGACACACGCGTGTGAAATAATCACATAGTAAAATCGCTATCTTCAGCTTCTTTCTGCGAAATTACTTGAACTTCTTTCTGCGAAAATTAATAAGAACTTCTTGATCTTCCTTCTCATTTCATCTTTTTCTATTATTACTTTCATCTTAAGCTTTGATGAAATCGCACGATCGTGATGCAACTTTCGATTGTTCAGCCCACATGATTTTTTTTTAAATTTTCTAACGAATCTAATATTTTACGTAGCTCAGCTTACACATCATTGAATACCATCATGTAAATTACATTCCTTAACAAATTTCATGTTATCTAGGTAGAAACTAGTGCATTGAATCTAACGAATTCAACTTTATGCAAAATGAATAGATTATTATTACAAAATGAGTATGCATTTAGAATTATGCTGTGAAATGTCATAACATAAGTCATGGATTTCAAAGATATTTATTATACAACCAAGAAATAGATTTTGATGCACCTTTTAGGAAAGCGAGTGTGTAATGATGAAGATAAAATAAAAGGAGGTAGTTGATAATAACGATGCTAAAATACTTGTTTGTTGAGTTGAACTCGGTTGAGTGGCGGAACAGAGTGTACTAAGGTAAATGTACGTTTTACATAATGGATGAGATGAGAAAGGAGAATTTATTATTAGGATTATTAGGCAGCAGAATATAATAGAGTATCGCACTTGTACACATAGCAGCCTGCATATTTTGATATTCCCAACTTGTCGAATCTTCTTTCCTTTCTGAGTACATCTCCATCCACCTTCTGCCTGTGTAGGAGAAATTGCTATGAAAATGAGCGGAGGCAGCAGAAATGTGTAGTGGGTGAACTGAACTTTAGTCTGGTGGTAAACGAGCATCTTGACATTTACTATTATAAATTTACTTGCGGCTATTGCCAAATACATTGAGGTTTTCTCTCTTGAATAGATTGTAGATTATGAAGCTTGTATCCGTGTGTATTATTATGAGATTCATATTGACTTGACGTTCCGCTCTACTGTAGGAAGTTAGTGCTACACGAGTTGGCTAAAGCCCTTTTCTTGTTCGGAGGTTGTTTCCTTTCCATTTTGTGCAGTCTAGTGTAGAATTACAGCCACAACAACCTTTCTTCAAAATGTGGACAAATGAACTCTGCATTTCGAATCATATTACTTTACTTAGCTCAGTCACTCGTTTTATATTCTTCCCATCATTCATACTTAACTAACCTTACTTTAGTAATGACATGACACGGTACAGTAAAACGATATTTAAAAGAACCAACCTATCATTAATTATTCTCCGCAGTAGGAAATGCGCTTAATTTTGTTTGCATTTACGTGCAATTAGTGGAAAGTACACAAATGCATTCAAGCGTACACATTTATTTCATTATATACTTTCTCCACGTAGTTATATGGAGAAAAGGGAAAGTAAATTATGGAACACCAATTTGGAAAGGGATGCATTGAATATGTATTCATAAATACGTAACAGAAAAGTTTGCTGACATTTTGTTGTGGTAGTAATCTTGGTTTACAGTTCACACGGTTATATTACAAATTATCTATGAAATGAATTAGGAAGGAAAACTTTTGAGGAATTGGAATTTGTAATTGGGAAGACTTTCAAGAAAAGTTTTTAAGTTAATGTGGAGTTTGGTTATGCATGTGAAAAATGAAATTAGAGTTCGCATAGACATTTTGAAGGGGAATATTTTATTACCTGGGAAAAAGTGAGGTCTGCAGTGCGACTGTCAGATGAAACGACAGTAAATGTTAGAAAGTGAAAGTGGAAGAGAAGGGATAATATTAATGGTATGGTGTACACATTTGCATTATTGATGAAATGATTAATAATGAATAAAGGAAAGTAGAGCAGTTGAGTTGAGTTAAAGCTAACGTCCGTCCCCTTGTTAAACACACGAAAGCTAAACCGTTAGTTTTAGAAGACGGGTTATAATAAAATATGATGTAATAGTTGAATCTCGCATGGATTATATGAAGGGGTTCCAGCAGGTAGGTAGCGAATTCCGCAGGGTAGAGCGGATGTGATGTATAATGCTGTTGAATCTTTGCCAATCCCTTTGACTGCATCTCGGTAATCCAGGAATAAGATTTTAATGTGATTTTATGTATGTACATTTCAGTGCATCGTGAGTGTGGGTCCGTTTCCTTTTCCGGGGCTGCAGGATTTGCGAGTGAAGCATAGAGCTCTCATAGCACAAGATACGCCCCATAAATCTTTCTTCCTGGCCAAAAGAGAGCTGGACAATTTAAAGAGACACTACTCAGCGATACGGCACAGGCAGAGAGCCACAACAATAATTTTTAAAGGTCTGGAAGCTTCAACGATTAGAAGAGCTGCGGGTCAAAGATCAGCATCGCTCTTTGTAGCAACGACGAAGAAACAAGCAGTATCTCCAAAACCAAAAAATCGTAGGGCTAGCTTTGGAAAAAGTCAGATAGATTCGAATACGAATGCAACGAAGGGAAATATTAGTTCTGCAAATAATAATAATAATGCAAATATTAGTAGAGTATCTGCGCTGGCCAATAGTTCACAACAGGTAAATAATTTAAAGAATTGTAGTAATAACAGTATTGCTCCAAATGGCAATCCCATGAAAATGACGAATAAACAGCAAGTCACAATGACATGGGACAAAGCGGCTAAGAAACCGAAGAATTTCAGACGGCGAAGAACTGCTTCTGCTTCAAGTCACACAACCAGTTCATCCAGCTCGACGGAACTTTGTGATTCCTCAGAGAGCTCTTCAGATAGTGAAGGTGTTTGGACGGATTCGGATAGCCGCTGGAAAAAGAAACCGAAAGTAGTTGTAAAAGATCCTTCGCCAACAGATGAAAAGGCGAAAGAATTGGTAAATAACGATAGTAATGGGATTGAAGACAAAGGGTCTCTTGGATCAACACCACAAATAATTCTTTCGGAGAAATCCCCAACCCCGCCGAGATCCCCGTCAGTGTTGAAAAGTGCGGATGAGTTGATTCTAGAGGAAATTGCAGCTGTGGAAGTTGATCCGGATTCTAAATGTATAGATACAAATGATAGTCAACATTTTCTAGAGGAAATGTCACGATTAGGGAAAAGCGATAGTTTTTATGAGAGTCTTAGTCAAAGGATTTGTGAGCTTCAATTTCAAAATTTGCATATTCTTACCACGTGTAATACAGTAATAGAGCCAACTAAAATGCTCGTACCATTTGAAGTTTCACCATTGCCAAGTCCAATGAGTCCGATGCCAATGAGGCCTACTTTTAATGATTCGCTGGATAGCTCAAAACTAACTTTGAGTCCAAATCCAATTTGTAGTAGTAACAATATGAATAAAAGCCCATGTCCCAGCCCGAGACTTTTATCTCCAAGAGGATCAATTTCTTCCAATGCAGAGAGTCCTTTGCCAAAAAGTCCTTTGTCTCCCAGTCCGGATTTCTCGAGACTTAGAAAGTTGTCCAGGTCGAGTATTTCTAGTGCCGAAATTCCAGAGATTTTAATTGAAGACAAAGAAAATATTCCTTCAGAAGACGGGATTGCAGGGGTAATGGAAACTAAAGACGAAATAGAAAATGAAAGTGTAGATTCTTCAGAGAGGAAAACGGATACTATTATACTAAGGGTATCGGATAACACAAACGAAAAAGAAATTTCTAGTGACATTATTAATGAGAAAAAAGACGAACACAACCAAAGCGAAACAGCTGAAACTGAAACCAAAGACAAACTCAACTCAAATGATGAGAGAAAAACTGAAATTATGGACCAGGATTATGTGATTTTACAGGATTCGTTCACAATTGCTTTGGAAACTTTAACAGAGAGTAGTCGGCAGTCCACCAACCTAAAATTGCCACATTTACCCAAAACTCCCATGGATCTTAAATCACCTGGTGTTGTAAATGTACCTACTGATCTTTGTAAAATCCCTTTAGATTTTTCTCTGGATTGTGTTGATAGCTCAAAGGTCGTGCCATTATCATCGTCAAAGGAAAACGATATTGTAACAGAAACAACACCCATTCTTTGCGGGAATACTCCAGTTACAACTGGGACCGGTTCTGATGCTGGTAATGCTTTTACTTTCGATGTTGAGCAGTTACCTATTGAACCTGGAAATAATGTTAGAGCAATTCCACCAACTTTCCTAGATTTGCCTTTGCCTAGCCCAACTACATTGAAAACAGCCGCTTGTCCTTGTCAATGTCAAACCACGGAAGATATTAATGCCGTGATTCGAGAGAACATTGCCATCCTGCAAAGACTGAAATTGAAACCGGCCTACGATGATGATGACGAGGATAAATACGATGATGATGATTTGGAGGAATACGAAGAAGATTCATCAGACTTTGATTTGGGATTTTCTCCAAGTGCCAGTGTGTGTCCAGAAAATGATAGTTCAGATCAAGATTCGGGCATCCCAATCAGTTCACAAGGCGGACGCAATTCCACTCCAAAGAGAATATGTATTAGTAAAATGCCTTCACAACCCCCTCATCAGCTGTCACAATTATCTCTCGATGATGCAGAATTAATTGGCGTTTCTATTTCAAATGCACCGACATCTTCAGCCTCTGCCTCACCAAATCCTCTTAGAAGACACAATAGTAGTTCCAGTAGCAAATCCAGAACAAAATCTACTTCATCTAATAAATCATCCTCAAAATCAACTCAACAAGGAAAATCTAATAAACCAAAGAAACTCTTTAACCCTTTTCCCACCGCCAGAAAGTCCAGAGTTCGTACCACTTCTAAATTTGGGCTCTACAGCTAAATCTTTTACGATAGTAATCAATACTCAATTAAGTAGCTATTTTGCTAACCAGCTCAAACAATTCAGTCTCTTAATTTAACCCTTTTTAGCAATGCAAGTAATGTATTTATTATTTATGTAGTATTTACATGTATAATTTTAATGGACAAGATTCTGTTTTTGAAGTTGTAATTCTTTCTAGTAAAATAGGTACAGTTATTATTAAAGTATTATTAAATGACATTTTTGGGAAAAACTCGGGACCCTTATTCCATAAAAACTCTGCTGCGGTTTCACCAATGTAAAATCCACAATTTCGTGAATATTCCAAAGCACCTCTAATAAATTCAAAGATCTTTGACTTTTCCTTCACACTCAAAACAATTGTCTTCATCTGTCTTGAATCCGTAAAATTATTTCATCGAAATGTAGTTATCTCTAAATAGATATGTACTTTCTATAACTTAAAGGATTACTACAGGAAAGAAGACTTCCTTCCTGCACTATAACCAATGCCTTTCTTCATTCTACGCTAAATTCACATTTTCCAACTTTTTCTAAGCACTGCACTGAATTCCACTAGTTTATTTAAAGACTCTTCACAGAACAGACTTCAAAAAGACTTCTATACATACTATCTTGTATTTGTATCTATCCAGTAAGATTTTATGTAATTAAAATGTGTAATGATACTTTCACCATCACATTTACTACTGTTTAAGTGTAGCTTTACATATGCATGCAAATGCTACTGTTTACACTGGTAAGAGTCATTATTTGTAACCTCTCAAACCTAAACTACTATTGTATTTAATACACAAATCAAAACTGATACAATTAGCAAAGCAATCCAAGAAACTGGCTTTATGTTAATAACTACTGTGGTTCAATAAATGCTAAAAAGGAGAAAGTAATGTTAATCTGTGTGTACCATAGTTTTCAGATGGAGTAATTAGTTAGAGCAAAATGAATGAAATTGATTCACTTGTGAGTATAATTATTCGAACAGTATTGACTGCTTGGTATTATTGTAAATTCATCCCACCCTGTGTATTTTGTGATGATACTACTACACGTGCTATGAAATTTTTATGTGATTAGAGATGCGTCAAGTGAATATAAACTGCAAATTGTAATTACAGCAATGCGTTAGTGCTATTTACAAAATGATGCATCAATATCAATGTACGAATTAGTTACAAACAATAAATGTGTTGTTGTGCATATATTTTACACGTGCTGTATGTTAAAATTAAAGTGAGAGCATGTTTGTGCATTCCCTCGTCATTGTAATTGGCCATTACAATTAGATGTAATGTATTAAGTATTTAAGGTTGCATATTTTAACAATTTTAGCACGTGTACTGTACTTTGTGATTATTAATGATAAATATGTAGCTATCAGTATGTGAGTTATGGATTGAATTCACTAATGTGTCATGTTATAAAGTGTGCTGTTAATGATGCCGCAATAAAAATCGTCTTTTCTAATAAATCCAAGTTTAACATTTATTTGTCCTAATCCCAAAAGTGAAAGCATGAATATTAAAGTATCAAAACCAAGTTTTATTCATTTATGAACTTGTTGTTTAGAAATTGGACCTTATTTCAGCATTCTACACATTACGATGTCCACTACTATTAGAAATCGGGGAAACTATAGTCAGGTGCCAAATGCGAACTACTGTGAAATGCCCAATGGAATCCGCATATAAGAGAAAGCATCTATAATGATACAATTATTGATTTAGGGAAAGTTCTCGAGTTTATATAACATTGATAAATTGAAGTTTTGTGATTATCATGATTTAGATCTTATTTTATTTCAATTTCAATTAAAGAGCATTTCATTTCCAAAGTAGTTTTGGTTGTTTAACAATAAAATTGTAATAAATATGCATTTGTTGATGGAATAATTGGAAAGTGCAAATAAATAGGACGAAGAATATTATGTACAATTTTAATTTAATCATGTCACTTTTGCTGGGAAGATTATATCATAGTTAATTTCCTGCTCTAATTCATTTTTCGTGTTTATTTTACATATTTATTCTCTCATTCACTTTCTGTACTGTAAAGTACCCGTGCATTAAACGAAATGAAACTACAAATAATACAATGTCAACTAAACTAATTATAATCTAAATAACTTTCAATTGATAATTATATCGTAGATTTACGTATAATTCAGTACACGTGTACTTTTATTATATATAGTATTTATAGTAACTATATGGAATAGCATTTAGCGATTCATAGGTTTTTTCTTTCTCTACAATTCTAGCAACATTACTTAAAAATGTTTCATTATTTTCTCCTGATGAAGAATGCTATTTCCTAAACCATCTGCTATGATTTACTTATTGTATTTTACATTTTCGTTCAAGTACCGTATAAGTACTGATACATTTCTAAACAATAAATATTCAAAAAATTGTGATACATAAAACAGCTAAACCTAATATAGTAGATAAAAACGAAATCGAATTTATAAATAATTTAGGCTAGAGAGACGTTTTAATAAATGTTCCTTCTTATATAACAAACAGCAATTGTAAGCCAATTAAGTAACTGATAAAATGAAATAAAGATTAGTTACATAATATTTCTTATTTTTAGGCATACAGGCATAATAATATTTATAGATCAATATTGCATTTTTATTTCTGTAATTTTAGTATATTTTAAGTAATTACACTTGATGTTATTACTGTATAGATGCTCCTTAATTAATTTAAAAGGGCAAGTGAAGAAGTTGATTTTTGATATTATTTAGTATCTGTATACGGTAGCATATTTATTAGAGCGAAAGCAATGAATTAATTTTTCATTGCGATGCTTTGGTTTCTCTCATTAATACAGAGTTACATAGGCGCAGGGTGAGTGAAGTGAATAGTACATTTGCAGCTTAGCAGAAAGGAATCCTCAATAATCTAAAAGTCATGAAAAATTCCAAGAAAACTAATTAATTGGCCACATAATCAGATCAGATCACAATTTCTTGATACATGATACATCTATGGGGAAAGTAATTAGGAAACACAAAACCTCTGTTGTGAAATCCATTCTTTGAACAAAATGATTAGAACCCTTAGGAGGAAAAGAAGAGAAAGGCTACACTAGTACTAATACAGTTACAGTTTACAGTACGGTTGCTTTACATACACTCAAATACTAAAACAACAATACATACAGCCAATTACAATTATTATTGGTTATTTTACGACTTACGTTACGTTATTCAATATCAATATTCATATCATAGCTTACTGATACATTAGAGCATTCAATTCCATTAAGGTCTGATTGTTTAATAAATGAGAGATATTGAGGCAAAGTATCTTGACAAGTTTATTCAGTAGTTAGTTAGCTAGTGGTGAAGGTAGTCTACTAAACATACATATATACGCAGCGTGTGTCAAGTACGTCACGTACGTACATAGAATAAATTAGCTTTTCGTTAAGCATCGTATCCAGTTGTCAGTTCAGTTTGTGAATAAGACGCCCACATCAGCTCACAATCAGATCAAGACCAGCCAGCTTATTTAGTTAACGCTCAAAGCAAATTTCTACTTTACGGATACTATTACTCACATAACGTTGACGTACATAGAGAAACACAGGCCAAGGCCAACAGATCATCACCATCTATTATCTACTACCCAATTCTAATTACATTACATATGAATAAGTACTATTATATCGATCCATCAGCTTCCTCACTTACATCAGTTATTTTCTACTCGAATCCTCGTTTCCTAGTATTTATCAACATTATGTGTACCAAAGCTTTTATGCAGGCTTTCCTTTACAGTTTCAATGACAGGAGAGTCAAGTCAAAATGGCCTTACGTAATCTACAAAATATACTGTAGGTCACGTAATAATGATATGACGACCTATTCAAAATAATTCCAATACTTTCTCTTTAGTAAAATAAAATCCCATTCAATCCCATCCCTTCCAACCCCAAGTTTTACGCTGATTCGAGTACAATATAACTGCCTGGAGACACTGACAGAGCCATTTAACACAAAAGCACATAAAATTATAGATATATCACAATTAACAAGAACAGGTTAGATTTGGTACTGCTGGTTCACCACTGTATGTATATTTATTGGTACTTTACCTTAATTCAATTAAGGACTTCTTATTACGTACAAGTCAATAAGTTCTGCAACCGCATATCCAACAGGTTTAACTCTTGGATTTAACTATATCTCATTTTCTCTTGCTCAACATATGATTCAGGAAAAACAACTACGTATCCTTCTCTGGGAACAGCTGCAATTATTAAGCCTTGTACTTTCTAGTTTAATTTATTTCGCAGTAATTAACATTAGAAGTGAGCACGGATAGTATCCCTTGTTATTGCTACAGAGAAAATTAAGCCTGGGATAAGCTTTCTCGTAAATGTCATGCAAAAACTAGTCACATTTAACTTTCACCTACTTTCCAACCTTTCAATGATCGACTTTACACCATGAGGGATTAAGGTTACCCATATTCCTTGTCCCAAATTTCGAATGTTCATAAGGCCATGACAAACGGTAAATTATTTTTCTGACTAGCCTAGGTCTCCTTTAGAGTCTTTAATATCCTGATGTGAACGTTTGATTCAGTTGTGAATCTAATTTTCCATGACATATTGTCATCGTATTTGCATTTGAATAAAGTTTTTCAGGCAAACGTTTTTTAAGGCTTAGCCTGTTTTAAGTTTATTGCACAGAATTTATTGAGAAGCAATATGAAAATGTCTACTTGTGCCTTATTATTATTTTTAATCATATGCTGAACAAAAAAAATAAATTCCGATTTGGCCTAGGGGGAATATGAAGTTGCAAATCTTAATGATTCTGTCGAAATAGTAGTTATTGCATATTTGTATTACATAGAGTGTAGACGTAGACTATTACGCAAATGTATTCAATTGCTCAAGGTTGAAATGAAATGATATTGTATTGTATGTAGTATTGTACACAGGTATTAGCTTAAACTTTAGTGTGAGTCTGAAAGTAACCTTCTTATTAAGTTTAGGTACTACGTAGTTAAGGGAAAGGAAGAGTACTTTCTCCAGGAGAAAGTTTAAAAGAAAAGTTTTGCTGGAATACTAGTTCGGTTTGATTTGTCTATTTGTCGACTAGACTGTACAGCAATAATTATATTGCACGTCTGTGTCAAGGTGAGTCGAGTTGCTTTTCTTGTTCAAAGTTAGTAAGGTATTATAATTGTAACTGATTGAAAGAGATTTGTCTTGTCTTGCTGTAAGTCAGTTGTCCATTGTAAATTGTGTGTTGTATTTATAGGTAGTGAAAAGTGGTGGTATTTGAGAGTACATGTATTTGTATAGGTATGTTCTAATATAATGTATGTAAATTTTAATTATATTATATCCCTTAAGATTTTGAACATACTACATGACTGCCTGCATCTACTCTAACTGACATGAGGTTGACTTAACCGTTCGGTGTATTGTATAGTATGGTTAAATTTAGATTTATATTCATGTTATTTAGTAGTACGATATTTAAAGTCTCTATTGCATCGTAATTCATTGTTTATGATTTATTGATTGAATTGACTCGAATTAAGTTAATTAAAATATATATGCCAGTTACGTAAAGTAACAAATATTATTTTAAATTGTAATTATAATGAATACTAGAATTCATATTTATGTAACTTATCGTAGGTACAGATAGGCTGGTAGAGGTAATCTATAATTATTTATTAGTTATAATTTAAATTACTGCCATGTACTGAAATGCCTGTAATAATAATACCTATTTTGTGTTTAATCAAATTAAGCAATGATAAATGGTAATATATAGATGATAAAGTGACGAAGGGTTCGAAGGTAAAGGTCGACCAGAGAAATTTTCTGCTCGTGCCTTCGACATCGACTCCTCGCTCTCTTTCTTTCTTTGTCTCTCTACTCACTCGAAGAAACCGAATTTCGCTATAAACAACAGGAAACATAGAATTACGTTACAAACACAGTACATCAATCAATCTATGCAACGGGCACCACATCAGATACACCGATACGATCAACAAATCCTATCGATGTATATGATACAGGTAGGCATGTAGTTTTGGAATGGTATGTATTCCGTGTTGCAACTGCTACATGGGTCCATTTTTACGGAATACATTTAGAGAAAGCAAACAGTTAGGTAGTGGAAGCAAAATGTTCAATTGCTTATTGGTTTGTTCTAACATGATAAAATACTTAGAGACATGTATTTGCTTATACACAGCCACAATAACAATAACGACGAAGGCATAAACATTAGGATACACGATACAATACATAAAAGTCAAAATCAACATTTATTACATGAAGCATTTACAGACAGTAGAAAATTGAGCATTTAGCAATTCACCTCCCCAGACGGTCATTCAAAATTCAATTAGGAAGAAAAAATGGTGGAGATTCCCAGTGTATATTTTTATCGACGCAATATATTATTTTACTGTTTCTCTTTTCCATGCAATTTATTTAAAGTAGGATAAACATAAGTTTTAGGTTTGCTTTTTTTACTAGACCCTGGCTCGTACTTATTCATACTTAGGTACGAGTGGAGAAGTCAAAAGCTTCAATTTTTGCCGTAATATTTTAAAGAGAAGTCGCTACATGACTGTATGTAGATATTACATAGTGGATTCATTACGTATGTAATTTTACGACTTGGGAAGGTGTAAGATGTAACTTTAAGCAATTTATGTTCAATGTAAAAAAGTTTGCTAGCTTGCGTCATAAATAATTATAGCAACACTTTTTCTGAACTCGGTACAAGGAGATAATATAAGAGCAAGCGGCATACCGTCATGTTGATACGTACAGAGAAAGCCTTAAATTCTAATCGAAAAGTCAAATAAAAACGTTGAAAATACTCACAAGCAAGGAATGCAAGTACGATGAGGCCAATAATTCCCATAATGATCATCATCTGCAAAGTGCATAGAGAAAATTATGAACATAGTTCTCGATATGGCACGCTGGCACGAATATGCATAATATGAATGTAGCTAATGAAATTCTGATCAAAGAAAAAGATGCAACCAACTGGATAACATGTTTAGATAATTAGCTTTGTTGTGTACCTTCATATTTTGAAGCCAAAATTTGTTTTTCAACTTGCCAGCCTGTTTTTCGAATTGTGAAGCACCTTGTTGTAGCGCATCTAAGGAGAAAACATATATGTGTTAAATCCCAAGGGTACAAAAAGATTACATCGACTCCAAAGAGAAAGATAAAATTTTTATGAGAATGAAAGATGAACTAGGTATGCAAAGACTCACCCGCTCTGTCATCCAACTCAGAAAGTTTTTGATCTCTCTCGAGCACTTTCGCAACGTTTGTTCTCATTATATCCACCACCTATAGACAGTACGCAAATGTAAAAAAGAAGTAACCATGTAGTTAGCAGTCGCATACAGAACAGGCAAGGTAAAGACTCACTTAAGTTGGACAGAAGGCCATTAATCGATAAATCAATATTTCATGCATTCAACATTTAACAACACATCTTTGAGATTATTAATGACATAAATGAGACGCAAAAAGAGTGAGGGCGGATGAAAACAAATTCCCTCAACTAAAGTTGTAATTAACTTTTTCCAGTAATTAATTAGTAATTGAAGGTTTATAGTTATGCATTAACAGCCATATAATTAATTATTTTGTTCATTACTGCTAATTACAAATGAATATGTAAACACTGACCTCATCGACTTGAGCCTGTGACTGTTGCAGTCTTCTTTGGGCTGCAATTTGCTGGGGAGTTTTAGGCCCTGCTACGATTCCCCCATCTTCTCCACCCGGTGGGGCTAATCCTGCTTCAGGTTCTGGAGGAGCTGCCCTAAAAGTCCATTTAAAAATAACATTGATCAGTGCTCAAGATAATTTTGATTTTTCGCGGTTTTCTCCAATTTTTCCAATGATTACGATGATAACTGATGAACAGGAAGTAGGATGTACTCTAGTTAGCTAGTACTAGTAGAGGGGAAAGCATACGATAAGATAAACAAAATATTATGTATCGAATAATAGTTAAAGATAAACTTACATTGTGATAAGTAAAGATTAGATAGAAAACTTTTGAGCTATCCTGCGATAGTAGCTATGTACTTCGTTGTATTGTGTAGAAGAGAGGTATAATGTTGTCTTCAACTGTTCTCGAAGAATTCAACGGACGTATTTCAACTGAAGGTAAGGCAAAGAATTTCCCCAATACTAATTAATTGGATACTCTTCTGGTGTTTATAATGTATTGCCACGAAGGTACGATCGCAATGGAAAGGTAAACAAGAAAGAAGTCGAGATCGAGTTAACCAACGGCGAAAAACAGAACTGAACTAGTTGGAATTGAAATAAGGTTGTTAATTTGTTGAATTGAGTGTTTTTCTTGTAATTAGAAATGGTAACGAGAGAAGAAAAGAAAGTCGAAGTTTACAAGTAAGAGACAGTCTGCTTCTCAATACGGAATTCCTTGATTTTAATTCCACTTGCCCTTTTCCACTAGGAATATTATTGAAAGCTATGACACAACAATACTTCGAGTACGAAGATAGGCTAAGGAGTTGTGGGAGTTGGTAAGAAGATTGAACCCGGACTTTTATGTATGACCAAGACACTCAAAGGGAGTCAGCTCAGCTTTTTGCAATGCAATTCAATGCTAAGAGGCAGAGTAAGGGGAAGGCAACGGGCGGGTAGAACTATAGATTCTATTCGGGCGATAGTAGGTCACTCGCACAAAATCCGGGAGACCAACACCCAAGAAGAACTGGAAGGTAGGTAGATATGCTATGAACGAGTTCGCTTCAAATGAAGGCTTTTTAGTTCACTTACTCTCACTGCAGCCGCATAGACCCGCATAGACTCGATGGACCTGCGTGAATGGTGAGTCGTTACATTCCGAATTTTCTCTTCTCGTGCCATGGCATGGTTTGGCATTCCACTATTCTGGAATCCTTATAAAAGTATGTACCCACAGTAGTGGCTGTCTGTCCATGTCCTTGTGTTACACAAGATACTACGACTTTCATCCGCCCACCCACCACATAACAGCCGCTTCCATCAATATTTAAATTTTCTTGGAAATCCCGTCCAAACAGGAAATTGTCGCCAGATTCTCAAAATTAAAAGAGAAAATTACCTTTCCCAATTTTCTCACAACTGAAAATGGCGGCTCCTAAGGAATTTCAAAAAGAGCATAAAGACTATTCCTTGGAGGTTGTTATGCTATGCTGGATTGATCATTTTCTTGTTGATCTACCAGGCCAAGGTATATATTTCTTTGTTTGCTTCGCCTGGCTCGGCTTGGCTAGTCTTGTGGCTGTATTAAGTATATGGATGACATTCAGCATTTACTAGTTCAACTGGCTGGGAAAACCGAATCAAAATCCGAACTTACCCGAAAACGCAAGATAGAAAAGGGAAAAGCAGAATTTTTAGACGCTTTACCATTAACCGTTCACCCCTATCGATTTCTACGCCTCCACATTAACTTTCCTTTACTTGGCTTTAGCCTTACTTACGGTAGCTTATTTAGTTAGGTAAAATGATATATGATCACACCATAACAATACCTATAACTATAAGGCCTCACTAATACTATTTTCTGGAGTATATGTAAATAGGTATATACTCTCAATGCTCTTCTCGTCTCGAGTATCACATCCTCTTCACAAAAGCAGAGCTGACCGGAATCCGGAGAAAATCGAAGAGAAAAGCATCTAATGAGTAAGACGGGTACTTTTTCTTCATTCTTGGTTACGTCATAAAGCTACATTTGTTTATATCTTTCCTTCACGTGTAGAAAGCGTGCAAAGTATATCATTTCCTTCTTTAAGCATCTTGAATACTCAATGTTTCAGTCAATTCTTATTATAATGGTTATAAATATTCTCATTTCGTCAGTTAAATTCCTCTTTTGTAACAGGCCTTTCTACATTCGATGTACGTGAGACTCTCAAAACAGGCGTTAGCCATGAAAATTTCATCAAAATGTCAATTTTAAAATAAGCTATAGATTTTCTTTCCTAAGGCAAATCCTTTCTGATAGGGATACTGTGTTAGCATGTAATTGACAGAAGGATAGTCTCTATGTCTATGTGAATAAAATTATGCAAATGTGCGTCACGATGTGCAAAACCTTTTATTTAGAATTTTCCTCAACCAAGTAAAAATACAATATCATACACCGTAAAATGTAGGCGCATTTATTGTGAGCTGACTTAAAGTACCAATTAGAATGATGATGATGATAATAACAGACAATTGGTAGCGGGGATAAGGGAAAATGGCTTTTACAAGAATTCAAACAGAAGGTTTCGTACTGAAGGAGAAAGTCAAAGAGAAAGCTAAATCACATATTGTAGTCAGAAGAAAATTAAAATGTTTAACAAATGCAATACAAGAAAATGAGTCTATAATGAAGTTTAAATTAAATGTATTAATTCTTCAGAAGTTTTGACCTGGTTGACCAACATTTTTAGTAGTCTCTTGTCTGAAAGCCGTTGATCCTCTCAATTCTTACATTGGTTTGTCCACCGAAGGAAATTGAAAGGCTTTTGAATTTTCATTTTCAAGTACTTTTAAACTCTAAAATATTTTTCAATTCCCTAACCTCCTTTCTTCACCTTCAGAGAAAGTTGACTTTCTCTTTGTGTGGTCTTTGTCAGATTAATTTCTGTGCCTTTGTCTTTAATTGCAAATCCATAAAATGGAACGTAGGTTGCTCAATAAATAAAACAGACAAAGGAAAGTTAAACAATGGTTTTGTAAGAATCATATCACGTTTTATGCCACATTGTTCCTGAATTTGTATTGCACTACAGTATAAGATTTTGCCACTGTCAAAATAAGAACTGAATAAAGTTGACTCGATTATTGTCATTTTATGCTCACCACAGTAATAGTATTATTTAACATTGCTTTCACAATTCTACTGCAGAAATGGATATATTGTTAAGTGGTTATAATGTCGATATTTCAATGCATGCTTCTTTGAAAAACAACACATGGAGAAATGAGAAAATGATGGAATTCAATCAAAACTTTGGAACACATGTTTAATAGTATAAATAGAATGATTTTCTTTCTACATTTTCAGTACATAAATTCATTTTTTATTTTCATTTCTTCGCAACGTCTTATTGCAAGTGGGTACTGAATGCTTATAACATTTTAAATTAACATAAACTATCCAAAATAGTATGTTGTACAATTAATTGAATAGTTAACATTCTTAAATAAGTAGTGTAAGTAGTACGTAGTACTGCTGATAAACGAACAACATTTCACAGGCATGTTAGTAGAAGCAATAATTTCATTGTTTCTGAAAAGAAAACACTAAATACAACTAAAAAGCTAAACAAGTAACGAAGTTCGAAGTAACTTAAACTTGAACGTAACGATCTGAGATACTGTAAAATTATAACTGGCTCATTTTTGAAATTCCTTAAAAAGGCAAATCGGTATTTACATACTAAATTCTTTGCGATTAATTACATGAAATTTCTATTTCTATTTCATCAGCTAACGATGCGGTTTTAGGGGTTGGCGGACCTGAAAAAATATTAAATAATATTTATGAACTTTGGTATGCAAAATATGAATGCAGAGTATATATATGCAGAGTATTGGAAAGAGTATTTACCTCCAGGACCCGGCACTCTGTACGGTAACTTTCTTTTAGGAACAGGTTTAACAACTTGATTATTTATTGGGCCTGTGACTCGATTTATATCCATATCTACAACTTTAGGGTCACCTAAATCTGAATTAGCTTTTTCGTTTAACTGATCTTCTTGAATAACTCTATCAGGATGTGTTATATCAATAACAAGTCCACCTGAGGGTACTACTATTTTAAAACCTAATGGGTCTGAGGGATCAAATTTTAGAATATCTGGTCTTGTATCGACATCTGCATCTGTTACAGTTAAGGGTTCCGTCACACTACTACTGCAGCCTCGCTGAATGGGTACCGTAGGTGCAAACTTCTTTTTCCGAATTCGCTTTTTTGGCTGCTCTGTATCATCTGTCTTTTTCCCAGCATTCTTATTTGTTTTCTTGTCGTAGTTTTGGGCAAATACATTTTTACTAATACTTTCAATTGTAGATTGGATATCGATCCTGGTAACATCGGAAATAAATTTTGAGGGGGAGATTTCACTATCGATTCGGTGTAAAGCAGCAGGTGATTTCGGAGCTGGTGATTTTGGAGCAGGTGATTTTGGAGCAGGTGATTTTGCTTCAACATCTTTTGGCAAAGCATTGGGAGGCAGAGAAGGAATATTAACTTTTGCTGGAGAATTCTTTTCGAGTTTTACATTTAGAGATTGATGGGCTGGTTTATTCAAATTTGCACTTGTAGTACTGATTAAATTATTTGAGCTGGCATTTGGGCTATTTGTATTATTTACTGGATCCGGTACTTTATCCTTCGTCACTGGATGCGCATAAAACCTCTCTGCTTTTACTTTGGGATTCTTTTTCTCTTTTTTAGAAACATTTTCAAAGCTCTTGAGATTAACTGTTCCTTTATTGTTGCCAATTACACCATCGTTTCGTTCATCTGCAAGGATATCTTCTTCTTCAGAGGAAAATCCATCCATTGGATTAAACTGCTGACAAGATAGTGCTGCATCAACCTGGGCTTTGTTTCTTCGATCTTCTCTCTTAAACTTTGATTTTAATTCTGCCCTGGACCGGTTTGGAAATAATGAAGTCATCATAGAAAAATCAGTGCCGCAAGTGCTCAGAGCTCGATAAAATCTAACGGTTTCTACAATTAAAAGACAAACAAAAACTGTGAAATAGTAATAATAGTTGTAGAATTACTCAAAGAAACGAAATGATGTAGTATTGAACATTTTGCATATTGAGCTGCACAACTTTTCATTGGAGGATTGTATTTCACTTAATTTAAAATTAAGACAAAATACAAGCAAAAAGGTTTGACATTACCTTTAACTGTCCAATCAGATCCTCGTTTGTTGAGCTTCTTGTGTCTATAAAATCCAGATCCAACGGCAAATTCAGCTCCCGAAACTGTTTTCATTTCTGCCAGTTGTTTCTTGGCTCGAACAGATTCAGTGGTTTCCACAACCTTAAAATACGTTAATTATTTAGAATTTTAGAAAGATATTACCATTTAATCAAATTAAGTAAGCAAACAATTCTAAACTCATTAGTACAAAACCCATTTTCGACCTACCAAGCTTTTTTCATCAATAATAAGTTTCCCATCTGGTCCAACTTTTACCCTAGGACCCAGCGGCTTTGTTTCCTCTGGTTCTGGTTTTACGGGCTTACTAATTTTTTCCTCTTTGGGAACAGGAACAGCCCCTATAGTTGCCCGTCTAACTGTAATGCTAGCAGTTGATAAGATTGAGTTTTCTGTATTGGAATTGGAACCCCCAAAAAATTCTTGTTCGTCGCAAATAGAAGTGGCTCTTGATCTTGGCCTCTTTTGCTTCCTAAAACAGTCAGGTAATAATTAAACTTTCCCAAAGGGTAAATCAGTGTAGATAAAAGTAAATAAAACATGAATCCTTACGGTGGATTCCAAAAGGCAAAATGTAACATCGTCATCTCACTTCTTTTAGGGGTTTCTTGTTGTGAATTCAATTTTGTCAAAAAGTCCTTTCGTGCTACTTGATATTTAGTGAGAGTAAAAGCTGCAGAAGGTTTTTGCAATCTCTGTTTCAAAGTTTCCGTACTATGAATATTTTTTTGTAAAGAACTAGACAGTAGTCCTGTACTGTTATTACTATTAGTGTTATTATTGGTACTACAAGGTTTACTTGGCGGATTGAATTTATTCTTAAAATTATGCTTATTACTGTCTCCGCTGCGTTCGACTTTCCCGGGGAAGAATACTGAATCACTACAACTGTCTGAGGAAGAATTGGAATTTTGATTGACATTAATTGCACTAAAACTATTAGGAGTTTTACGTTGAACTGGTCGCGGACTAGCTAAGGAAACAGGTCTAGGACTTAAAAAACCCCCTTCAGGAGTAGGACTTTTTATTGGGTTAAGTCGTTGATGATTAGGTTGACGTTGAATTCCAGAGCTGGGAGGGCTAAAGGCAGAAAACGCTGATCTACTGCTATCACCGTCATTTGAGAGTCCAGTAGGCGAAGCTATATTAATGTAAGTCATGCCCTTAGGAGTATCAGGGCGCTTTGGACTTGGAGGGTGAATTAATTTTACAGGAGACGGTGACCTGATGTTTTGGAGCAAAGATGCTGACGGGGGTAAAGGTGATACTGAAGGATTAGGCCGGAATTGTTGATGTGAACTATGGGAACTTGGAGAATGAATTTCTGGATAAATACTGATGGAAGGCGATGTAGGTTGATGATGAAGATAAAACGGTGGCGGTGTTTTCGGTGGAGCCTTTGAATAACTTGGAGAAAAAGGTCGCCCAGGACCCTGTCGGGGGGATGGGGGTGCCGAAGGAATGATTGATGTGGAAGATGATGCAAGGGGTGATGCCAAATTTGCCATGGGCGAGGCTGGCATTGATGTTGGATCCACAGATATCGGTGTCACAGGTCGATCCGGCCGACCCCGTGCGGCAAGAGGAACATTGGCCACCGCCTTGATTCTCATTCGGCGGGTTGCCATTGTCAAAACCTCCAATATTTCTTCAAATTCGGGGATCTTCTAACTTTGATTCGGTCAATTACCTAACAAATGCAGCAATTCGAAACTGCCGCACAGAATCAAGGTTTGTATACAGGAAAGAGGAAATCAACACAATAAATTTTCTCAAGGTAAACTCAGTTGCCCTTCTTGCACTATACTAAGCTAATAAACTAAGCAAGCTTAAGCTTAACTAGCATACTCAGCAGTGGTCAACATCTGTTACATTAAGAATTGTTAACTCTGCAACTCTGCATAAAGATACACCTACAACACCTTAGTACTACTACCAAGTACTACTACCTACACTACGAAAACCTAATACCTAAACCATGCTCCCCACGCTGCTGTGAGCTTTGCTAATAACTACGCATACCGTATTTAATGGCAAATATATGATGCAAATATAAGTAACAGAGTACATGTTGATATGCTTATGTTGAGACGTACTAGAAACGTTTTTTGCTGTCTTTACGTGACGTAAGGTAAGTTGATCATAATAAATATGCATACAATTGTGTGCAGAGAGATGAGTAAAGTAATCGTACATTTCATCATTTCATAAAAAGAATAGAGGCTCAGGCTTACCCAGTAAAACGATGTATCTGATTTTCTTGTTATTAAAAACCAATGCAGATTGATTGACATACAAATTACTTCTCCCATTTCAAGACTCTTTATTAAGGATGAGCAGAACCATGAGAAATAATGTCAATTTTACTTAGAAACAGTTTATTCTTAGTAACCGAATTTCATTTGATGTTGTTTTCAAAATACTTATTCATATGTTAGACATCCGACAAACGACAAGTCACTGCTGAATGACCCGAAATGGGCTGAATTTAGGCAGCGGTTGACAGTGGCAACAGTTGCCACCGTTGCCACCATTTCCGTTTGTCGCCGCTGCCACAACTGTTGCCACCGTTCGGCCACTTCACCTCTAAGCTATTACAATCGTTGCCAAAAAACCAAAGGGTAAAATGTGCTAAGGTACTTAGTTAGGTATAGCCCCGAGGGGGCTATTACATCCAGGCTGTGCTAGTGAAATAATCATTGAGTTTTTAAATTTTGTGTGGTGAATTTTAAAGAACCTAATGAAAAATAATCATTTAGCAGACATTTCACTAGCACAGCCTGCGTGTAATAGCCCCTCAGGGCTATATATCTAAGTACCTTTGCATATTTTGCCCTTTTATTAGGTTTGGTGGCAACGGTGGCAACGATTGTAATAGCTTAGCGGTGAAGTGGCCGATCGGTGGCAATAGTTGTGGCAACGAGAATGCGTGCAAAGGTGGCAACTGTTGCCACCGTTGCCACCATTTCCGTTTGTCGCCGCTGCCACAACTGTTGCCACCGTTCGGCCACTTCACCTCTAAGCTATTACAATCGTTGCCAAAAAACCAAAGGGTAAAATGTGCTAAGGTACTTAGTTAGGTATAGCCCCGAGGGGGCTATTACATCCAGGCTGTGCTAGTGAAATAATCATTGAGTTTTTAAATTTTGTGTGGTGAATTTTAAAGAACCTAATGAAAAATAATCATTTAGCAGACATTTCACTAGCACAGCCTGCGTGTAATAGCCCCTCAGGGCTATATATCTAAGTACCTTTGCATATTTTGCCCTTTTATTAGGTTTGGTGGCAACGGTGGCAACGATTGTAATAGCTTAGCGGTGAAGTGGCCGATCGGTGGCAATAGTTGTGGCAACGAGAATGCGTGCAAAGGTGGCAACTGTTGCCACTGTCAATCGCTGCCTAAATTCAGCCCCAAAATGCAGAACAGACCAAGAGATGACAAAAAATGATTATATTCCTATTTATTCCTATTCCTTGTCAAACTTTTCCATGCAAAAGAAGTCTATTTCCTCTTTTCGCTTTAGTGCGCAGACGCCAACAACAGGAAACATGATATTATGAACATTGTTACAGTATCATACTCTTTGTTTTCTAGTGTCGGACATCCTACTATGTACAGATGGCATACGCAGTGCATGAAAAGTTTTAACTTAAAACTAAGAGCGCCAAATGCACAAACTTTCAACAGAGTAACATTTCAATATTCATATTTATGGTATAAAATACTCCAAATTCGTAGCCACAAAGTTGCTGACTTCAATTTTCGATATTAGTTCCGAGTTTTCCGTAAAAAGTGCATTAAAAAAGACGGGAGCAAGGTTCGAATTGTCATCTACCGAGAGGCACGAATTTACATTGAAATTTTGGTATCCATGACAGAGTCGGAGACGTAAGTCACACAGGGCTATGATGGTTTTTTTTAAAATGGTTTATTTTTGAAACTGACAAAATAAATCAAAAAATGAAACCAACAACTTTGTAGCCCTGATTTCGGAGTATTTTTAGCAATATTTACATGTGCAGAAATGTTAAGTTAGAGAAAGTTTGGGCATTTTGAAATCAGCAGATTTTGTATGTAATTTGATAGTCAATTTTGATAAATTATGTGTTCAGGCTCTCCTTAACAAATCTTTTACAAAACGGTTGTACCGCTTGCATTTCATTTGAGTATTTGTATTACATTTTTAGTCCATTTGCCTTGTGTAGGAAATATCACATGTCAATGTTTTGTAAAACGCTGCTAAGAAACGGTTATTGATTAACCTTTCTGCGGACTACGTATTACATGATGATTTAGGCACTGCTTTTATATGGGAATGTTTCTTTATTGTCACCGTATGCACGGCTCATATTGGTAATTGAATATATTTTGGTTAGCATTTAAAATTGCGATTTTGTTTCTAGCAAACAGAGGATGTTAAAAACTTAGCCGAGTAAAGTACTTTAGGTATTAGAAGAAAGTAGTAATCATTACAAATATTTCATCCGGTAAAATCTGAAAGATTCCAAACGAATAGAAGTTGGTTAACAATGAACCGGAATTTACTAAGGACAAGTGGAGCCTTTGGAGGAGGCTCTGTCAGTGCTGGAGGGAGCGGACGCAATAATTTCGGTGTCGGATCGACATCGGATGAGGAGGATCTGTACTCAGGTTATAATGATTTTCCATCTGCTCTCAACACAGAGGACTTAGAATACGATGAGAACTTTCAGAATTCTGCAAGGACTCTGGAAAGCAGACGACCAACTGTAATTTCTATCAATTTATGATAATTGTTACTTCTATTTTAACCACATTGTATTAGTAGAATAATTTAATTGCAGGCAGTGCCCCCAAGGGGTGTAACTCCAGGTTCGGCTCTTAACAGTAGATTGGGAACTGCTGCAGGGGTAAGTTTTACTATCTGTACTACGCATTGTTTATTTAAGCTCTAATCAACCAAAGCAAAAAGTATGTATTATTTAACGGGGAAAAATAATATAAACGACAACATTTATAGTTTACTAGACAATCGACAGCTAGAACAGGAATGTTTACTCGAGGAGGAACCGCAAGGCCTATTACTGGAATAGGAGGAGAATCTGGAGGATTAAATCGACCCATGACTGCAGTCCGAGGAGCAGGTTACACAGCTGCAGGGAAAGGACAAAACATTTTTGATCCTATGAACCCCGGAAACAAAAGTGCCACGCCTAGCATTGAAATGAAAACGGAAGACACGTAAGTAGTTTTGTCTCCAAGTATGTCCTAATATTATGCCTATCTTAGAATAACATGTGAATTGCTTTGAGAAATGCGCATAATGCATTTCTATCGTTGCATTTTCCTGGATATGAAACAATAAGGGCAAAGATTAGGACAAATGGGTATCCTTTGTAATGTATTGTAATTTATTTAGTAGGTTACATTCTGATAAATTGTTCTATATTCCGTCATTGATCAAAAGATGAAAGTAGTTTTCTGGAAAGCATTAGTATAATCAAAATAAATAGTCTGCGTCCACTCTCGCTCTAAAAAGTTTGGATTTGGAGTAATGTTAGCGTTACTTTCTAGTAGCAAAATCATTTTTTAATAATGGTTCATGTTTTTCAGACCGGATGAAAAAATCAAACAACTCGAAGACAAAATTACAAGTCTAGTTGAAGATTCAGTGCTAACAGGGTGTAAGGGAGATCTGAAGAGAGCATTGGAGTTGGCAAAGGATGCATCCAATAAAGAGAAATCCCTGATGCGTCTTAAAGAACAAGCTGGTGCTAACGAAGGGCACGATTGGGATATTACATTTTCAGTTAGCTGAACTTTCAATTTCAATTTACTCCCACTCCCAATGAACACGTCGTATATTTCCAGTAGGTAGTAGGTAAAGATATTTTATTTCTTTTTAAGGTTCTATTTAATCTGGCTACTCAATTCGAAGCATGCGAAATGTACACGGAAGCCATGAGCACTTACCATGCGATTTCAAAAAATAAATTCCTATCTCACGGAGCAAAAGTAAAGATAAATATGGGAAATATATACTTCAAGCAGAACAACCCAACAAAAGCGATTAAAATGTATCGCATGGCTATGGATCAACTGAATAATACAAATAGAGATCTAAGGTACTTTAAATGCAATATTTACTGTAGCTCCTGAAATGTACTAATTACATAATACATCGCAATATGAAATATGGAGCCTCGGAAAATTATCCGTAATGTTAATTCTTTGTTCCTGAGAAGTGATTCATTGAAATATATTCCTTAAATAATGATAGGTTGAAACTAATGCATAACATGGGAATAATATTTCTTCGGATCGGACATCCAACTGATGCTTCTGCTAGTTTTGAGTACATTATGCAAGATAAACCAAGTTTCAAGACAGGATTACACCTTGTGTTGGCGAATTTCATGGCTTCAGATAAGGAGAAAATGAAAAAGAGTTTTCAAGATTTGTTGGAAGTTCCTTTAGATATTGATGAAGACGACGAGAAATATACAACACTATCAGTAATATAATTAATTATGGAGACACTATGAATAAGTCTAGTATGTAATTACCTACACGTAAAGTTTATAGAGTGGGCAATCTAGTGTGTTGCAACATTTATTATAGTAAGTGGATGGTTTTATTATTAGGACGATCCCGTATCACAACTTTTGGTGGAAGTCTTGAAGAATGACAAACTAAGGAAGCTGGAGAAGGAGAGAAAGCTGTACGCAGAGCGTTGTGTTTTATCTGCTGCTCGGTTAATTGCTCCGGTAGTCGAGTCTTCATTTGCAGATGGTTATCACTGGGTCACGGAAGTGATAAAATCCTCGAAGCACGCTTCTCTCGCTCATGCACTAGAAGTAATAGTTACTCTGTTACACTAACTCTTCCACTACTATTTATGAACTAGTGAAAAATTTGCTAATTAACTGTCGCAAAGTTCCTTTGTTCTGCCACATCATTGTCGGCACTATATTAAACCACTTTTAATTTTCCTTGTCTTATCTTCTTGTAGATTAGTAAAGCTCTCGTGTTCCTTAAACAAAGAGAACTTAACGAAGCAGTTGAGATTCTCAAATCGTTTGAGAAGAAGGAAACTAAAGTCGCTACAGCCGCTGCAACAAATCTATCCTTTATGTTTTTCTTGGTAAGTATCTTTGCTTTACGGGGATATTTAATTATGTTCCGCTTTTTAATCATAACCTATTGGAAATGCAATTGTATCTTATTTTTAAGCAAGGTGAGGCAGAGCAAGCCGAAAAATACGGGGAAATGGCGAAAAAGGCAGATTTTTACAACTCTGCGGCATACGTGAACTTAGGGAATTGTTACTATGCGCGGCAGGATTTCGAAACTGCAAAATCGTATTACACTGAAGCTGTTGGTACGGATTCCTCATGTACGGAAGCGCTGTATAATCTAGGAATTGTGAATCAACAAATGAAATTCTATGAGGAAGCTTTGGAATATTTTCATAAAGTTCAATCACTTGTGAGAAATCATCCACACGTGACTTTTCAATTAGGAAGAACCCACGAGTTAATGGGAGAGAGTGAAATCGCTCAAGAATGGTATCTGAAAGCTCTTGCTTTGGCTCCCACTGATCCGGGTATTTTGAAGAAGCTTGGAGCATTATGTGACGCAGAAGACGATCGCCAACAAGCATACACTTACTATTACGATGTATGATTTGACGTACTTATTACTATAATTCAAAAAAATATTCAATATCAATTTTACAGATATATTGTGGATATTATTTACAGTGCCATAAATACGATCCCTCAGATCTGGAAGTTATTGAATGGCTAGCTAGATATTTACAAGATATGCAAGTTCCTGAGAAAGCAATAAGTTTTTATCATAAAGCTGTTGCATTGCAACCGGAGGAAACCAAGTGGCAAATGCTGATGGGAGCCACTTACAGAAGAACTGGAAATTACACACAAGCAATAGAATGCTTTTCTAAAGTGTACAAAGGGAATCCAGAGAATATTCAAGCACTACAAGCTCTCGTACGTATTTCAGCTGACATGGGTCTCAAAGAAGCCAACACGTACGCAGAAGAATTGAAAAGATTGGAAAGAAACATGGAAACTAGAATGAATTCTTCCAATTCAAGATTCGGACCTCCTTCTAGAATGGGATCAGGACGTCCCGGTCCAAGTAGGGGTCGACCTCTCGACCAGGAAGAAGCAGACAACTATTCCAACAAAGATATGAGGTAATTTCTTACTTTAAAAGCATGTCAATAATTTGCACACAAAGCTAACAAAACAACATAGAAAACTTTTTTTACCAAAGATAATTAAAAAAATATTTTGTTTGCAAAATTATTTCACACAGGAACAACAGACAATACAGCAGTCGAAATAACATATACGAAGACGAAGATAATTACAACGGCTACGGTAAGTACGAAGTGAAAACACTAAGATTCCTTTACGTAATAATACCTAATGATGTAGTTAGTACACTTACTACATGAGATGCAAGGTATTGAAAATGTTCCGTTCTTGAGTTTGTAATGATTGCATTTAACGGCAGATGCCGAATCCAACGGAGAATATCTTGAACCACTACCAGCGCGTTTACAGACTGCTGGAATCAGAGGCCGTTCTCGTGATCCAAATGCTGCCGTCGAAGACGACGATGATGATATCATTTTCGGTGAAGATGATGGATTAGATTTGTTTCCAATGTATTCCAAATAACCCTTTAAATAGTTTTCCTCAGATGTATTCTTGAATATTTATTTCATTTTTTTTAAATAAAGGAATATCTTTATCTTAATGACTCTGTTCTGCTTAATCTTCCTCGAAAACCGTGTATACCTTTTAGTACATAGAAGTACACTTTTGTTTCTATTTCGGAGACCAACTATTTTATGAAACATTATTGACACTAGGTATAAAACAGTGATAAGTAATTTAAAAATTTTATTTCGCAATTTCTCACACCAACACCAACTTTGACGGGCAGACCAGACTAAACCACTAAAACATATCAAGCAAATGTCTAAAGACCGTATTCCTTAAGGACTGGCATTGTATGCACTAACCGTGGGCATCTATTTTTCTGTTACATAATAAATAGATACCAAGATACCTATATGGTACAAAATAAGTACGTAAATAGAGAAAAACTAGAAAAAATGTTGAGTGAAAGTGACTACGTTAAAATGCAAAGTTTCATAGAGCAGTGTATGTAGGACAGGAAGAACATTAGTAAGGCTATCAATTCTCGGTACACAAAGCAAATGAAAGGAAACTAACTAAAATTCTTAAGAAAAGAATCCATACATCCTATTTCACTTTCCGTCCTTGGATTGCATTGGTGTACGAGAGCAATTGCATAGCAAGCACACCGATGTGGCTGGGTTTGACTAAAGAAAGTTGAATGTGCTGGGAAGATCGGAGGAAGGAACAATTCCAAAGATTCTTGGTTATTCTATTCCTCGACTGTGGACCGGGCCATAGAAGGCTATAAGGGAAGACAGCCTTTAGGACTGGAAAACAGGGTACGTACCTAAAATATAACTGCCTATTTACAAGTATTTGAAGGTACCCGTATTAGAGTAGAAGCAGGAGACTATTAAACTCGGAAACCACACCACCTTTACTTTAAACAGACGGCATTTCCGTACTGTAGAGTAAAAGAATGAGGGAGCTTTTGCCTTGGAGCATCAGCATCACGCATTTGAAATGCAATGCACTGCACTGCAAGCAATAGCTCCCTGAGCTTACCCTTAGCTTATCTAGGAGAAAGTAGAAACTGAAATGGTACGTTATGTTCTTCTGGTCTTCTGTGATGCTAGGCGAAATGTCTAGTCGCGACTAGGAGAAAGTATAGCACTACTTACTACGAGGAAAGGCTGACGGGATGTTTTAGGTAGGAGGCAGGGTATGTATTTGTTCGTCCGAAGGAAAGATATAGGAGTTACGTAACGAAATGATATAAAATAGGTAGATGGTATGGTAGATGCATACAGGGAGTAGTAATGTAGCCGAGATATGTAGTTCAGCACTTGTCTACCAACATTGGTGTATAATAGTGGAGAAAGCACGGAACTCTTCGGAAACTGGAAGCTAGTTCAACATGCTCAACTGGAAGTGTCTTTTCTTTGCCACCAACGAAACCAACAGAGCTAAAGCCAAGCTCCACATTCTCATTCAGTCTCATCTCATCACATCACTTCCCACATCCGACTCTTCACTACATGAAATTCTCTCTCTCTTTCTCTCTCTAGCTGTCTCTATCCCTTTTTCGTTTCCTTGCCTTGCCTTAAACTCTAATAAACCTTAAATTAACACTCATAACGTCCATGAACACTACCAAAGTGAAATTCTATTCACTCACATTACACTTTTCAGTCCAAATACAACCATTTAAAATCATTACATGTTAAGTAAGCTTTAAATTCCGATTTAGGGAACACCGTTACCAACTTACCCTTAAGTTTACTATAGATTAGGAAAGTTAAACACTAAAACACCTTCAGGTCATGTCATGTCACATACAGTTCGTAGTATGTAAGTGTCACTGGAGGAAACACAAGTTTTAATATAGCATTGTATACTTGACTACCTCTGTACTTGTACTTCAGTGTTCACTCTAAAGGTGTAATTAGCCTTTGCTGACTGACTTTGAGTGTAATGTAAGCTCTAATCTGTTCCTAAACCCTTAGAATTGAATTCACATTGGCTATCTGTCTACCGAGGCTATATTGTAGTTATAACTATTAGTAAACTGCAATATATCCTTTGTATTTGTATTAGGCTTACTTAGATTTGCTTCGACGAAGCCCGCTCGACTCTAGCTTAACTTAACGTAAGCGGATTGTGATGTGCTCTGAGTGAATGTGTCAGTTTTGTTCAGTTTGACTTTTACTCACTCTTAGTGTCTACTTCACTCCACTCTCCTCGTCACAGAACAACTCTAATGTGCAAAGGTATACTTAAGCAATAAATTTCTCACAATAAACTATTTACCAGGCTAGTCTCCATTCTTTCTAAACACAATTTGTCCTCCTCAAAAATTAAGCCTAGGTATATTCATTAAGAAGTTCTATTATTTGTCTTATGAAACGCATTACTGGGTTTATCAGGCTATTCGCATTTCTATTTGTGTAATTATAAACAATTGTATTTTCACAATAGACAACCCTTTGTTGGCTCTACCACAAATCACCAAACAAAATTGGTATGTAGTTAGTGTAGGGTTCAGAATCTATTTTTAGTTTTAAAGAATTGTTTGTACATTTGAATTCTCTGACAATTTTATAACGTATTTGTGCATAGTCACCACAAGTCATATATTTACATCTTAAATTGTACCTTACATAATTATTTTACCAAAAGTAGAGCTTATCGCAATATTTCAGTTATACTAGCATTTTTGTTTCCATTCATGTCATTTAAAATTTATGTCTTGAGATAAGCACATTTATTAGGGAAATAAATTATTGACATACTAGGCTATTTCACTGCAATTTAACTGATCATGGAGCATGATACACATTTTGTTAGAATGTAATAGAACCACATAGAACGTTAAGTCACAAAAATCAAAAATACATGAAAAGGAAATTACATCATTTAACATTTCCCATGTACATTTTGTACATCCAAATTCAAACAACCGAATTACGCTGATGCTACGTTCATTAAGTAAAATATTTAAAGGCACTAAGGACTTAAGTTCACAAACAATTCATAGCAGTAGTCAATTATTGGTAGAGCACGGTGCAATTAATGAACTACGTCTCACAAGTAAAAGTAGTAAGAACAGTAATGGACTTGTAAACGCAAGTTTGAACAATAAAATTAAATGAAAAAAACAGACAGCGATATAGTGTCGTGCCAAAAATCGCTGAAGATGCACAGACACCATTCTAGTACATTTGCCAGTTCATTATATAAATCTTATAATGTCCTTACCTAACACAACAGTTTATAGCTTCAGCCCATTCAAGAAAGGGATTACTTTTTGGCTCGGGTAGCAACTGCTTTCTTGGGTGAAATTAAAGCAATAGCAGAGAATTAATTTCACTTTATATCCCAAAACAAAAAAGTAATCTGCTTTCTACGATTGTAATGTGGAATATCATTTGTATACATATACACGTAGGAAATTAAAATTACGAGTATCACAATTTAAAAATACCAGAACCAGAAGTTTTCCCAAACAATGAATAATTGTAGCACATTCTAGGAAGAAATACAAACAATGTAAATCGCCTTGTGGAAGGATGTCAATGAGAGTTTTTGGTTTAATAGTACAAAAATAAAGCAAAACACCTTCCTAACAAAGTTATCTCATAAGCAATAGGGGAATATCTTTATTTTCTCATTTCTCAGCTCAGACGTTAAGAAATTTGGATATTTTCTAATTAAATGGAACATTAAATCATTTGTTATAGTAAGTAGTAAATTTCCTACTTTACTCATTTTAAGTTTTTGTTTGCGCATGAATTCCGCAGGAAACCATTGTGATTAAGGTTCTCCTTACATAATACATAATCTTTATAGTATAACGAGATGGTGCATGTAATGAAGTGTATTACATTTCAAGGACCATAAAGTTTTTGTGTACAAATTCGGGAAATAAACTTTGTTACATGGAAAAGAATTGAAAAGGGGATAAACGGGGAAAGTTATATTACTTTCATCATACTTAAATTGATTAGTATTTAGTGGGAAGTAGAAAGGGAAAAAAGCGAAATGAAATTAATAGTATTTTTCCGTATACAGGATGGATAAGTAGCTGTCGCAAATAAAGTAAAACAAGAGCTAAGAAGCCCGAGAGAAAAGTAAACGAAGTATGAGGGAGAGAAGGAAGTAATAAAAGCTAAAATGTTCTGTTTAGCTGAAGAGTGAATCAAGAGACGAAGAAAACGGCCCTGTTTTTGTGAAGTATCTATACACTGGAAATATTATATCTTTGTATAGAGTAGTGCAATGTTTATTTTGATGTTTGATCCTTCTGTTCTGCCTCTCTGGCTTTTCGACAAACAATACTTACACCGAAGCTATTGAATACAACAATTCGTATATTAGAGAAAAGCAAACCAAATAGTTTTACCCGAATTCAACTGCCAAACATGAAATAATCTCACCCACACGAAATTGCACGGATGTTCCTTCAATTCTGCTACAGACTTGCATTACATTACGTAATAGGTACACTTACAGTCAAACTGTGCAACGAACTGAAAGAGAATTGATATTAAATTCAGTATTGACATTGGGGTTCTATTTTAGTTTAGAGCCGCCTAATCTTTTTACCCAAATCCAATCACTGTAGCAAAAATTATCAGTTTTGTTTTTATTCGTTGTGGTAGGGGAAACTTGGTAAAAAGTTGCTGTTGTGGTACAAGTTAATTATGGTAGTTGGTTCCGAAGAGTAAAGCGGTTCCAGTGAGAATTTCCAGTAGTTTCACGCTCGCCTACTACACTTACGTTAGTTTACTGTGTAGCGAACTGATTAGAGCACTAATTCTAGTTGTAAACTCTCCAATTACCTTTATTAGTGTTATATAGTATTAGTAGGGTGTGCTCGGCTGATTTGTTCCGTTCTGCTCTATTAACTCTATCAGGTAAGCTGACTTGACTACTCTCTCCGATCTGTCCGTTTATTTTCTCTCTTCGGTCGTCTCCAATCCAGTGAACCCGAATCCCGAATCTGGAATTAAAATAGTCTACGCAGTTTTACTTCCACTTTGACTAGTTTTACCTAGCTACTCAAGTACCACTTATTTACTGACACAAAACAACACAAGTGAAGTGATTTGGATAAGCATTTTCACCAACATTATCGTTTATATCAACAAAAACATGAAATGTATCAAGGGGAAAAGTTCATTCGGTTCAGAATTGAGTATTCTGTTTAATACATAATAAATATACTAAGCAAGCAAACATAACCTAACGTAACATTGCACAACGTGCTGAAAGTTAATTGAATTCACTTGAGTGCAACTTTCAACGTCAAACTTAGAAAACTTACCATCCCGAAAAACAAGACAGGACAGTAATGATGAAAAATGCTCCAGGTCAGGCCTCTGCTGTATGGTTGTTGGATCCAGGGTGTGTGTGCCACACCAGGCATATCCAATATGAAAAGTAGTTTGTTTTTAAGATGACAAGACGTGACGGTTAAGTGGGAAAACAAAACTTTACTGTATACATTGTAGTGAGTGACAACACGAGAAAGAAATTTACTGTGTGAAAACCGACTTTTCTTTTCTCCTCCATCTCCCGGTAAGTTTTCATTGCTAAGTATCCTTCCTTGTTACAGATGTATGTAAGAAAACAGATAAAAAATCATTTTTCTGACAATGCCTCTCCACCACTATGAAAACGTTACACTACCAATTACTTAAAGTTTCTCTTCCAACTTTGTCTTCTCTTTTTCAACATGTTTGCTTTTCCTACTCAGACCAGGTAATCAAAAGATTTCTAAGCGAAATTGTCATTACTTCCAGGATAAATTTCCTATTTATCCCCAACAACTCAAGCCAACTGCCAGAGCAAATTACTAAACTACTGTAGTTAATTTAATAGGCTGTAAGAATAATCGTCTCTCTCCTTTTCTCTCAAGATGCTCCGGCTTTGTTGCTTCCTGCACTTAGTTTCTAATATCCACACTGTGTCGGAAGTCCTAGTCTTCCAGTCTTCCCAATTCTACTTTATTTCATTATAGCCACAGACTTTTATAGCTAATTGGTTCTCATTGCTGTGCTATTTAAATTCAAGACTTTATTCACATTGGATAACAAAGGAAACCAAATGCGTGAGCTAAGCTAAACCATAGAAATTATCGGAAACAACATGAACATGATTCTCGAAATTTTTCAGAGTTTAATAAGCAATTTAATTTTTAATATAAATTTTTCTTGCGTTATCAATTATTTAAAGCATTTTTCATATCCTCAGTAAAATTAAAATGAAGGTTTAAAGCAGATAACAAAAGTTAGAATAGTTGAAGCTATTGTTGGTTTTTTCGGGGACTGACATCACATAATAAAATATGAAAAGAATCTTTTTAGGGATAAAGGCTTGCAGAAAATATGAGGCAAATGCAAGGTCCTGTGGGAGTAAGTATTTGATCCGTTGCTTTTGAATAATAAATAATGGGAACAAAAGTAGAGACTGACAGAGTCATTAAACTGTTTTGTACTGTGTACTACAGAACACTGGGTTAATGTATCTGTCTCAGTGAATGTATTTAAGTATTTATTTGCATAAGCATAGAGTAGACAGCAAACATCGGTTTTAGGTTGGTTTGCAAATGCCATCGCCGTCATGTCTAACAGAAGAACGGAGGATAGTCGTCGTTTTTCTCCTAATCCTATTACGCTATTACGAGTATTTCAATTCAATTTATTTTTATGGAGAATAAATACAAACACGACACAGCTAATAGTTATATTTAATGCAGAGATATAGATACGTAGTTGTGATATTTATTTAGTGAAGTTAATTTCTAGATTGTGACATACTTAGGTTGGGAGCTGCTGCAATTCTGTGTTATAATATAACTTCTGGGCTAAATAGGTACCTAAAGATTATAATTTGTGTATTCATAACAAATAACAATTAAGCCTTATCTTGTTAGCTACAATGCACTACTAAAACTCATTGTATTACTCTCTATATCTTACTATTAGTATTTACTTACCTAATATGTCTGCCACTGGCATGGAAAGCATATTCATATGAGTGAAGAATAATATTATCATGAGAACTAGTACACAAAATAACCGAAACAACATTCGCCTGACACTGATAAGGATCATCAAGTCTATGCCCATAATTTGTAATTGCTTACATTACAGGCGTGACAAACTATCTAAGCCATTAATCCAAAGTAAATATGTAACACATTTTCACTGTGTGCCATTATGAAGCTGCTATAAACATGAAACGATAGTAAATTCACTCATTGTTATTTCAATGTGTATGCTAATATCGTAGGATTACGGTTAACTCAGTATTAATACATCACATAGTAATATAGCTACATTAGATGTGTGCCTGGGAAAACAGAATATTATTGGGCATGAGAAAACTAACTTCTTTGCAGTTCTACCAAGATGGTACTAAACAATTCGCAATCAGCGTTTTTGTCCTTTCGGTTCGATATCATTTTTAATAATGCTAAGACAATGAGAATGAGACAATGATGTGCTAAGGAGTTGAATCAAAGTTGCTGCAACTGTTCATTGCTACCATTCATTGTGCTGGATTTAATTTGAGAGTCTCAGTCTGTCCATTTACTTTTGCTTGAACTAAAACAAAGGCTAAGGGCGTAAACAGGCATGGTAATTTGCAAGCTTAGATTTCCAAAATAGTAAATGAAAATTGATATTTATATTGGCCGAGACCTTACTATTGTTACTGCAGAGTAAATGCCCAGATACTGGCATCACTCTAATGCAAAATTTAATTCAGGTCAACTACCACTTTGCTTTGCAGTCAGCGGTAAGAAGTTATACAAACGGGAACTTATATCATTATTGTATACCTACATTTATTCATAAGGGAGAACAAACTACTCTGTTCCTTATGAGAGAGAGGGAGCAAACACCAATAAGTGTAGTAGCAATTATTCCATTATTATAGGCATATTTTAATCAAATCACTTCCCAAGGCTACTTATAGATTACAGGCTTTGTGCATATTACGCTACTGTAGTGCATTATTGTGTCCAGAAAAGATAAGTAGTTAATACAGGTTGATAATAAACACACCCAATAAATGGAGTTCGTGCAGTCTATATTCACATCGATTTTCGTTTTCTATTCGCGTTTAGTATTCTAATCTGGGTAAGTATTTAATTCTGCGTACAGTAATTCATCTCTAAATTCTGGTAGAACATTCAGGCAACTGAATATCATTAGGTATTAACACATTAAATATCTCTCGTAGAATAAAGAACCCATGTGCAGTTTGAAGTCTAAACCCCTTTTCATCATTGGTTCAAACTGAACCTTTTTTATTGCTAATGCAGATACAGAGTACGCTACAGGGTTTTACCCCGCTGTTTTCTTTCGGTGTATCGTAAGTGCAAGTCCAATTTTAATTTTTTCTAGGCACGAATTCCGTTTCGCTGTGACGGTTTTGAGTACTTCTTGTACAGCTATCGTGACCCTTTTCCGTTTTTCTATATTTGCTCTCACAATTACACTTCGGTAGTTCGATTATTGTAAGCCTCAATACTATTACGCCCTAGAAATCGAAGCAGATGCACGTAACTGCTTTTGCATTTGACTTGTTTGGTAACAATAATAATTAGGAGACGAAAATTTGGAATGGTAGAAAAAGCTTGATATGCAAGTGAAGGCATATTCTCAAATCTTGTATTTCCTATGCCAAATGCGTGTATGGCAATATTTGTCTTGCTTCCAAGTTTTTGTTCCAATGTATTAAAAAGAAAGAATATGTAGTATAGTAAAATCACATGTATTTGTTGCTTATTGTCGCAGTGTTATGTACCTAATGGACACCTTTGTACTACATCCGCATTCTCGATTCCACAGGCTTGCAGTATGTATTCCAAGGAAGAGTACCCAATACAAGAAATGCAATTATGGAAAAATCCCTGAGTGATGTGGGGTTTTACGTAACTCATAAGTAAATACATAATCCTACGTACATGGTACCTACTACGTGTACACTTTTATTACCAAGTTTCATTTCGGGTACTTTTCTTAAATGAAGTTGTCAAAGTAAAACTAAAAGGTCGCCTGTATTTAAGATAAGTATAGTTGGACATAGATGACTGTGCCAATCAGAAGGAAGTCAGATAAACACTCTTGCATTAAAAATAAGATTACAAAAAAGATTACTACAAAAATAAAAGAAGTGCTCAATATTGAATTACATGTCATATTTGCATTGCAGAATAAGTATTTTGTGGTTATAGTTCCAGTGCAGTAGTGGAAGGCGTATTGCATACATATAATATTTTATGTGTGAGCTTGTGTTCTATGTACACTATTTTTGACTAACTACCGTCACGCCAGGAATTTCATGATTATTTACGTAAGGTGTTTCGCATATATAGTGAGTAAGAGGTGAAACTCTACTAAATACTAGGTATGTAGGAAGGTAGAATGTATGCACTGGACCGGGAACCTGATGTCTTTCAGCAATAAGCATGCATGCCTACTTTAGTGTTGTTGTGTCATCGAATACAGAGAATTGAGTGGACTGGTTGTGGGATGTTGGATGTACAGCGAGTTGACTGCTGCTATTTGTATTAAGTTGGCTTAGTCCTGCACTAACATAGGAAAGGAAACCACAAAATCATAGCATCCAATTCACAATCGAATTGAATAATGTTTAATTAGTTTTGGAATTAAAGTCGCTTGTGATGTTCCACTTTAAGTTTTATTTACAGAGACAAGAGAAAGTTAGAGGGAACTTTCACTTCGCAACTGCTCTTCTGGTTTGATTTCACTTTCCCTTCGGTTAGTTTAGTTTGGCATGGTTAGGTAGTTTAGGTTAGTGCAGTGTTAGTAGGTAGATCCATGTGATGGTGCTATCACTGTCTTTCCTTTTACCAAAGCAAAGTAATGCCCAGCCAATCCAATCCACTTTCACCAACCGACTTTCTCTGAATAGACTTGTATCTCTCCTTCAGTAGTATTTATCTATACACGTACCATACAAAACAGATATAAGAATTCCACCTAAAGTTAGCGTACAACAAAAGTGCAATAGTACAATACTAAGTTGAGTGCTATGCTCTAGTGCTTGTATTTGTATCTGTATATACACAATGCATTATCAGTATATTGTAATAATGTATAGTAGTTTCCTCTTCCTTCTCGTAATGGGTACCTAACTCGAAATCGAACAGAAGTAAGCACACTGTGCAGGGAAATCTTCTACCGGGTTGCTTTTCTCAACCGTACATACTACTTATTGAATTCTCTGTGATTCTGGTATTCTATTTTCTATTATAGGGAGCTAAGTAACTACCTACATTTGTATGTGTTTTGACTTTAGAATCTTGCCATTGTACGAGGTAACAGGAGTACAAGACACTCTAAACTTGCTTTTACGCTCTGACAGAGTCAAGTCCGCCAAAGGTTCAACTTGCCACTCAGTGGCAAAAGAACAGCCGTTACCGTCTTTATAAGTTGTCGGATAGAGAGACAAATCAAAGCAAACCAAAACATGCGACAAAGGAAGACAGAGTTCCTCTCTCACACAACTTGTCTCCTTTCTACCATGCAAATATTTTCGTTACTTAAATATACTGTGAGATTCATTCCAACTTACGCTCACCTCCCTTTCCCTTTATCACCATTTAATAATTTTTCCTAAAGGAAATTGTTGAAGCAATAGCACAACCAACTTCTGTACAAAGTACATTGTAGCAGCAGGTGCATTCGAAATTAACTTTGAACCAAGTGACCTTAAAAACAGTTACATTTATACTGCTAAGTATGACTGGACTTGGTTAAAATTACAGGTTTCTCTTATAGTTTCACTTTTAACAGAATTTCGCAATGGATTGTGTGAATCTCTTTATTTCCTACAATGTTCACTGTTCAAGTTAGAATTGAATCTCAGAGGTCAGCCAGATGACTTGCTGGAAGGATTCCATTCAGCAAATCCCAGGATTACATTTATTCCCGGCAAACCGATACCAATGTGTGGGGCTACCTCTACTATACAGATGATAGTGTGTCTGCATAGTATTTTGCATACACAATACACACTAGTACTCTAGAAACTACAGTTCTATTCTGAAACAGAGACAAACTGGATTAAAGTAATATATTCAAAGGTTTTGTTTAGATTTATGTAGTCACGAGTTAGGCTATATATAGAAGTTGTATTGTAATGTAATCCTTACTTAGGGAAACTGATTGGTTCTATTTCAAATTTCTTAGCACTTAGGACTAAAGAAATATGTTCAGGAAGTTTAACCTATCTTCTCACATTTGAATACCATTGTGTATTCGAATACATTGTCAAGGTATTACCTAAAGAATTTTTCAATTCATTCTAATCAGAGTGAATGCATGCTAAAGGTGCTTCCTGAAAGAAGGAAAGGAGGTTTAACTTAATCCTCTAAGAATGGAAAGGACATGCTGGAGAAGACCAGAGACCTCATTGGACATTCATAGCGAGGAAATTGAAACTTTCGCCTTCGGTGCACAATTCGCTTAATAAATACATACATAACTGTATTGCTATTGCTGCAGCCTCTCTTTTGGCCACTGTAGAAAAACTTAGGTCTTCAGGGATTTATTGTCCATTAGGTACCTACTTCACGTAAGTAGGTTCCGCAACCCACCGTCTCAACGATGGAATGCAATGTCTGCAATTTTTACGAGGAATTTTTAAAAGAATTGACTTTTTGTGCACGGACTAACACAAAATACAAACCAAAGAACATACTTTTTATGCCTTTTACGTAGTAACTCAAGTCTACCTAGTTAATTTTGCTTTCGTATCGTATATGATACATAAGGAATGAAAGCAATTATAAATTTATACAGAAAAGAGAATTCGGGCTGTAAGATAAGTAGACTAATATTTATGGAATATATGTGAGTTGGTCGCTACGTGCGTGGTGAAGTGAATGAATGGAAGAATAGTTGAAAGTGACGACAATTCGTCGCTTGTATTCCATTCTTTGGTTCTCAGTTAAAGTTGTTTGTGGATGGAAAAGACTGAGGCACAGGTCAAGACGGCGAAAGAAACAAGAAAATAAAGTATCATCCATAATAAAACGGAACTTTGTGTGACAAAGTTCCGACATGGCTTTCTCCATTTCTCTTAAGTAACGTATACTGTCAAAAAGGAATCAGAACGGAACTGCCGAGCGTCTACTTTATGCTTTTAGTTAGCTCAATAGTACATAGGAAATAAACTGCACACAAGAATACAAATAAATCTGAGGATTACACTCACACTCCCGTAAAAGAAAACAGTTTTGACCTGAAAAATAAAGACAATGGAACTCCTCATGTATTCGTTTTGCTATTTCAAGTCTCTCTTTTCATATTTCACCGATCATTACAATATATAACTCTCTTGGTATCTATCACCTTATTTCATTTCAAATCAAAACCAAGAAATGGCAATTGTCAGAAAATGATAAAATTTTACTTATCAGATCAAAAGTCATAAGTTCAATAAAGTTGGATAACGCTGTATAAGTATAAATCTGGTGATAACGTAAAGGTACAGTTTAAAGTTGTGAAACATTAAATTCCTCTACGTACATTTCGTAACTCTAAAGGGTTCTTCGTATGGGTTTTCGGGGAACAAGATTTTTCGTACCGAGAAGCTTCCTTTCTACCCCTACGTTTCCTACCCGAGTCTTTTTTCACTCCAACAAACATGAATTTGTCAAATTAATTTCCAGGATTTTGTATATAAGTAGCTAAACTTAAGTCGTGATGGTTTAGTAATCCACATTCTTCAAAGTAGATAAAAAAGCTTGGGTAGGAAAAGCAGGGATAGGAAACGCAGGCGTAGAAGAAGACTTAAATAGGAAAAGACTCGGGTAGGAGAATAAGGTTTAGAAAACGAAAAGACACAGACAAGAAAGTTTTACATTTTATGACGCCTTAGTAAAACACTGTTGTCTCACTACTTTCATGTATTTTTCTACTCAAAACTTGTTTTTTTAAAACACGATTACAAGCATTGAAATAAGAGAAATTAAAAATTTCGTCCTCCAGTGCCTTCAGGAAAAAGACGAACTTTCATCATGTAGTAACCACGATTTGTCAAGTTGTACTGTTGACCCGTTCTCATCGTTTTGCTGCACACGGACCCGCCCTTAAAAGTTGATAACGTAACATTAAATGTACGCTGGCCTTTCTATCCAGAATATTGTAACTACAACTGATTTTTACGTTTCACGATGACCGTTTGTTACATTAAGTGTTGTATTTCGCACTGCAAAAAGATAAAGATAGCTAAATTAAAATTTGAAATTAAGTTAGGATTATTGATTTCGCAAAGGTTTCCAAAAGAGATAAATTGATACCATGCGAATCCGAAAGTGTTGTTCAGGAAGATGAAAGCAAAAATATCACAGCAAATATCTAATATTAGGTAGGCCAATGAAGAATATCTGTATTGTGATAAAGCGACTAAAAATAGAAATCCTAAAAAGGAAGTAATAAGCTATAACTGAAGAATATAGTATTTTACGTTGGATTGAAGCTTCTGTGTGGTTATGACAAGACTTGAGTTAGTACACCTAAGCGATAAAGTAGAAGTATATTCGCTAGAGAAAAGGAATCCAATCGCCAACCGTACACCAGAACAACAAAGCCCTGAAGCTTTAGACTGAACGGTAAATAGAAAAGAATTCTTAGCCGCATTCTTTACGCGGCAGAGGCACATAAGAAGATGACAGTACGAAACACATCATGGAACAAAGTCCAGACAGAATCAAGTGTCTCTCTCTATTCCTTGTCAGTACGTTACTTTGGGACGTCTGAGTAGACAGAACAATCATTCGGACTGCGGAGTAGTAAAAGCAAAAGGAAGGAAGGCATGACCTCCATACAAAACCAATCCCTTGAAATTGAAGCACACTGGATGGACATTGAAATGGACAAGTGTCGAGAGTGCCTATCCGTAGAAAATAGCCTGGCTTAATCTCAATCTCATTCCAATACAATGTAATTTGCTAGCAAATAACAATAAGGTTATATTTATTCGGCAATATCGTGACTATGAATAAATGGAATCTATAACACTGATACCACAATAGAAAAACAATCCCAAATTGAGCTATGATGAATAATGGAATCTAATCTGGAAAAATAACGTCTATTGCATTTCCAGCACCATAATAATACTCGATCGTTGCTATTTGCTATTTTACAGGGTGTGCCATGTTTTTAGCATTTTGCCATATGAAACTGAGAAAAAAGAATATAAAATAGGCATTTATTGTAAAAGCGTGGGTGGATACCAGGAAATGGTCTTTTGTGACAAATGATAAGGAAATCGAAAGTATTGATATCAAGTCTGATGAAAATGTTTACAATCTAAGGAAGTACTATCCATAGATGTAATAGGACTGCAACAGAGTAATGCGGAATGGGGAGAAAGACAAGTTGTTCTTGCGTTAGTAGAACAGATCCAATTTTGGAATCCTTGGCTTGGAGGATGAGCAGATCAGTTTCAGCTTAACTTTTCCTGCTAGAAAAGTCACAGCAGCATCCAAAGTTAAGTTTGTCCCAGAAGAGAGTTGCTGATTGTGAGTTGAGGAGGTCCATCCCATTTATTATACATTGGACTACTGACGATGATGTTTAGGTTACTGTAGTAGTAGATCTAGCACAATGTTTCATTGCATCCCTAAGCTCTCTTCTCTCTAGCTGCATCAGAAAGAGATATTTTCTTTACTCTGCAAAAAACTGCAGTAGAGCTAAACTACACAACTTTTCTTTTTTATCGACTTAAGGAAAATCTAATGAGATAGCCAGAATAAAGATATTTACGTTCCATGGAGAATGTAGATCCAGGGGAAAATATTTAAAATCTATGGGAATTAGGTATCTACTGCCTTCAACACATTACTTCCATCTGAATCTCGATCTGAGTTTGCACTATTTTGCTACAGTGTGTAAAATGCTATTTGTATTCACGATTCAATACGTGCATTGCCAGGCCAGGTGTACATAATAACAAACTTGTGACAAACTTGCATACACTTCAGGTACACGCTCACATAGTAGGGAAAATCTGGTGGATAAAACTCCAGTGGTAAAAAAATATTAGCATTGCATTGCAGGGAAACTAAAGAGAAGCTAAAGGTGACAAGGCACTTCATACTGGCTACAATAAAAATTTTACTGCGATAGCTTAGAGCGATTCTTGTCAGTTAGTTCCTGTCTCAGTACTAGCATTAAAATGTAATAAAAATGAACCTAACGAAAATAGGTAGGATCACGATGAACAAATGGAATAAACTGAGCCTAAAGTCAAACCAAATTGTGCCGAACAGTCTGAAAAGAGCTGACGTTGACCGGACAGTGATGATAAATGTTTCCAATCTTCTTAATAAAACTTTTCTTACATTTTTCATGGTTATATAGGTACTTGCCTTGTAGCAAAGTTGCATTTCACTCCTTGTTACACTTTTCTTCTTGATATTGTTTGATCTGTTTAAAAGGAAAGTCGGCTCTCGTGCGAATTAGTTATCATGCGTCTCAGTCTATAGTGTAAAAGTTCAAATCTACTAATACCTAGGTCCTAAGGTGTTAGTATAATGCTTGCCTTTGATTAATATTTAATGCCAAGTTACTTTGTCTGCAATTCATCAAAAATTCATCCTGATTACGATAATACAACTGATATATACCTACCACACCCACCAGTGTACTATGTCCATTATTATTTAGTGAACAAACTTAATTTAAAGGCCGATACACTCGTAAAAATGGTTTGTTTGTTTTCCCACTAACAAAACTAGTACAATGGATATATCTACGTGCAAACAAGAAAAATAAATATTAAAAAAGTAAACTGGTACTGTTATTAAGTACAGTTAATTTACGGCATGCGTAAATACTGACAGAAATTGGTAGTAAAACGGGTAATGTTTTATAATAGTATACCTATTAAGTACTTTCTACGAGTTTTAAGTAGGTGAAAGTGACGAGAGAAAGTTAAGGTGAAAGTTGAGTGTGTATTCGAGTAGTTGCTTATATATAAATTGATGTAAGAGAGACAACAAAGTCGCCGGCGATGTGAATCTGCCCAAATCCTCTTAATATTATGATGTGAGTGCATGAGTATGAGAATGGGACTGATGGGAAAGAGTTCGGCCGAAAGACTGAAAGATGATGTCGTGCCTTTCTCCCTCCTCTTTTGAGACCATTACAGATAGAAATGGAAGGGCAGACAACGCAACATAACTTAACACCGCTGGCAAGGCTGATGATGACACAGTGAGAGAATTCTTCGTGTAATAATCACCAGGCCGAGTCAGGGACACCAGAAGGGAAAGACTACCTTCTATTGTACCATATATTCTATCGCACAACAGAACAGAAGAATCCAAATCCGTATTCTAAACTCGGCTTTAGAAGTTTACAGCTCTCAAGTATTATTTTCTAGATACAAAAACTGTCACATCATATCGTAGTCATAGTTCTTCTTTCTACTGATATTATGGCCACATTCGAGCATAGAGAACCAGTTTGTCTTGTCTCTATGTTGAAACTTAGCTTTCTATACCTATCTTTCACATCCCTTGTACTACTATTTATTAAATTGCACTTTTCCCTATCTCCAAGTGAAGAAGATATAGTTCAGCCATTTACAAGTATTGCTTTCAACGGAAAAAAGTGTGCCACTGTCATGCAATGCCAGCCGGTTCTATAGTTATGCGTCAGTGTACTCTACTGTATTCCATTGTATACATTAGTACAGCACTGACAATGGGAAAGTGAACTGGAGTGAAGAGTCTAGCAATAAGCACACATATTTCAACTCGACTTCGCTGTACAACAGAGTACAACTAAACTAGTGCAGCTGCTTAACTCGTAAACTTTCTTCCAGCACCAGCAAAAATATAAAGCTATAAATTTTTCACCCTGTACACAAAATGAGTGTAATGGGACGAGCAACGTTTTCACATACAGTCTAATAGTTTTATCTTCCAGACCAGTAAGCATAAGTAGTTTACCCGAGTAGTGACCAGTCCAAACCAAACCACTTCCCCTCACTTCACTCTACACTTCCAAACACAGACAACTTTTCGGTCGCACCCATTTCGAGATTCCAAATACATAAATATAATCCAACATTTCTGTAATGTTACTCCAGTAGGGGTATTATTTCATAAATTGCAATTATTACATGTACACAAGGGTTTATACATAATGGCCACTATGTTATGTAGTATATGTCATATCATTTATGTATTCATTACTACAAATGTTGGTGATACTTATAGTTAGTTGAAAAAGGCTGAATTGTTTTCATTGTGTTTGTAATTACATATAATATTGCAAAAACTGTACAAAAATGTACATCATCCTGAGTCTTAACAAAGGCAATGGACAAAACGACTATTTACTTAGTAAGTTGTGTACTACTGCCAATATGTGGTATTATTTCTGCAAAGAAACGAAAAGTCAACTAGAGGAACAGCATGAGAATGCGAGTAAACACAATAAATAGATAGGAAAATAAATAGCTGGGCCGCAAATACTGTGTAAAAAGGGAAGGAAAAGACAAACAGAGTTCATTTAACGAGGTACATATTAAAAAAACGTTTACTATACATGATGGAGTAGAGAAAGTAGAAAAATAGTTTGATGGGCACGTTGATATGATAGAGAGAAAGTGATGCTTTGGTGTTGTTTAGGTATTCTTTGAATGTTCTGTATTGCATTTGAGGATCGAACAGAAAATACATACAATAGTATGGTTGATGCGAGTTTTTTCTGGCGTTATATGGCCATCAAGTGCTTTAGTTGAGCGAGAAATCCAACTTTCTTTCCCCCATCAGAAAATCTCATTTTTCAACGCTTGCTTCTGTTTAGAGTATTGTAACGTGCACACGAAAAAGAGTAGAAAGAAACTGCATTAATCCACAGGGTGCTGTTCCATGTAGAAAATATTGTTATATCTGGTATACACATCTTTTAGTTAGTCCCACTTCCCTTCACAGATATCTACACAATTGGTATGCAGATGCCAGTCGCTGGGCTTCAGATACAAAAACTGTTTATATATCGTGTGTTTATTCTAAAGACCTTTTGTTTTCCACTTACCTACATAACACAGTAAGTAGATTTGAGTAATACTAAAGAGGTAGTCTTATTCCTAACTGAGGGAGATATGTTTCTGTTGTGTTGCGTTATCTGCACCTCGAATCGAAGTTTCTCCTTAGAATGATGTTATGCAACAACTTACACAATACTTGGACTTTGTACTGGTATATACGTTTATACAAATGCAAACATTCTGCACCTTATATTCTTTCTCCCCGTTTTTCTATTGCTTCTTATATATGGCCTGTCATTGTTTCCTCCTTCTTAGACAAATCTTTCATTTGTTAACGAGCTATTGTTCTAATGGGGCTCGTTAAGTTTTCCTTATACCTTTACCAAGTTTCCCCTTGGATGCAGTACAAGGCAAAGAACAGAAGTATCATTGATTTTTTGTCCGCCAACAAAAAGTACACGTTGTACTATCACTATTTTGGTACCTTGCCTCAGGATTGTTATCATTATCATTACTTGCAGTTCTAATATAATATACATTTTGGTACTTGATTTTAATTGCGTAGTAAATCAAGTAAATGTTCTAAACGTGTAATATTTATGTAATTGCTGCAAATGCAATGAGATACGGATAGCAGAAAGGGATAATGCAGTTATGCTCTTGTACTTTCCACTGCTGCTGCTATTAGTGATTTTATTTCTACAATATACGAGACGCTTTTCTGTGAAATTTAGAATTGCTTTGTAAATACAGTCACTAAATACTTTAGGGTATCTTCTTCTCGTTAGGAAACATCAAAAGTTGTTTGATATAATGCTCACACCATTATTTCATTGGAAAAGGAATCGATGGTGTACCTTTTTCAATAATGACTTTGAGTGGTGATGCTTTTGATTTCTGGGTGATGATTAAAGATTTCAGTAATAATAGTGTACAATTCAGCGATAAAGATTTTGATTGCATTTATATTATTGCACGATTTTGCATTAAACAAATAAATTGCTTTGTTGAAACGGAGAAATCACAAAGGAGGGAATTATTATCGCAATTACAAGTCACCTTATAACTTTCAATATAATTTTACTACAACAGGTATTACGATAGCATTAGCAAGCATAAATTGTATTAGGAAAGGGAGTTTGAAGTTTGAACTGAGGTGGCGATAGACAAGAGAAAGCAGTGGGGATGAGAGAGTGAAATATTGCAATTATATAATGTCCATGGTTAGTGTATCTAATTTATTTTGGTAGAGCACGTTCTAATAGTTATAATGAAATGCTAAGCAATGCTTTGTATCACTAAACTACATTTGCGTGTGGGAAACCAAACAAAGGAAACCTCGAGTGAGGAAAGCAAATAGATTTTAAGTCAGAGAAAATTTGTCAATTCACTGGAACGCTTTTCCCCTTTAGTTATGCATCAGCATAGAAAAATCCCCAGATAGAATATACAGGATGGCAAAAATTACAATGAGTTTATTCAGTGGTTTAAAAAACTAATGTTTGCTCCCTGTACATAGATAAGTATTTCCCTGTAGGAATCTCAATGGGACTAATTTTTCATCAAACCAAGCCAAGTTTTTCCACTCCAAGAAGAAAGTTATTCTTGAGGAAATCCATAGGCAAGTCTCTCTCCCTTTCTCTCTCATCGCATTTTATTACTTTCTCTGTACAAAGAGTGCAAATTGTAGGGATAGCTCTTTTTTATTCATTTCCTAGCTTCGTACGTGCCTTTTATCTACATTCTGTATAATTTATCTACGTAGGCGCAACTTTAAATCCAGTAAGGCCTGAATTTCATATGAATTTTAGTAGCTGCCTTCTGAAATGTGCACAGAACTGATCTTTCCTTGTCGCCCTCAGATATGATAAACGAAGTTGACTCTACTTTAGGTGTCGATGCGTCTTACGGCTCACATTTTAAACAATTCGTGAAAAATGAATAGCACAGAGTCTTTAATTTTACTGTCACTGCTAATATCCTAAGTCCATGATCTCCATCTCTTCCACTAACAAAACGTGGTGTCTTTCAAATCACGCTAGCAGAGTCAATCGCAAAAATACGTGCCTTCATTTCTTTATAATTAAGCTTTGCTTCAAACAAACAATTAAAAATTTGCAAAAAATATCAAATTGCAAAAAAGTTCTTTTCAAAATCAAGTAAATTAAAGTTACGCCTAAGGAGTCTTTATTTCGCTACGTAAGAGAATTCAATATAATAAGTCCCCAGGGGTTAATGCGGCTAATCGATTAATAAAGCATTTTGTTTCAATTTAGGTACACAATTGTACACACCAGTTTCATGTAAAAGTAGAATCAAAAAGCAATTTGTTATTTGTTAATGAATTTATTTCCAATTTTAGTAATGTGGACGAAAACGAAAGGAAAAGATGACAATATCATTTACCACTGAGCTTTATAACACCGGATGAAAGAGTTTGGCAAATAAAAATAGGTAGGTTTACCCTGATTTGGTAGACACTTACATAGAGTAACAAACGTTACTAGATTTCAAATAAGGGACTCTGAGTATATAAAAATAGAAAGTTATATAAAATTGTGTCATTTAAAAGGCGGTAGCTGTGCTTGAAGTGGAAGGACTTCCCTTCTTTAGAATTCTCATAGGGAAGAGTGAATGAGGAGTAATTGGATTAGTGATAGCATACATGACACATTCTATATTTAGGAGAGAATAGGAACTCCGGGTTCCGTCTACTCCTGAAGTGGGACTAACACAGTCCAAAAAGTCTGCAGAGCGAAATGAATGGTAAAACAACATTAATGATACAGTAAAGTTGACAGTGCCACTCTTTCTCCGTTAGTGTAACTGTGAGGGACTTTTGCGTATTCTTTAGAATTCGTACACTCATAGTCAAGTCAACCCAGTTGGTCTCTTTCCATTTTCATTTTATTATACTGAATCACTAAACGTCTAGCAATACCTACTTCTGATTATAAAGAGCGTCATACACACGTACGTACGCACAAATGAAGAGAACTTGTATAAATGGGTGTGCACGTAGTTTAGTTGCTGTAAATACGTTTATTAGAATACAACTGGATGGAATCATTTAGAAAATTTGGACGAGCTGTTGTATCCCTTTAGGCTTTTTCCTATTCGTTCGTATTCACAACTAATATCCCTGAGTAACATCGACTCGACTTTTCCCTCATTTATCTTACACATACATTATATATCTCGTCCATCCTCCAATGACTTTCATCTTCATTTACTTGTTTGCTTTTCCGGACTAAAGTTAACGCAACTTTAACTAGCTCTAACTTAATTTTACGTACATTCAGTTAACTAAACTTCGGCTCTATGAATTACACTCAGTGACAAGCGGAAAGAACTGAATGCAACTTAAAATAATGAATCTACTAATCGTGCTATTCTATATATCAGCACACAAATAGTAAAAAGTCAAATGCACGTACCTTAGTACTTCCTAAAGCTAGATTAAGTACTATCGCTATCTATGTGTAATAAATGCGAAGTAGGAATACTTACTATACGCATATACTCCAACACTTATCGTAACTGTGATAGTAGAAGAATATTATCCGTAGTCACATAGCTTTCTTTTCACAATCACTCAGTCAGTTATATTATTAAGTAAGCGAGAAGGCTAGGAGAAAGATGCTACCAGCCAGATGTCTCAATAATGTTCCCTTTTCAGACACAAAGAACCAACTAAATGCGAAAGTGAATGAAACTTAATCAGTGTCTCTATTTAATCCTCTTTGTCTACTGAATATCGAATATCTTTGACTTAGCGACTCACTGCTATGCACGTCTCCTAGTTTGTCTAAGAAATTTACTGCAAAGCAATCTTTGGTTCAACAAATGTCTTTTTAATCAACTGAAACAAGAAGAAAATCAATAGAAAAGTAATTACGCATGTAGCGACTCCTAATATTTTTTATTTACATTCAGTGCAGACTCTTTTAGCAATACGTTACTTTTACATTGACACGTACAAATCCAAAGGCCGATACAGCAGGAGATGCAGATTCCTTAAGGCTACAATTACTAAATAATAGTTCCAAATAAAGAAGAAATGTAAATGTAAATTAAATTAATAACAAGAGATTTCTTTATATTCGTTAATAAGTGAATAAAAATTTCCAATTCCCAATGCGTCTAAAATTTCCCTAAAAGTGTCTAATATGATATAATGTAGTACATATAGGTAAAATATTATAATGTTACTATTTATTTAATACTATAGTTAACAGGTTCTTGTCCTTAGTTTATTACAGATAGTACTAACTAGTTCTTTATTAATTGCGCAGAATAAAAAGTACAAAAACACTCTCAAATGTATGAAATGGTACACAACGTAGAGTAAACAGTAAACATGGCGCCTTAGGAGACCAGTAATGGAAATAAGGGCTAAAGTAGTTTTAAAATGCACCGAGGCTGTCCTGTGGAGAAACGGTGATAAAGGGGAAAAGCTTAAAGTGAAAGAGTGAAGGAAGGCTGAATGTGAATGTCAATGAAAGCAATCTCAGAGGACAACGACAAGGGAGGGAGGAAGCCTGGAGCTTCGTTTTCTCTCTTTTTTCCACAGTGGGTCCTCGTAGCCCTGTTTTAGTCACTTTAGTCTATTCTTAGCTGTATGCATGTATGATCCAATGATCCGATTGGCTTTGACTATACGTAATGCATGATTTATGCATTATCTAGTGTGTCTGTTGTGTATAGTGAAGATGGTAGTCAATTACCTATAAAGTATGTACAAGCACATAAGTAGGTACAAACAACAAAAACCCATGGAGGTAAGTTTTCCTTTAAGAGGTAGAATAGCACATAGGCGCATAGGAGAACATAGTTACTTACCTAGATACTATGTACAAGTATGTGTGCCATTAAACTTTACTGTAGCAAAATCCTCATTTTTTAACAGGACTCGCAGACGGTTTTGTTGTGGCTAACGTACTCCTCCATGGCGGAACATAGGCCGTTTTTGAGACTCAAATTGGCCATTTGAAGACCAATTTTAAGAGATTTATTCTGCAGTTCTTCCCTCCACTTTAACTTGTGGTTTGCTCTCCTCCTTTACTTTACTTGCTCATTCCACTCCGTGTTTTCAAAGGACAAGCCTCTTTGTGATGGGAATCAATGTGGACCAACCTGGGCTAAACCATGAGATGTTTGGATTTAGCTTACCCAGTTTAACATACTTATTCTTCTGTACAACCAGAGATCTACCAAGAAGAGCTAGTATATATTGATATATGGCTCACTTTAGCTCCTTCTTCAGCTTTTGTTGAATTCGTTTTACGAGGTTTTCTGTCTTTATCCTTTCTTCACCAATGTAACACATTTCTCTAAAGATACACTTTAGTACACAGAACGTTGTGTATACGGAGCATCTAAAAATATAGACATATAGATACTCCTTCTTTGTACTTACTAGCCGCATAAATTCTAAACAATAACTAAAGCCTAGACTTTTCCTCTGATCCACTTCATACTTATTTTCAACTTTTGACAACGCTTCTTTTCAAACATCGTACGTTACAACAACGTACAGATGCTACAGCTATAAAGGCAGTTCACGAATCGAATAAAGAAAATGACCTTCTCAAATGCTATTATTAAAAAATAGAATCAAGTATTTCCAAGGGTTTGCAATAGATTTTCCCTCGTTTATTAATTTCATCATTTTAACCAAACATGAAGTAAATTCGCGATAAAATGTCTTTTGTTACATTATTTTCGACAAAATCCTTATTGGATTGTCTTGCTCAGTACTTAAGTATGTCATCAAATTGAAGAATGTTTTATTTATTCCGTCAGTGTCAGTAGGTCTTAGCAAAAAATAAAAACAGGTTCTTTGCAATGAAATTGTTGGTTGGAATGGAGCAACCTTTGAATTCCAAAATACTTCAAAGAAACTGAAAAAGATCATAATGTTACTCCTACTAACTAAATTTAGTGAATATTATAACAACCGTAGTTTATTTCTGTAGAGCTATCTGTACTTACTTATACGCACGCTAGCATGTAGGTTAAGTAGGAGTACTAAAAACGACCCAATGTAATCTATTTCAAGTTGTGAGGATTTCAACATGAACATCTTTCTCCTGTCTAGCTTCATTCTCTCTGTTCATTACACGTCAAGGCTTCTTTGGGAGGAAAAGTGTGCTTTCGCATGGAAATAGAGCATTGAGTGTAAAGAAGGGAGTGAAATACAGATACAGATGTGGTCGGCATAATAGTACTTATTCTTTGTAGGTAGTAGGCATTAAAGAGAAAGCCGAGCATTGCCATGCAAGGAAACTGACAGAGATTCTTGAAGAATTACTATAACCAAGGGAAAAACTTGATGTGATGTGCTGATGCAATTAATCAACTCTTTTTATATCTCTAATGTAAAGAAGGAATGAATCAAACGGAAAAGGAACAGAAGGAGAGCAAATAACAAAACCGTAAAACTTTCCATCTGTCTTCTTGTCTGCTTGTTATGTGTGTGACGAGCTTCATACCTTTGTTAACCAATGTGATATGTCGGCGCAAATCTAAATGCCATTATATTATAACTACCACAACGTTTTAAATCAAAACTTTTTAATTTATCACGGGTTAAAGGCCCCCGTATTCCCTCACTCTATTAAAACAGCTTTACACACTTATGATATTATGAAACAAGCTTTGGTAACAAGACTTGCATGAGAGTTGCAAATTACTCAACGGATTATCAATTAGCACAGCTGCGAATTCCTTCTGCTGTTATATTAATTTACTGCACCCTTTTATATTGACTCCCTCAAAAACCTTAAATATCATCCTATACGGAATCATTTTCTTACCGCTCCGCTGTTTATGTCGGAACCAAATCATCATCACGCTATTTTCATTTTTTCCTTCAGTTTCATTTAATGATCCTAATAGATTCTTAATTAACATCAAGTACTACTACATAGCTATTAGCATGTAGACAAACTATTGTACAAGCATTATAATTTCAGTACTTCTGAACAATTCTAGTTCTTATTGGTTTACTAAAAGCAACCTAACACTTTAATAAGTTTTCATTGATTAGTGCCACTTAAATACAGCTTTATATTATTAACCATGTCCCCCGAAATCAAAATACTTAATTCCTAACATATACTTTATATCAAATCGGAATGCACTTTTAGTCTTGTCGTTAGTAGTTTGTATTCACAACATAGCACCCAGTATTTTCGGTGCAAGTTATAAGTGTAAAATAATATAAGAAAATACTATTAATATAGCAATGTGCCACTACCATACTAAGCTATATAAAGAAGTTGGTGAATCTATAAATAAGAAATGCGGGTATATTGCTATTTACATTCTAGAAACACAAATAAGATCAAAGAACATCAAATATTTCTACAGTGTTTCTGGGAGAATTTGTGCTAACTCTTTCCAGTCACGCAACATCTCTATTAATACATACCCACTACTAAATATATAATATCATGTGTCTTGATGGTGTCTTACAGCCTAAGGACAAGTAAACAGTACAAAGATGAACCATATTAAAAATACCTACTCAACTACTCACTCAGTTGTTGCGATTGTGATGATAAAGCACATCTACTGGATATTCAAAAGACAACAAATGGTTTTCTCATCGCAAGTCTTGTACTATTAGTATTAGGTCATGAAAATATTTGGTTCGCACACCAGACCGTAGAATAAGAAAAATAAACTGCTCTTTGCAATTTTATCTCCATTTTTTGGGGACAAGAAGATAATAAGTCAATATTTTCAAGTTACTTTGCAAATGAAGATAAACGTCTTTTCAGATAAGACGAGCGAGTGTTGGAATGTTAGTTTTTGGATTTGTTTCTTTCTCTGAATTGAAGCAGCTGTCATTATTTGAGTAGATTTCCATTTGTGGAGGAAAACCGTGCCAAAGTGATCTGAATCTTAGATAATCTGACTTTCAGAACTGAGGAAATGTGTATTTCCATGTAAATTGTATGGCTGTACTAGTAGATTTTCATAAAATAATACAAATGTATGTAGTTTATCTGTAAACAGACAGGTTGAGCCAGATTGAGGTCAATTTACTTACCTAAGGATAGCTACTATAACGTTAATAAAGAGAAAAAATGGTTTTTCTGGCATACTTTTCTCTACATTTATATTGGCTATGGCAATGATTAATGCGCTTTCTCTGATTGCTTTTACCTTTCTAAAACGGTTAAGGAGTAGTATAAAGTTTTTTGAATTCTAAGCTTGTAAGCCATAACGTTATGCATTCTTAAGCTGTTTGCTACTTATGGCATAACTTTCCCTTGTGAAATCCACATCTATCGATAAGATAACAACATCGTCCTCCATTTCTTTTAGCTCTTTACCATTTCTAAACGGGAAACAAAACTAAACCAAAGGGTTCTTCTACTCCAAAGATAAGAGTCCTACTTTGAGTTTTCATTAGTATTCTGCGTTTAGCCTAGGGAGTCTAGTAAAGGGGGAGTTTTGCATTTGCGGAGGTGGTCTAGTCTTTGGTTTACTTTGGTTATGCTAGACTATTTTAGTATGGCTGCACCATAGCCAACATACCTCCTTCTATTTCTTCCACAGGGCAATAATTCACAAATATTATGAAAAAGACAGAACGTAAATTCATAGTTGACACGTTGGTTAGTTTGCGTTATGTCTATAGCTCTCAGTTCACATCTATAATTCATACATGGCTATAGATATGTACTGTGATACTCTGCGATATACTTTACCCGACCAAGCTAAATCTATGTAACTTCATTGTATCCATATACTGCTGACTTTCCCATACTCATTGTATTAGTATTTGTGTGTATGCTTATAAAAAACACATTATGTGTACAAATAAGGGTTTTAGATTCGTAAATATGTATGTAGGTACGTATGGTGACTACGGAGGAGTTGGGTCTCAATATATATTAATGCACCACCTATGAACATAATGCGTTCGACGAAATACCACCATACTTTTTCGTAAACGAAAACGAAGGCACATGTTACATAGTTTCTTTCCGGCGAACAGTATTTAACATTAGTATGTATGTGAGATAGCTCTTTACTTTATATAAGATAAGATTCTCAATAAGAACTTTAGTTTACTGCAGTTAACTTACTTACTATTAGATACTTTCCGAAAGGGCAATGTGAGCTACAAGAATGAACCTGAATAAATGTTACTTCTCATAGAAAAACCAATATAGACGGCACAATTCACGTCTTTCCACCCGAATATTTTGTAGTACAAAAGCAAAGATAAGTCTCTTATTGCAATAATGCTCCCGAATCTTGTGCACGTTCAATATTCTCCGTCCTCAGATCTCTTGCAAAGCTGGGGAAACTCTAATTCTCTTCTCATCTTAGGTTTCACTCCTTCAGCTGCTCGTAAGTACATGGTGTAGGTGCAAAATAAAAGTGAAAGCAGTTGGTTTGGGTTCCCTTCCTTCACAGAACAACCAGTTCCAACTGAATTTTAGGTTGCTCCTTTTCTCCATTCACCAAAAAATCGATTCTGTGCATGACATTCTATCGCACGTTAACTCTTTTGTATTACATATCAACAGTCACACTAAAATATCGGGAATCAAGTTCACTGCAGATTTATAACAGCAATTTGCAAGGTTTTAGAACTTGATCTGTAATAACCCTAAACTTATTAGCAATAACAGATACAAACCCTACATAACTTGGACGTTCAGTTGCGCTTACTTTCTACTAAATTATTAGACACGATATATCGACTAACAATTTCATTGCACATAAAAATAGTCATTTAATATCATTACCACACAGCTATGGTACTCTGTATAGCGAATATATTTTGATACAGATCGATTTTGTAAACTCAATTAACGAAATCAGCGTAAATCTCACAGTACGGAGCAAAGCAAGTTTCTTTCTCAATTCTCAGTCCTCAGTATACAGATAGCATACTTTCCCTCAATGCCTGCCTATACATATAAAGGTTTGTATATCAATAAGTTTTGGTTCAAAATATAAATTTTAAAACGGCATAGGCGCTTAATCGTTTAGACGTACTCAAACACTAAAGTAATGTCCAAGTTAGTTAATCTATCACCTTTGTACTAGAACAAGTTCAGTAGTGTTCCACTATTAAATTTTTCAGAAACACTACCAAAAAGAGAATTAAGAGTTGCAGAAGCAATGTTATGTAGTTTAGGTAAATCTTCGTAAAGAAAAAATGAGTAATTTGTAGTAATGTATCCAATGATCGCGATTTCTTTTAAAGATAAGTTATATTTTGCATAACAAACTGCAGTTGAAGAGTGCTTTCAATTACATTCTAAGCAGTAAAAACATAAATTATGAACAAAGAATTTGCCTTTAGAAGAACTAAGAACAGAAGCTTATTAATAATACCCCAAAGAAAAAGTATAGACATGGAAGGTTTGGCATGTTTTATGCAATGTTGTTTTGCTTTGCCCTACTTTATGCATTTTCTCATTAGTAAATGGCAGGTTGTCATAAAATAATAAATACTGCAATAAGAATCTAATGCTTTGAAAAATATACTACGTGCCCTAGTACAAAAATGATGGAATTACGAATTTCAAACGTGTCTCTATGGTCATTGCTGTGTAGTAGCAATGAGCCAGATGCACTTTAAAAAGTGTTCTATGCACTATATATATTTGTGAAAGAACGGGAATGAGAGAAGGCAGGTTGTTTTCAGGATATATTTATATAAGTGTATTAGAATGCCAAACCGAAATATCTTGCGACTTCCCAGCTTTAACAACGAGAACAGCTAACGTTGGCTACTTATGCAAATTTAAATTCAGAACGTAGAATCGGATAAGGAGGAGATTGTCCCAGAGGACGCATTTTCTTATAGCTATACTAACCAAACTAGCTAACCAGATGATGCCAGAAAGTGAATACCATTCAAAAGACGACAAAAGCCTTAGCGTGATAGTTAATGTTAGTACGTAATACGTAAAGTAAGCACTAGAAGAATAGTTTGGCTTTCACAGAAGAGAGAAAGATGTAGGACAATACAATATTATGGAACACAATAGTGAAATAAAGTCTTTATACACTCTTGTCTTCTCTCGAAGTCTGTCTTTACTTTGGTTGGGAAGGGATTGTGAAGAGAGATACCTATTTAAACATTCAAAAGGAACCACTTTCACTGCAATATAGAATACTCACCAGTGCATTTATAGATTCCATGTACCTTCATTTGACTTCACACTCGCACCGCCAAAACAAGTCAAGTAAATAATAGAAATTAGAGTGGATTTTATGAATAGAAACAGAGTGAGTGAACCGAATTGCCAAGAATAAATGGCGCTAAACAAAGCAGCTATTAATAAGATAAGACACAGTAAAACAAAAGACATTAGATGTAGAGAAAGCCAACGAAATTATGAGAATAGAGAATGAAACTTAGCTACATTATTCTCAGCATAGTAGATAGAAAGAGGGAATGAGTTTGTTTGAGAAATTCTCAAGGAAATCTGTAAGTTTACAATAGAAGGATGTAGTATATAACTGTTGAAATTTACATTGGCCAGAAAAGTCCCCCGGATTTAAGCTAACAAGCTTGTTGATTTTACATTTAAAGTATAAAAGAAAGGATAATACAATTCTTGCTAATTTCTAAATGGTAAACAAATAATGTACGTATGTTATATGGGGTTCTTCTACACTGGAGTGCAGGATCTGTGCGCATTCCTCTAATGGGAGCAGTGCAAACTCCTTTTAACATTTGGCATTGATTGCTGTTTGTTCAAAGGCTGTCATCTGAATGGATCCACGGCTTCACTGTTAAATTGCGTCTCTGTGGAGTCCTTAGGCCCTCCAGTACCAGTCCCCTACAGAGAACTTATCTATCTACCCACCCGCGCAATCAAACAACCTCTGACCTTGTCACCCAAACCGGGAATCGAACTCCCTCTTATGGCAGCGGACCTAGAGATTGATTATTCACGTAGGCCGCTTAGCCAGATGTGCTTGGGTATGGCAAACAAAAATTGAACTTATTCTGAGTCTAAAATGGTTTAGGTCAGTTTATACAGTTATGCAAATTGGAAATCATTTACTTTCGAAGAATGCTAATTTAAGGAAAAGGGAGTCTTATCTACTCGTAACCTAAAATACTGTGAATATAATTTTATTATCTAAATTATAGTTATGTTCATTTTAGATTTACTGACTGCTATAATAGCACATATCTTAACGAACGCACAAAGTATCTTATCTCGCTCTTCTTTAGGGTATTTAGTAGACTAAGGAAAAGTACACTGGAGAAAGATTTGGCATGTTTGAAAGAGAAAGTATAAAGTTAAGCTGCTTCTGTTGCATACTATACTCTATAGGTACTTATGGGTGAAAGTTACAAAAATGTAAAAAAAAAGTATCATCGTAATGACTTTTACGCTTTGAATTGGCTTTCACGTCACGATCAACGAGTATTATAGTCAGTATTATTAATGACGATGATTGTGTGTATTTTTCTAGATGGTGCGTTGCCCCTTCGACATCGACATCGAATGTGATAGAACAAGGAGTGGATGTTACAGTAGAGTGAAGGAAGCTAAAGCTACTAATCTGCAAAAGGCAGAGGATGAAAACGATGAAAAGGAAAACATAAAGACAAGGTAACATTAATCATGGAACTTAAAATGACAAAAAGTCGGATACATTACGGAGCCGGTTGTGTCTTTTCTGTTGAACGAAAGCAAGACAACGAAAGCACCTCAACAAAGAAAATAGAAATTTTGTTCTCGGAGGAAAGATGATGATAGTAAAACTAAATGCAACAATTGAAGTGAAAAGATGAAGACAAATGCGTCAGTTTACTTTTGTGAGTGAATTGACTGATATTCTATAGAGTCAATAGTGGAAAAGTGAAATGACATGACACGGCACGGTGGAAAAGGAAGTTCAGTTGAGATGAGATACACAATAGCAATGTATTGTCCCGATTCCTCAGGAAAGAAAACGGAGCAAATGGTTACAGAGGAACCTCGCTGTTTGTGAGTTAAAAGAGGTCGGCGGTGACATCAACGAGCTCAGTGACATGTGGATGTCGAGTCCTCCAGTTCAAGTGTCACTCGTAATGGTTGTGCTGATGATGGTCGTTTGGTCGCCAGTAAGCGTGAGCGTCGTCAGCACCTTCAACAGTGACGAAATGCCCGAGGAGGGAGAAGAGCCGTCCAAAAATCAGTTTGAATATTCTGCCTCAGCCGCCTATCAATCGTCGCGTCAGTCATCAGTTATAAAGTTAGAAGTAGTGGCCATAATCGGTGATTCGTCGAACGCTTCTTTATTGCTTAGTAAATCTTTGGCGCGAACTTTGAACTCAATCACTTCCGCCGAAAGTGAAGAATCTCCAGTTGGTAGTTCAGTTTCTCCAGATAATAATACAAATAAGATAGTTACTTGGCGAGTGAAGAATTTTGTGATAGCAAATTACTCTGTGCAGCAGCAGGTGCAAAAGTCTTCAAGTAACAGCAATAAAAAGTTTAGTGGCGCCCGTGGCAGCAGTGATTATTACGAAAGTGATGGAGGTGGGGGAGGGTACAGTGCTAGTGCTTCTTCTAGTCATAGTAGAAAAGATGTGATTCCGAAGGACGCGGAGCCACTGGAGAATCCTATTGTATTCAGCCCTAGTGTCATGCCGGCTCTTTGCGACTTTCTCTCTAGAAGTAATAAGGCTGTTGCAATTGTCAATTTAATAGGGGATGTTGGATCGGAGAGACTCTTGTCTCTTGTATCAGTGTCCACTGCCTTGCCGCTCATTGGATCTTCTCAGTATGGGAACCCTCTTCAGACTTTACATAAAGTAAGATATTTACGACACTTAAGTAATCTTTTATTTGTACTATTTGGTTACTTAAGAACAATCAAAATCAAGGCTTACTTTGATTTCTCTTAAATTCTACGTTTTCGTAACTGCTTAGACTTTGTAGTCCAATTTTTGCAACTAAGCAGTAAGAAAGTAGATAAAAATACGCTTTTAAGAAAATTAAATCGAAAAGGATTTACGATTTCTCTATTTCCATCCTTTCGGAATTCTCCATCGCGCTTAGGCAATAGAGAAAGCAAGAGAAAAGACTTTACAGCCTTGATTTACGGGTGCTTTTATGCATTTTCAGAACCAATAGGATTTCACCCATAAATTTCGAATTAAGCCAAGGTTTTTAATTAACCAGTAAGTACTGTTGTTCCAATTTTAAATAATTTGACGTTTTCCGCTCCTTAATTGAAGTTAATGCATTATGCACAATACAAATCGAGGAAAATGAGGCAAATCGATAGTATTGTGTACACTGCGTATTTAGTTTATTTTTAAATGAATGACGCACGTGTTCCATGAATACTTTAAATCGAAAAACAGGGTTACATAATACATTCCTAGTAATCTTGTGAAAACCCTTGGAGTATAAAACTGGTAAATTTGTATACGTATAGCTTTTCTCTTTTACTTTGTATAGGCGAGAAAATGGTTGATATATTTCTACATACCTCAGTGATATATAGAGAAAGCTGCCTAAAAAAACCCGTATTTTACATTTAATGATACTACCAACTATACAAAGAAACGACGAAGTGCAATACCATAACGTAACTTTCTCAATGAAAGAAACTTTGCTTTCTACTTTCTCTTACGCTAACTTCCTCAGTATCAAATCAAGGAGCCATTGAGGCCTTTCTCTCTTCTTTTGCATTTATTTTATAAAGAAAGTCAAATCTTTCCTAGGTAAAGCTACACTGCTTTGCCAGTGCAGTGCCACACATCACTTACTTTACTTATCGTTAGTAACATACATTCTACTACTTAGACAAGGCAGTGTTCTTATTTTTCTACTATTTCTACTAAGTACTATAGTAGTAAGCTTAGCTAACCTACTTATCATCTCTAATCGCAAAGAGTCTCTTCTTCTGACTTAAACACAGTAGTGTACTCAAGTCCAGAAAACTTTCCTCTCCTTCTAATCTGCAGACGATAAGAGGGATCGAGTCAAGCAACTCAAGTCAAACCAACTCTCAATCCCACAGCCTCCACTCCACTCTTCCTTTTTTACATCACGGCACCGCTATAATAATGATAGCGATCATAATAGTAGTAATGATAATATTTCCCTCATTTCTGTCGCATTTTCGCCCCAATGCTTTGATAACTTTTGCTATATTTGATGGGCTTTGTAAATCTAATGCTACGTAATAACAAGGCTTATCATTTTATCTTAAAGTAATTGCTTCGTTTTAGAGTCTCAATTATATATACTTCGCAGGACAGAACAGGAATAACTCGATTACAGAGACTCTGCAGAATTAGAACAATAACAATGCATTTGTGTGGCAGTAAGTAGCGAATACTCTCTTCCTATCTACATGTGTGAAAATTTGTAGGCAAATTAGGTTGCCCATAATTGCTCTCATTTTTGGCGTTTAATGCTAATTACCAGCGTGTACATCTGCCTTTATTGTGCAAGGATTATCTCTCGCAATCGCAACGCTTTACATCTCCAGTATTATGTGCAATACATAATTAAATCCTGGTTTCAAGTTAGTAAAGACTTATGTAGGAATGTAGCATATATTTTATGTAATATAGTTTTATCCAGGCTTTGTCAGCAGTTTTTGCTCATCCTTAAAGTTTTGAACCCAACACCATGGATTCATTTAGACCAAACGATTTCCTTAAAATTTAACACAGTCCACAGGTCTGCACTAGCGCTTTGGAAAGTCATTTTCTCGTAATTTATCGTCACATAGGAGAAGGCTAATAATTAATGGGAGAAAGTTTGTCAATGTATTTAAAATAACAATTTTGCAAAAGATTTTAATTTTCATGTGAAATTATAATTATATGTCAGAAGCGGGGTGTGAAGAAATCCAATAATCCCATCACTAGTGTAATCATGGTTAAACGCGCACGTTTTAACAGCATTATTTGTTAATACTGTATGTTGGTAGTTCTCGCTCTAGTGCAGTGAAACATGCTGTTTAATTGGTAATGACAGATTATTACAATATCAACTTGCATGGCATTTCGAATTTTACTAGAATTTTAAACACATTTAAACTCTTTAGAACAGTAAAAGTCACAGATAATATAAAGTGTAATTGAGGATTTCTTATGACTGCAAATTACATTATTATCGAATACATCTACAAAACATAAACTTAACTCTTTTATTTCTTAGGAGAATATGCTGATGTATGTATGTAATCTCTCAATTATGGACGCCTTTTGTAGTACAGGTATAATTAAATCTGATGAAATCTGGACTATCACCTACACTTTCAGTAAAGCTTAAGGCAGGAACACTGAAGGCAATGGATAGCTGAAATAAAGAAGACAATGAAAGTTGAAGCCATGTGTTAAAGATAATTAAATGTCTAATTCCGAAAATTGAAAGAAGCTTTTGAAACTGCTTGAGGAAATAACGTGGCCCAATTTTTGTCTCTCCTTTGACAATATAGAACTAAGCGTATTATATGTAGCCTAAAGGATTACGGTTAGGTACCCTTTCAAAAGTGTAATTCAAATATGTAATAGTAAGTTACTTTTGCATATAGAAGACCCAGTACAGAACCGTCTGTACATTAAGTGGCTAAACTAATTAAATTCCTGAAAATTAAGCTCGGTTTGTGATCGGAGCAGAGTAGACGTGTTAGAAACTTACAATTCTTTCGGGCTAAGGCTAAATGAAATGTAGAGCCGTAGCATGTAGATGTAGACTTTCTTTTTGGGACCACAGCTGTTCTTATATAAAGTTGACACACTGTGAACTGTGAAGCTTGTTAAAGTTAAAGTTTAAGTAAATCTATCAAGAAGAACCAGCTTTACGTCCCCAGCTCACAACTCAAGGGAATTTTGTACGTATGCACACCTGCTAACCGAAGTGGTACTTGGGATGGGTCGAAATAGAAGTAAAATGTTATAACGGCTATATCTTGTACTATGTGTACTTACTGTTGCATAAACTTATGGAAGGGGAAACACAAGGAATGTTGAAAGACCTGAAAAATCGATTTTCAATAAGGGCCATTAAACGGTCTGGTTTAACTATATAATCTGTAGATTCACATCTTTAGTATTAAAGTGGGCTTACCAAGTAGAGATTCCTAAATACATGGGCTTAAAGAAGTGATTGTGTCAGCTTGCACTCTCTTCACTTCATTAAAGACCGTCTAAGAGCATATCTATTCATCATGTCCGTCTCATTGTTAGTCCGATGCGATGGCTTCTAAACAAATTGATTCAGTGAACGGTGCACATTAGGTAAATATTTTAGACAAACAGCGTTTGGTTCAAAACAATGTCTTTTATTACGCTTTTCTGGTGGTAAACAATTTTACAACCATAACCATTGAATGATTGAATAAGGGTTTTCCGCAAAGTCAATAAATTAGGCACTCGACAAATAGGCAAGACACGTTCTGCATTAAGACTCATTTTGACGATGTTTACCACCAAAGAATTTACAACTTATTCGTTTTATTAAATGGACTGAAAATGCGCTTTGTGGAACATTTTCAAGATATCTTCACCTTGATAGATGCAAAATGCAAAGTTGGCAGCTCTGAAAGAAAACTATTAAATTACAATTACCAATTACTATTATTTCAAAAATTAAAAGACATTAAATAATAGTTTTTTAAATTTTTAGTACCTTTCTTTCTCTAGACGTAGTACTGCATTAGGTAAAAGTAAAATATTGATTTGGAGTACAAAAGGAATGCGTTACACTGTTAAATAACAGGAGATCTGGAGAGTAACAGTGCTGAGGAGAATGCACGATGTCAACCGGATTTATTTTCATGTTGTATTTTGTATTACTATAGTAGATTTTGTATTGGGAAAGTTCAAATTGGCCTTTTTTCAATACATAAAATTTCTAGGAAATGTACCATTACTATTAAAGTATAATTTCATCAATAGTATCTTAAAAGTATTTGTGTTAAGCTCTGAACCTTTCACCTTTTCTACTTTTCTCCATAACTTTCACCGTTGTTTAAATGTAGTGTACATATTATTGGAAAGATGGTAAGTGTTTTTCCTTCTTGGTAGTACGGCTGTTTAATAATTTTGCATGCGCATATATCTCTTCGTTTGCGTCGGTTGAACTATTACTAGTCGGGAATTTCTGGGCAAAAGTCAAGAGTCAATTTTGTATGACAAGTGAAAAAACTGACTTTTTCATTGAAATACAAGAGAGTAAGAGCAGCTGCTGCTAAGGACGATTTATCGAACTGCCAAGAGTTTTTTAATGCATACTTTCTTTTCTTTGATATCTTACTCCTTACGAGTGTGCTTAAGGATGGAAAATATTTTGAAATAAAGTTCTTGCATTTTATCTCCGCTGTTCTATTTTTCTAATAGTGCTTTCCTTCTAATCGATTCTTTAATCTCTAGCGCAAAAGACTAATAGACTGATATTATTAGGTCAACAAACATACCTACCTACGTATAGTAATATAAATAGGTATATTACGTCAAAAGAGCAAAGACATTTTCCTGCTTTCATCCCACTTTCCGAAAAGATAGATATGAGAGAAAGTGGACATTTGACAGAGCTTTGGGACCTGTCATGAGTGACTGATCGTATACACAATAATATTTCTATGGATTTAAAATGGACTTGCACACAACTTTGGAAAAGTCTTTGCCTTTGCAGTAATTTTCGGAAACTACATATTTTGATATGGTAAAGAACAGCGCCAGCTTGACAGTATATTAAACGAAATTCGTAAATAAAGTGTGTTGTACCATTAGATTTTGATTATCCTTGACAGGCATTCAGGCATTAACCATGTCCAGTAATTCTGCGATGTTTATTCCGAGAATACTTGCTGACCTAATAAGGAGATCACATTTTATATCAGTAAGACCAATTCCTCAGCATGGTCACATAAGGCAACAAAGCTAGTTTTGCGGTGATCATTAAAATTGAAAAATGCAGGCAACAGTAAAATTTTGTTATCATCTGTATTGTTAGGTATATGCATTATTTCTCTCTTATCTCTAGCTTCTTTATCTCTACTCTATCAATTATTATTCTAACTTCTAAGCAATTTCTTCCTCAAATGGTGAGAAAGTAAGACTGAAACTTAATTGTATGCCAATAGTTGCTGATATATAATGAAATATTAATATACCTCCAAACTTTCACCAAAGAAAGTTTAAAAGAATACAAGATGCAAAAAACTTTCATTCGTTTATTCATTGAATGGCAGACAATTTTTAGATTTCTGATACACTTTTGCTAAAAATTAATAATGTTAAATCACGAGTTGGAAAAAACGCATATCCAATTTCCCGGATTGGGTGAACAAGGAATAAGAATATAAGAAAAGCATCTGTTTCTTACACATTCGAATGTTTATTTTTTCAAAAGAGGGAACCCTGAAAAATGATTGTGAGAACGATAATTTATAAAGCTTTGCTTGTAGTTTACATACACCGACCGATACTGACTTGTGTTTACATATGCAAATGAATTTCTAGTAAAACTATCATTTTCTAACTAGATTTTCCTGATCTTGAAAATTGTGAAACATGAAAGATCTCAAACTATATTAGCATTTATAAAAATGAATTTCTTATATGAAATAGAGTTGCTGCTGCAGTGCTCATTTAATTTAAATTTGGTTTAGTCAGTTCAAAAGATATCGACTCTGTGTAGTGGATAATGATTACTGCCGCAAACATATTGTTCTTACAACGAAAAGGAAATTAATAGTTCCGCAATTCATCATTACTAAAAGCACGATGAAAAGTAGGCTGAAGAACTGAACTCGCTTTTGTACCTATATAGGCAAATAAATCACAAGACCTTTCTTCTATTATCTGCCCCTGTAAAAGCCATTTTATTGCATATGCCTTGATGTTGTTTCCACAGGCTTTTAGCCAATGATAAATGGCACAGTTTGCTCAACGGACAATAAGGTTGTGCTGTGCAATATTATTTTTGCGTGTACTATTACTGTTGTGTTTATCTTTCAAAACCAGTCGAAAGCTAAAAGAATATGATCTCTTTTGTAACCGTAGCGGTGGAACCTAGGCCAGGAGAAATAGTAATCTTTGAATTTAAATCTTTGTTATTCATTTCGGATTTATGTTGTGTTCAGCAAAAAAGTTTCCCAATTAAAACCCTTAAAATGCTGTTGGCAAAAAATAGGAAAGACATATTTAACGCAGAACCAAAACAGATTTAGCAGATATTTATTAATAACTATAATAATAATAAGATATATGTACATTTATTTGAAAACGAAGGTGTTCAGCTTTCGGTAGAGAAGTTTCCTTAGAACATTTGAAAATTAAAAGATATTCAAAGATTGTAGACTTGATAATACAAAGGATGTTAATGTTAAATGTTTTATCGTGAAATACACCATAAATAGATATTGACTTTGAGCCATTGGTCACGGAAGAATACACCCGACTTCACAGGCAATACCTCTTAATGAAAAACACTCGGTATGCAATTATGGTCGTTTCTCTAGGTAAGGACGCATTCTGTCTTAGTGTATCAACAACGGGACAGAAAGAGTATCAGTACCATTTTAAATGTCTTAGAGAGGTATAAAAATTACAGGCATGATCTAACTAGATGTATTAGCGACATGAAAGAAATGGAAGAAAATGTTGATAAAATTAGAAAGGGATTATCGATTAGTTGACCGGAAATTAAAAGTTCAGGCTATTTACGATTCACGCTTTAACAGTCGTTCAAGCGAAGACTCTTGAAAATCATATATATCATGCAACAACGCAATTTGATGAATTAGTATCAAATAACAATAATTAAAAGATGAAACCAACATGATCAACATTCCGCGGACAAATTATAAAAATTCTTATAGTCAGATATATAGTTAGAAAATATTTCCATTCACCATTTTAAAAATTGTACTATTGGCGACTGTACTGTGTTTCAGTTTACCTGTACCACTTTCAGTAATGTCATTATATCCAATTATTAAGAAGCAGTAGCTTCTTTATACTCATGCCCTGAGCAATCTGTCTGTCCATCTGTTTGTTGGTTGTATAACTCCTGAACGGTTTGAGATAATTACTGTAAACTTTTCTATTGTGTTGGTGGGGTCCAGAGGGAGATCTGATGGGAATTTGAGGTTCATCGGTTGAATCCTCTTGACAAAAATTTGACCCACTAACCTGCTCCAGCCATGGGTGAATTTTTGATGTTGTATAGTGGGGAACTAGCCTTGTACACCCAACCAATCTACCGTGTACATAAGTACACATTTTGTTTTAAACTCATGGGAAATTAAAATTTGCTAAATATGACACACTAACGCGCTACAGTCATGATGAACGTGACTTTCCCCGAGGAGCTACACTATAAATGGGCTTCCAATACACTTGTGTTAATTAATAGGTGACTTCTGCTTCTTCTCTGTACGCAATGGTTACAACAGTTATTTGGTAAACATATTAAATAATTTCAGTGAGTGAGAATGAGCCCATTCTTACCCAATGCAGGGGATTTAAACTGTAAATAGTTGTTTAGCAAATTATATCTTCACGAATAAAAGCACAACCTGTAAATAATTTATAACTAATTTCCTGGAGTTACTAGTGTTAGAGTGCTAGCGAATTAATAATAATTATGAAAATGGTATTCAATAGCTTGCACCGAATGCTGGTCATATGCTTTGCCGGCCTAGTGACGTTTGGAAAAAGATTGTTAAGATTAAACCAACTTAGCAAATTGGAAAAAATAATGGCAAAACCATAGAAGGCAAAGCATCGGAACAAATTGTTCTTAGTAAGGAAACTGGGGTATCTAACCAGCGGGTATCTACTTACTTCTATGGTCCAATGGTGCCACGACCCACATATACCACCCTGTGTAATAATTTGAGAGAAAAAACGGCAAACCGTAATCAAAAGAGTAAGACAAAAAAGTAAAAACTAAATGTGCTTAAAACAAAATAAAAAAGAATAAATATTATAATTGTGATTGTGGAATACTTTATTACATTTCTAGTTTTCTAGCTACAATTTTAGATATATTTGGAAGTCTCACTTGAAGCATTCACGTAAATTACTCAGCCTCTCATTGTCAGGTGATTGGAGGCTTTGAGGTGCTTGCTTACTCCAATCCTTGCTTCCGGTTTGGTCTAATTGCTTCAAAAGATTTTTTAATAGAAACTAGAAACCAGAAAATTGGGAAATCAAAGAGTAGAAGCATATGCATCACCCCAATTAAAATATTTTAATTCCCTAGAAGTTTCTTAATTTTCTGATATTTGTAAAAGTCTTTTTTGTTTCGTGAATAATTTCGGGTTAAAGTTTTATTGCATTTTAAATTCAGATATTTAAAATGTCCGAGGATTTTTTGAAATAGATTAAAGTCGTGTTTCCTTTGCTAGATTCGGTTTGCCATAGATATGGTTTACAAAGAGATATCCGTCCCGTAGTTATGCTATGGAATTGGCACGTTTTATGTTATTCCGCCCAAGTGAAAGTGAACGAGCTTGTGTACGTATTTATTGAGTCAAAGGAAAGGATATGATCCATCACTCATTTTCCTTGGGAAATATGCATTATGGATTAGACAATGTGGTTTTTGTTCGTGCAGCTATGAAAGCCAACAAGAGTAAAATCCCGTAGTAGAGTATTCTGTGACGCGGCGTCTGTCGTTTCTCTGCAGCATTAACTTTTCCTGTGTATCCTCTCGAGCTGAGTTGTAGTGTACTATACAACACTGTTGAGTTCGGTGTATCTGCTGTGGTTCTGTTTTAGCTTATGAATCCATTACTATTTAGTATGTCCTTAATAGATTACTTTCTGTAAAGCATCAACCATTTCGTCTATTTTCTTATTACTTGGCCATAGTAGTTAACTCTGGTAGTTACGTAGTTTGTAACTTGGGACACAGTTTGACTGCTTTTGAATTACACTTTGGTGTTTCATACTTTTGCCTACAAATACGTTCTAGTGCTTTCAATTGCTTGACATCTTCAGTTGTTGTGGGTGTGTTTACTGCGTTCTATAAGAAAAGCCAATGGACCCCGTGTGCATTGACTTAACATCCATCGCATAACTTTTTAATACCTTACTAACTACTTAGCTGTGTCATCTGTCCATGTCTAGTTAGTAGTTATACTATAAGTATTTCATGCTGATTTTCCTCAGCTCTGTGTCACAACGCAACCAAAATTAGATTACATAGTGTTTCATTTAGCGCCTGTATCCGATCCTAAGAAAACGAGTCTTTTAATCCTCATGATAAAGTAAACAAATCTAAAAAATTCACCAACCCACGCCAATGTCAAGCTATAAAATATGTATTTCTACTTTTGTATGAAAGTAGGTTGTTACTTACAGACGTGTTCACTATAAAATTAATACTGCTAAATCCGGATATTCCTAACAGTTGAGGGTATTCATATAGAGTAATTATTAATTGATGAACCATATGGTGTAGTTTACAAAGAGAGTAGTAAGCAAAACAGATTTGAAAGAACTTCATGGTCTGATAGTCTGATTACTCTACAGCAGAATACATTTGGATGAAACAATAAAGTCTCAGCTTGTCTGTCAATGTCACTTGCCAGTTTCGCAAGGCTATCAATTGTGTAAGGCAAATCCTAGTAGTCGTATTCATTACATTAACCTAAATCTTATGTTTTGTATACTACATTTACAAATATATGCAATAAATATAAAGAAGCATAAAATGACAAAAGCTCAAGGAATACCAACAGCACAGTAAAGGAGGTCAAATAGAAGTCAACTTAACTTATCATCAATGAATTACCCCCTCAGTGTAATCGTAACTACTTAGTCTTGTACCAATTTGGCGTAAATTGTACACAGCACTTTGAATAGACGGAGAGAATTTATTTATTTCTGTCTACGATATACATGAAGACTAAGAGAGATATATTATACGAGTGTATTAAGTATTATACTAGGGTATTTACCATGGCTTATAGTTAGTTACTACTGTCTTGGGATGTGATTCATGCTGAGAATGATTGCATAGCCATATGCCTACTACAGTGTATAGGTATTCCAAATTGTATTGCCGTATTAGTTTCCCAAATTTCACAGGATGCTGACTAACGCTGTAGAATAGGTATACACTGAACATCTTACTGATTGTAAGGTAATTCTGTTTTGGAGATAGTACCTAAGTATAATTTCCGCAAGTAGACAGTAGTTATGTAAATTATTTGGTAATTATATCAAGGAAACGAAACTGTCGACTTTACAGTTGCCTTCTTGGCAAAATAGGCCAAGATTAACACATTTTACTTCGTTAGTTGCTTATAATGTAGTGTTAATAACTATATCCAATGCCTGTACAGTATTACGTATAGCTTCGCTACAGACATAAGATACTTCGGCATTACTAACGAAACTGTGCACAGACAAAATCATGTCTTCCTGGCCCAAACGATGAAAATCTGGAAATGATGAATTAGGTAGGTGCCTAAGGTGCACAGTTCACAGTCAAGACAAACTCGAGTATCTCACGCAAGTAGTTTGCACTCTGGGCCGGCCTCCAAGAAGAATTATGATGCTTTCCTTACTAAATATAACTATTCTGGTATATTTACTATTTACTCCTATTGTGATTTCCATATTAAATCGTTAGGATAAGACGGTTGGGGAAGGTATTTTGTTTTTACTAATACAAAGGGAAATCCAATCCACCAAGGGCTGTTACCAGTTATCTATACATTAATACAACGATGTAGGTAGGTATTATGTAAAATAGTTCACTTAAGCCCTCTTTTTCACCAAATAAAGTTTTGCATTTAAAGATTAACATAGAAGGCCACATATTTGAGAATGAATCTGTCTGTAAAGTATGAAAAGTGAAATATCAGGAAAAAGTTTTTTACACTTAAAGACGCTTTAGTAGGTATTTCAATAAGTATTTATTAATTCTTGAGTTGAGTATTCTCTAGTTTGGGTAAGCGAGCCAAATTTCAAGTGTTTGCATAATGAATTTATTGAGTAAAATATTATGACGGTTGACAGAGTACAAGTTCTGTGCTATTGTCCGTATAGGAGTATAAAGGGGGGAAATCATGTGTTGGTAAATTTTACAACGGTTGTATAATAAAGGGAAAGTTGTTAACAAGTGTGAAATAAGGATGATATTTGCGTTTAGTAAGATTATAAACGCTGTTCGTGCCAACTGCCAATTCAATAAATTATAATAAATAGTTATAGAAGTGCACCAAAGTCCCGCCTACTAACACCGTTTATGTAATCTCTAGGCTAGGCTAGAGGGAAATACTCTAGGGCTATAAATGTTGTATAAGGGGAAACCACAACAAAACTCTAGCTTAAGATAAGGACAGATAAACTGTTCTTTCAGTGGAAAACAGAAAATAAACTTTCTTTGAATAGTTTTTTGCTTGTATTTATACTCTCCCAAGACGTATGCTTGGAGGATATATAGTTACTTTTTATGATGCTTACACTATATCGGTGTAGGAAACAAAACTAAAATTGCCATCAGAAGAGATACAAGAAATAGGAAAACTGTGTTCAAAAGACAATTCTGGGTAACCCAAAGCACCATAACAAAAGAAAATGCTTTCTCCTTCCTTTTGCCAAAAGACTCAGCTATCATTGTTCTCTGCCATTTTACTGCACACACTAGAAGGGCAACAGCCACGATACTATAGTTTTCGGATTATCAGCATTTTATGTAAGTAGAGTAATGTAAGTTTCAGATGTAAGAAAGAGAAAGGGAAATCTTGCCAAATCAAAAGCTTTTAGTATGGAGAAAGTAGGAAAATGGTGAGAGCACGACTGGGTAAATGCTCTTCCACAAGTTGTCACTATATCACACCAGCTTGAAGATACAAATAACATACATCGTTATATAAGATAGTAAAAATTCAAATCGCTTCCTTCCTATACTTCCCTTCTGAATTTAGTTTGTTTCCTCCTTTCCGCCTTGTTGTCTGCTATTGCACTTCTTTCTAAGCTCTGTTAGTTCCGTATCAGATTCTCTTACACATCGCGTGTTTTATTCAAATCTATTTAGTTCCGTTTAGGTTAACCCAAACAATAGATAAATCAGGCCAATATGTATCCTTAATAGTTAAATATTAAGTATTTTGTGTTTACACCAAATAATTTAGGTAAATAAATTCGTTGACTTGTTTCTAACGTTGACTGCACTTCTTTAATTTAGTAACACTGGTCCTGTTGACAATAAATTGGCAAAAGTCTTGATACCAGTTTATTTTATAACAACAAAACTATCATATTTCTTTATGTATTACAATTCATTCAATGAATCATTGAACTAATAGCTGAATTGTGGTTTCTACATAAGTGTGGGGATAAGTGCCCCATGTGGATGCGATATTGGTATGCAGTAGAGTAAAAAACAAATATAAAAATCTATTTTACTCATGGGATCATAATCTCTGTTTTCGAAAGTCAGTCTGAGTGCCCTTTTGCCTTTAAGTAGGTTAATATGTTTTTGCGCTAAACGCATTTAGTTAAGTTAAACGTAAATCTTCGTACCGAAGATTTTGTAAAGGATAAATTATGGTACTGAGAAATAGAGTGAAAACCTGTTTTAGCTCTAATATAAATTGACTTTGTTTGCATTGCAGGATAAGGAAGATTTCTACATAAATTTATCAACGTCCGTCCGCCACTTTGCCCGGGCACTGGGTCACCTGTTGATCCACTGTCATTGGCACTCTTTTGCAGTCCTTTTCGACGACTCGCCATCAATCCTTACATCGCAATTGATGTGGGAACAGGAGTTGCGTCAAATGAAGACAACGACAGCAAGAGATTTCCATTCGGATCTGTCCATTTCAAATTTCTCAGACTACGAGTACGAAGATGGGGGGATGACTCCGTTTGACGAAGAGGTTGACGAGCCAGTGCTCAATCCTAATTTTATTACGCTTCGCTCCCGTTCCCCTAACTCTGCGTTTCGGGCTCTGAGTGAGTTGACCAAAGCCACTCAAGGAGTCATCGCTCTTCTGTGCTCTCAACGATCTCTTATTCAGGTCTTTCGTGCTGCCAAACAATTACGAATGCTCAATGGTGATTATGTCTTCATTATTGTCGGACAGTACACCCAAGTAAGAATTTTCTGCTCAATTGTTTTTGAAATTTTTAGAAATGTATGAAAATGCTTGTTATATCTAACGCATCAGACTCATTGTTTAAATACCTTTCACAAGCTGTAGATTATCCTTTGTGCAGTTACAAATATTTGTATGTTATCCTTTCACGGGAAATAAAAGATTTGTTATCCAGATATCATGGATTGCTATGATATATTTTCCATTGTTTGAATTTCCAGTTCGAAGTAATTCCAGATTGGGTTCCCAGTGGTGTGCTAGCGCTTCGGAGTCCTGGAAGAGCGCAGATAGGAAAGCACACTATGAAAACAACGGGGAAGCTTCTAGCATCAGCCCTTCATACTGTGAAAAATCAGCCAATTCAAAGGCCATCCTCTGAGTTTTCGGAAAGTGCTCCCAAATCAAACACAAACCACCGCAACAATAACAATAACAACAACCATCAAAACCAACTCAGTGGAGTTTTTAGTGGATTTTCCAGTACAGATTTTATGGGTGCGATTAAAAGTTCTTCCGGTTCTCCCCAAGGGACTCATCATCCACATCCTTTTCTTTCAAATCTCAATCCTACAACGTCAACATTTGCATCACAAAATTTGAAACCTACGCGACCAGTTGTGACCTTCAGCAGTGCAAAGGCTCAGCCACAAACTACAATTCTAGATCTCCTAGAGAATTTACCAAATATTTCCTGTTGGCAACAAACGAATGGATTTACAACCAGAAAATTTGTTTCCGAAGCTCTAACCGGGTTAGAAGATTTAATTTCTTCATTTATCATCATGCATGCCTTAAATATATACAGAGTGTAACACGAAGATATATTTATATTATACTATTAATGGTAAATCTCAAAAACCGTAATACATGGGGTTCAATCATTTCCAAGACCTCTCTTAGAAAAGCACTCAGCGCTGACGCTAGGACGCTGCTAAATTTTTGGTGATTCTTTCCTAGACATTTCTGGAGCTACGCTTCGCTTTCGAACGACATACATCTCTAGGTCCTGTGTATTACGGTTCCTGGGATATAGAACTAATAATAAGTAGGTGAATGTTCGCGTTATATATGTACACCCTGAACATACTGTTGAAGACTTTAATATCACATTTGCCAAGGTCATTTCTAAAATCATATTTCCTCCTATATTAACAAAATGCTAACAATGTATTTACTGCGTAGACCGTGTAGCAGATACTTAAGGGGAAACAGGCGATTAAAATTTTAGTAATCCATAATTAGATTTATTAAAATTTTAATACGATTATTGCATTACTATGCTTATGCACACCGAGAACTAGTAATTTATTTAATGCTAGATTATGCTTGAAATTTCATCTGGTGAAGGCCTGCTTACTGATTAATAAGATGGTCTGTTCACAACTCTCATTAAACGAAATTACTAGAGTAGGACAGTGGCAGAGCCAGCATATTATTCCACAAATCCCAGTGGAAAGTTGTTTCATTTGAAGTTAGGTATATGGTTTTATTCACATTTCTTACGGCTTAACCACAGTTGCTAACCATATATACCAAGTCTAATGATACTCCACTATTCCATTGCAGTAAGGAACCTTTAGGGTTATTTGGAGCACTCTACTATAACAAAAAATGTTGTGTTCTGGTTTCTGTCCTTATCTCTGTTGTAGCGACCGAGTTTCCCTTTTTATTTAAAGCTGGTGAACAGTAATAAAATGGTACTCATGACCGTAAACAATGTCATAATTGCACTTGATGGGAAAACATAAGGGATGATGTTGCTAACAACTAATTATTTTACGCTTGGTAAAAAAATAATTTGAGTGTAGAAGAGAAACTTTTTGCTGTACACTAGACAGTGCTGTTTAAAAAGATTCGTTTCTAATGTCGTTTATGAGAAAATAGTTGTGTCAGGGGATAACAAGACAAAAACTACCTAGCTGAGAACACAACATGTATAATATGATTCCGCTTTTGCGTGATTTTATCTCTTGTTTACGCTTCATAAAATACACAACTTTCTTTTCAACTTTCACTTCCTTTTACTTTCTCCGTAACGTGGCGTTTCGCTGATAGAATCCAGGCATATTGCTTCTTTCCCGTTGCATTTACTTTAACTCTTGATTTTGCACTTTTCCCTTTCGTAGGGTTGTAGAAAGAAGCTGTAGCTTAATATTATAGAATCCAATCTGATATATTTTTGTACAGTTTGTATTTTCTCGAGCTACGGTTTTCTATTTTCTTTCTCGTCATATGAAGTGCATTGGTGACTTTTTGGTATACCGTATTTACGTGCATGTCGACTTTTCTTCCACGTACATGCCCACCTACAGTAGTAAATGTGGAATCTTTGTCACACATGTCATACCAACTAAAGAATTTCCAAGTAACATACCTAATACTTTACTACTTCGCCTGAATTCAACTAGTACGCTGGATATTAGCTCGCTCCACTACTTTGCTTTTTCTTCTTTCAAGTGTTATGCGTAAAGTGTTAGCTCCTGGCTGTTGGTTTGGCAGTAGGCGCACCTTATGCTATTATTATATATTTGCGTTCGCCTACTATTGTAGAACTGCATTGTATTGGTAACAGAAACTATTTTTACATACCTTGTGTGAAACTGTCTATTTGTGACGCTTGCATCAGAATGAGAATAGGGAACATTTTTCTTCACACTGTCTTGTCTACTCAATTCAGGTCTCACATCCATACTTATCTGAATGCCTTGTAGGTAGAGTACTTGACTTGACTTTTTATCTATTTTGTTACATCCGCTTACATTATATTACCCAGGCTACTCTTGTACTTGGCTGTAGCAGTGTATGTTATAGTTGTACTGTACTGTCGAGTTGATCTGATAACTGAAGTGAACTGAACGGACTCGACTTTTTGACTTGGTCGTGTCTTGGCTTTGTATCCCTTTGCATTGCATGAATGCGTTTGCTAGCAAACTTCATTGGACAGCTTTGATACGACTTCAGTTCACCAGCCTTGACTTGTTCTTAGTCGGGCCAAGTTCTACTTACGGTGGGTATATAGAGTCACAGTAGAAATGTGTGTCTCTATTTTACAAAGCGAAACTACCTTTGTTATATATTTACTCCTGCATACGTATGTCTCCTATTAGGAAAAAACTTTCACCGTTTCGTTGACTTTGATTTATTCGAATGGAAGTAACAGGGCCCAGAAGGATAGTTGCTACGTGGAAAAAAATCAAAGATGACAACTCTGTAACATTATAATCACCATTCCTGTACACTTAGTAAGCATTCTGCATGCAACACGAACTGAGAGAATACTGGTGAGGAATGCATCCATTTGCAGTGATTTTACCAAATTCTGGTTTACCATTGTGCATTTTTATGGTATAGACAAAATACCTTAGAGTGCTTTTGACACCGTACCGTGCAACATGACAGCTTTCCCAAGCATCAATTTATTCTAATGGTAAGTAGTCTATAGGTACCCTTTACCACGTGTTCCTGCAGCACATGTACATAAATATTAACAGTACCTACCTCCTTATGCTTAAAGAAAAATGGCACACCACACAGTATCAAATATTATTCGTTGCTGCCGCTCTCTCGCTCCAGAATCTTTTTATTTTACATATTGTTTTCTATTTCTATTTCCAAATCGTGCATGTGTACCTAAATATTATGTAGGTACTATCTCGTGTACTATGCAGTCGAGTTTTTCCTATTTTTGTTTTTGGTAAGAATACTTGCCATTAGGGTGGTATGCTAGACTAACAATAACTGCAATGTTTCCATAAAGTGTTCAGTTGAGTTGGAGTCTTTTTTGGCAAGCCCAATCGATTCTGTTGGTTCAATGGGCAGAAAATCGTGTGCTTGCAGAATCGTACTCATCTCCAGTTCTGGCAGACTTCAGAAATCTTATATCGAGCATTATGTTTTGTCTTCCTCTCGCTTTCTTTCTGTTCCATTTAAGTTTTGTGCCTTTTCACGGCTACGCTAGTCTGATATTCAGTTAACAACATTGAAAAGTAGAATGGATCAAGTTGTTCCCTTTTGATATGATTCTTTTTCGCCATGACTGGCATGTACTGCAAACATAATTCTTGAAACTTTTTCGTTTTAGGGAGTAGTACCTTCATACATCGTTCCTAGGAAGCACAATGAAGCGAAATGAAAATGTTTAAGGTCTTGCAAGAGAAAGTTTGTGTCAAATGCAAAGTAGAAGTTAAATGCAACATTGTATAAGTGAAGAATAAGTAATGCAAAAAACTACAGAGTTTGATTGTAAATTGTAGTGGGGTTTAAGTTTATGGTGTATAATAGTATGTCTAACTTGTAATTGTAGTAACATCATATAAAAGTAGTTGCCCTCTTTCAGTTTACAAAAACTTTTGTTTTTCTTATATAGGGAGATTCGGAAACAAATGAGCCTCTCTTCACGTCCAGCTCCACCGGTGCCAATGGCTTTTGACATTCTGAATTTAGTTCGTTCTGGTGATAACACAGAGTGGCACAAAGTGGGGAATGTCTTACCAGAAACCACTCAAGTCCAATTGGAGACTATTCGGTGGCCTGGAGGTGGAATCTTTGGACCTGGAGAAAGACCTTCAAAAGCCTATAGAGTTGTAACTATTGTTGCACCGCCTTTTGTGATGGAAGTTGAGGCTGAGGATAATAGAACTTGTGTTAAGGGCCTTCCTTGTCTAAAGGTCAATACTACCAACAAGGTGAGATTTTTACATTATGCAATTACCAAATTGAAAACTCGCATTCTTCACAACAATGCATAGAGAGTGAATACTTTCGTCAGATTCACAGTGTAAATTTTATGGCTGTATTAACCATTAGCAAAACTGTATGTAGGACGAAATAGCACTTATATTCGCGGATTTCGAGCGTCGGAAGTCATCTGGCTCGTCCTACCGCCTTGCATGCTGTGACGGACTGGCAATGGACCTTCTTTCAAGTGTTGCCCGTGAGCTCAAATTTGAAATCGACTTGTATCTCGTCCCGGATGGTTACTTTGGCTCTCGCTCCGTAAGTCTATCTCATTTTTGGGAATCATTTCACTTTCTTACACTTACATTGGGTACATTCACTTTATTTACTCGAAGAAAAGTATATAGCAAGGCAAAAGATATAAAACCATTTTGCATGACAAATATTTCGAAAACCCACTATGAAAACTATCAATATACCTACTCGGTGTTTTCTCTGCCTAGCGCATACTATTGTATTTGGTGCTCTGCATTACATACTTAGGTAGCAGTAGGTACTGTCTACTTTTCTTTGGGTGCCTGTCTATGCAGTTCTAACTTTTAACATCCTCGCTCGATTCGGTTCGGCCTCGCTATCCTCTTTTCAAATTTATGTCTCTAGGATATGCAATTCGTGTTATCCTATCTTGGGCTCAGTTAAATTACGAGTACATTGAACATGTTCACTGTAGTAGAACAGGCTCCACTAAAATATAATAAAATACATAGACATTCCCTATACCTTTTAAATGCATTGTAGCAATGTACGAAAACAAATATAGTAGGTAATACTTAGTTTGGCGTATGCAGTAGTATTAGACGCAGTCATCATAGTATGAATACAAAGTATACGTGCACATAGAATGTAAAAGCAGCTTTTCATTACATATCTGAACGGGAGTATTAAAGTTGAGAATTTATATTACGTAATATAACATATCCATTCCGGTAGTATACATATATCTGCATTTTTTAAATGATACTTACTACCTCCTTTCCCTACTGTAATAGAAAATAGAATTTAACAGAAATATTTTCAGTGTACTATAGTTAAACCGTGTTAAACTGGAGCAAGTGCAAGTTCTTTAAGTTTGCAGACCAGGCTCCCTGGCGTAGCCTGGTCCATTTAGTAACTGCATTGCATATGAAAATTGTGTTAGACCCAGACAGGAGGAATACCTTTGAAATGGCCGTGGCCGTAATACCAAATATTACTGTCGTTGATATTTTGAGATTGTGCTACCTGGAGCGTTTTACAACGATATACAAATACGACTCCTAGATAACACTGCTCTTCTATTACTATAGTAAATATAAACTAGTTTTCCTCGTGTGTTCCTGTTGATAGTCTTTATTCAGCGCTTTTACATCCATTAATTTCGTCTGCGGAATGGTCTATTCCGCTTGAGAAGAAAACATTCATACACAACTAGCTGCCAAAGATGAATTGTAAAAGGAAATCATTCATACTCAACTCCACTCTAAACCGGGAGCATTCATTCAGGAGTTCAGCACTGCAAATATAGAAAACGATCCTATATTAAATATTTCACTGAGTGCTGCAATATACCCTACCCTACTAAACTCTACTGTATTTAGCCAGAAGTAATTCATGACTTATGTAATGTGAAGTAGGAATAGCGACAATAATATATAGGTTAGTGGAATACAAAGCGCCTAGTTTACGATGAATTCGTATGTTGAAAAGAGCAGTTTTACTTGTTAAATTGAATTGGATGGTATTCCAATGAATAATCCATGATATTATCACATATAGTCGAGAATAGTTATAGTTCATGCAGTGAATTTTATTTGCTCAATGAAATACTCGACAGTTGGCAGAGGTAGCCAGGGAATTCCACCAAATTAGTAGAGCAGGTATTGGTTTTGGGTAGTTTGTTTTCATCGTGCTTGGTTTGAGGTTTGGATTTTAGGATTAACCAAATACTAATAGATTAAACAACCTGGTCAGAATTTTGTTCAGCTACATCCCTGTAAATTACCTTTTCCTTCCAGATGTTCGAAATAAATTAATGTAGTATTTTTTGCTTAAGGCAGTCCTGACATCTAAGTATGGCCCAAAAAATAAAAAATCTGGAGAAATGATCTTAGTTTTGTTGGAAATATGAAAAACCCTCATTTTGGAACTTTAAAGCAATTGATTTATGTTTTGATTTTCAGTACGTTTAACATCCTCAAGTCTAAGAATTTAAAAAATTGAAATTGTCTGTAAAGTAAGATTTTTATACATTTTATAATGAACAGCACTTGGACAAAAGAATTGTCAAACAGCAACATGGAAATAATAATATATCTAAATTAGATTCCTATACTTCCTTATAAATAAAAGCTAACAATTATGAGGTAAATAAAAGTTAATGTTAAAATGAATTCCTTCACAGCCCGGATCTACTTACTAAGGGGTATAAAGTAAAATAGTATAATTTAATTCAATTGATTTAGTTTTTACAAACTTTTCTGTATACAAGCCTTAGACATTCTCTGACAAGTGTCACAATGCTTGGTATTTGTAGTAAAACTTTACGAAACGACATGTTCACTAACTCCTGGGTATTTATTAAGTATAGCTTAAATATGTAAGACATTTACTTATTAGCCCATTGATTTGATAGTGGACATTAGTTCCACCTGAGATTCTTTTCCTGTTCCTTACAACACCTTTCCTATTTCAGCTCCTAAATTAGAGTTCCTGCCTAGATTCCGTATTCCGGCTCAGTTGAACATGGAACATAAAACGCGGAAGGTAGTAAATGAAGTCGGAAATGGCATGTCGAGAACATGTCTAGTAAGGTCTGGGCAGACAAACATAGAAATTGGCTCATTATGCTATGATGGTACCCGCGCTCTTACTTGTCGCTACAACTGGAGCTAACAACCCTGCTTTTACATCCACTATTTAAGTCCTACATAATATAACGATTTTCAAGAAGGTAGTACACCTTTTCCTAATACGATGTGACATACCGTGAAAAACCTAAGTTCAAAGTGTCAGCTTCAATGAGATGTATTTTAGCAAAGCACTAACCTAATAGGTGCTAGGTTATCACTACTAATATAATAATCTGTAAAAGCTTTCTTTTAAATTAATCAGAAAAATTTAACCAGCCAAAAATTGACCTTTGACCTTAAGGGATGAATACTGACTGGCCATGTTTATAAAAGACAAAGCTACGCAACTTTTAATACGTTTGAATCTTTTTTGTAAACTTTAATTGTGATAATGCAACTGCAGAAGCTTAAATTCCCCTTGCCTTGTGCCGAAAAAGATGTGTCCAGATTTACGTCTGCATGTAATTTTGAATTTAAACCCATTACATTACACATTACAAATGTTGGCAGTGAATTGCAGATAATCAACACTGTAGGTGCAAATACAAACGCAAAAGCGAAAATCATTTGGCATGTATTTCTATCACCACCATTTAGGTAGTATTTATCGGATTGAATAGTATCGTATAGTGTTGGACAGAATTTTGCCGAATAAATTCCAAAAGTTATATTAACTTACAATTTCTTCCAAAATCCAAAAAGGAGCTGAACTCCTTTTCTCAGTATCATTTACTTTTCACGAGAAGTTGCCAGCAGTGCTGAGTAGACGGTATTTAGCTTTAGGGAGCGTCCACATATGACGTCTGCAGTTTGGGGGAGGGAGGGGGTACCGAAAAACATGACGCGGTATGATGGGGGGGAGGGTGGGGGTAAAGCACAATATGACGTCTGCGACCTGCGAGTCTAATAAAAAATTGTTGTTAAACAGAAACGAAAAAATTAAAATGTCCCAACTTTCCAAACATATCTAAATCCTGGAAACAACGTAACTTTTGATTAAAAATATTTAACATTTTTATTTTTTACCTAATTACACAATGGAATTAATTTCCCATGTTTTGCACACCAAGCTAAATTACTTTGTATTGGAAGCATATACAAAATAGCGCTCCTAATTTTTTGCAAAATATGAACAAATTCTATATTCTATAGTGCAAGGAAACCACGTGAAACATATTTTAACCTACAAGCAAACGCAACTTGTATGGGTTGCAATGAAAGTAGATATAATCTTAAAACTAAAATGAAAACATTTTCAGCTTAAGAAAATTTTTAAATAAAAAAATCATTTAATTTCGAAACCCTGGGGCGGAATTAGACTTTGGAATAAATTCGCTCAATGTTCAATTTTTTGAGGACGGTGATTAATTTGGAGATTTTTTTATCGTCCATTAATCTAGCAACAAATATTCCAAAGTTTTCAAATTTGCCACTTTATCATCTGTCCCTCAACTAAAAATTTCTTTAAAGACAAGATTTAAGTGATAATTGTTTTCCATCAAAAGAATCCTGAGTGCTTCACTAAAAAGATACCACTACATGAATTATTATTAATTTTTGAGAATAGAATCTATGAATGTTAAATTACCAAATTATTTTAAAGGTTTGCCAATACTCAAACTCGTTGCAAAATAATTTTACGTTAAATTGGTCATTACATTCATTGAAATTTTTTTGGGATTGCAGACGTCATTAGGGGGGGTGGGGGTACCTCAAAACAGACGCTAGCAGACATAGGGGAGGGAGGGGGTCCAAAAAAGCCCCAAAATTGCAGACGTCATATGTGGACGCTCCCTTAACACTGACATTTCTGAAAGATAACTTATCTATGTAGGAAATGGGGAAAGCTTAACAACATCAACATGTCCTTACTACTTCTAATATCACCTTGTTATAAAAAAGAAAGCCATACGGCTGGAGTAAAAATGGCTGGTTCTTAAAGACTGAAAGTTCATTTTTGTTATGTTAGAATATAAATTTGACAGAAACATAATAGAATATGATGCATGGGATTAAGGGGTTATCATCTGCCCCGCATTGCATTACTGTGCCTGGAAATATTTTAAATAAGTGATATGTTGCGAGTGACTGGCTGAAAAGCATCTGATCTAGTATCAACATGTTCATCATTACTCTGAGAAGATGGAAAGGGCGTTGGTAAAGGAAATGAATGTAGTAGTAATACTAGTGATAGCGATCAGATGAGACAAGGGAGTGTGTGATCTGTTGAAGATTAAGTAACGGCTGCTCTAAAGTAAAGTAATAAAGACAGAGAGAGAAAGAGAGAAATGGAAGACCCTGTAGGGAAAGTTAGTTTGATGAAATGATATGTGAGTGGAATATCATAAGATATGAAGCAAGTGTTCTGATCGTGAGTAAGCTGATTGTTTGGCAGAGTAGAACCGTCCATAGGAGAGCTGCATGACTGTTTGTTGGGATGATTAATGATCTCAGGAACGATGTGACACTCTCTCCGGAAAATTTATTCCGGGTTCTAGGGCATTCGGATTCCATCTCTTCATCTATGTACTAGACCTGCAAGAACTTGATGCTTGCTCCTATTCTTCAACTTTCAAGTCAAGCTGAAAGTAGGTAGTCATGTTATGTACCAGAAACTAGTACTGGAAACTAGCATTAGTAAATGGTGTGCTATATTGAATTGCTATAAGTTATGGTATGGACGCAACGGGCCTCTAATTTCATCCATGTCCCGAATACTTCTGTCTAAAGTAGGGATGTAGCCTTTTCAATTGTTGAAAACTAATAGTAATAGTAGTAGTATTTGTACCGATATTTGATATCGGTCTGTTGTAAATATAGTTTTACAGAAATAATAATATAACCATTGTTTCATAGGCATAAAAAGTTAAAGTAATGGAAGACATAACCCTTTCACTTGAGCCAAAATTTGTTCGGATGGATCCACATTTCAATTTTCTTGCTTACACGAAAGTAGATCTACGTAAAAACATTGCAAAGCTTACACTTTTCGAAAACACATATAACATTAGTTTTGTTGGAAGCATTTCGTTTCTCCGGTTTACGATTGAAGTGACTCTATGGTATTGGTACAAATAAATAGTTAAAATATATTGTATTAGGTTTGCGTTGAGTGAAAGCTATGCGTGCTCCACTCACATGGTAAGCTTGTGTGGTAATGTGATGTGGTACTGTTCAGGTTGAGTTTCACAGTTATTTAGTTTCTCTCTAAGAATATTGGATATTTCGAATAGTTGTGGTGAATGCAGTATTAAGTGTTATCTGTAGTTATTGATGGTGTGGTGCACACATATGTAGCCACTGCAATTCGCATTCCAAAAAACAGTTTAGTATTACATGGTATTATTATATAGTTGAGAAACTATTTTAACTACTTGTACCTCCTAGTTAATCAAGAAGCATGTACTGCACCGTATACACATTTTATGTGCCTAAGTAAGTGCTTGTGTAACGGTATTTGTATATGTCATGGTTGGATATATACACCTGAAAACTGTATTAGGAATAAATTAAGTGCACTTGCATGCATAGGTTCTCCACTTTCATTTCAACTTGACGTTTCTCTTGGAAAGAGAGTAGAGATCATACAAGGTAGATTTGTATTTGAGAGGAAAGAGTAGAGAATGGGAACAATGGTGGATTGAATGCACGTTGAATTGGAGGAATATCTGTATTAGGTACCTAGATGCGCACAGCGTAGGTACAAGAGGTACTATGATGTTCGTATGAATATGCATGAGAAAGTCATTAAGGGGAAAGCGAGAGTGAAAGCATTATCCACTACTAAATATAACATTCAATTCAAAACTAGAAAGATGTTCGCTTTCACCATTCCCTCACGTGTTTAAACTTTAACAGATTCATTTAAAAATGAATGGCAGAACTGTACAGGTCACTTATTGCAGGTTACTTCAAATAAGGGAAGATCTATTTAATAATCCATGACGAGAAAGAGGTTAAACAGGTATGTGTTTTGACGAATGAAATATTAAAATTGTTACATTTTCTTTCTATAGTTGTAGTTTTCAACGAAATATGTCAGTTAGATGTGCTAAATTGGCTATTGTTTAGATCAAGTTGGTTGTACCTATATTAGTTTGGGAAATTCAGGTTTCTGTCAGGTTTCTCTGAATTGTAGCTCTGTATATTTGTGGGTGAGCTCTTGGTTTCGATTCATTTTTGGATGCTACAGAAACAAGTCATATTAAGGTAGAGTAGAATTGAATGCATTTTTGCCTTTGAAAGAAGTGGAAGAGAATAAATAGTGAAATACAATAGAATGTATAGAGTTGGGGTGAATGGTGTAAAAAGAAAGTAGGCTAGTGAAGGGAAATAAAGCGAGCTAAGCAAGGCAAGTTGAAGGAGAGAAAAAGTTTCAAGTGTTCTGTTCTGAAGTCAGAAACGAAGGCAAAACAAACCAAGTGAATCGGAGCGGAGCAACACACAGACATACATATAGGCAATACTAGTAAGTACCTACCTGCAGACACACATTTCTTCAACTGATTGTCAGAGAGAGAGGGAACTAGGTAGAGAGCAGAGGTAGAGCCAACATTGATCCGAATTCAGGTTAGACACCACACTATACATAAATACGTGCGGAAGATACCCGAGTCAATAGTAGTGCATCTTTGAATAATACTGTGAAAGGGATATGATATAATAGCCAGCCAAAAAACCCCACGTCACAACTCACAACTACCCCTATGCTGCGATCGTAGAGATAAGTATCCGTCGGAGAAAAAACAGAGTATCCTGTCTTCCTGTCTCTGACTCAAGATAATGCTTACTATATGACTGACTCAAGGTTCTGTATTGAAATGGGGCTCAACTTTGATTTCCAATCGAATCTACACTCTACTCTATGAAACAGAAGTGGTTGTACATTATATTATTTTCTCACTATCTTTATATGTAGTATTTGTGTCAGATTGGGAGAAAGTGGGTGGAGAAAGTGATGGGGCTTATTCGCATTGAAAAAAAAGAAAGTAATATGTTAGGTACTTCTGTTACATACCGTACTATAACTCTTAGATATCTACAGTACAATTCTTTTTCTGGTGATGTATCAGTACAAGGAAAATGTGCTACCTCTATGCGGGCATTGGCATATTGTATACTTGAACATGAAGTCGAGTTGAACTGAATTAAGGAAAAAGAGAATGGGTTAGGATCAAATGAAATGAGTAGTACTATATTCTGCAGGAGGAATAGGAATAGTAGTTTTGGAATGTACATTAGTAGTAGTATAACTCAATAGAAGTGAAAGTAAAAGAATGTGCCGAAAGTGTGTTAGGAGAGGGAGAAGATGGAGAGAAAGAAGTGCGCTAATATTTTCTCATCCTCAGGAAAAAATTAGAAAAGTTACTCAAGTCATGTCAAATTCAGCTCAGGATTGCTAGATGCATTTGCTGTCGTTACTCTAATGGTATATTGCTAATATACTTACCCTTAACTCAAAACTTGAAATCATAAAGACTACTAATGTAGGTTCATATTAATAATAGTGCATTTGGCAAGTGTTCTTAATATAAAAAGAGTGTATAGGAAAAGACAACGTGCAAAGGAAATTCAATCCAGGTTCTATGATATTTACGCCAATTCACTATCCAAAGAAACTCAGAATGTAACTCGTGTTTATAGAAACCAAATGTGCAGAAATTATAGATTCTCTCTTATTTAGAACATGTGTACTATTCAATTTCATTGTGTTGCTATAATATGGTCTAGATATATTTGCTTACATCCTCAAATTTAGTAAATATTCTTGGCATACTACTTATTTACTCACTAGATGAGTACTATTAGTACTATAGTCTTTTAGGCTGCAGTATTGTCAATAGAAAATTTGCTTCATAATGGGTTCAGTTATAGTAGTCACAGTTGCATTATCCATTTATCCATTTTAGTTAAGTATAGGGATAGCATATACAATGGCATACTGTTTTCTTTCACTCATTCTCTCTCTTTTCCTGATTAGTTTGTTGAAGTTTGAGTTGGGCTTATGTCGCTGCTGTATTATTTAGATTTGCAGCTTTGATGCTGCTTCTACTCCCAGGAAGTAGCTACCAAACTACATCTGTTCTTGATCTGGCTCTTTGTGGTAGTAATTCTTACTATACTTTGTTTCAACAATAATTTTGTTTGAAGAAGCGACAAAGTAGATTAACTTACGGAGTAAGTCAACTTCTTAGGCACATAAGACAAGCAATTTTGTTGCTGTTAATGCTGTAGCTGTCACCGTGTAGTACAGGGTATTTCTAAATTTTACTCTATAAGGAAATAATTTTTTATACTATAACCGTTGTCCCTGTCGTCGAGACAAGAGCCTCAATAAAAGTAAGTAGTTAGAAGAATATTGGAAGTCGCATCCGGGAATTTTTGTCTGCTTATGAATATTGATTTTTCTCTACCCGAAATATTTGTCACTCCGGGAAATTTTTGAGAAATACCGAAATCCTAAAAATCGTAACTTTAATGCTTCTAAATCATTTGACAGTATCTGCATAATCCGTTTCCTTATTACAGTTTAAATCTAATTATTCTAAGGAGGTTGAGGTCTCTTTACGTGTTTTAATTTACTGGGTGCAAAGTTTTGGAGTTTGTATTAAAAAACTTATGACACACATACCATTTAGTTAAGCACTTAGAGGTGGGATCAATCTGCTTTTTCAAGACTCGAATCGAATCGAATCGATAATTTTACCAAACCAAATCGAATCGATTTGAATCGATGTCGATAACTTTACAATCCAGATCGAATCGAATCGATAATTTGCCTGGCAGGCCCAAATCGAAATCGAATCGAATCGAAAATTTAACAAATAGTTTTACGTTTTCAAAAAATTCCGCCATATTATTGCACTTTTTTATGATGATCAGCTCAATCTATAGTCTTACTACAGCTGTATATGACAAGTCGAATCGAATCGAATCGATAATTTTAGATATTTTCCAAATCGAAATCGAATCGAATCGATCCGTGACCAGAAAAAATCGAATCGAAATCGAATCGATATCGATTCGATTCGATTTCGATTCGATTAAATCGAATCGGTCCCAACACTATAAGCACTCGTTTTATATGCATGAAAACAACTTAGCTTACAGTTGTCTTCATTATAAATAACTCTTTTGACCTTTATTTTGGTTGTGAGTAAGAGGCAAGTAGGAAGTTTCTCTAGGAAGAATGAATAGATATAGATCAAATGATTGATTATACAGAAGAGTGGAAGATGCACCTATGAGATATCAAGTGACCTTCTAGTGCTTTTCTATTTCCACATTCAACCGATGTACACATGTGTGTATTTGTCTTGGAAAACGCAGTAATGCTCCTTAATCTTAGTTAGTCGGAAAGGAAAGTGGGGATGAAGAAAGTTTCAAAGTCGATTTAAAAGGCTCTAAGGCAAATAAAACGTTCCCGACTTAAGCCTCTTTCCGATCTCTGACTTGATCTGTGTTTGCTGCACAATTGGCTATTTAGCTTCAATAGTTTACTATCTTAATCTTTATGCTATCTATCTACGTATACTGTATACAGCTGTGCCCATCGGCGGCAGTGCACCAAATATCTTCGAAAATACTATGTTTACCCTTTCTCTTTAATATTGACCGTGCAATTATCATTATAATTTCAGAATTATAAAAGTTCAGTACAGATCAGCGATTGCAAATACAATAGGCTGTACCATTATTAATTAATCTTAAGTATAAAAATTAATAGTAATGAGAAAAATGTTCACTGTTTATTGCAATTAAGGGAAATAGTGTTTTTATATGTAATGTTAGTGCTGAAGGGAAACAATATCATTTACAGGCTTTTCTGGATTGCTAACTCTGAAATGTGTGCGTTTGATTTTTTTATTTCAGAATGGAGGGCACTGGAACGGTTTAATGAGTGTTCTTCTCTCAGGCGCAGCCCACATGAGTTTTGCTCCATTTTCGGTCACCTCTACCCGTGCATCCGCTGTCGACTTTTCGACGCCTTTTTTCTTCTCGGGTGTTGGACTCCTTGGTATGTCTCGTGAGAGAGATGTTCCACTTCTCGCCTTCCTGGCTCCCTTCAGTCCCGAGTTATGGGTTGCTATCTTCATTACGTGAGTTCCCAACACGATAAAAATTACTTATGTCACGCTTACTTCAATTATAGGAAGTAGTATTTTATCATAGTAATAACAGCTAGCAGATATACTGGAAAACCTCTCAACTGAATGAATCAACTGGATTACTACCTTACAAAATACTAGAATGAAATTGTTTTTATTACATCTTTAGGTACATAACTACTTACTTTTACTCTGATTAATCTCCTTTTCGTATAAGTGTTGGTAATATTAGGTGTTAGTGCAGGTATAATAAAAAACTAATATTATGTTAGTGTTCTACGTGTGTCATCATAATATCATCATTGTTTCATGCTACAATTTACGTTATTGCATACTTATGGTTAGAGAATGTCTTTCTGAAGACGAATTTTAATATTAACTCTTAAGACCCTGGGCACATTTCGCATTACATGGAAACAATCATCATTTACAATCATTTTATTTCTGCTCTAATGTAAAATTTATTTTATGTCCTAATGGTAACTGAGTAATATGTATTAATGTGTAATGATATCATTTGATAAATGAAATAGAGGAAATATGGGTTTGCTAATCGTTTTCGTAGCCTTTGGCTTTCATTTGTGTATTTGTGTGTGAACAGACTGAACCTGACAGCACTGGTGGTGGCACTTTACGAGTGGTTTAGCCCATTTGGTTTAAATCCTTGGGGGAGGCAACGTACCAAAAATTTCAGCATGGCCTCTGCTTTATGGGTCGTTTGGGGACGATTGTTTTCCCATTTAGTAGCATTTAAGGTAATGACCATTTTACATAAGAAACTCTCTATTATATATTTAATATGGAGGAGACTGTGAATTTCTGAAAAGATCATAATGTGTAGTCTACACTTACAATCATGGCCTCGCCAAGACTTGAGAGACAGAAGACTTTGTATCTCTCTCTAGACGTAACTTCTTCTTGCTCTTGTCGCTATGTATCTTCTGCATCCTTGCTGATATTCCCATTCTCATCTCATCCATATCAAATTGCTTGCACCACAATGAACAATGACAACTGGCAGCCATCACATCACGAGAAAGCTACACTATGATAAAGAGACACAAATTCGCAAGAAAATCTTCTCAGTAGATAAATATCTCTACAGATGTGTAGGTACATACATTTCGCGAGAATCTCCTCCATTCGGGCTGTTAAAACTGTTTGTAGGTACTACACTCTTCTCGCATCTTCTTTGATAAGTACTTTCCATTTGCGGTTGCAAGGCTACCAAACATTGTGCTCCTTCAGTAATTTCCTTGGAATGGCAGAGCACTATTACATGATAATGCATAAAATTCAAGTTAATGAGCCTTGAACTACTATACGAATATACATTAGCGTTCGTGGCTTTATGCCCATCAGAGTCATCACTCATGTTTAATTAATTGCGTTTTTCTCTTTAGCCAGTCATAAAAGATTATTATTCACATTTAACAAAAAGCCCCATTCATTCATTATTTCAACAAAAATATCTGAAATGCCAATCCTACTTTTCCCATAAGATAACTACATTAAAGTCAATGAATCGTTTCTAGACACTTTGGAAATATTATTTAATAAATTAATGTTAAAGAAGCGCTTTTTGTTAAAATGGAGTGATTTTTTTAATCTTTCACATTCACACGTATTGGCAAAAGAACAATAATACCTTTTTGTAAATTTGTGAGTCGCTTTACGCGAATTATGTTATTTTAATTATTTACTGGTTTATTTACAGTAGGTTCATCAAGGTGGTCAAGGTTAAGAATGTACAATTGTCAGAAAGGTCTTGTTTGTAATCGAAAAATAAGTCAAATCAGCATTTATTTATGTGTATTACTAATTATTTTCAAAATTGAAAAGTTAATACATTATCTCCAATAAATTGTCATTTTTACTGGTTATTCAGAGAAGAATGAATTTGAATGGTTAACGAATTCATATTATCTATTTTCTAGGCTCCTAAGTCGTGGCCCAATAAATTCCTTATTAATGTATGGGGCGGCTTTTCGGTGATATTTGTGGCCTCTTACACCGCCAACATAGCAGCTCTTTTTGCGGGAATGTTTTTCGAGCGGGCTGTGGACGTTAACGACAGAAGTGTAAGTTATCCTATTCGCATTTTAACGAATTCAGTTAAACTCTGCAGACATTCTTCAGGTACATATACAAACCTACTTTACTAAGTACTAAAAGATATACCAGTTGAGTTTTGTTACAAGTCCTGGCAGTATTTCGAGCATTTCCGTAATTGCTACCTAATTAAAGACTTTCCGTAGTTTGGATGATTGAGATTTCATTATTTACAATTGATATTGCTGCAGAAGCCGAAGGCAAAGTAAGTCAGGAAAAGTTAAAGGATTAACAGTTTGAGTAGTTTCTTTAGTATGATTATTCCTTCAGTTCTGTTTTGAGCGAAACAAAGTGTAGAGAAAAAGTCATACAGTATTCAGAGAGGCTTTAGCTGTTAATTTTGCGAGATTTGCCACCTAAGTGTATGTGGCACCCTGTAAGCAAATTGGACATGATGTTCTGTTCTATTATGTATTATTTAGTGTTCACTTATTCATGAGCCAGGGTAACAAATCTAAAAGCTAAGTACATTTTAGTGTAAAGAGATGGACTTACAATTGCAATGCATAATAAAACTTAACGCTAACAGTAAGTAAAAGTTTAGAGCTCCGTAATGTAGTTTTGCAAAGAAAAGTCAAGTGTATCCGTTTATTTAAGCTGTCATGACACAAGTAAACAAAATGCAGAAGCAGCCAAGCCAGTTGAAATCAAGTGAAATCTAGGAAGGAGCGAGAAATAAAGTGGAAATAGCAAAGCAAAACAAAGCAAATACTTAGCATTGCAGATTGCTGCAAGTTACTCTATATTTGTACACTGCAATGTATTGCATAGTCTACTTTACTTTTACTTGTGAGGGGAAACCAACAGTTCTCATAAATTATTCTCACCCATGAACACTTTCCCAACCCTTGGGCCAAAATTCGATTCTAACCAGCTGAATATTATCACTGCAGTAGTTATACATAAGTAACAAACTGGCTAGTAGTGCATGTTAACTACAGACCTAACAATACAAGTGTACATACATATTTATCAGCTTTGCTTGTTCCGTTACACAAAGCTGGCCAAATATGTAGCGACTTACTGTGTATTTCCAAAAGTAGTGACGAGAGTTTCACCGTTCCCCTTCCCCTTCACATTAGTGTACATTAAGTTGAACCAGATTTTGTTCAAACAACATCTTACTTCCTATGAATTATTACTATTACTTCCTAATCGTCAGTTTGCACTAAAGATTATTATCTAATTAAAACTACAATTCAAACCATGTGCTGATATCATGATGATGATACAACTAGGTCCTTTAGTGCAAATACAAGTCTACTACCTACTAAATTAACTATTGCGAAAGAGTTAACAATACGGATAGAGAGTGTAGGTATATTTATGTATGAAAATTAACTTTTGAAAAGATAATTACTAATTTCTGATTACTCGTATAGTATATATTAGCAAAACTGTAAAGCAATTTTGTGAATGGAGACAAGTGTCATTTGTCATTTTTTAACTTTAAGATGAATGCTAATGCTATGCTTACTTATGTATTTAATATGAAATGATTTTAATCTATTCTTATTGTCAGTTAATACTGAAGACAGTTTCATATACTTAGGTATTTGTGTAGGGTTGGAAGAAAGTCTATAAAGGGAAAGTTGACTAATTTTTCTTTGTTCTTGTCTCCTTTTGTTTGCTCATCCGGGCGTTGTGCTGCAATGCTCTTCTTGGGAATGGTATGGCTGACTGTCTTGCTGTAACTGGTTTGGTGTCTTTGGACGTTTGTACGAACACGGACGACTAAAGTTGTTGTCTCAGAGAGTGGCGGCCGTCAAGCATTCGGCCACAGACTTTTACATCAAAAGAGAAAATCCGCACTTGTGGGAACACATCCAGAAGTTTCCCGTCTATTCTTTCCAGCAAGGAGTTGACATGTTGAAGTAAGTCTCATCTTTCATATGATTCAGTTGTTCTGCTTCTGACGTGATGTGACATTACGTGATGGGTAATGATGTGATCCCACGATAGGATGTTAGGCGACAATAGCATTGACGAGGGACAAGTCCCTTACTTTGTGCAATGTGTTATGCATGAATATAAGTACCTCACCATGAATACAGATAAAACTATTCATTCGTCATTCCTTTCGCCATTCAATTTCAAACACTCCTACCAATTATCTACCCTTCCATGTAAATGAAATCAATTGTGTTTGTCAACGGGGCTTTAAGCTCTTTTATACTTGCACATAGGTATATAATTGGCTGTGAACATCCGCTATGACAAGATCTAATTAGTTTACGATATGAAACGACACAGAAATAATTAGTTTACAGGCAAACCGCCCCTTTTTGCTGTACTACTAAGTAAAATTTTTTGCAAGGCTAAAAAATAGTTGATTTTTTGACTAAATATATTTTCCTTGCAAAATTTTAATAATGTAACCAAAAGTAGTGAAATAAGGTCAAACCGCAGTGAATTGATTGTCAGAGTGAGTGAGTGGCAAGTTAAATCAAACCCAAGTCACATCAGCTAGTAATCTGAGAAACGTTAACGTTACTGCATCTGGATTTATAAAGTCAGACGCAAATCCAGACATCAGTAAAATACGTACATTGCTTCACAAGTTTGAGTTCAATGTTCAATGATGAATTGTAGACTTTCACTCATGTGTCTACTCTGGTACGATTCTCTCATGTGTCCATAAGGTTCTGTCACAGCCAATTTGATGCACTGACTTAGTTTTCCTGTCACAAGAGTCGACATTACATTTTATACAAATTATATCAGGGGCTTCTTTATATACGCAAAATAACTGTATGTCCCCGGAATCCGTTGAAATTTCACCATCCAGTGCGCAATGCAATGCAAGGGCTTAGATATAACGTAAGTACACCGTTACACCGTAGTATACTTTAAACTTGGGGGAGATAGCGAATCTGGGCACTATAGGGAATGTTTGTTCGTAGTTTTTACTCTTTCGATTTAGCTATGTACATGACATAGCATAGCTGACGACTTCCCCCCAAATCGGATCAGCTTTCCGCTTGTCAGGGTTACTTGTTTGAGTTGACTTTTTTCTCGAAAAACTTGGCTGCTTTACTTGTTGTTCGTAACGGTTTTTTCGCAGTGTGCTCTTTGACTTCCTTCTTCATTACAGACTTTGCCTTTCATTCGTTAACTATCATGTGCACACATTAACCTACTTATTGACTACTATTAAGGGTATTTAGTTCCTTTCTTCTCTCTAATGTATCATAGTATCAAATTGCCATTTTGTAAACATTTTCATCCGTGTGATTAGGATTTTTACGGTGTTCGGTAACTCAAAGCTTTTAATTTTTCCTTATCTATAAAAACGAAACTAACGGTTCTCTTTCTTAGTTGTACTTTGCAAATAGAAAAAGTTCTGTAATGCAGAATAACGACAATAAGTAACAAACTATGTGGCATGAATGTGTTAAACTTGGGGAAATAGTTTGTACAATGTAGAGTGTGTAGTATTTATTTGTTGGGCAGAGGTGTGGAAAACGAAAGGACATTAGAAGCTAAATAAACTGTTCAAAATCGTATTTTCTGCAGTACTCTAGATGGAAAGACTGGTAATTTAATGTAAGTTATGATTTTTTGGTATGACCTAATGTCATGTTATGGTGTTGAGTTGAATTTAGAGTTGGGCCTTATGTTATTACCCTATATATCACATTGTGTACTCAGAGAAGCCCATTAAAATAATAGATGGTCGCGATTTGCATTGTCAATTGGTTAAACTTACGCAGATTCCTTTAATGTTGCCACAGCGCGTGTGTTGGCTTTTCCGTTGAATTCTTTCCATCCTCAGGCCTCGCAGCTCTTACGTAGTATATTTCAATACAACCATAGGAATCTTCAATGAAAGGGTTGTTTCTCTTTGCCAATTTTTTCTTTCTTGTAATTCGTTTCGTAGCATTCGTTGCATCTGTTTAACAAAAGACGGATTTTCTTTCATTATTACAATGCAAGCGTTACAAGTTAATGCTGGTAATTAAAAAAAGAATAGTACTAATGAATTTGTCAGTAGTACCAGAAACCTGCGGCTATATTTTTTTCCAGGAGGAAGCAGTTGTCCGAATATTACTATGTAATCCTGGCGAAGTTCGCAAAAGTTTAGGAAAACTAACTTCTAAAATATTATTTTCATGTACAAGGTTGCTAATTATGCGTACATGGTACCTATATAAAAGCATACAGCATGCGAGACACAATGTTCAACGAATTTGTCACTTTTTTCAAAGTTTTCTCTTCTACCTACTGGCATAATACTTGCGTACTGCGTTTTTAGGAAGTTTGAACATTCCTTTGCTATACATTGTAGGAGGTATTAGAGAATAGAAAGACATTAACTACTATGTAAATGTAACTAAAGTAACTCTGATAGTTCATATGTTAACAAGAACAGATCTGGGAAAGTTTTTTTGATAATTTATGGGAAGTCTTCTGTAGAGACAAGAGGGTTGAACCTGAACTGAAAAAATGCCAATCGTTACCTCCTTGCCTTGCATATTAAATCGGGACACAATAAATTTCGAATGAAACGTGATGGTTCGATTTGGTTCTAACAATAAGTAGGTAGGTATTAGGATTTTTTGCAGGAAAGAAAAGAATATAGAAGATAAATGTAGAATTTTCTTTAAAAAGATTTTCGTGCAACAGAATATTGAGTAGAAAACTAAGGTAAGTGTTTGTACTCGCTTGTAAGGTTACATTGGTATTGCTATGCGAAAACCCACATGTGTTAGGTTTCCTACGATAAATTGATGCAATTGGTGCGATTTGGTTGGCAAATATTATGTTATGGAATCGGAATGTAACAATTCTTTTAGCTATTTCCTAGTGTCCTTGCATAATGGGGAATGTCGTTTTTTAAAATTCCGGAAGGCATTGCTTAGTTTAGAGCTAAGAGGACATGTTAGGGTACAGCGAAGGAACAAAGTATGTCTAGAACTGTGTGCTTGCCTATTTAGCACATACGACGATAAGCACTTACTGAGATGCAGTTTAGCTATGTAAATTCTTACACTGTGTACGCAAACTTGGGTTAAGTTGACACAGTGAAGGAGGACGTATTTATAGGGACAAGTCTAAGTGGAGGCAGTACTTTGTGTTATAATGTTTATTATATTTTATAGAAATTGTACATAAATGTGTAGCAAGTGCTTTTCAGTTTGATAGACCTGGTATTTGCAAGTACATAATGGAGGGAGAAAGTAGGACCCTTTTGGATGTAGCAAATCCGAAGCTGTAGTCTTAAAGCCATTTCACAGTTTCCTCAGAGGCTAAGCTAAGCCAAAGCAGCGGAGCGGGAGCGTTGTGAGAAAAACGGCATAATACAAAATATCAAGTAATAGTAAGTATTCCCTCAGAAAAGTAAGTACGCATCACATCGTATCACATCGACGAAAGGAGCAATGTAATGTTGTAATGTAATGTGTGCACTGCAAACAGAGAAAACCTATTTTCCCCGTTTCTCCAAGTGATTTATACCATTTCTTTTACTTTAGTCCGTCCGAGCTACACTTTCTCTCTTCTCTACACTCAACTCTCTGAATTCTTTCCCAACCAGTCTTTTTCTTTAATACTTTCCTACTTACTCGTAGTTTCAATACCAGTCTTCTATACTACTATACCATGTACCTCCACTCTACACACAATCAAGTCAAGACGAAGACAAGTCACAGACTTCTTTCTCTTTCCTGGCCTGGCCTGGCTTGGATTGGCTTGGCGTGGCTCTGAACTTCATAACACTAACGCTCCTTAACACTCTTCTTCTTTCTCTTCCACAGCTGAGCAAATGAAAAGGAAGAAGATATGCACTCAAATGTTGGTCTGTGTGAAAGTATCACAGTTATTTCTACTTCTGGAGTAAGGCGTCTTGTCTTCAAGATATCCTTCTATCTCTCGCATGGTTGATGGTGTGCCGTTACCCTCCAAATATTATACAGAGCTTTCAGATAATGATAACGTAACCATATTCCCAGCTTAAGCTTTAATTTATACCTATTCCTGAACAAATCGTGTGCTACGAGGCTTACTGTCAAACCAACACTATTCAAGCCATTTTATCATTTATAGATGATAGAAATTGCTAAATTACATTCCTGTAAACTGTAAGTACAGTTTATGGATAGAGCAAGATATTTTGCAATGATTATAGTATTTAGTGGTATTACTGAAAAATTAATAAAAAAAACTTTTAGTGCTTTCAAAGTGGAATTCGAGGCTAAAATGCTTATACTCGTTTTACTATTCCCGGGTAGTTTTATCAATACAAATAATATACGGAATGAGAAATTCCTTTACATTTTTAAAAGGGTATTACTATTTCCTTGGATTTACTATAGATGTAGTAGTATTTGGTAAATTCTGTATACAATTCTCTGACACGTAAGACAGGAGGAAAGAATAGAACAGTTAGCTAAATAGTAAAATTGCCAGAGTTACTTTCGGATTTCTAACTTTGTGTTCTGACGGTTGAGTAGAATAGAAAACAGAGAAGTAGTACAGGAGTAGGGTATAAGGGAGTAAGTAGAGTGTGTTTGGGTTAGTTGAGTATATGCATGGTTGCTCTGCTGTGCTGCTGTGCTGGAGATACTCCCGAGGATGTGACTAGAAGAGGAGTAGTAGTAGTACCTAAGGAAATGAGCAAATACACGTAGACAGAGAGTAGGTATGTGTACGATGCCTTGGCTGGTTCTGTGTATGTAGTATATTTTTGGCGCCTCGTTTCCCAGCTTGGGGCATTCCTTCCGATCCGACTTTCGGATCCTCTGCCATGATTTCCCTTCATCTTCTGCTATAAATTCGCGGCTCCTCTCCCCAACTTGTGTGTGTCGTCAACCAAGTTTTACTCTGACTCGTCTTCTATATTAGTACTTTAGTAGTCAGTCAACTCAAGTCAAGTCAACTCAGCATTACATACACATATTCTGACTATCCCGTAAAAATAAGTTGAATTCCTATGCATATACTTAGGGAGCTCCTACTGTTGTGCTAGTAAGTATATATCTCCAGGGAGTATATTGTATGCGTTCCAGAAATGGAACCTCCTTAAGGGAGATTGCCTAAATATAAGTCTGGTCTGGTAGTGTAGTAGGTACTTAAGTTCTCTTTAGCGTGCTCTAGGTACTATGAAATTCTATCTTCTAATAACTTGAGTTGAGAAGAGAGGTAGTGCAAGCTTTAAATGTGTAGACCAAACCAAACCAGTATTCATTTTCATACTCCTCATATCATAATACTCAACAGAACACTCAAAAGAGGAGGAAATCGTCTGGACTCAACTGAAATGTAGTGCTTTCCAAGTTTTGACTTGTCTATGCACATAGAAATGTAAATACATACATACATTACTGTAGTACATTACCTATAAACTATCTTTAGCTACTGTGTCTCTCTTATATTCGCACATATTCAGAATGAAAACATTGCGGTATGTCCCTCGCCTCGCTTCGAGAAAAGAAAATACTTTCCCACGCATTAAATATTCGGCAGTTAGAACACTATGGCTCGCTCAATGACGTCTTTCTTCCTGTTCCACATTACATTAGAGGTGTATGGACAGATATGATTATAAACCAAAACCAAGGGAAATACAATATACTCGTTTACTTTCACTGGGCTTAGATTTAGCTTTAGTTTTCTCTTTGTTCTATATTATTTATATATCTAATGGGATAGATGCTGTAAGAATCTAACTGAGCTATACCTAAATGCTCTTGTAAATAAGTAACCATATATGAACACTACTATAGTATAAATATGTAGAGTAGACTAACAAGAAATGAGAAAGTGGGGCATAATAATGCAATGTCCTTCTGTTTTCTCTCAGTCTTTATGCTTTCACTCTGTGCGGATATGAGCAACTGTAAGTATGAGCTTGAGAGAGACCCTTTCCTTGCCTTGCTACACTTTCAACAGACAGACTGTACATTGCTTATCTTTAGTTCCTATCTACACGTCTTTATAAGTATGTAAACCAAATCCTTCTATCTCTCGTTTGTCTGACTTGTCTCTATTCTCTATAGTAAAAAGCAAAGAATCTAAAGAATAGAACTCCTGGGAAGCGTTTTCTTGCATTTTCCCTGCCAGGCTATAGTTAGCTTCCATCACATCACAGTACATCAACTTACTTAGCGGTGACTTGACTTTTTTATTCCACTGGGCTATTCCGCTCCAGGATTGATGTGACAGACTGAACACAATCTTATAACTACCAAAAGCAATTCAACCATTGTTACCAAACAATTTCTAACGTCTCTCGTGCCATACCATGACTAATTTATCATATTATAGAAAAAAAGTTATATAGTCCTCACACTTATTTCCAATATTTTCAGTTTTAGTGCAGACCAAAGAAATAAGGTAATTGAAAATTAATATCTTTAACTAGTGATAGGGATACATAACGTAACATAAATCACGTTTCATGACCGTTATGGTGATCCTGAATATTTATTACTTAAAATGTAAAGGAAGCTGCCTCCTCTAACGAAATACCTAAAGACAGTTAGTTTCTAGTTGAAATTACAATCATTATGTCTGTCGGGTATCTGGTTGGGATGTGCTAGTAAGTATCTTAACAATTTAGTCTTCTGTACTTTACTTTTAAGTTGATGCATAGGGAGAGAAGTAAATTCGGTGAGTATTTTGACTAGCAGAGGTTCTATGGTAGTTGTGGGTTCTTAAGTACCCGTGTGCACGTGGACGTGCCTTGCATTTTCATTTCTACAGTAGAAAACTAAGTACTTGCGTATCTCTATACGACTGTTAGTATGTATATTTTATATAGCACTGTAGCGAGTATAAGAAATATACATAAAAGCCTCTCTCCCTGTTTGCAAATGTGGTTTACTTTGGTGCGGTGGGTTAGATTTGGACTTGGGGAATACTATTAGACGGTTTGATACCCAAGAAGAGAAAAGAGAAACTCTTTGATGCAGATTCTAAACGAGTGCTGCCACAGTGACCTGAAAATGATAAAGCAGATAAAATGTGACACGCTACTCTCATCGTAAGAGAATAAATGAATTTCCTCCAGCAATGCTGACGACTAGTATCTTTGTGTTCTTACAAAACCGTAAAAAGGGGGACAAAAAGGTACACCCAGAAAGTCAGCTTACCGTTTCATATTATGGGAAACACCCAAATAGTTAGCTTACCGCTTCATAGAATGGAAAACACCAAAAAGTAAGCTTACCGCTTCATATAATGGAAAACACCAAAAAAGTAAGCTTACCGTTTAATATAATGGGAAACACCCAAAAAGTACGCTTACCGCTTTCCAAAAATGGAAGCACTCAAAAACTGTATTTACGCCTAAAAACTTTATTTGACTGTTATTCAATATAAAATGGAAGCAGAGTAAAATATTTTTGACTTAAAGGACTAGAAGCGGTGTGACATATTTTATCACCCAAAACTTACTTTTTGTCTCATTCAATGTAAAAGTAAAGTAGGCCTCAGAAAGGGGTAGGCCGACAGCCCCCATTTTCAATGGGATTCCTAACCATGCCTAGATAAATCCAAATCCTAGATTTTATCCAAATCGGTGGTGAGTGCTTTCGAGAGTTATGGTGTTAACGTAAGTACGGACAGACAACAGGGAATAAACACATTTTATTTCCTGTTTTTTGACGATAACTCGAAAACATCTCAACCGATTTGCCTGAAAAGTTGAAGCACACTGGATCCTACCAATATCTATGACTTTGTTCATGTATGTACTGATCGAAAATGAAAATTGTGGCCTCCTGATATGTCTAACACTTTCAAAGGTCTGTTGGAATGCATACAGATACAGAGTGAAACTCTGAATATGGAAACCAAGCAAGGTTACTATGTACACTACTGGTAAAAATGAGTCAGGCACGTCGCACTGGATTGGTTAAGAACTTTGAAGGACCGGAGAATGTTGTCCTCTTGAGCACTGTGTCTTTGTCACAGCCACACATTTATAATCAACATTCATCATCAGATAAGCAACATCTAAAAATGGGGAAACGTGGCTAGACTCTACAAGCACTCAACATTTCACTGCCAATAATTGTTTCCTCTTTTATTGGATTAAAGGTGGATTTTAGTAGTAATTTCAATGCAGGGATGTCAATTTAATATCCGTTGCGTTGCATGGCGCTTATTTACAGTACACAATTGATATTACATTACATAGTACATCACTGAAGTAAGGATTATTACGTGTTTTCCACTTCCTTCCTCTGCGCTACTTATTTACTTACAAAGAGATCTGAAAATCAATTTAGCACGTTTTTGTTTTAGTATTATAGTATATAGTAGTGAAAGTGAATGGGTTGTTACATAGCATATAAATACAAAACGTTATGATGTGGTTCACCAAAAACTGCGCATTCTAATAGAAATACTAATAATAGCTCACCACTATAACTATACACTATACACTAATAAGATTACACATTGCTACATTACATTTTATGTAAAAGCCTTCCTATAATAATAGAATATTACTATTGTCGTTATTATAGTAGGTAATAGGTGATTCAACTATAATTTAAGTACTGTGTATTTATAGTTCATACTTACTGTATTAGTTCTACCTTTGATTTCAGTTTTAAAGTCTAAAGTTTATCATTTAGAGTAGAAACTAGAAGGTGGGTATAATATTACAGTAGGATAGTAAAGCATGCGAACGTGTGTATTACAGTATTACGTAACATACAGGTAGATTAGTATACAGTACAAATAAGTACTTATGCTCTATAGTTCTATCTTAGGTGTAATGCTGCTTAAGCTGAAAACTGCAGTCAGTGCAAATAGTAAACGGTAGGAGTATAGAAGACTGTATTGTGCTACCCTTGACACTTTACGTTTATGCTCACGGATTCGTTCTGGCCAAAATTCGGTTAGCTCACATAGAATTTCCCTCGGGAAGGATTTTCTTCAGAGTAAATTGGATCACGTGCCCCTAACACTAACAATAAGGTGTCTTAGAGATTCTACCTTCATATTCTCATCCCATTACAAGATCCGATGTAAAAAATGTGTTACACAGCATTTTCTCTAAGTGTCTGTATACCTACCACCTACCCTCCATATAAATCCACAATTTACTTAATTTCCTGGTATACCTACGTGTAATGGTAGTCATTATACCCATATATGTCATATCATCTTCTTATGTGCAATATGAACTCCGCACTCCTTTCGTCGTCTCTCCATTAACCATTTTTTGTTATCTTTATATTTGCGAATTTTTACTTAACGAAGTCCTGGATAGATTTCCTACCCAAGTTCCGATTGTCAACTAGACTTAAGTCAAATATGTTGACTGTCTTTAATTAGTTTGCTACTGTAAACAATTCTTCAAATCGTTAATTACCGTCAGGCACCATTATTAAGCTTTAATGACAAGAAATCGGAAACTTACGGAATACTGTCAATCATTTCTCTTTTCCATTTATAATGACTTTCTCTTGCTTTCTCCAGTTGGTCTGACTGCAGCATTCTTTTGCACATTTCAATGGTTTTTCATACATCTTAGGAAGCAATGCAAGCTAAAAGTATTAAATGAAAGATTTTGGTGAATTGTATAAAGATTACACATTCTACATAGTATGCGTGTGGGTTGGAGAATTTTTGGATATTTTGTCTACCAACATACGTGCTGCAGTCAAATGGCGCTATTTATTTTTTATATGCTCTTCATTTGTTGCAAAAGTGACAGAACAGAGTAACCAAAGGTAAAAATTGTACACATCATACTCTACTTTTCTTGCCCTAAATTGAATGAAACATTTTGTAGTACTTTAAAAGCACTCCTAAATATTGGTTATACTATCTCTCTATTCTTTGAACTTATCACACTATGCATTTTATAAATGTTTTAACGCAGAGAGTAGTAGAAGTGTAATAATAAGGCGGGTTACGAGGTAACAGTATCCAAACGTTATTGACGTAAATTCTGTGTTGTTACAGAAGCAGAGAGTTTTATTGTTTTACGGATATTCTTGGAATGACTTATTGCTTCATTTCCATTCATGCTACCACAAAGCTTTGAGGAGTCTATTTTCAAAGAACGAGAACCTTTGCCTCCAGCTACAGTCCTTGAGTTAACCTGGTAATGGTAGCACTAATACTTATAACTCGATATAATAATTATCTATAATGGACATAGATTCTAGTTTGGTTTTTGTATATAACATTCAGTCATCCATAATAGCCATTTCCACTTTAGTGTACAATAAAGTAAGAAATCATCATTACTATCATTGCAATTGCAATATCTTCTGGAAACCTACATCCTGAATGCAATGGTTACCTTAACTTTAACTCAGTATGTTACTAAGCAGTGGTAGTGCACACAGTGAGCTGGAAGGTTGCTCATAAAACAAAATAGGTTTTGTTCTAGCTGCAACGCAGATTTTGAGATTTATGATGAACGAGTGGGCAGTGAACAGTTAGGGTTTGTGCGTAACCATATGCTGTCTTTATGGAGACTTGTATTTACACGTACAAAGTACATACATTCTCACCGTGTGTTTGCTGAAACTAATATTTAAGTTTCATGCTTACCTATTACTACATAGGAATTAATTGTGTTATTTTAATTTTGTGTATAACTTGTATAACTGTATAAGAAACTTTTTTCAACATTCTTTAGGTAAGTATGATATTAAAATGAACGTTTATAATAATAATACTGTGGGAGGGAGAGTCTCTTGCTCTTGTTATTCTGAAATTACCGTTGGAGTTAGGGATGACTTTCTCTTGAGAAAACTACGAGTTACAGTGTTGAGATTCTTCCTTCGTTTAGTTTTGACTTGCTTTACCAGGAATCTTATGAGTTTTCTTGTCTGCTTAATTAGCCTTAAAAGGAGCAGACGTCTTTAACTACCTACGACTAGAAATGAAAGCTTACATATGCATAGCCTCAACCCAAAGATTACAAATAACAGTGAACTGTTTAAGAAACGAGAAATTATGGCGTCTTTTTGTGGCTTTACTTTATTCGCTAAGTAATTAGTAAGGAAAGAAAATTGGTCTACGGAGGAGTAACACTACTATTAAGTCTTCTCTTCTAATTTGTTGTTCATATTGCGTCTTGCAATTGTTAATTTCATTACAAAAATTTTACAATGTATGCGTCATGTTCATTGTTCACTGTAAATTAGACAACCAGTTTTAGGTCAAGGAGGCGGTCACATCGCATCATCAACATTTAAATACAAGAATACTTAATTAACTTTGTCTGCAGAAAGTATTGTTCTTATTTCTGTGAAATAAAACACACTTTCACCATGCTAAATACAAAACATTATATTTCTGTAGTTATCCGTAGGGTCTTTAATGGGTTTCCACTTAATGGCAGCAGAATAAGTTTAATACAAAAATACTAATACTTTCAACCTATAAATATATCCTGGATAAAACGTAATGTGGAAGTTTGTATGCGTATATATATGACTTATATTTAGGTGTAGCTCATTTTTCATTCTCACCCCTTCAGAGACAGAGAGACACACGATGAAGCCGGTTGAAATGTCTTGAGCTTGCTTGGTCGACTTGTCTTGCTCCTTTGCTTCGTTCTTCATTTCACCACGACTTCACTTTACTTTCTACATAGTGCTTTAGCAAATAATATCTGGAAGCTAGAATACGAGTCTAACTTTATAAATGCAGTGTGTTATGTAGCCTAGGTAAGTATATGACGTCAACATACATACAGTCTTGTAACAGTAATCGAGTTGGGTAGCTGAAAGGCTTATAAACTTATAACACTTTGCACTTTTGGTCTTTTCGCCGCACATTCTTAACTTCCTGTCGGTTTCCAGCGGAATCAAAGGATTCCAGTACCTAACCGCATTCACTGGGACTGCAGGTCATCTTTCTTCGTCACTCATAAACTCATAAATTATCAACTAATCTGAACTACTAGCATATAGGTACGTTCTACGCCGAACTATGTATGTACATACATTATTCAATCCGTGTCGTGATTTTGTTATAATTGTGAATAGTATCCATATAAGGAAAGGGTGTAATGTTTGCACTTCTCAGCGTATGGTTACTACCTAAGAGAAATCCGTAATGTCAATTTGTCAGGCATTTAATGTCCGCAAGGTACATACCTACCAGTCTCGTATTACACAGCTAGAACCTTCATATTACTAATTGTTCTCCGTCAGGAACTAAATGCTTGCTTTTTCCGATTGTCAACCTTCTTAACAAATAGTCCACTGAATTAAATCACGTTCTTAAGTGCTTACGGAATACTTATATAAGATTTTCATATTAGCCGCTATACAAACACAACTGTTTACTCGGTTGGACCTATCTCTACTGTCTGTGTCGTGTCTACAAGAAGGAAATTAGTTGGCAGAAATAAAATTTTTATATTGTGTATTGGCACACATAAATGGATGCATCTACATCTCTGCTGTGGCTGGTGCAGTTTTTCGTATTTGGGCTAGAAAATGGATTGATATTGAAGGATATTTATTGAAAGTAATAAAATACAGAAATGACACTTTTATCTCTTGCGTATTCTGTCATTCTTTCCTGTCTGGTGTGGTCTATATTCTACTTGGTATGGTAGTGCATATAGTAATAGGTTTGATCTGGGTTCTTTGTATTGTGTTGGTATTTGTATGGTGCACGTACCTAAATGTAACGTAATCGTAAACCGACCAGAACTCTTCAAAAGGCGCAAGATGGATGATAACCTCACAATAAGCTGAAAATGCAATAAGAGATGACAAGAAAGGGAGTAATGTACACTTTATAGTACCTACGTAGCCGTTTTGCCATAGAGCTGACAGTGAATGAGAAAAAGTGGAATTCATTGGCACGGGATCGTATTCGTTTCTAAGTCATGTATGAATGTAGTGTCATTCCCGGTTTGCACATGCCAATCAATTGTTCGCATCAAAGCACTGTTTGATTTGATTTCTTCTTATCACTGTTGATATTGGATACAAAAACAAAGTGGATGCTAAGATCTGGGACAGAAACACTGCAGGGCCTATAGGTCTATTCAAATACCTCAATCATCTTAAAAGCAGATTTTATTCACACCCACGATGAGCTGGCATTCCATTTAGAGATTGTGTCTCTCTGTGTTAAGAGTGTGTCTGTTATGAATGACGTATCAGCTGATATGCATAATTCAATGCTCCCTTTCTCGTCCACTAAGGAAATGTTCCCCTTTTGCATTACTATACTATTTTTCTATATGTGCAATGAAATTGCAAAAAGAAATGAATGCCAAGCCATGCCACTGATTGCATCAGTAGTGTTTTCCCTCCAGTGGAAAAGTTCACTGTTTATGTCGGGCATTTTTCTATCAGTGACAATAAACGAATGCAATCAAATTGATATATCATGGTTCCTTTTATTCGCTAACAAGGAATGTTCCTCTTTTTATTATGCTCCTATTTTTTCCCAAGAAACGAACGTGTAGGCTAAGTAATGGTAGCTTAGCTTAGCTACTTCTAGTATGAATGAACGAAGGACATCCTTGTGTGTAATGTACGTACGTCTGCAATTTCTTTTGAGGAGGAATGCAATGCATGGGTTGACTGAAAGAAGAGGTAAAGCAAAGCAACAGCAGCTCCCTTGGCTCTGCCAAATCTCCATTCTCTCCGTATAAAAATGCAGATTTAGCACGTATAAATGACAGGATATTGAATAGAAAGTAGAATATTGGATTACGACAACGGCTTCTATTACCTTTTACAACTGATCATATGGAATGGGATTCTTTGTGATGGGAGACCCTCAAACTTCTCTTTAACTATTCAATTCACCGGGACCGTGACACAATATTACATTGTATTACATAAGCTATGCCTCCCGTCCCTACTTTAAAACTTATCAAACGATCCTGTTTCCCGCAGACTAAACCCACGACAGCCTTACACACTTATTTTCAAAATCATTTCCGTTAAGTATGCAAGGAGGAAAACGTCATCAACATACTAAACTTCAATAGGAAATGATATTCCGTCATTTCTCTATGTAGGTACTAGGTAGCTATAGCCTATCACCACCATTGGTATGGTATTGGACAGCACATGCAATGCACTAATAATAAATAGTTTCTTTCAGGACGACACCAATAAAATCCATCTCGCTCGTCGGCTCAATTTTCAACTCTACCTCACGTACTTGTGCTGTCACCGTAGTATAAGCAAAATACATAGTATATGAATTTTCAGTGGATTTTGGTTCTACTACTTAGTTTCCTAGATTTCCCTCATTTCATATGCAATGTCACAAAGAATGTCAAATATGTTTGCTTATTTGTCTGCAGTTCAATACTCTCAAATTCAAAAGAGTTCTCAAAAGTAGATGCAATATTTTGCTTATATTGTGCATTACCTTATCAAAGGATTTCGTGTTAGTTCGGCTCTGTATGTTTGCTGGATGTTTATTTCGTAGTTTTCTACTTTGAAGATTATGCACAATTGTACAGTGAAGAATGTGAATTTCATAAATACCGTGAATTACAAACAGCTGAACTACGTGTTCCTAATAGTGTTGTAATCAGCATTTGTAAAAGATTATGTAGGGCTTCAGGGTAAGTTTTAAACCAAATTCCTGAAAACAATACAGAAGATTAAAGATCTAAAGTTAGCAGTATACAAATAATATTCAGCATACTTTCACAGTCATGGAGAAAGTAAAGTGAAAGTTTCTCGCATAGTTTCGTGTATCCCCCGCAAAGCTTACCGCAGCACTATTGCGTTACAAGGTTACTTTTATCTTTTTGTTTTAAAGAGGTTTTGGCTTATTTTGGTATTATTTATTGCACTTATATTCTAAAGGTATCCAAGTATCTATGTCACCGACTATGAGCGCGCCCAGCCTCTGAGAGCACACAGCCAAAATTTATATGCAAAAAACTTTACTCCTGTTATAGATGAGGGAATGAAAATTGGTACATTGAAACATTTAAAGGCATATAATCAACATGTTCACCAAATTTCATCCCCACAGCTGCTACAGGAAAAAAGTTATTAATGAATAGCATCCAAAAATGAAAATTTTTGTTGATTATTTCAACTATTCATTAACAACTTTTTTCCTGTAGCAGCTGTGGGGATGAAATTTGGTGAAAACGTTGATTTTCTCTTTTAAGTTTTTGTTCTCGTTGATTTTCTCTTGCCAAATCTCATTTCCTCATTTACAATAAGGGCAAAATTATTTGCATATAAATTCTGGTTGTGGGCTCTCAGAGACTGCGTGCGCTCAAAGGCGGTGACATCTATACTATCACTATCACCACTACTAAAATATATTTTGTGTTACTCTTAAATTATACTTGCATTTACATAATACCAACATATAAAATAGTATATTAAAGTAGTTTCGACTTTATTTAAAGCGGAACACCGAAAGAGTGGTATTTCATGTTTACTCATTGACATAAAATCCCGAGTTGAATTTAGTTAGGTGGGTATTTATTCAAAGCGAGTTGCACAAAGTAATTGGCTCTTACATAATATGCTTGCGTACGTGGTATAAAGTATTCATTGATTCAGTATTAGATTTTATGTAAGTGTATGAAAAGTAGAGAATCGTCCTTGTAAGGCTTTTGAAGACACGCTGAACTTTCTAAACTTGTATAGGTACTTAACCTAACCTTTTCCTTGGGAACTCCTTAAATAGATTGTGGTGAGGATTTTTGGTACTAGTTAGCACTACTATACTTGTGGAAACTACAATGGATTCGGTATTTTTGGTTCTTTGAGTTGAAATGAATTTCTTGTTGAAAATAACGCTGACTCTGAAGAGAGTACCTAAATTGTTGATTATGGTGTCTGGGATTTTGAAGTTAGGGAGAAAATGGATGGATTGAAGAAGGTTTTCTTTAGATTGACTTTCACTCGGCACTCGACTCACTTTCCAATCTTATTTTGATTGTGTGTGGTATGGCGGGTGAGTTAACATACGAGTAATGTAAGATCTAGTGTTGTGATGGGATGTGAAATCCGAAAGATATTGTAGCGGAAAGAGAAGTCCAATAGCTGACAGTGCGAGTTGATTCGAATTCGTTTTGTATAAATTGTAATTGAGATAGTGTGACGTAAGGGAACATTTGAGTAAATTGGAATGTATAGGAAGAGTAGGGGAATTGGAGTATAACTAGTTATTCTAGGTATGTATACCTGTCTGTCTTGTTCGTTCAATGTTGATTCAATAGGAACAGACTCTGCAAGTCTTCCAGAATCCAATATGTATCTGCACTGCACGCAGATGGTATCTCATCTAGCATTACATTACATTAGGAGTGCACTTTGCACACTACAGTCTAAAAGTATACCTATAGTAGTACGTATTTGGTGATAAGGCGGAAAAGGGATTATAAAAGTAAGCAGTAAGTACTAGTATGTATATCTGATAAATAAATACGTACTTGGTTGATAATAAAACTGTAAGGGTAGGCATTGCTCTATATATTATGGTATTAGATAGTGATGAAACTGATGATACTTTTGGTCTACTTTTCAGAAATGGGAGTTTGGACTTGCTCATTGGAGACGGGCCCTTGCTGGACTATTATCGAGGCACGGACAATTCTTGTAGTTTAATAGACGTCAGTGATCATGACAAAATCGGTGATGATACCTACGCAGTGGCAATGGCCAAAGGATTCCCACTCAAAGTAAGTCATTCCTTTACTGCTACTATAAGATTCCCACAACTTTTAGCATTCCCCTTTCCCATGAACTCCTTCAAAAATTCTACAATCTTTAAATGCATTTGGCATACTTTCATATAAAGTTTACACTTATCAACCCTTCTTATAAACTTTATATCAAACTTCCACAAAGACTTAAATCAAAGTTTTACCCTATGTCAAAGCTTACCCTTACTTATAAATCGCAGTTCTATCAGCCTGTACTTACTTTCAAGTACTATACCCTAAGTAACAACTTTCTTTTGCATTACTGTAAGTCATGGAAGTGCTGTGTGCAACTTCAATTAAATTTGAAAGTTTATTTACTTTAACATGGATTTTTTAAGAATTTTTGCGTATTTTAAGCAAAATATTCTTGTATAGCATTTTTACTGATAAATACTTAAACCGGGAGTTAAAGTCCTTGACCACTATGGTGTTAGCGTGTTTACCGATGTATAGAATAGAATTCTTACCATGAAACTGTGGTGTTCCATAATTTTAGCAATAATGTCCTATTTGTGCCATTGTGTACTCTACACTGGCAAACAAGTTATTATTTATGATGGAAAATGAGATAGTGCAATAAGCACCTACTTATTCCATGGTAAATTTTTTGCACAGGAAAGTATATCATCTCTTATTGCCAAATACATCGGGAATGGCTACATAGATTACTTACAGGGAAAGTGGTATGGGCAGATGGCTTGTTTCGTCAACTCGCAGCAACTAGGAGCTCGGGTAAGAACTTTTTTCGTTTTCCATTACATATGCATACGTAGGAAGGATTATGTGAATAAAAAACTATACGAGAATTTGCTTTAGGAAGCTACCCGGCTGCTATTTTTTGTAATATGCTATTTGCGCTAGACGATGTCTTGCGCTATAACTTATGATAGTTTGTCATATTTAGTTTTCCTGATTTCTTCGAATACTTGCTTACGCTAGATTATGCAAACTGCAAGTAGTAATACGAATGAATGTACAAGTACAACGAGACTACCTTCTTATCCCTTTTCGTAGGTGTTATGTTAGATTACTATGTTCTCCATATTGTAAGTAGCTTGAAAATTTATTGCGTCTAGACATTTATGTATACCCTACCTTGTCTTTGCCTGCTACGAAAAGTTTTTTCAGTTTTAAAAGCAAACTAATATTCGTTTAGTATTCTTAACTTGATATCTTTGTTTTTTGCTGTAATGCAATAAGCGTGCAAAAATACATTAATTGCCTACTGCATTACCAGAACTGCTGCAGAGATGACTACCTATGTAAACTGTGCATACAAGTTTATTATATGGAATTGTATTGTGTTCGCAAATGTTTTTGTAATCACATTACTTGGTTACACTTGTCAACTTACTCTTACATTGCTTTCATTTTTCTGTCTTCGCAGATAATTTACGCAGGGTGGTTTACATTTTTTCAGGCTTTAGGAGTTGACGCAGTGGCTGGAATGTTCATCATGCTCGGAGTAGGCATGATAGTCGGTCTCTTAATTTTGCTCCTTGAGCTCATTGTTTACAAATATGCCTTGCCATACTTTCGGGCTCAGCCTCGTGGCACTTTGTGGCGCTCGCCTAATCTCATGTTTTTTTCTCAGGTTTGTTCCTCATCTTTTGTTTTTCTTCAATTTATTGTAAATGATTACTTAAAACATGTTACATTGATGATTCGTTTGATTGGGATCTGCCTAAGTGTATTACGAAATATTTATGAATTACTGAATTAATTATGTTGAGGAGTCGAGGTCGAAAATAGATAATGTAAGGATAGAAACGAGTATTTTGTAAGAAAAGGAGAAATGTCAAATGTAAATGGGTAAAGCAATGCAATAAGCCACAATGACAATGGAGTGACGATGAGAAAATGAATTACTTAACTAGTTGTTGTGGTTATTTGAAAGGAAGGTTTGGTTGTCTTGTATGCGATTCTGAGAAGTAGGGTTTGTCTAAGAGCGTTTTGCCTAACATAACAAGTAAAAAGTACATAATAAGGATGACATATATTGGAAAATGTAATATTCTGTTAAGGAGAGTAGAATGTTGGTCGTTGTCATAAGTAGTCTGTCTCTTGTGATTGAATTTACTTGAAAGACTGCTTGAGTTTTCATTTTGTGTAGCCACAACTCTGACTACGGTTAGAGTAACAGTGGGTGCAATAGATATAGGATAGAAAGTCATTGTTCTGCCTTGGTTGGCGGTGTCTTGAGTGGTTAGATGAGGAAAGCTATCTTATTGCTAGTAATGGTAAGTAAAGTATGCCAAAAAGGAAATCCCTCGAATGCTGAGTTGACTTCATTACATTCGTTATGCTTCTGTGGAGGAACTTAAATTAAGTAGCATGTATAGTATACTATAGCTACTGATAATATTTTCCCTTTTCTCTTCTCCTACGTAATAGCATAATACAATGAAGTAACAATTGTACAGTACAGTCGATAAGTATGTGTGTACGGAAGCCAAAAGGAGTCATTTTAAAAGAAAGACACAACGCCAATACACTTTGTAGTACCACGATGCTCTTAACTTAAGATAGTAGTTCACTTTCTCCGTTACAGTTGAAAGCATTTCGAACACAGTCAATATTATAGTAGCTTCTAAGTACTATGTTATGTTGTATCCTGCTCTAAGGCTTTAAGGTTCCTGTATAATGTAAACATTCATGGCCCTTTTTCTTTATACTCTTCCAACATAAAGAGACAACGATACGTTTACGTAAAGAGACTTAAAGTAATAGTCTGTGTGACAGTGTCACTATTAAGTGGCTTCCCTTATTGGCTTTATGGCCTCGTTTCTCCCAATCAAGTCGTACTAAAATAAACTCCTGCGACCACCAAACCTTCATCCTGTCATAAATACTACAGGGTTCTCCAATTCCATACTTACTTATTCTCCAAATACATTGTACATTTCCATTTTCAAAACCTATGTACATTAATAGTGCAATAAAATCATTTAGTCATTTTGATCTGGTCAGAAATTTCTGTATTTCATCGCTTAAAGATCATTTACATATTTTTGGCATGTATATACCAATCCTTTTTTGGAAATTTTCTGCTTTAAACTATGTTTCGCTATACAAATGTGTCCACTGATTAATCGTTAGTTGAAAAAATTGTTAAAAAGCAACTTCCCCCCAGGAAGTTCTTTTGAACCAGTGTTCATTTTCATATTCTGCTACATTAAGTTTGTATACAACATCTAATTTAGCCTGGTATTCAGTTATAGAAAAGACACATGACAAATTTATACTGTTAGCGAAATAATAAAATACTGAGTTGATGGTAGTGGTGAGAAATGTATGATGTGGCAAGGTTGGTTTATTTTTTCATGTTTCAGTATGATATTTAAGTAATAGTGACGGATTATTGTTGTCTTTCTTGATGCATATTGCTTTTAGGTTTTAGTTTAGTTAAGTTACATTTATTCGGCTTTGCTGACTATCTTGTCCTGTCGTGTGTTGATTGCCGACTGGTAGAATTCGTTTGTTGGCGAGAGTGGTGAAAGCAGGGAGTGAGGGTGTACATATAAATACATTATTACTAGATAGGCTTTACGTAAGCTATAAATTCAAAGGAAACCGAGTCAGGTCTTTCCTAGTGTGCTCTGCGGGAAGCAGATAGAAAAGAATGTTGAATGTAGTAGGTAATGCAATTTACGGTTGAGCGTTGAGCTGATTGTCAGTGAATTGGGTTCAACTTTACTCTCACTTGTGTGTAGGTATGCGGAATACTATACATTCATCTATACATTTACAAGTAATTCTACTTCCATAACATAATAACATTATACTATGTCGCATAGGTACTATACATTCAACTTAACACAATACATATCTAACGAAACGGCTCTTCGTCCTTGTTAAGTTCCATTATATCACAGTATTATTATATTTATAGTATGTCTACGTATATATCCACGCTTGGAATAGAGATATGTGCATCCACGTCCTATTGTATTGTGCTTTCCATGTACACAGAGTCGGAGAGATAGAAAATAAAAAAATGGAAAGCGAAAACGGAGAAAAGCTCAAAGCTTCTCGACTTGAGATGACACACATTTGTTGTGTGACGAAAATTGTATCTAAAAACTATAGTAGTCCAACAGATATGTATTTACTGGAAAGAAATGTTGTATTTATTATACATAAATAAACTTGTAGTTTGTAGAACTACTACAGTCTCAAACTATAGGAGTGACATCGCGATCACTGATGCTGGTGTGATGTGTTTACATATCCTGTAGATTAGATACCCATAAAATATTATAGGAATCATTTTTGGAAAAGTTAAGTGTGCCTTATGTAAGGTAAAAGTGTTTCATTCTATTTATGTCCCTATAATAGAGTATGCATCATTTACTAACGACTGTAACGACAGTAAATTGGTATAGGTGAGGCGTAGTATATTACCATTAGGAACATAATGATATTTGAATGTTCTGACTCTCCAGAGTTTAGACTAGACGAGAGTTTAGTGCGGAATGGTTTCTTGAGGGGAATAAGTATAACAAGCTTAGCGAAGCACAAAGTGAAGGTATGCGGTGAGGTGCTTGATTTTCTCCGAAGCAGAAGATTATGTGACCCTGTATCGGAGCAATGTAGCATGGTTAATAGGAATTGTTAAGGGCGGTTGTATCGTCATCTGTCGCGGTGAACTTAACTTGTGCTAAGTTAACTCTTCTAATTTCTTATGTTCTTCTGAACTGAGACCTAATGATTCTCTTGAAGAACAAGTTTAAAAGTAAAACAAGAGAAAGTGGAAAGGGAAAGTAAAGAGTAAACTAGGTGTATCCTACTTATTTCGTTAGCTACGTATTTAGCCTGTAATGAAAGTTATGTATGTACTTTTGTATTCAAGTTTGGAAGAGAGAGAGAAGGGGGCAATGTAGTAACTTGGTAGATTGGAACTTCTGCTTTCTCCCAGTGTATGTAATGTGAACTGTGCTGTATAAGTATATGAGATTGAAGAAAGGAGCCGACAAGACAAGCGACCCAATCGATTTTCTCAAAGAGGATCAGAAGAACACAAACTAAAATAAAATGGATAGTCAAGGGAAGTGAAACCAAGACAGGGAGTGGAAAGAAGGGATACGATAACGCTGCCTAACACCAGATAGAACAGTAATAGTGAGAACGGAATGTTTCCTATAACCTTCTCTTCCATTCCAATAGTTACTTTGCCGTATAACACACATATACATTCAGATTGTTCTGTCTTGTGAGAACTTCTCTAACAGTCCCGTTCAGTTTTCTTCGATTGACGTGAAAAAGGAGAGAGCACTTGTCACCGCAGTACATCGTCTGTATCTACGGGCAGTGTTACTCTCCTGTTCACAGTGGTACATGGTCAGAATTCTCTATAAGGGTTTCTATACTCCTTTCCCTGAGATGTAATTTCCATACTTACTCTTACTAGAAAACTCCAGTATATTCTCTATGATCTACTTTTAAGGACACAATACTTATTTAGTATTTTCAATGTGTATTGTATGTGTGAATTTCATTGTGCCTATGTATTGCGTATTTTTGCTAGAAATCCTATATGTGTACTCAGCCGATTTATACCAAATGGAAGTATCATGGTAGTATTTACAATGAGAAGAATGTGCTCATCTTAAGAAAAATAGGAAGGAAGCACGATACTGGACAAGGGTTTTATTCTCCCTTTAATGCAACCCGGTATGTTCTGACTGACAATGAGAACTGCAATACACAGCCTACTCAGTTAGACTCAAAATAGATGCGCTTCCACTAGTTTCTTCCTTTGTGACCCCATATGTATTCTTATCATATCCTTTCTATATAAAGCAAATACCAAAGTGAATAGTGTGTAATAAGTGATTCGCTCTAAGCGAAAGTTCTGTTCGGTAGTGTAAAGTGTACCACTGTACTATTGTAGGCTAGTCAAAGATACTCATGCTAAACAACACTACATGTAATACATACAAGAACAACACAACCTACTCTTAAAGTATTTTATGTTTGTGAACCTTCCTAGCTCTACGCAATCAATTAAGCTCTAGTGGATAAGTAAAGGCTACTCGTATTTCTCGAATTACACTTGTCTCTATAAATAAAGAGAAAGGAAAACACACTAAGGTTAACCCCCCTCCCCAGTTACATTCAAAACTGTAAACTTTCTGAATGGAAATAATGTTCAAAGGGATTTTTTGCTAGAAATGTTATTACATAATGATATTGAAGGATTTCGTAAAGCCTGCCACGTTTCATGTACTTAGTAGATATTAGTTTTCTTAATGCTGCACGTATTTCTTCAATAAGTAACGAAGGGTTAAATTTTTAAGCATTATTGGAGTGGTTGTAATGTTTATTGCATGTTTTAATTCTAATTCAGGTTTTTAAAGTACCTTTTTATAATAATGGAGAAATATGTAGACTTAAAGTTGATATTTTAGGGCTTTGGAGATGAAATTGTGTAAATGAAAGTACTTAGGTTTACGTGACCGTAAAATAAAGAAAATTATACGTTACGGTAGACATCTCTAGTGGTATCTTCATTTCTTCCTAACGTTTCATGTAGAGTTACTTTCTCCACGGTTCTACTACTGGAGTGAAAAATGTTTTGAGTTTGTATTCAAGTAAAGTTAAGTATTCATGCAAATAGACGAAGTAAAGGGGTCGTAAAGAAACCATTTAGGTGTGCACTGTTATTCCCTAAAGGAGGAAAATGATGTGATATTCCTACTGCGACTTCCTGTGCAATAATTTTTGAAAATTTTCATCCGACTTGCCCTCCTCTGCGCCATTCCAATGGGTTTACTTAGTTCAGCTAAGGGTGGTTCAGTTGAAATTAATTTTCCACTTTTTAGCTCAACGATACATTTTTATGCAGACATAAAATATATTTACTTATAATACAGATAGTACAGATTCAGACGGGAATGCAAATGCATATTCGGGGATGTAATTGGATCGAATGTGCACATAGCCCACTCAAAAGGAATACGACTTCACTGCTTCACAGAGAGGAAGCGAATCCTAGAAGATTACTTAGGAGTTTGTGTGTTGCAATGCAGACATTGTGATTTAGGATAATGTATGTAATGGGAAGTAATGTTTGTTTCGAAATGTAAGACAATGAGCAGACCACATTACAACATGCAGATAGTAATACATCAGGGCTCTAGAAACCTGGAATGCGTTTGAGAATATTTTTCTTTGATACAAACTTTACAAATACCATCCTACAGTATGGAATTAAAGTTCCTTCACATTGACGTTTTCTAGAGGAAATCGACCAATTTTTATTTGTCATTTTGTATTTACAATATTTACATTATGACTAAGAAATCGAGATTTATCCTTTTATGATTAAAAATATCCAAAAGTATACTCTGGAATTTCCAACCTAGGTACATAGTTTTTCAGAAGAAATCCACCAAAACTTTGCCAATTTATATTTATAAGTATACTGTAAATTTGATTATTTTTTATGTTAAAGAAAAGGAGATATTTGTGGTTTTGCGAATAATTGATAATAATGGTGGATAACCACAATATCGTTGTCTTATGTGTAAAAGAATCTTGTGTCAAGATAAAGTCTAAAGTGAGGAACTTTATTTCCACACTGTAGTACAGTGTAGAAAGTGTGTTTGAATTTGTAACGGATTTTTACAGCCCAGTAACAAATAACAACCAATAGTAGAATTCTTATTTAGCTTGGGAGCAGGAGTTATGCTTGTAGCTAATCATTAGAGCTTACTAAGGTATTTATACGTATTATAGATACGTAAAGCCACATTTGAAGGTAGAAAAGGGTCGGAGGGAAAAAGTCATTTATATATGCAATAGTTTACCTAAAGAGATGAAATGTCCCTCTGAAAGTTCTTCTGTGGTTAGGTTTTGTAAAGAAAGACGATATCGCATCACATTACATCACAGCAGGTAGTACATTTACCCGGGCGGGTGAGTTCTTCTGTATTACCTAAGTAAGTAAGAGAATTTCCCTTAACTTCTCCACCCAGCCGACCCGAAAGAGTATTAAAACAGGGGCCATTCCTCTCTTTTACTTTGTCGACTTGCTAAAGAAAGTTACTAAGCTAAATGCCAGGAAAGAGATGAGGAGAGGAAGAAAGTAAGTGCATCTGAGCATAAGAAATGAGTGTCTGTACTTAGTAGAAGTCAAAAAGTATATACTAAGTACACATATACGTATATTTCATCCTTGTCTTCCAATTATATATAGTGTGGTGTAGGAGAAGAAGGTTCCGTATCTACCTACCAGTGGTACTATTTACTAGACTTACGTAAGTAGTTGAAAAGTATCTTTCCCTTTGTAAAGCCGAATGTCCGAACTGTGAGCGTACTTAAAGTATAACAGTTTTAGCACAAGTACTACTAGAATTAAATGTGGTTTAGCAAAAAACATTGTGCTGCACACTAGGTCTACGGTGTACTTTTGTTAAGTGTAATGCTAATAGTTTGTGTTTTCCAAGGAGCTAATAGTTCTAGGAGATTATCATGCATAGAGTCGTCTTGGGGTAGTTACTAATGGACTTCTAGTTCTCGAAAGTACCATACCGTATTGTTACAAGTTTAACTAATACCTAGGACAATGCTGCTCTATTATACGTACACCACGTATTTCAACTAGATAAGCAGAGGAAGAAACAAAGACACCTTCTAGGTACGTCCATTCCATCCTTTAGTGTGTCCTAGTCCTCTTGGTGGTTAATGGAATTGCTACTCCTCTAAAATTGCGCCATTTCCTTCCATTCCATATCACTATTCCATCAAGGATGGATACGTACAGAATTTTATGACGTGACCTTACTTTACTTTAACTTATTCTCCGGAATTATTATGATTATGGTTAGACATCAAATGCTACGCTGCTCAAGTGACAAGGATGAGAATCCTTCCAGAACCCCTGTGCTTTTCTCTATTAAAAAACCTTTGGTGTCCCAAGCTTTTTCAACAGTCAAGTCATACACAACCCATTTTTGGTCAATTTACAAAATATTCCTAGTTGTAGGCATGTGGGATGTAAAATGTATTTTTCATCAAGCTCTCGAGAATACGAATTTATTTCGGGATACTAAGGCTTTGCATAGATATTAAAATTATCCTCCACGTTTTTTGGCTTACAAATGAAATGTGTAGCAGAAGCAATATGACTACTATATAGAAACATTCTCATTTTCCTAAATATACCTGTAACCTTAGTGGAAAAGTTATAGTATTTAGTTAACATATTTAATAACTGGCAAATGAATAACTTATTGTTCTTGTGTGATTTCTTTTCTAAATGAATACCCGATTTTGTTGTGGTGGATGACATTAGTGTATTTACACTGCAGAGTATTAAGGATGGTGTAAACTAGATGAATCTTGACGCTTGTCTTCGTGCAACATAACGATTTCCCAAATGTAATTAAATCATGCTGCATACCACGTAAGATCAAAAAGAAAGAGAAATGAAATTATGGTTTGCATAACTGGAATAATTTCCCTGTCATATAGTATAAAGGAAGAATATTATATTGGAGTCTGATTTTGGCTTGAGAAATCTGTTACGTGAGTTCTTTATCGCAACAAGCGTGAAATCAAACTTCTGTGAAACGGTTCTGTGCCAGCAATCTATATGCTATACTATAACTACGAATGGTTTGTATTATTGTATTCCCCTACGTACTCCAATACCATGAGGTATACACAATCACAGTACAATCGTCAAATATTAGTAATTTTGGTATAAGGGTACACAATGTACACAGTGGTTTTATCTTTTCTCATTTTTGGTTCTCCACCAGATATGGTTTACGTCCTCAGGCTTCCCTTTTGTTCATTTTTCAATGTCTACATAGTTTTTTCTTAGTTCTGCCAATGCCATTTACCATACCAGTCGAGCAGTCGCGTGTTTTTAGTGCACAGTACGGGTTAGATATCTTCCTTTTCCGTTTATTCGCTTTACTGAATTCATTCACTTTATATAAAGAATTTTCTATGTACTTTAATCGTAAGACATATCGGAGTGTAGTGTAGGTAGTATTCGAACTATATTTGTCCTGTGCCATCTTGTAAAAATATTTTATCCGCCTGCATACATATGTGTCTATTCTAGGCTGTGTTTACTATGTACCTAACTGATGTCAGATAAGAAATTTCTATTTTCCTCATTCTTCATCTTAAGCTTACCCATTCAACTCTAAATCAACCCTAGTTTCAGTTTATTTTGCAAATGTTTACTCAAGGCTTAGAACTACACAATGCTCATTCTTTTATTCTTTATCAAAAATGCTAATAATCGCACGCGAATTTCCTATCTTTCCATTCTTCAGTAATGCAAAATGAAAATGAAACCTACATCCAATTGGTAATAATATACACCCTTACGTAATATTATAGACATAAATATTACGTTAAGCAATGAATTTTATCCATCGCGAGCAAATGAGTTATACTCTATTTTTCCCAACAGGTTTTAGCTACATTGGTTGTTCTATTTGTAAATTATTAGACATCCATTTAGATGAGACTTCTAGAATCTTATTGCTATAAAAAACCTATATTTTTTTATTCCAACTTGGTTTCATCATACCGACTAAGATATAATATAATAGTAGTTGCTTTAAATATAACCATGATAACTTTTAAGTGCATCAAAACACATTTCAAGTTGCAGGTCATAATAAAATTACTGACGATTAGATGTAATTTTTTAAATTATTATTTTGTTTGCATGCTTTTTTTCGTCTCTTACTCACTGGGGCACCATTAGAATGACAATTGAATGTCTAATGTAAGTAATGTAGTAATTAAAATGTTAGACTAATTAAAAAAGCTTTGTTAACCACATTAGTATTTGTTATTGTATTTTCTTTACTAGGACCTTACTGATAAAGCGTGTAAGAATGTATGTAATGAATTGTCAAAGTTGAATTGAGATAAGAATTTGAGTTGACCAAATTCTTGATTCTTGAGTTGGTCAATACTGGAATGGTATTGAAAGTTATCCTGTTTTAAAAGCATTTACGGTACTTTTATGAGTTATTTATTACTTATTATTTTTATGAAATTAAAATAGGTTCTATCACCGGATATTATATGCAATACTCACAGTAGCGCACATGGCACATGGAATGCGTATATTGCTGAAAATTTCAAATTATCTCCATCTGTAGCTGTGAGCGTAATATTAGCATTGATTCTATGCTTTAACCAGTTGTGTTTATGACTTTTATTGTTCTTTTTTTCAAAGAAAATTCATAGAATTACCACATCTCTGAATAAATACATAACAATGGTTTTCAACGAAGTAGTTGTAATTTGAAAGGAAACCCTAAATTTTAAAGGGTTTAGGGTGCCTAGCCCTTTAAAAGACAAAAAAAGCATTAGCCTATTTATTTTTCGGGAGTGGAGATTTATTTTAGACTTCATGCATATTACATCAGAACCATATACTATGTTAATGTGTATTTGTAATGGGAGTGATATGAAAAAGTATCCCGGGCAGTACTGAATGAAACCTTGCATCGTAATAATAAGTAAAAAATACTTGTGTACGTGTTTACAATTCGGGGAAGTTCGCAGTTAACTTATTTTCTTTCGCATTTACTGCAAAAGAAAGTACGGCGAAGTTAAGAGATCATTTAGTGTCAAATGAAGAGTATGTTACATTGTGTGAGTTCTCAAGTTATTTATATGTATTTTACTGTGGTGTGTTTTTATTTTGAGTAAGTGAGGAAGCGACTGAATGAATGAATGAGTGAGTTGAAAGCGACAAGTAAATTATAACTCTGGGGAGGTAATGGACTCGTTCTATTTTCATTAGTTACGCTCTATGCCCTTTGTAATAAATAAGGGGAAATGAAAACAAGAGATTTGTCTAAAGTTACACTTTGCCTTTTCCAGAAATTGTATCGATTCATCAACTGTGTCGAGCTGGTCTCTCCACATCATGCTGCCAAGGAATTAGTCAACACTCTCAGACACGGCCAAATTACAAGTTTGTTCCAGAAGAGTGTCAAAAGGGTGAGGAGAAATACCTTCTGTCCTCGTCTTCATTTATTATCTAACAATTTCCGTATTTACTCCTTCCATATTTACCTATTTATTGTCATAACTATGTAATGGTGCGTATTTAAAACTTATAGTAGTGGCAATGGTTGAAATTTTCTTCTATTTACCACTTTGTGTAACTACACTGACTAGAATTCATTCAACGAGTGTATTTTTTCCTAGAAGGAACATGAACAGCGCCGTAGAAGGAAGAGCAAAGCCCAATTTTTTGAAATGATTCAAGAAATTCGAAGGTATGTTATCAATCAATAATCAACTTATAATAAGAGATAACTATTAGTATGCTTAATGAATGGACTGACAGATTTTATCGCAATATTAACATAATATGTATTTACTCTGAAGGTTTAGGTTGTATAGAAATGTTTTGGATATTTGAATACATTAAGCTAATGTGTCGTAAATAAATAGATTTGAATTTCAAGGGGACTCGATTGTAATTATGGAATGAGTTAGGAAATTTAGCTTTCAGAATATGATATATTGTAGGTCATGTAAGGAATACAGAATATAAAGGATCTTATTAACCCCGGGAGTTGTGGTTGTATTAGGAAAAGACTTAGTTTCAATTCAACTCAAAGAGAATCTTAATTGTTTTAGCATTTAAACACGTAAAAAATCAGTTTGTATGTATGACGGAAATAATTTAGACATCAAAGAGAAAGAATGAAGTATACAATAGCGGTTCGTTGGATTGATAAGGTTTATATTGTCCATGGAGAAGTGAGCAATATAATTCCATTTAGCTTTAACTGAGCACAGAGTGGTTAGTCTTTGACTACTAGAGTTTCTTTCTTTGGAGAATGCTTTACTTTCATTCTTTTCTGGACTTTTATAATGGCTTCTTTAGAAGCATTGCAATCTCCGTCAAAACAGACCATACCAAAAAGGAAGAGAGAGAAATAAAAGAAAAGGGAGCCGAATCCGGTAGTCCGGTCCAGCAGAAATTAAATGAATTGTAATAAGAGAAAGAATAGAGACAGAGGATGGAATGTTGTGTAGGCTGATGCGCTATACTTTGGACTTTGAGGAAACAGATAATAAGTATTGAGATCAAACAAATGCATTGCAACTGTAAGTTATATCTTTGTATATGTAACGTGTTACTTGCTCATCTTGTCTTTACTGAATACTAGGCAATTGTCTAGAATTCAGGCAATTGTCTAAGCAGAAGTCTAGACAATGGAAGGCAACATAGGAAATATAGCATTTCAGTAAAACAGTGAGGGGTTCATATGACTTTCTTTAGTAAATCGAATGCAAAGAATAAGGAAAAGATTGTATTCGTGACATTGCTTTCTCCGGAGAAAGTGGGAGAAAGTTGATCAGAATATTTCCATTAGTTAGCTTTGATGTTCTCCCGGTAGTATTAAAAGGGTGAGTTAATATTTTATGGCTTGTATGTAGTGATATGTGAGTAAGAAAGAAAGGGTGGCTAACGAGGTGTGTTTCTTAAATAAAGTCTGGTATATTTATATTGGCCACAGAGCAGTGAGTAACGTCGTAGGGTAAAAAGGTGAAGGGAGATAGAGATAAGCTAGGTTAGAACTTAGAAGGACAAAGTGAAGCTTAGAAAAGAATCGAATTTGGAATTTAGATATGTAGAGACGAATTTGAGCTAGGTACTGGTGAAGGTGAAGGAAAAGCTGATGTATGAATAATTCATTGCAGAGTGCAGAAGGCAGAACGTCAGCAAAGTCTCCAGCAAGAAGACTCACTGGATCTAGACGATAGCAACTCGACAATATACTCAATTCAAGGAAGACTCGAGAGCAACAAACAAATGCCAAAAGTTGTTCGAGTTTTAGGGGAACATGCGGACATATATCAGAATAAGACAGCGTCCATTGCAGCCACTGCTTTGCCGACAAGTCCAACAATTTTAGAAGTGCCAGAGGAATTGTTTCCTGATGTGGATATGCTTGCATTGCCACCCCCTCCTCCTGGATACAGAAACTCTCCCGAAGAGCAACCAGTAGTTCAAGGGCGTTCTGTGAAATCCTCCTTAGCTGACAATAAATCTAAAGATAAAAAGAGCAATGCCAAGAAGAAAATCAAATTTAAAAAGGAGCCGTGCTCTTCCACTTCGTTATTTTCAAGGAGGAAATCTTTTGAGGATCCGGCGGCAGCCGAAGAAGGAATCGCGCATAGGCAGTATTATCACTATCGGAAGAAGAAACAAAGGGAGAAGCTACGAAGGAGACCGGACGGAAGTAGTGACGAAATCTTTGACGATGATTTTGAAGAGGAGGATCTTAACTTGGCAATCTATGGAGGAGATAGCACTGAAGAGTCTATTGGGGATACCGGAGATATCCGCGAACCTGACTCAATGGAGCAGAGTAATTTTAGTTCTATGAGTAAATCCCAAGTGATTGAATTATGGAGATCGTCTGAGATGGATTTGAGGCGACAGTTGGCTCAAGCTCTAAAAGATAAGGAAAGACTCGTCGAAAAATTGGAGGTAGTCACGAAACCGGAAATCCTTGACCCTCCATGACTAGTGGTGGAATTCGATGCTGTAAAAATTTGACCCTTGCCGTATGCTAGCATGCCTAGCATTTACTATCCTAATCAAACTGAAATGGATTTTTAGATACATTTAATATAATTAGAAGTAAATTTAACTACTGTTAAATCGAATTTGGTATTCTATTGTATAGTGCCATGGCTTACCTGTATTCTATGTATACACGATATACATTTCAGTACTTAATAATAATGTAACTGATTAATATACTGTTGACGTCCGTTTACAAACTACGTAAAAACCAGTATTTCTCCATAGTCAGTTTAGAATTACTACTGGTGTTTGAGCAATAATAGTTTTATGGGCAGTTTATGACGTTATTATCATTGTGATTGCCCTTTTAATCGTCTGTATCAACTGGACTACAGATTCAAGAGCAAACTAGACGAATAGAATATCAGTGTGAAGACATCATTCGGTATTGTTTCCGGCAACTGTGCTACACAGTGACGTATCTACAGCCTGAAATTCATCGGTGTGTGATAATTAATACAGCCTATGTAAAACTAGTATTTAATAAAATTCTATTGATTATATTATCAATTGAATGTAGCATAAAATCAATTGTTCAATTGAAATGCCTTCTTGTATGAAGGAGTCCAGTCTGCTCCTCTAACTCTCAGAAAATGACAATTATAAAGTAATTATGATAGTAGTTAAACTAATTAAGCTACGCAAATTAAGTCAAAACAGTTCAAATATGCTGCATTATTAATAATGTTTGATCAAATCTCGAAGTTAAAGTAGCACTGACGTAATCTGTTTAAGACGCAAAATATGTATCTGTTTGTAAATACATTTAATTCTAGTAGAAAAGTCCATGAACATAAATCAAATTTTAATAATGCAAGAAAATACTAAAAGTATGTAGATGCATTATGTCAGGTATTACTGTGTAAATATCAGTAGATAGTAATATCAGTACGCAAAGCTATCGCCTTTAATATTTTCAGAGGCGATTTCACTTTGTCAAAAGTAGAGACAATGTGAATGTTGTTAGTAAATGGTAATATGTACAAAAGTTGTTTCATGTTACTTGTATAACTAGATTCTTGGGAATTGGATTTCTTGAGAAACCTTAAGGAAAACAAATTGTTATTAATAAAAAAAATTGTGGTTACTGGCCGTATTGGTAACTGCATTAGAGTTTATGAAATATTACGAAGAAAGCAAGACCATTTTCTGTATGGTCGATTTGCTGATCTGATCTACTGAATTGTGATAATATTATTATAAAAATATTATACTTAAATTAAATATAACGACAAATGTCAACTCAAATGTCTATTTGCAGCTGAACCATTAATTTTATTATATACTAGACTTAATTATAAAGTATATAGATGTAACTAATAGAACTGTACAGTCAAGAACTACACAACTACACAATTGTAATGTTTATTGTAATTGTAACGCCTGGAATTGTTGGACTGTATGCGGTTGTTGCTCATTTTACACCACGTAATCGTAATATAATCTTAAAGGTATGTACCAATTACTTAACGAGTCTGCTAAGCCAATTTTCATGTAGTTTATGTAGTTGGAGGATCTAGGGGCAAGTGAAATCAATTAAAATGTCAGTAGACAAATAATTAATCCAATATTTGATACTAACTACAATAATTTTGCTTTGCACATAATATTTTATGTGCCCGCTGTGAATATCGCTGAATGTAATTAACTTTAACACTGCATTTACAAAGTGAATACTACAGTTTTAATATATCGGGGATATAGTTATTACTACGAGACTCAAAGCACAATATTGTAATTACATTATCTAAGCGTTTGCAAGATAAATTGAAATTAAGTACAGCATAATTGTAGAGTATCATAATGTGCCATACCACGGCACTTGAATACATACATAATATTACACCACAACTATTTAACTAATACATACGCAAATGATTTGTTCGTGTGTTCGTGTTTGTAGGGGCCTTAGATAAGCAAAATACTTACATAATAGTACATACTGAAATAATATTTATGCGTTTACTACTATAATTACTTGCATTTTAGGAAATCTATAATTAAATTTAAACTAATAATTATTACTCCTATGTATGCGACTATGCAACTTCTAGTCAATAAGAACTACATCCATGATATGGTTTACCTGATATATTGACATCTGTTTTACATGTAGTAATCAATCATGTGCCAAGTTACCTTTTTACAAAATTGTGTGCTATAAATAGATATCACAATAAATACAGAATTGTATTAAAACAATCTCTATCAACGTTACGCACCTTAGAGGTACACGACATGATATGCACCAGGCAATCGTATAAAAATCTGTGTGAAAGAAACTAGAGTATTTATTACTTATAACTTCGTTAAATCAAAAACTATAATCTTTAAGCAGTAATAAGTTGACCATTCTTTGTAGTGCAATGCAATTAGTGCATTATTATTGCTTTTGTACCTACAAACTCATAATAGAACACTGTTTTATTGCACCTCACCTAAAACTTTATGCCCAAGTTAAAATTACTTAATAGAACCTTAAGTGTAAATATTGAATCTTAATGAGTAATACAGTCTGCTTTACGACTTCTTTATTTGTATACAAATTAGTTTTGGTTAGCTGTAGTATCAATTTTAAATAGTTAATAAATATATTCGACAGTGAAAATATAGATAATCACGCAATGACATAGATTTTGCATTGCATACGAAGTACCTTTCATTCGTTGAGGGTGTTACATTAGGTAACTTTAGTAAAACTACGTAAAGCATAATTTCCCTATGTCTATAAAATCATCGCTAAGTATTTATAAATATATACTAAATTGCAGAACTAGTGCAGTGGTAGCATCGGTAGAATATAGTTAGCTAGTTAGTTGCAATAAAGTTGCGACAAAAAACCAAAACAGATTTTCTACGATATCCGATGTTGCGCTTGTACTGGGAATACTGTTGTATTTGCAACAATAGTGAGCACATTAAATATGCATTTAAATAAATTAAACCTTTGGTTAGGTTATAAATGACAAGTAAATTGCATTACACAACCGAAACTGCAACACTAATAAAATACAGATTAGAACGCAAATAATATTATTACAAAGTATGTATTAGAACATGTAAAGTATTACGATATACACAAATCTAAGGTCTATAACTTAACTAAATACTTATTTAACCAATAATAAATTAAAGTCATTAATACACTATGAGTTGTATTGTATGTATACGTACTCGAATGATACTTGCAATTGCGATCACAATAAAAAATGCAATGAATGAACCTAAAAATAAAAATGCCTTATTCGTGACTTGTCTAGTGTTTCCATAATTTATCCAGGCATCTGAAAAAACACACCTTTTAGCTTTTGTCTATAACCAATAATCCATACATAGCATTTCCAGAAGTCTCACATTCTATTTATCGTTGTGTGAAATGAAATTAAGTTAGCTTTACCTGTTCTCACCTCTGTAAACTGTAAACATTTACCGTTTCTCAATAGTAAAAAAATTATCCTTCTACGTGCATAAAGCATAGCATTCCTAATTGATATCCTAAAGTTAAACTCCTATATTACATAACTGTCCAATGCAACGTGTCAATTTGTATTTTCATGAATACATTCATTATCAGTTAATCGGCATACCTATGCACATTTTAGAGTACACGAAACATGTACAATATAAGAAACTTCTGGAGAACTCAGCAGAAATGAACATTGAGATTCAAATGTAAAAACGCCTACCCGCTTAAACAAAGAGCCGAATCAAAAGTTTACAACTGAGAAGTAGGCAGGGAAAAGGCTTCGTGGTTTCTTTCAATTGGTTCAACTCTTGTCCACGAATGTCAACTCAATTTTCCTGTATATTACGGTACAGTTAAGTTTCTTCTACTTTTAGTCAAGTTTTTGGACTTGTTTAGTAAAGAACTAGTTTTCCAGTCGTTACACATTTAACAGTTTCTAATTTCGAACATAAAAAAGTGACAATATGCCCAAAATTTGGGTTTCGCTAGCGTTTTTACTTCTCTTGGGTAAGTTCATTATAACCAGTAAGTTCTATCACCCTAAGTAATCTTATTTCCTAATTGATGTAATGCCGGTTTTCCAAATTTTTACAGGTTTCTTAGGAGCTACCCGAGCAGATGTAACTCTAGATGAATCAGATTTTGAAGGGGAGGGTGTCACACCTAAAGTTGAGAAGGATATTGGAAAAAGTCAGGATGGGTCTCGAACAGATGACGAAGCTGTATCCAGGGAGGAAGAGGCCATTAAAATTGACGGTCTTAATGTTGCCCAAATTAAAGAAATGAGAGAAAAGGCTGAAAAATTTCATTTCCAGGCATGTACAATATATGAAACTTAAAATATACACAAACCCTTTGATTGAATACATTTACCACATAGCGCATTTAGTGAACAAATTGACATTTGTTCTTACTTTTCTTACTTTTTCTTACTTACAGGCTGAGGTCAGTCGAATGATGAAATTAATTATCAACTCATTGTACAAAAATAAGGAAATTTTCCTTAGAGAGTTGATCTCAAATGCTTCGGATGCCCTTGACAAGCTTAGACTTCTAGCTTTAACAGATAAATCAATCCTTGATGCCACGGATGAGTTTAGTATACGTATCCAGGTAGACAAAGAGAATCATCTATTGAACATCGTCGATACTGGAGTTGGTATGACTAAAGAAGAGCTTGTAAAAAATCTCGGGACAATTGCAAAATCTGGAACGAGTGACTTTTTGAATAAAATGCAAGATGCTGCAGATGCTCAACAACTTACAGATCTTATCGGACAGTTTGGTGTTGGATTTTACTCTTCATTCCTTGGTAAGCTTGGCTCAGTAAACATTTTGAAAAAAAAGACAAATGTTTATTCTGAAGCATAATTTTGAAAAATATTTTAGTTGCTGATCGTGTTATCGTTACAAGCAAATCAAATGATGATCCGGTACAGCATATTTGGGAATCTGATGCCGCTGAGTTTTCGGTTGTTGATGATCCAAGAGGAGACACTTTGAAACGAGGAACCCAAATCAGGTAATGTGGCTTTTTAATTGCATTACGCAAAGTCGAAATTAATGGGAGTTTTCACATTGTATATTTCTGTTATGCAGTTTGAAAATGAAACCTGAGGCAACAAGTTATCTTGAAGATGGAACTATCAGGAACTTAGTGAAAAAATACTCTCAGTTTATAAATTTCCCTATTTATTTGTGGGCTGAAAAGGTATGTTAACGCAGTTTACAACTTTGGCATTCTGTTTTATAAATTACTTAAATGAGTAGAACTATATTTTATTTCGTGTTAATCGTGCTTAATGAAGATTATATGTTGTAACGTTGATAATTAATTTCCCTTTCCGTACAGACTGTCGAAGAAGAAGTTCCAGTGGACGAGGAAGATGAGAAAGCAGAAGAGAAAAAGGAAGACGCCATTGATGAAGATGATGATGCTAAGGTTGAAGAATCCACTGAAACTGACAAGCCAAAAACAAAGAAGGTTTCAAAAACTGTCTACGATTGGGAACTTGTAAATGAATCAAAGCCCATATGGACAAGAAAACCTGGTCAAGTAGAAGATCCTGAATACGACGAATTTTATAAAAGTTTGACAAAGGATTCCCAAGCTCCATTGGCCAAAACACATTTCATCGCCGAAGGAGAAGTTACATTCAAAGCTTTGCTTTTCGTTCCAGCCGTTCAGCCCTCCGAAAGTTTTAATAGATACGGAACCCGAACTGATAACATTAAACTGTACGTTAGACGCGTTTTCATCACTGACGACTTCCAAGAAATGATGCCCAACTACTTAGCATTTGTTCGGGGTGTTGTTGATTCTGACGATTTACCTTTGAATGTTTCCCGTGAAACTTTACAACAAAGTAAACTTATCAAGGTCATTCGAAAGAAGCTCATCCGGAAGACACTAGATATGCTGAAGAAGATGGAAGGAGAAGATTACAATAAGTTTTGGAAGGAATATTCCACAAATATTAAACTGGGTACCATTGAAGATACAGCCAATAAAAGTAGATTAGCCAAGCTTCTCAGATTCAGCACATCTGCCGGGCCTGGATTATCATCTCTGACAGAATACGTATCAAGGATGAAGGATAAGCAAGATGCTATTTATTACATGGCAGGATCTTCCCGAGATGAAGTTGAACGATCACCTTTTGTTGAACGTCTGCTTAAAAAAGGATATGAAGTTATTTATCTTACAGAGGCCGTTGATGAATATTGCATTGGTGCTCTTCCAGAATTTGAAGGCAAGAAGTTCCAAAACGTAGCAAAGGAAGGATTCAGTCTTGCTGATGGAAAAGCCAAAGATAAGCTTGAAGAATCGAAGAAAGTATTTGAGCCTTTAACTAAATGGTTGGGTGAAAATGCCCTTAAAGATCAAGTAAGCCTTTCATTTTATGGCTGTTATTTGCTTCTTACCTGTAACCTTGCATGGTAAAAAATGCGTATTTTAATTAAGTAATTATATCTATTTTTCTTTAATTGGGTTAAGTGGTAAATAATCTTCCTCTCCTGTAGTCTATGTGAAAATAACCTTTCAAAATATCGGAATGATATTAGGGCATACTAATTTTATACCTCCAATACTATAACTAAATACTAAATCCATTAATTACTATCCTTAGCCTTGCTACATCTACACTACACCCCAAAAATATCGTAGAATTCTTCCATTAGAAATAGTATTGTGTAGTATGGCAATGCAAAACTAGTACTTTTGCTATGTAATTTCATGTACTAAAATAAGTAGTATGTAAAAAATGGTGATGGATGGTGACGGTTACGAATGCTTTGCCTGATTTAATTAGATTTCAAAAGCTCTGGTTTCGGAACGTCTTTCTAATTCTCCTTGTGCGTTGGTGGCCGGTTTATATGGTTGGACTGGAAACATGGAGCGTATGGCTTTATCCAACCCTCATCAAAAGGCTGATGATGTCTCTAAATCGTAAGTTGTTAATTAAATGAATATTTTAGATTCTGAAAGCTGAGGTTAGTGAGAGGCTTGACAAAAGCCCTTCCGCTTTGGTTACATCCCGTTTCGGATGGACAGGAAATATGGAGAGAATAATCACATCCCAGACCCACTCTAAGGCTGGGGATGTGAGCAAAGAGTATGGGATTGTTTGTTATTATGTTGGGTATAATTGAGGTGGAGGATTATGACTAAATAGAAAAGTTGATAGAATATTCGCAGATGTAAAGATGTAATGTATATAGACTAATTTAATTGTCAATCTTTATAGGTATTATCTAAGTCAGAAGAAAACAATGGAGATTAACCCTAGACATCCTCTTGTCAAAGAACTGCTTCGACGAGTAAACGATGACCCTGCTGATCCTGTTGCAAAAGAGACCGCACTTATGATGTTCAGAACAGCGACACTCAGATCAGGTTACATGCTCAAGGACACAGTAGAGTTTGCTGAGACTGTGGAACAGATGATGAGACAAACCCTAGGAGTTCCACTTGACGAAGAGGTGACAGTTTGTTTATTTTGTATTCGTGAGTTTAGTATTGATTCTATAAACTTGCAATTGGATTTTCAATCTTGAAATTTTATTCCCACAGATTGACGAAGATGAAGCTGATGCTCCAGAAGAAGAAGATACTCAAGCCCAAGAGGAAGATGCCGAAGATGATGGCAAAGGTGATAGCGTTGACACAGAACGTGACGAGTTGTGAAATTAACATCTCATAGATAATTAAATTATTAATTATATTGACCTAACGAAAGTACATTTCACAAATTCACTGTACAGATTGCAGAACACAACCGAAACCATGTAACGTTATACACATGTAACTTTACCAAAAATTACAACAATGACTGTGTTAGGTTCAGTTAAATGCTGTACTTACATGTATTTAAGTTAAGAACCATATTTAAGAGTGTGAGTATTAATTTGCATAAAACTTAATTCTAGACATAAGTACAGTCAACTCATTAGGATATTTTGATTTAAATGCTTACTTAAACCTATTTATACATGTCCAGATTGCAAACAAGGTCATCTTTCTTATTGTTATTGTTGTAATATTATTGCGTATTGTATTTCTTCCATGTCAAAATTGCACTGAGTCCAAAATGCAACGCAAATATTAGAGTAGAACATTTAAAATCCATTCAATTTCAATGGGAACACTTTGTATTCATATAATTTATTCTCGTTACTTTTTAAGTGTGGTAGTGTGGTGTATTTTTGTGTGTCATTTGTTAGTAGTAGAGTTAGAGTACAGAATTTAGAAATTAAGGCGTAAACTATTCAAATAAATAATGAAAACGAAGGAAATGAATGAAATTTTGCTTACCGAATACGGTGTACTTACAATTAGAAATTACTGGATCTTTCTCATAAACAACTTTCCAATATAGTCAGTTATTTATCATTATTGGTGCCGTATCTTAAGGAAGAGCAATTCAGATTTAACATTGTGGTAAATATTACATTGGCCTTTGATTGTCAATAGAATTTGTAATAAACCAATAATAAAAAAATAAAAATGAAAAATTGAATAGATTGTTCGCTAATTTCTAATTCATTGAACACGGTGTTGCACATTGCACTAATTACACGCACATGTTCGGCAAAAAAATTTAAATAAAATGGAAAAGTCTTTCAGTTTTTCTACACAATAATCTCACCTAAAACGTCAACGCAAGATTTTCATTTCCATGGATACCGTAGTAATTTCCAAAGCAGCACGATTATCAAACAAAATGAAAGTTGAGGAAGTTGCATTTTCGTAATTTTATGAACTGTTGAAGTTGAAGTAAGCCCTCTCTAATTTTAACATTTTTACCCTTGCAACTTGATCCAACTTTTTCCATGACCTTTATTTTCACATCGGTAACTCGGTAAAGTTAGATTAATCGTATCTTCTGCGCTATTTTATACAAAACTCTTGATTCATATAGGTAAGACTGACTGGTAATGTGAAAATAACGAAAATACTTGCATTCAAGTTATTTACAAAACTTCTTAGTTGAGCTTTATTTTATGACAGAATTTTAGAAAAATTGTGTGGTTTACTTTAGTGTGTGTTTGTTAATGATCAGATATGGCAGAAGGAAACGTGGACCCGGAGGATTTAATTGAAAGCGAAGTTGCTTCAAAGCTTGGTAAAATACAATGACCTCTATATCCTTTTGTATTTAATAATATTGAAAACTTGGGAAAGTTTTACTAAATTACGCAAAAATTTTCTTATGTATAATGACAATTTATTATAACTTTTTGCAGATAATTTTGGGGAAGAAAAAAAGGATTCTTCTGATTATTTATTCTTTGCGGATGCTCAAGAAAATGCAGGGGGTGAAGGCGAGAACGCAATTGCTACAGACCTTGATTCGAACACAATCGTTCAATTAGCTAAAGCTAAAAGGAACCGCAATAGAAATCGGAGACGGCGAAATAAAAATCGGCAGTCAACCGATAGCGCGGAAAATCCAGGTTGGAATTTCAACAGCGATTTTGACGACTCTAAAATATCGGACATGGGAAGTAATGATACTCTTGTAGGAACAGATACAGAAGATACAAAAATAGTCGTAACCGTTACCGACATTTCCCTTTCATCAGATGAAGTTCCTCATGAAAATAACCTTGAACAAATTGTCGAGGGTAATTCATCGGTAAGTTATTTCTATTGCAAATTATAAATTCTATTTTGTACAACTAAATGAAAAGGGGCATTCCGCAATACGCATTTTGTTGCAGACTACAATAGTTGAACGAATCGATGAAGATTCCACCCATAGCATTTCACAAAATTCTGCGGATGTTGAAAATAAAGATTCCAACGCATCAGGCGGTTTTTCTTATGAAAATAACCCTGGGGACACTTTTGAAGGTTACTCATCAGTAAGTCATTATACACTACAAATTATAAAGCATGCATTATAAATTGCACTTAAATGTAAAAGATATTTCAGAATTCTAGATTTTTTTTGTTCTAGATTACATTTGATGATCGGACCGAGTGCAATGCAACTCTTGGTATTTCACAAAATTCGATAGAAGTTAAAAATGAGGAGAGTGACAGCAATGCCAGCAATGGTGAAAATGGTCCATTCCCAATTTCTTCGGACTTAAATATTATTTATCAAGCCGATGGAGTGATAATTCCCCAAATGGTAATAAACTGTATTCCTTATTAGGAATTTTAGCCAACATAATTATTTCTGGTATATTATGCATAAATTGACTTTCTACCTGCAGGGTAATTCGGAAGGTGAAGTTAACTCCGAAGAGAAAACAATCAATAGTGACACTTTGGAGGATTCAAGTGAATACTACTCGTTCACAAACCAGGAAAATTCCTCAAACAACACTTCCTTTTCTCAGGATGTAAAATCTGAAATAGAAGTAATTCGCCAAGATAACCCTGTTGAATCTGAAATTATTGTGAATTCCGGCTTGGAAGAAAACTTAACCTCTTGTAACACATCTAACTCCTATGTCCACCTTCAAGTTCCCAATCCAAGTATTGAACACCTCGAAGGTAATGAGTTCAATGGTTATGGTGCCGACCGTGGAACAACTCCTGGGGTACTTTCTTCATTTGAAAGTGAAAATAAATATATTGGTTCTACGCCCTCTCCGACCGAGGTGGGAGAAATACTTCAGCAAGCTTGCATTATAGTGGAACAAGGTATGAAATCAAGCTCGAATTTAAATGTATGGGGAGTTGATGCTACCAGTGCTATTCAGACTTCTGAAGAAGATGACAGTTTAGGTATAATTTTTAATTCCTTTTTATTGCTACCAAAAATTCCAAAGAGAAAGTCATTACTCGGTACCATTATATTACAAACATTGTTAAGAATTATAAATATACAATCATCATTTAAATATTAAATTATTAATCACAATGCATTTAGTATCAAACACAAGTTTGTTTCCCAAAGAACTGTCCACAACCGAAGAGCAAGGAATGGCTCCTGTGTCTAATGTCAATGACCTGGGTCAGGATATTAATGATGAGACTGACGTTACTGATTCCAAACCAGTTTTCCCAACTCGTGTTTCATCAGTTGACTTTGAAAACACTAGCATCGCACTGAGTTTGGAAGAGAGAGCTTCGGTATACTCCTAAAACAAAAAAATACTTGAAATTAGCAAAAAAGACTGAAAATTACCGAATTAAAACATTATAACATTTCAGGTAGGAGTTATTGAAGGTACTGAACCAGAATATGATGTGTCCTCTATTCTTTCTCTGTTATCGCAAACTAACAGCAAAACTGGAGAAAGCAAAAACGAAGGTGAAAGTAGTAATCCCTTCGAAAATAAATCCAGTGTAAATGTGCTATACCAATCTGAGGTACAGGTAACTAGCCCAGAACTGAACTTGCATAATATAATGTAGTGATATTGTTCAAGATATCTGAATACATAAACATTAGTATAGTATTTGTATTTACTAATTTGTATACACTAATAAATAGTTGTTTGAGTGAGCGCTGTGTAATGCATGTTGTATGAAATTAGGTTCACTCTTCAACATATTCTTCTGTAATAAAAACAAACGCTGAGGCTTTGGACAAACTAAATAGAGAGTGGGATGCATTTGCAAACGAGGAAGATCGCTTGAACAATAATTATTGGCCACAAGACACGAAATCAGAAATTAATTTACTTAATGAAAACGTAGAATTGGAGACCGAACTAAAGACTGTCCCTTCCACCGCTAAGACGGGTGAACAATCTGCAAGAGTTAACTCCAGACGGGACCAAGGGATACAATCCAATATTACCAAAAATGTATGGAGCGTAGGTACATCTACCGTTCAGCAGGCTTTAGTCGGAGCACAAATTGAAGACGAAGGTATGATTCATTTTACAATGTGTAAGGTCAATTTTAATTTCTTATTAAAGTTAACCAAATATATTTTTGTCTATAAAGAACAAAACAAGGAGATTTCAAAGTGGTCCTGGAAAAATCTTTTCCCGTGCAGTGGACGCAGTAAATCGAGAGACCGACAAGGCAAGAGGCAAAGTAATTCCGCAGTTAACATTGCTGAAGGAGAATTTCGGAAGAAACGAGGACTGTCCTTGCCAAGATTTAAAGGCATTATAACTACAGATGTGGCCACTGAAAACATCCGACGCTTGCCACGACGCTAAAATCGCCAAACAAACCACCCTGCATACTGTTTTATATCATTTTATTATCTTCCTGCCTTCCTTAAAGGGGTTTCTAAATTCAAGTTATTAGTAAGTTAAGTGAGAAGCGACTGTCGGAATGTAGCAAATTCCAAATTGTTATGTACATTAGTTATCATCTATTAAAGAAATATTCATATATTATCCGTGTACCATTTCCGAGTCTTGTTACCCAAATATTACGATAGTTTACCACTAGGCTTTTGGTACCGCAGATGTACCAAAGCAAAGTTCTGTATTTGGATGGGTGGGTGTACTCATTGACAACCTTAAAAATTACATGGTACATTGTAATTATATTATATTGCATAGAGATAAATCGTCATTAAATCTAAAAATAATATCGAATGTTGCAAGAAGTTATTTAATACGTGAGAATCATTGGTGATCCCAGAATGTTCCTCTAACCATTAAATATCTACATAATAAATTTGCCGACTGAGGGATATATCTCGGAACAGAGAATAAAGTGCTAGGCACTTCAAGTAATTCGTATGTAGTTTACCGACTCGTTGCAGTTGTATTTCTGGCTTATATGCATTCACGAAATCCATTGGTAAATTAGTAAATTGATTTATACAACACGTAGACATTTACATGGATGGTTTATGGTAAGTAATTTACCAAACGCAATGTTTGACTGCACTCCACCAAACACAATCGCACATTCGTTCATATACCTTTTGTACTTTTGTATGTATGTAATGGGTGCAGTTTCTAGGAGGTACATAGTACATTATTGATATTAATCAAATGAATGTTGAAGAATTCGTGGTAGTGTAGTAGCTTTTCTGAATCCAATGCTTAAGTAAAGGAATCCGAATGAATTCAAAAATAATTTTCAGCAAAATGTTGGTCACGGTATATGTCAATGTCACTAAGCTAGCAGTTAAGAATTTTAAAGCGATATTATAGCAGAGTATTTAGTAAGATATTTTACCTACATCATTGCAGTATCTTACCATCAGGCAGAGAAGATAATGCTTTCGATTTGTACATACCCTATAGCAGAAATGTATTCGTAAATTGTTTAACAAAAGTGGCACTGTTATAACTATACTAAAAATTTGATCCAAAGTGAGCTTTGAAAGTTTTATCTTACTAAGTTATTCATAACTGCATTTGGTAGTTTTAATTACCGAGAAAAATGGTTTTCAATTTTAAGTCTGGTAATCTGGTAGCTGGTTGCACAATAGCAAGAACAAGAACACATTGTACTTATGGAATGAATAATGTGTACGAAGAGTATTGAATTCCGCAGAATTACAAACCTTCAAGTTAAGAATTAAATAGATCAAAACATCTAGAATGCTATATATAGTTCCTTTGAAAGTTTACATCAAACAAACATTCTGCAATTTTGCTGGTTGACGTTGGTTGAAGTTGAAGACCCGAGAAATAAGGATAATATCGTATGTATTTTATTTCTGTCTTATTTTACTTTCACATTTTTACATATACAATCTGTCCTATTGTGTATATACCGGATATAGCTCGGAAATATAACAGATTCCGAATTCTGACGGAGAATTATTTTACAAAAGCCTTGAAACGTGAGAAGCAATTTCATGTTATAAGTAACGGTTATAGCGTTACAGTATACGGGCTACTCTGTATATTTTGATAGTGGATAACAAATAACAATAGCAGTTACAGCCATTATGGTAAATCAGTGAAGATGAAAAACATCTGAGAAGAGATTACATTGATTATAGCATTATAGTCACTAAACTGCACAATACGTCTGCAATCATTTTATTTACTTGCACTTCACCGATACAAATTTGGTAAGCAATTCATAATGAACTGTTAAATTCTCAAAAGCTAAATGTGCTCGGAAGAAATTTTTGGCAAATATTATCAAATAGGTGAAAAATTATTAATTGTACTTTTTTCGGATACATATCTTGTTTCTTAATCAAATGGGTTCTAGCACTTTTACACATTCTCTAACCGACCCAGGAACTGTAACACACTTATTAAGGAGAATGCCTACATTTACTAAGCCGGCAGAGCAAATCCCGAAGAAATAGAAATTGAAATCACTATATGCACTATTGCGAGAAGAAAAAATAGAATACATTGTATTCTCCCAAAATACATCTTTAGCTTGTGGCTTCTAGTAATATATTATACTAAAGGAGTTTTGAGTTTCTTAAATAGCCATGCGGAATAACTTCAGGGACAATAAATACAGAGCAGAACAGAGAAAGAAAACCTCCTTACTAACTTACTATTCGAATATGTAAGGAATGCATGTCTTGTTAGGAAACTTAGTATAATATATACAGTAAATGGTACACGGTATGCTAAAAGTAACCCAAATACTGCAAACCTTGCATGCAACACTAAGTACCAACAATTTATTTTGCGTTCACTTTACTAATAAGTCCTAAAAATCTCAATAAGATTTAATTAGGCTTATTAAGTTTTTAATTTTTTGCTAAAAGTTTTTGCAAAGGTAACTAAAATTTTACTTTTCATGATTACTTCCATGCTTTCAATATAAACATAAGCAAAACACAAAATCCATTTTGTATTCATCATCTCACAGAAGAGCTCACTTAAATACATGCACAAAGCTTTTAGGTGTCAATTAAAGTTTGCATGTGGTGAAAAAGAGTTGATTGTCATATTTAATAAGAATCCTTACGTACAAAATGTTATATTATTATGTGATCAAGATATGTTCCTAATCTGTGCTTATATTTGTAAAGCTCTTAGAGATGAAAATGTGGAAAGATAGTAAATATATAGGAAATATATAGGAAAAATAATTTAGTTGGTTAGATTGGATAGGGAAGCCTTTAAATCAGCTTAACGCTTAGTTAGATACTATACTTACGATTTAGTGAAGGCTATATTACGTGTACACAGAGAGCGTATACTGAAGAGACTACATTACAACTGGAAGAATAAGGTCTAGTAGCCGTAGTAGTTGTAGTTGTACTACTACACAGAGATTACATACTAGAGAGTATTAAACCGTTTATACCGCACCAAAACACACCTCAAACAAAAGTCAGAGACTTGCACTTATATGTATTTGATTCTGTATCAGTATAGTAACAATGTTGGAGGATATTAGAGTATTATTTGGTATATGGTACAAAGCACAAGTTTTTAGCACTACTAGACATCAAAGACACATAGTAGGTATATGTAAACTGGGATATAAGTACATTAAGTGTATTACTTTGCTTTGTGTATTCAACTTGAACCATGATACAAAAGCTTATATAGAAAATACAAACAGAAAACCGAATGAACAAACTATTATCCAATATTTGTCGGGATATAACGTATATCCTTGTCAGTTTATCACGTCTACTGTGTGCAGAATAATATTCAGTCACATCACAGTACATATGCACATAATTTAGTTTGCATTGTGCACTGTATTGTATATGTACGAGCACTATGTATTTGATTAGTCTGTGTTATGTTGTTTAGGTATAGTTGTAAGGGAATAGTAAAATTACTAGTGCTACGAATACAAATATGAAAATTGGAAGGAGAACAGTGAACTTATTTAATTTCATTATATACCAGTAGTATAAGAGTGCATTGTACAAGTGAATCTTTGAAATCTATCTCTCTAAAGCAAAAACATATGAAAAAGTGCATTTCTCTTGCAGTCTGCAGTTGAATGCAGACATATTAAAATGCACCGTAGTAAAAGACATTTACCTGTCTACCGCATTACTATAAGTATAACGAGGTATTAGTTAAATTCGTGGTATAAATATAGTAGAGGCTACTTATCTCTGTTTGTATTGCAATTGCATATGTACAGGAAGAGTAGTAGAACAAGTGTATTTTATATTCTATACTGCATCACTTTATCCAATATGGACATATGGACAATGACAATAATGACACACCAAGTCAATTGGGAATTTGACAGCACAAAAATATAAGAGAAAGTAGACATTTAAAAGTAGGTAGCTCATCAACACAGTGGACAATGAAAAACATTTCTGAATTGCTTTCACATTCACATAAGAATCGATTACTCCCATTACACCTGAGTCAGAGTCAAAACCAAGGAATTCCAAAGTAATTGTTGACTCTTGGCTCCAGATTTTAAATCGAATCAATTTATCTTCTCGGAATTACAATAACAGTCATCAGTGCTTCGGGAGTCTTTAGCTTTAGTAGCCAGTCACGGATTTCACCTTTCAAAATGGTCATGGACATTGTTGACCACTCGTCATATTCGGTACTGTTAACCTAATACCGGTAAGTTAGAGTTAGCAGTTTAAAATGGTGAAATCTTTGCTAAATTAACTATAAAATGTTATAAACCCAAAACTCACGATAATTCATTCCTCTATGACATTGGTGTCGGGGAATGAATTTTTCCAAAAGGTCGTGACCAGAAAATTTGCCTCGGGGAAGTTACCGCATGACTCACTAAGACTTGTGACATGACCTTAGTTAACTTCCAATTGTTACATAGGTCATGTCATATTGGTTATTTTATTAGTCAAGTCAGCTGAATTTTTTGTAGAACATAACATTCTGTAACATTTTATATAAAATATGACTCATTTCATCGTGATCGTGTGTCATGTCATCATTGGTACGTAATACCTAATAATATTGATTAAGTACTAATGATGTATTAGCTTTTGAATATTCAATTATTATAATGCTGTTCCTTTTCATAACCTGAATTCGTGCCACATTGTTGAAATCATATTTATTTATTCCGTACTATTTAATTCGGAATATAATATTTATTAATGAGTTATTAGTTATTATCCGTTATATATTATGATTAAAATGAACGAAAGGAAAGTATTCCATGAGTTTGTATGATTTGTCAAAGTCAAAGTACAGTCTAAAATCTTGAAAAAGTGCAGTTCGTAAATGTTTTAGTGATAAACTTTTAAAGTCCTATGGTATGGACTATGGACTAACTGAAGTACAGAGAAATGTTGCCTCATACAGACTATCTTTTCATATACAAGTCTAAATACAAAATCAATAAACGGTTACGTTACGGTTTACACTTTACACTTATAACTTAAGCAGCCTAATCAGAAAATTTGTGTTTTATCCGGTGTAAAGAGTAGGAATCGTTGTATCGTTATCGTCGAAAAGTTTGTTGAATGTTAGATTAGTGAAATCCGTTCAGTAGACTAAAATTACTCACTAATCCCTTTGTTAATTTGTGTGGTGAAGTTAATGCAAAACTAATTTAATGTAATTTTTGGATTCTGGAGGCAGGTGTTTTCCGATGACTAACTGACTAACAGTAACTGCTATTTCTGGCTGACAAAGTTTTCTGCCACTGGTGACTAGTGTGATGCAATTTGAGCAGAAGAATGGAAATCAACGTTAAATTACTTTTCAAAATTGAAGAAATCCTTTGATTTTTTCGTCATTATTTGTTCGACTTTTAGGTAGTGGATATTTTAAAGTTTAGAATAGAGTAATATTTATTACAAAATAAAACTATTCTTGCTTCATAAAGAATGTCATAAGATGAACGGTTGTAATTTGTAAACACAGAACTTAATTCTTTTAAACCTGCTAATTATTGAATTTTAAAGAAGTAGATAAAGTAAAGTATAATGTAAATGTGCACAAGAACAGAGTTTAAATATTTTTTAAAGTTTTGATTAGTTTCTATAATATGAGTTCAAAAAAATGTTGAGCTCTTAAAAGATTTGATGTAAAATCTGGTATTGTATTTTTTATGAAATTGTATTTTCTGACAAAATACAATTTCTCTTTTAACCCAACAAAGTGAAACCTATGAAGTAAAATACATTGGCTCATGTTATGTGTAGTCAACGTGGGGATAATGCTTTTAACTGATCTTAGAAGTAGACATTGACCCTACTTTTTCAATTAATTTTTATTAAGCCCTTTACTTTATTAAAATACTAAATAGACTTTAATGGTTTAGAAGTAGTGTAACATGGACATCAATATACTGGGAATTTTCAGTATTGCACTGGTTTAGCGCGTAGATATTTTTGTTATGGGTTATTATAATAAAACTAGTCATAAGCAGTTCTTCTTAATGCGTAATAACCTGTTTATATTTTTGTTGGCAAGAACATAACATTACTTATTCAGTTTTGTTGTATTTCAATAATAAGTTATGTCTATGTAAATGCAAGTCATTGACAGTCAAAAATTTTAAATACATCGATTATGTAAATTAACTTTCAGGTTTATTGAAAGGAAAGAATATATTTTCTGGTATTTTTCTAACTTATAATTTAATATAGTAAAAAAGTAAGTGTAAGCATATAGATAGATAACGCATGAATGCTTAAAAATTCCTTATATTGTGAAAATTTTTAAGTGCCTAAATGTTCATGCCCACATAGGAAGTGAGTTTGCATGAATATCCCATGAATCACCTACGAATATATTATTTCTTTTGTAGTTATTATATGGAAGCTTGACTATATAAATATAGCAAACAGATACCTATGTCACTTTGTAATATGTGTGTGAACGCGTACATCATTGAGAATGTTAACTTATTTATGCCATTAGGTTTCCCGATTGCATTCATTGAATATTGAATTGCAGCTTGCGGAGATGAGATAGGCGTAAGGCACGTTAAGGATATAAGATGTTCTGTTCGACAAAAATAACACATCTGGCTTAACTTTCTTGACTCAACTTATGCCATTTGTCCCCGACATCGGAGTAGGAAACGTGGAAATTTCAAACCGTCTAACTAGAAGAATTAAGAGAAAGCTTACTTCCTGGGTTAATCTATATAGTAGCCGAATCGTGCTAATCTAAGTTGCAAAGTTCCGGGCGCTAAGAGGTAAAATTTATTCATTCTATAGCATTTATTAATTTTTATTAATACTATTGGTTGTACCATATATCATATGGAATACTGATTACTTCGTGCATACGTGCGAAGTACTTATAAGCACAAAGTGTTCATTTCAATATCTATTTTGATGATACGCTCTATAAGCTAAGCTGTGTAAAATAGTGCTAATTTTTAACTGAACAAAATGTCAATTCAAATGTTTTTGCAAAATATACTGCTGCAAGCACTGAATATCCCATTTATTTTAAAATAAGTAAGACTTCTTTTGTGCACCATCTAAACGGTTAATGTTACCATAGATTTGGAATAAGACTAGCTAGGCTAGATTTTCTACCTTGGCACACTGGCACACACATGTGTGAATTGTATGCTATTGATGTTATGGGTGAACGCTTTTGTAAAGCTAGAAATATTCTGATGTGTGTAATGTAATATGAACATTACATTGTAGTACCACTGTGTACACAATTTGTCATTTTCTTTTTCTTGTATAAGAGGATCAAAATGTAATGGTAAATGGTAACGTAAGTCAAATTTTACGGCTTACGAAAACTTCTATGGCGAACAAGATTTTATAAGTTGTATTTATCGTTTTTAAAAGATATTTAAAAATTATAATCCTGATGGTTTCTTTTTGCAGTCAAAGCTTCGTATCTGATCTGACAGAATAAAAGGATCTATCTGGAAATGAAAGTCTGAAGAAAGTGCCTCAAAAGCAAAAGCTACAAGGCCCAGTCCTCTGCTGAATAGAAATCATTAGAAAATGAAAAAATTACTTTGAGGGAGCTAGCTACAGTCAATTAAACTGTTTCATGTCATGACCAACATATATCTTTTCAGAATTGACATTTCTGAACATTCTATGACTTCTACACTGACTTCTACAAAAAGTGTTTCCAGTCTTTCACTTATTCATCAGATAGATGACTCCTGAATTCTTTTCTTTTATTTTTCGGAGCTAGCAAATTATCATTTTTATCTATCCTATCATCTATTCGTTAGGTGAACAACCACCTTCTGTTAGGTGCGAGTATCCGGACTCTGACCATGAACAAAAATCGACTTACGACAACAAATAATCGAAACAATAATGGAGAAATAGTCCGCACAGCTTGCAGCACAAACACGACGGAGAATCTCACAAGCACAACAACATCTTTTTCTTCTAGTTCTGCTATTGCTAGCAATTCTACTACTAACATTTCAGCTTTAGGTAATCGACGAATTATAACACCGCCTCCAATACCGCCTTCCACAAATAATCAACATCATCAAAACAAAATAAGACAGTCACCTACGTCTCCGAGTTCAGCTTCTTCCTCAACCCCATCAAGGGGCACTCGTATTTTCACAGCTAGTAAACGGTCTGCCAGCTTGTCCGCCACGGGAAACACAATTGAAACTCGAGGAGGAAGACACGACCTACTCCGACGAAGTCCTACTCCCAACAACACATCGGCAACATCAAGTGGCGCCAGTACTCCCAGTTCTGGCGGCGGCAGTCGATGTCCCACTGGTTCTACCACTGGTGGAGGGGCTAGAAATCGGAGAAGGTCTGCTCCAGCCGATCATACTCATGCCAACAAGGCTACATCGCCCGGAAGTGGTAGCTTTTCAACGGGACAAGAAAATCATCATCCCATCTGTTCTCGAGCAGCCAGTCATCAATATCACGCACAGTCTCATGCTCACAGCAGTAGTTCTGGAAGTTCTCCACCCATCAGGTTAGCATTTCCAAGTATTTTTCATTTCGGCTTAAAAATCTGATTCTACCCAGTTAGCTAAAAGTAATCAAAGACGCAGCACATGAGTTTCCATTTTAAGTTTTTGAAATTTTACCGTCAGTAGCTGTAAAGATTCTTTAACATTTTACATACATTTGCCTTTTTCGTTGTACGGTATTACAAAATGTATACTGAACACTAGTAAATCAGTAAATGTAATTTGAATGAATGATTATTGCGTAAAAAATCAAATCAGTAGTTGTCAATTTCATTTTATTGACAATGATTTGAAACTAGACAATTGGATGTAAATAACCGATTAGAGATTACCCCAGGGCTTGCCTCGTGCATTCTAGGATTGAAAAATATTGTGTTTTGCGTATAAAATATCGTATTTTGCAGTTAAAGGTAAAGGTTACTGCAATGTGTGCAATTAACATAAGGCCATACACACGGTCCTGTACATTGTGTACTACAGAGGCAGACATTGCATACAAATAAATAAATAAGCATTTGTGCTACCAAGTTTTATATCGTTTATAGTTATACTGGTTACTACTGGCTCATAAATGTATTAAAAACAAATGACCTCGACAATCTCTAATACAAACGTTGCTGAAACCGCAGTACTACTGAACAATAGAAGTGTGCAGAGGATATACTATAGGAATACCTATCTGTGTTCAATTGACTTGATTGATTTAATATGATTTTGATGTTGCCAAAACACGTTCCGCATGAGCAAATAAGTAAATATGAATTATTAGCAGTAACTATGTAAGGGACCGAGGATGTTTTTCACAAAGCATGCAAATCGTGTAATAGCCGTTTAGCTGCAGGCATGCAATGAAAGATTGGTGATCCCTTTTCTGTTCTCTAATAAAATAATTGTAGCCTATATACCTAGTCATGGAGAAGGGAGTGAATGTTATAAAAAGTATTAAATCAGGATATGTAACTTTGTTAAGAAGTTATGGATAAAAATTGATGAATACAGTGCGTATAAAAATATGAGTAGACCAGACAGACGACGAAAGTAATCAAGTAATGTCGAAATAAGTGCACTGTTATGGGTCAATTAATTTTTAGCTAGTCAGCAGCCAGATCAGAACGATTAGTAATGTGTTGTGGAATGTTTTTTGTTTTGGCTTGTCATACTACATCTCTTTTTCTCCAGACACATTATTTCCTTCCCTAGAGTCAGAATTTGATGAAACAAAGAAAAAAGAGTGGAGCGAAACAATGGGAAGGCCTGGAAAAAATGCAACAAAGAATCTCTTATATTGTTATTTAGTACATAATATGGTAAATGCATTAGTGGTATTGTTTGTTGTGGTTTAGGGCGTAGTGATAGAGTATAATGTAAGCAAGCCTTGGCATTGCGATTTTTTGCTTGATTCTATTCTATCTACCTACGCAAAAATAAGGTTAGTCCCATCCTTTTGTTTTTTCAGCCCAAACAAAATGTAATGTGAGTATTCAATTAAATGTAGAATCTAATCCTTTCTTCCTTCCGCATAAATAGTATGTTCAGAATTACACATAGTTGTATTTGTGTGTAATGTACGTTTGCAAAATAATTCAATCCGGGTTCTTTGAGGTATGATTATGTGCATTAGCAGCCAAGTAGGTTCTGCTTTAATTTCATTGGACATTGAAATGTGTGGATTGGATTCTGTAGGGCTATGTTAACATTCTGTTGTTAGAAGAAATGGCTGTTGGATATTGTATCATTTGCCACAACCACAACTCTTTGGCTACGTAGAGTTGAATGTTGAACGAAGAGCCGAAACGAAGCAACTGGCACGGGTTTTCTTCACAACTCACTCACAACTTGAGAGTTCTGGGCTAATTTTAGGTTAGAGTTAAGTTAACTAAGACTTTCATGGTTTTTATATCTATACCCGACCCGACAACAGCTTCTAACATCTAACACACTCTTACAATTAGCTAAAGAAATGTAGTAGTAAGTAAGTAACTGCGAATGCGAACGACGAGAAAACTAGAAAACTATATGCCATATTGCATGCATTTCACACAGAGTGTAAAGTTTGTGTCATCCAATACAAAGCTCATGCAGTATCTTTTAGTAAGGAGTAAGATGGAAAACGTGGAGATTGAGGTTGCGACTTTTCTGAGCGTGTTTTGTTAATTGTAAAGTGAAGTCTAGCCTAGCTCGATCTGTAGTGTAACTTTACTTTTGTTGGTTTAGAAACCAGTAGCGAGTGTACTGTACATTAGTGCAGTGTGTGGGGTTTGGGGACTTGTATTGTATTCCGCTAAAGTTACGTACTACGTGCCTAATAATATTATCAGGAATCATTAGTCTAGCTTTGCACTTGTTTGCATTGCATATTCCATACTATTTGCTATATAGACATATTTTGTCAAGCGAACGAACACACTATGGGTATTTAGTATCTACTTCACAGTTTACATGAAACCAACCAGTAGTATTCACAATAATAGTCTCTTCTCTGCATTTCCAGCTATGTACAATCTTCACAGCTGCAACTCCACTCTTTCATACTGTTCGCTCAGTGTTAGTGTTGGAGGTAAACTAATGATGAGGTAGCTAACGTCTGAGTGAGAAGTCTGTGCTCTGGATTCAAGGATTTGATCAGATTTTTGGACAAGAGAGCAACTGGTATATTTGACTATCGTTGAGTGAGGCTGATGGTGTGATAGTTAAAACCTATAGTACACTTAACTTGTGTAATTGAACTATTGTGTTTGTGCTGTCTCGTCTGTGCTCTGTTTGTATTGGTATTTTTCAGACATTTTATATACCTTCTTAGTTTTTAGTGCATTGTATTATATTGTAAGCAAGTCTACTTCAACACGTTTCTAAGGTCTGTTTAACTTACTCTACTAGTCACACCGTTTAGCTTACTCATCACTACCATGTGCTTTACACTAGTCTACATCACCGGTACCGGTTCCCCTATCTAACAATGTCTCAGGTTGGTCGCCTTTTTATTCCTTCCTTTTTTCTCATGCCTTCTATACTCTGTATAGTACATTTAGTTTACTTTGTTAGATACCTAAATGTACACACTCTTTTACGATATTATTTTACAAATCGAGAATATTGTTGACTTTATGTTAAACTCAAGTCGGGAAATATCCGCACCGCAGATATGATATAGGAAGAGAAACTGTCCCTAACCGCTAACTTTTACGTACAAAAAGTATTACTTTTTCAAGTACACTGTTTAAATGTTTGCAAAATGAAATCTACCAGATAAAGTAAAACTTTAAATGTTTAGTTCAATCAAAAACAAAAGTGAAGTGTAATTCAAACAAGTAATTTAATTACATTTAGGTCGTAGAACCATAGTATAATGGATTATTAAAGTGTCATTTCCCAACTAGTTTGAAATTGCTAGTTTTTTCCAGTTTTACAAGGTAATCAGTTAGACATTGTAATTAGAATGGTATAAAATATTATTCCACAAATGTGCAATACTACAGGTTTAGGTAGGTAATTTAAATAGCTCGTAATTTTACAGTTAGCTGTCTATATAATCGCTATGCCTTACTGTACTATTTTACTTAATGCACTATTTGATACTTTGAGTTTAGGTATGTGCAATACTGCATGCATTACGCTGCCAACATGATTTACGACGGACTTACTACAATGAGGCCACAGGGTCAATGGTAGTAAAGTTGTATTTATGTTTTTGAAAAGAGAAACTGACGATTACCTTTGTGGATGTGTTGAGTGAAAGCTAAATACTAGAACATAGTGTCCTGTGCTTTATTTTGACAATTTAGAACGGGTTGGTAGATGTGCTAACAATTTTTGTCGTTAATTTTACTCATGTTCATGTCACTATATCCAAGTATACTTACTTGCAAGCGTCCAAAATTAAAGCGTATCTTTATACGGACTTTGTTTTTCTTTATTGTAAAATATGTTACATCCGAATTCTTACCACAATGCATCATTCTTGTCGCATTGTTCAAGTGATATGTGCAATTGTGCATTATGCACCATAGTCATTAATCATAAAGGTAACACAAATCGTTAAGCCAATAATTGGATGAAAATCAGGATTTTAATTTTTGTGTCATGTAAATGTGTCGTATATTGACTTACACTTTTGTTTTACAAGAACAGCTTTGATCTGATAATGTACAACGATATCACTTGAAACTAAAATGTAAAAATTGTCTCAAGTTGTCATTGTCAGAATGTCAGTCATAAATGATACCTCCTAAAGTTAAATGGTGTATATTATAATGGTTGAGGGAGAGTAGTTAGTAGTTATCACAATTGCTTGATAACTGGTTGTTATTGTTTAGCTTTGCATATATTAAAGTCTTTAAGCTACGACGTGGTAGTTTATGCGTGAATTTATTTAATTGTAATGTTATACACGTTGACGTTCATGTGCAGAACGCAGAAGGTTCATGATATGCAATGGTGCATTTCATTTCGTGGCATACCTTAATAGATTCAAAGTAATGATGTTTACTACATATAAGCATATGTACTTTCAGTAGTGTGCAAGTTGTGAACTACTGTTTATGCCATTTCTCTGTTTTACGCATATTTCAGGTTACTATTTTGCTATTTGGTTTTACAGTTACATTTACTACACCATAGAAGCTCATAATGAATTTTGTTGGGGTATAGAAATTGTTTAATTAATGGCCAAATGGCACCAGTTAGTTTGATAGCGTCATATTTTCTAAATATCCTGTGAAACGTTGGCCCTCTAAGTACTTATAGCTAGTGCTGTTGGCTCGTGGTACTTAGTTTAGTTTACAAAGTAAAAAAATGAACTTTACGTGATAAGTTTAAAGAGGAAAGACAAATGCAGCTGTCATTTAAAGGAATTTAGAACAAATCTTACCTGTTCTGCAAGCCAAGTGTCCTTGATTTTGTCTTTATTGGCATTTTATTTTTATACTTCCACCCACCCACCAGAATTTCAGTCTAAGAGTCATAATATATTTCTTACACATACGTTTCTTGTTTCACTTGTAGTAAGTTAATAGTAGTAGCATGCAGCGCATACAAAAAGTAATATAATAAGTAATACATACCTCTGGTAGAGTGACGAAACTGAGGCTCTGTCGAAAATAAATATAAACGAAACGTGAATCAAACTTTAAATATCAAGTTCACTAACTAGAATATAAATATACTGTTTATAAATACTGTTTATGAATAAAAGTACAGTGTTGTGTTGTTGTTCAGTTGTTGTTCAGTGATTTAATGTGTACCTTAGGTAAAGTAAATTCAGGTTTGGAAATACATGAATAGTTTGAATTGTACTAAAAGTGTGTTAAGGAAACTTTTGTTTTCAAAATTCTGGAACCAAAATTATTTTTTAGTGTTATAAACATTGGTTTATTGTTTTTGTTTTATTTACGTGTGTATAAACAAAATATTTACGTCTTTTCTTTTCGTTTAACTATTTCGCAGTGAAATCAGTGAGCGATTCTCAAGTGACTTGGAGTACTAAGTGTAATTGTAATTATTTACATCGTAGCGTGCTGTAATTAGCCGTAGTTATATGTTTTCTAGTCCTGGGAAGGGTACTTCCGAGTGATAGTTTGTTCTTTTGGTCTACTTGATTAGTATTCCATGATGTTCTCTGTATAGTCACTACATAAACTTGTGAATACAAATGTCTGAGAAGTCTTTTTATAACTATTAATTAGTGTATTGCGTTGCTGGATTTTTGTGTGTGAAACAAACTTCTGATGTGTACTTACCAGAAACTGAATTTCGTTTGCTTTGCTGGTTCTATCCTTCATGCTAATATTATTGTTAATGTGTTTGTGTTAATGCAAACCATGTACATGTATCATTGGGTATGGTATATGGTTTGGATGGACTCTGGACTGCTTTTTCTGTTAAGCTAATCTGTAGCAGACAGACGACGTTGTTGTTGGCATTACTAGAACCAAAGTAGCAAACCACATTGAGGAGTTAACATTTAACCGTATAGAAAAACTCCATTAAATATACAGGGTGTTCCATTCCAGTAAAGGTAAGGAATTAAAGATATGCACTTACAATTCTTAGGCATGCATTTACAATTAGTCAGTTAGTCATGACCTAATAACTCGGGACGTAGAATAGCTATATAATTGTTGGAAACCCCAAAGCAATTAAATAAACATTCGCGACTGATTTACAAGGATTTTATCTTGTAGCTAAAGCGCGAACACTAAGCGCTTTTCTACAGCTTCAGGTTCCCAGAATTTGTATGTACACTGCTGATAGAAATCGGATAAATAACTAAAATCACTTTAAGTTGAATTTTAGACAATGTAAGCCATACACGAAATCAATTCCTTATGAAATGCAAAGTACGGCAAAATTCATTGTACATTGTACCGCATATATTGCAGTGCCTCTCTCAGTATCAACCTATTTAGAATATAATATGTCTTAATTTAATGTACATGTATACCTGTAAGATAATATACCTTTTTTCTTTCTGAAAAGCTCAAAGCTTTAAAATTTCATGTTTATAAACGATCTTCAAAAAACCCTTACTTATGGTCATGCTGGCCAAAAAGGTAAATATATTAGATAGTAATTTATATTTTTTTACTTCAGAGAGATCAAACTTAAATTTTCCAGATTTGGATTTGCAGTGAATTAAAATCATGTTGTACGCTGAAGAAGTTGATTTTTAGCAAGTTGTTTACAGCATTTACCCAAGCTTTCCGGTATTGTGGTTGCATGCGCAGTAATTATTAATTACAAGGAATAGTGAAACATTTTATGCTATCTTGTTTATGAAGTCGTAAACAAATAGTGCTAAGGCATTTCCAAAATGCTTTGTGAAACGAAATACCGCTAACACTCGGTGACATGCATAGGGTGGCGTTATCATGTGTATTTAACCAGATGGACTACAACTACTTACAAATAGGAGCACAGCAAATCACCAAACGATTTTTGACGGTTCTGGTTGTAGGCTACATGTAAAACAAACTTGTATGAATGGATATAAAGCAGTAAAGCTTTATGTAGTGCAAGTGTAACCAAAATACTAAAGATTGCATGAGTACTGTTTTATACTATTATTTTTGTACCATTTTGGTTTCAACTTAATACATACAAGTGGTATTTAGGTATTTGGGTATTTCTACTTGGTATATCAACCACTTGAAGCCACCGCACAAGCTGTTTAGTTTCCATTTCCATGTATCGGATACTAATCCTTTGAATTAAAGGCGTAATGTTGCAAGAACAAAGTTTATCTGCATTAGGTATTAGCAGTGACTTTTGTGAAATCTCGCATTTCTGCTGTCAGATTCACAGATTCAGATAACATTACATAGATTGGAATGCGAAGTCTGATCTTCTATTTACATGATGTTATTCTACCCCGCACTGTAGTAGTTTTTCTCCATAAACTTAACATTGCATTCGTTGTATACGTTGAATGTAATACCTACCCTTCCTGATACACTATATTTTGCAATAGGTATGGGATAGAGATATTATACATAACTATAATGTGCATACTTATTTTCATTTTCAAGTACACTCATTCTGAACTTCGAGTTGATAGTTTTATTTATCCTTAACCATTAACCTTTAATAAGTCGTATCATCATTTGATATCTGACTGTAGAAAAGTAGGCATGTTTCTTGTTTCCGATAACTATTGATAGTGCTAACCAAACCAAGCAGCATCAACCAAGATAGTCTTAGTTCAAGAGTACGAGAATTGGTAGCCCTCGCCATACCATTTTTGGTAGGTAAGTTTAACTTTAGCTTTTAATACCTACTTATTTTCCATTTCTCATATCGGTGAACTGAGCATCGCCTACGCATGCAGATTATTGATAGTTTGACCGCACAAGGAAAAACAACAATTCTGAAAAGTCATTACCTATTTCCTGTATGTCAAGTGCTGAGACTGCAACGTGGTTAGTTGTGTAGGATGTAGGAAATAATCAACAATCAAATAAATTCCTTGAAGTGACTGTGACGATATTGAGTCTAGCTATTTCAATACCCAACGGCAATCTCAGAGGATATTGGTACTCAATAGAGATTAACTAACCACAAAATAGCCCATAATATTATGATACACATAATTTACAGCAAAGTCACGATTATTACTGTTGATAAAACTTATCGTTGTACTAAATAACAAGAGATGACATAACAGATACAAATACAAATAGTAAAACTGGAATGTGCTATCTTGTCTCCACTTGTGATGTCTATTACCTCAGCTCTGTCTGCCTGCAAAGTCTGGTTCTCTTTGTGTGTGCATTGCTACTCCTTATAAATATGATACAGATTGCATGCATACAATATACATAATCGACGTATGTTAATCATACATGATGCCCCTCTAATCGTCTCATTATCATTAATATGTGTGTGCAATGCAAACAAATTGTTTAATGTCTCTATACAATATTAGGTTCATACCTATGCATATTAATTATATAGATTTAGATACCAATAGAGGTGTAATAAATAAATTTCATTACACTTGTTGGACAAACCTAAGCAAGCTCGAATGATTAATAGTAATGGTATGTTGTAAATTTTATGCTCCAAGTACGTATCATATAATAAGTCTGCATGGACATGGACATTAGATGATGTTGGTATTGGTTAGTTACCTCCTCTTTCTTTACTGCATTAAATAGCAATCAAGAGAATTTGGGAATAATAGTGTACAAGTATAAGTTAGGTAATTATTGTAAGTATTTATAGTGTCTAGTCTGGTTTGCTCGTCATAAGGTTCCCCGCCGCAGTTAAATACCTATAAACATTGTTCTGTATACAAAGTACACAGACAGAGCTTGCTAATCGTAATGTAAGCCATAAAGTGCAATACCAACTGCTGCATTATGTAATACCCATCACATCAGCCATATAAACATACTAGTATGTTGTTTAAATAATGGAACAAGTATAAATAGATTGTATTTTGATTGTAAGTAAAAAAACTGTTTGTTTAGCCTGTATACATTTTTTAATTGTTGATGTTGACTATCCCGAACGCGAACGTATAGCATAACTTTATAAGTATGACAGGACAGGCAAAACACTAATTATATATTATAATAATATAGGAAGCCTACTCTTTGTAGTAGTAGTAGTAGTAGTACTGTACTCTGTATTAGTTTATATTTGCAGTGTACAGATACTGTTCTTTAGTAATCCTGTAGGAGGTCTTGTTTTTAGTTATGAGCTGGAGGCAATGTAATAATGGCACTAACTACTTATCTGTGTATTCTGTATAATTCATAGTAAATATAATATATATACTCATCCATCCATTCACCATTAACTCATTTCAGTGTACTTGCTTTGAGTTTAGGTATAAAAGCAGATAAAGTATTCATACGTAGAGTTGATGAGAGTAGGAGCAGCAGGCAGTGTGTATTGCAGTGTTATTGAAGTCATGTCTCATGTGAATGTGTAGTGGATTGTAGTATTGAATAAAGACATTTATGTTGTATTCGCAAGGCTTTAGTTACTATTTAACTGTTCGCATAGAACATTACTATTATTGTTCTCTGCTGCTTGGTGCATGCTGATAGACAGCGAAACTTGTCCATTTGTCTTTTGTGCATGTTGATATTATGTCTATGACTTAAGAGTTGTGTACAGTCACATTAACATTCAATTGACATTTAAACATTCGATTATTACACATTTTAAGTACCTTTCATTAGTTGTTTTTTCGTTTGTGAGTGAGCCATAATAGTATATAAATACTTTTATAGTGTTGATTCCTCTTCTGAAACAGAAACAAATTAAATTACTTTGTGCTCTTGCTCTTCCGTGTGCAATATAGGAGTAACGTCAGAAATCAGTAAGCTTCAATTTTACATAGTGTGCCATGTTATATCCTTGGTTTGGTAAATGTATTGTGTTACATAGAGAATAGAAATCCAAATAAATCGTACAGGTATCAAAGAGGTAAATATGAGTTGTCAGTTCTATTCTGGTTTGTAATTTAGGCAGTGTATTTAGCATAATGTGTTAAGTTATGATATATAAAGTATGTAGAAATAGATTACTGTGTCGCATTATCCATTATTATGCGCTGAACTAATAGTTTTGTGTTTGTGTTGTGGTTGTGGCTGTTCTGCGGTGATTTTAATGAATTTTATGCATAGTTACGTTAGTAAACCACTTATTTGCAGTTTGTGTTTGCGTTGTTATAACTCTGTTAACTAATATTCGCGGAAATTAATGCTACTTGGGAAAGGACAGAGGAAAAATGCTGTCACTTTATTTCGTAATTTATTTTGTTCGTGTTCAGTCTGCAGTGTGCAGTACAATAGAGTAGGTAGGTATGTTTCATGTATTGTGAGGATTTGTACATCTATTTGTTCTGTCAGTGTAATTACTAATTAGGTTTGTTACCAGTTCCTGCCAGTATTTTTTAAAACGGAGAATGAGACTAGCTTTTGAAATATGTTTTTGTATTTTGTGCTAGGTTATTATTGTTGTCCTCCATCGCTCAGCAGTGATTGAGTTTGTTAAAAGGATCTGAGGATGAGAAGAGTTGAGAGTGTAACAGAGAAAATCGTAGAAGTGATTATAGACCTGTCACTGATAGCGTAGGCAGACAGTGAGATTTTCTCGAAAGCAAGGTCGTTTGAAAATAAATACAAATAGCTGAGTGAGTGCAATTATAATGCATTTGTGCTTTGTCGTCATTCATAAGTGGTAGAAGTGAACTGCTAAGGGAAGGAGTCAAGGAGAATAAGTCTAGGTGTGATTATGTGACACTGGTTTTTCGTTTGGTCTTTGGATGTATGGAAGAAGTTAAAGATCTTTAGAGCTTTTGCGTCGTTCCAAGTGGCTAAATATAACTTCATTGAACTGACAAAGAGTTTTTTTAGAGGCCGTAATTCTAATGATTTTTTGTTACTTTACCTTTGCACAGAACGATATCCCGGACGATCCGACCAAGAAGAAGTTACTCTACGTTAGATAAACCGCCGGATAGTGGAAGCCAAAGTCAGTCAGGTAGTCCTTTTTCTGTTGGCGGTTACCGAAGTGCTTCACCTCGCCAGAGAAGTTTTACTGTGTCCGGTAGTGACGCGAGACAACAGAGAGTGTCACCGTCAGGAAGACCTGGTTCTCGTCAGTCGTTGACAGATGACGAGAATGCTTATGGTCACAGCCACGGTCGTGCTGAGCAGTCTCGAACAACGACCAGTGACGGCTTCTTGTTAAAAAATGGTGGGAGAAGCTCTCGGGCTTCATCGTCTGCAGAAGAAGACCTGCGTTCTGAAGAGTCATCTTTGTCTGGGGCACCAGTCTCCAATGTCAACAATAATATCAACAACGCCAATAATAATAACTTGGACAACAGCATCGGCTCCTCGTCAAGTGCAAGTTCTGTTGTTAGTGGAGAGAAACAGGATGTGGAAAAAAGTGAGAAAGAGTTGGAATCTATCAAAGAGGAAAGTGTCGGAGGAAGTGGATGTGCCTCTTTAAGTCACAGTCACAGCCAAGGAAAAATTGCCGGGGAAATTGGCATGGCGGGTAAAGTTTCCGCTAATTCAGTAGAGTGTGGAAGACGACAGCAAAGTAGGAGCACTCAAAGTGACGGGGGTGGGGAAATTGATGGTGAACATAGAGACGACGCATCTGGTGCTCCGCCTATAAACAATAATAGTAGTAATTGGGGTGGTGGGACAACGGGCCAGGGAAACATGACGATTAACGACAAGGATCGAGAAAAGGAACAGAGCGATGCCGAAGAAGATGAGGAAAAGGCGGTTGATAAAAGTCCTGATGAAAGATATCTTAAGTTCGATGAGGAAATTGGAAGAGGAAGTTTTAAAACCGTGTACAAAGGATTGGATACTCAAACCGGTGTTTCTGTTGCATGGTGTGAATTACAGGTTAATCTTTTTTCAACATTACTTCTGTATCAAGGAAATTTTTCGTCTCATCTTCGCTTAAGAGCATTAGGAAACTATCATTCTTTCTTTGAACGAACGAACTTTTATCTTGTTACCACCGATTCGTGGATTATTTTCTATATTTTGGCTTATGATCCCCACCTTTTTTATTTTTCTACTTTGTAAAGTCTAAACAGTTATATATTTCCCGATTGTCATGTCAGACAGGAGCAATTTATTGTTAAGTAGTGTAGGGCAGTTTCAAAAGGTAGTCTAAGCTTATTGACCAACACTGTCTACTGTGCTACTTTTGTAGATGGGCTTAGATGGTATGCCTTTAAATGAAGACGTAGACAAGAAGCTTCCTCTACTATTTGTTCATTTGTTAGAATACGTCGACTAATCAACTTATTTACGTTACCACAAGAATGTACTAATAAGTATAAGAAATTTGTTTACGAATGTAAAAGTGCAATGTGGTATTAGTACGAAGTGCGAAGGCTATTGACACGTTTGTTATTTATTAGTAAAAGTAAAGTGATATAGAATATAATTATCAAGTGAATATGCACCAGCAACGTTATAAATATCTTATATCTTATATTTCTATGTGAATAGTCTATATGAATATCGACCTTTTTTCCTTAACGAGGTTTTTGTGCAGGAAAATAAGATAGATATGCTGAAATAGCATTATATTTATATGATTACTTTTCAAATTTCACAAGATTTTTGTTTCATTACTGCTGAGGAGAGATTTTGTGTGTTCTCACCGAATCTATCATAAAATAAGATAGGAGTTAACTACCTTAATCTTATTTTGCTCTTGTGTATTTCTGTGTTTAAAAATGGTAAACTTTTGTCTATCCAGGAGAAAAAGTTGAGCAAGAGCGAGCGACAAAGATTCCGAGAGGAGGCTGAAATGCTGAAAGGTCTGCAGCATCCGAACATCGTCAGGTTTTACGACTATTGGGATGTAGCGTCAACTAAAAGAAAATACATTGTGTTGGTCACGGAACTCATGACTTCTGGCACTCTTAAAATGTGAGTCAATGCGATAAGGGTCAAGTGAAGCCACTAATATGCAATGCTGCTACAATCATCTCTAAAATTGTTTGTCTGATGTTTACATGTACTTTGCATTTTGTTTCAGGTACTTGCGTCGCTTTAAGAAAATTAACTTGAAAGTTCTTAAGTCGTGGTGCCGTCAAATTCTGAAAGGACTCTACTTTTTGCATTCTCGGACTCCTCCCATAATTCATCGTGACTTAAAATGCGACAATATCTTTATCTCTGGGACCACGGGATCAGTAAAAATTGGAGATTTAGGGCTTGCCACACTTAAAAATCGCTCCTTTGCCAAGTCAATCATTGGTACACCAGAGTTCATGGCTCCTGAGATGTACGAAGAGCACTATGATGAAAGTGTGGACGTTTATGCATTTGGTATGTGTATGCTAGAAATGGCTACTTCTGAGTATCCCTACTCAGAGTGTACCGGGCCTGCTCAGATCTATAAGAAAGTCGTTTCTGTAAGTACCCGTTTTAGTATGTTTTAAAATTACATACTTCTTCGCAGTTGTTTCTTTCATGTCGAGACTTAAGTTTAAATGATTGATGATTGTCTTTGTTGGTGTCTTAGGGCGTCAAGCCAAATAGCTTCGAGAAGATAGAGTCTGCAGAGATTAAAGACATTATTGACCAATGTATTCGACTGCAAAAGGAAGAGCGTCCTAGTGTGAAGAGCTTGCTTAGTCATGAGTTCTTCGCCGAAGACCCGGGTCTTAAAATTGAGCTTGTTTCTAAAGATGAAGCTGTCAATTCTGACGCAGGAAAGGTAAAAGAATGTCTCCAGATAAAATATTACCGTGCCATGCCAAACCCCGCTTTTGAAAATGTTTATAGTTGTGCCCTGATTATTGATTGCGTATTTTTCTGCTTTCAGATCGAATTTCGGTTGCGAGTTGTCGACCCTAAAAAAAGAAGTAATAAATATAAAGAGAATGAAGCTATTCAATTCGAATTCGACATCGATACTGATAACGCTGAGGAAGTTGCTCAAGAAATGGTATTGTACTTATAGTGCATCATTGTGGTTTTTCCATTCTTATTTATTTGTGATTTATTAATTTCTAATATCTCTTATATAGTCGAAGACTGGTCTTCTCGTTGAAGAAGATGCCAAAGTTGTGGCAAAGTTGCTGAAAACTCAAGTTACTGCTTTAATAAAGGAGCGAGAGGAGCGAAGAAAGACTCAAATGCTAAGTGAGTACCACTTAAATCAAGCTATGCAGTTGCAGCATCAAATGCAAACTCAACAACATCAACAACAACAGGCAAATGTGATGAATCTGAATATGAGTATGCAGCAGGCTATGGATGGCATGACCAATGAACAAGTCCAGTCAATTATCGCTGAAAACAATGTCAATCATTACCACGATAACATATCTGGTCAGAGCTTTTCTTTTTTCGGTTTTGTACCCTCCCTGTCCTTGGTTGTCTTTGATTTAATTCTGCTTTTAACCTGTTGCGTAGTCCAACCCATAGATTTGGTTATTTTGTCGTCTTATTGTGTTTTCAATGGGGAATTAATATTTAATTGGGATATCTAACAAAGCAATTTCCTTACTAACAAAAACAACTTTCTGCCGGACTTATTTTCTTAACTTATTTTTCTTGACAATATGATAATATTTGATCCCTTAAGATTGGTGAGCAACTTTGCTTCCTAATATAAGTCCAGGAAATAGTAATCCAAGTATCTCCACCTTATCAAACATTAAACATGCGTCCAGTTCCTAAATGCTTATTTAATTTGGTTGTAACCTACTTTTGCTGAAGCTATATTTTATTATGATGATCGACATTGACAGAAGGGTCGTCATTACTACTTTGCTAACAGGAAAACTACAAACCGTCTGCTTCATTAATTCTCAGATGCAGATTCATACATTATGTCTGCTTAGTACAGCGGGACAAAAAATGTGACTCTGTCAACTGACTGACTACTAACAGCTAAGAGCAAGTCACGCACGTGTTGTTGTTCCTCGACTCACATTTACTACTAAACTAACTACTTCTATATAATTTATTATAATTAATACATAGTGTATGACATTATGAATGAATGGTGGGCAGGGGCAGTATAACTATAACATAACAATTCTACTGTACTAAATATGATGCTGTAAAAATTAATAATCTATTCTCTATAGCTTTGTGATGCCTATGTAGTTGTTAAGAGCTTTAATGCTTTTACATAAAAGGACTTTAAAGCCTGTTTTGTCCTTTTATGTTTTTAAAGCGTAATAGGAAATGACTTAACGAAGCTTATCAGCAATACATAGTTTTTAGTGTAATCGTTAAAGTAATAGTTTTTTATTCGTGTCTCGCTACACTGCAGCAATTTGCAAATGGGATATGCAAAATAGTAGACATTCAATATTTTTAAAGCTGAATATGACTATTTATTTTTCAATTATAAAGTAGGTAATATGTAATTATTATTCGTGTATTAGTCCTAATTATGTGTTGGCGACTGGACTGGCGTCATATCATTATTGGAATTACCAAAACGATTGAGCATTATCATACCCGTTCTAGTTGCTGAATAGATTAATTGTATGAATGAATGCATAATGAATATTCTTTACGTTCGTGCATAAAATGAGTGAATCTTTGTTAAACTTATTAGTATGTCTCATATGTAAAGTTTTTAACATGATATCTATTGTACTTCAGATTTACAATTGGACTCTGGTTATGTGACCATGCAAACTGGTGATCATCAACATCTTATACAGGGTCAAACGATTTATCTACAACCACAGGTCAGTATAAAATCTTACAGTAGTACTACAGTATTAAAACTTATTTATCTATTACGTTCAATATTCCATACGCACACTATTTATGATCAGTTCAGGTATGTCTTAAATACTCGAAGCGTAACAAGAACTTCCGTTAGCATTAATATACGACCTTCATATATGAAATGCTAATTTGCATACTACCTAAACGAGCGACTAGAGAAGTAAGACAAAGGGAAATGTAAATGCATACTCTCGTGACTTGTTCCCTGTTCCTCATACTCATAATGTCAATATGGTAGTGCAATGCAAGTGTAGATAAGATAACCAGTCTCAGGATTCAAATTAATTAATTTCTGATCATATTTTCATATTTATTTTCCTTTAGGTGTCTCTGCATTAAATTTAATCACGTTTTAGCATTAGTGACAAAATTAAAGAGTATTACTTTATTATAGCTATGAAATAGATCAATATTAAGTTACTACGGTTGAATATCTTTATAAAGCAATAACAACTTTGAATTGTCTGATAAGCTAATATTTTTCTGAAAACTCAAGAGTCACGTATTTGTTCACATATCGGTTGATAATTGTGCTTTGTAAATGGAGTCGTTCTCATTTGCTGGATAACGATGTTTGTCAACATTTTACTGATTGATAATTTATTGCAGTTGACAAAAACCAAAAACGTTTATCAAGCACTTTGAATATGAAAATAGTTGTATAGATTTGGATTACTTTCATCCTAAGATGTTGTTTGTCATAGTGGTAGGTCTACCATCTACACTGTATAGGTACATAAATTGAAAGCATCGTGGACTAAGATGAGACGTGTGTGCAAAGTAAATATTATTATTACGCTTACGACTTACTTATGCAGTAATTACGTAGGCCAGACGGACGCCAAACCAAAGAAATTCGCATACTGTTTTTTATCCCTCACTGGATGTATCCATTTATGTTATTGATGAATCAGTGCAATGTACTTGTACAATAAAATACCTATAGGGTACATGGGTCGAGTGTCGGGTCCATTATTTTTATGAAACTGTGAAACAAACAAGCAGAAGATCAATCAAGCATACATGTAATGATCTCAGACTACCCCTTTACATGTGTACATCTAGAACAACTTTTTGTTAGGGTAGTCTCACATTTATAATTTGCAGTTTGCAAATGTATTATAATAATTATAAGTATTCGCTTCTACATTCGTTGGTTGACGATAAATCTTATTCCAGAATACTTAATAAGTATTCAGTAGTTAAAACTGAATGATTTTGATTATTGATTGCGTGCACATTATGCTCTTCATACGCTACTGCATTGCAGTGAAAGGACTGTCGTGACTCTGGCTTGACCATGGACTTTTGTCATTCAAAATGAATTAGTGCTATCCAGAGCATTTACTGTATATATTAGTGTATACACTGTATGGTTATAATATAATTGAATACAAAGCAGAATAGGGATGAACCAAGCTGACTGGAGCCCTGTAAATCTCAAAAATGCAATGATGAATTTATTATTGAAGACCTAGTAAGCTGTTAAGCTGTTTTAGAATATGTTGATGATGCCTCTATCTTTATGGGCGATTCACTAATTGCGGATAATAATAGTAATATTTATGTATTTTGTATTTCGTTTTGTTGTACTAGTTACATTACTATTCGTGTCTAATACACGAATAGTAATAACTTTTCAATTGTACAGCGGGAGCTAAAGTCAAGTATCAGAGAGCTCTGTTTCTCCCCATGCTTCTGTATTTGCATATCTCTATGTCTGCTGACGTATTAATTACTCTTGGTTAATCAATACTTCAGGGTTCTTTGAATCGGAATCAGAATCTTTGCCTTGACTTGTTGACCCGTGGGTAAAACTTAACACGGAGGAATAGGAAGTAATCAAACAGTATTCAGTCAATATTTTCAGTATTGAAGTACTCAACACTTTAGTTAGGCGTAGATAAAAGTTTTAGCTAAGAGTATTGGAGTATACGTTTATATTCACTTAAAGTTCATTTTCTCAGTTTTGCAAGCGGAAACATTAGCAGTTACTGGCTGTGTGGCTTTGGAAGAAATATACTAAAGATGATGTGAGGATGTGACTACAGATATATGACACATTTGCATGATAAGAAAGCCTTGAGAAACGTATCATTATTAATTATCATTTTCCCTCTTGGTATTGCAGCTTGATCAGCCATCAATGACTATTTGCATGATTCCCTGACGTGCAGGTCAAGACCATTTCGGTCAAGAAAAAACGGACGTGCAGGTCTCTGACAAAAAAGACAATGCACTTTCGGTTGCATAGTACGTCTATTATCAATGTCCCAAATGCATTGCGATGCCCAAATGCATTGGGATTACATTAAGCACTTAGATTAAGAACATTACGAACAAAAATTACAAGTACCGATTAGCACAGTAGTGTACAAATGGGTATCTACCTATGTGGTTTAGCGCCCCTGGGAACTGCCCCCAGGGCCTAGCCCACCCCCATAATTTGGCCGTAGCCAGGGTAGGGATTCCCTTTTTTGGTGTAAACCCTGTCACAAGAATCCGTGAGTCACTCTCGCTCTGACCACGGACGGGAGGCTAGCACTTGCAAAGCCGGGCGCCGCGAACCCACACTTTAGTCCCTGCGGCAGAAGCGAGAGCGGGTCTTCGGTTCACTACTCACATCATCCCCCGAAAGTCCGCAAACCCCGGTTGTGACCCGGAGATGGCAAACCCAGTAATCAGGACCATTCCCGGTGCAGGCCCGTGAGCGAGACCTTAAGGCACCAGGAGCTTCCCTTTCCTGGGCATAGACCACTCGATGCCCCCAGTCTCCCTGACCTAGGTCAGTTAGCTGGAGCGCGCATGCCACCCTCCGCCCTGGTGACACACGCTAACCCCCTGTGGTCTATGGCCCTTGCTCCATCCAAAGCTTTTTTTGCCGTAAGGACTACCCCTTGCTTTCGCAACCCAAAGTCGTCGGAGGGGGTCAGATGTGTGCTTCACTCGGACGGAATCCACACACACCTGTCGACCTAGACTTATAGGAGGCTACCGACAATGGGGAGGTCACCCTATTGGCGTTTAGCTGAGGACCACCCGGAGCGAAGTATAGCGCCCCTGGGAACTTCCCCCAGGGCCTAGCCTTCCCCCATATTTAGCCGTAGCCCAGGGTAGGGATTCCCTGTACCTTTATACCTTACCTTCCACACTTACCCTCGACCATCCTTGAGCGGGAGCTCCTCACTCCTCGAAGGACGGCAGCCGACTGAGGCCACCAAGGAAATGCACCCCTATATATACCCTCGACCATCCCTGAGCGGGAGCTCCTCACTCCTCGAAGGACGGCAGCCGACTGAGGCCACCAAGGGAATTCACCCCTATATATACCCTCGACCATCCCTGAGCGGGAGCTCCTCACTCCTCGAAGGACGGCAGCCGACTGAGGCCACCAAGGGAATGCACCCCTATATATACCCTCGACCATCCCTGAGCGGGAGCTCCTCACTCCTCGAAGGACGGCAGCCGACTGAGGCCACCAAGGGAATGCACCCCTATATATACCCTCGACCATCCCTGAGCGGGAGCTCCTCACTCCTCGAAGGACGGCAGCCGACTGAGGCCACCAAGGGAATGCACCCCTATATATACCCTCGACCATCCCTGAGCGGGAGCTCCTCACTCCTCGAAGGACGGCAGCCGACTGAGGCCACCAAGGGAATGCACCCCTATATATACCCTCGACCATCCCTGAGCGGGAGCTCCTCACTCCTCGAAGGACGGCAGCCGACTGAGGCCACCAAGGGAATGCACCCCTATATGTACCCTCCATCAATCCCCACGTCCACGCAACGTTCTCGCGCACGCGCATTGAGGACGTATACAGTAAGGCCATACGTAATAAGGCCTTACTGTATGGCAGTAAGGGGCTGCCACTTAACCTCTTAGAATTTAATACAAGGCATTCCATACTTCACCAATGTCAAAATTCTGAAAGGATAGTTGGCGAAATTGATAAAAAATCAATGTTCGAAAATGGTCTTAGATTTTCAAAATTTTGAAAAACAAGAATTTCTTTTTTCAAAATTTTGAAAATTAATTTTTGCAAAGTTTAAACTCAAATATCTTGAAAACTATAAGGAATATCAAAATGGGACAAAAGACCTTTTCTACTCAAATTAGCTTGAAAAATTCAAATCTGGCAACAGATTTGCTATAATCCTAAAGGAAAGTCAAAAAAATTAAAAATTCTTGAAACAAGTTAAATTAACAAAGCTTTATTAAACTTTCCATGAATAGCCGCATTCAATGCGGTGTCCCGTACATTTTCTCCACCTAAAAGTACCCCGTTAGGTATTCATTTGAGTTCCAGAGGTCGCATTTGTGGTGTCTAGAACTAGACTGCACGCAATCATGACGAATAAAATAAACCGGTTTCATAGATGGAAAGGAGAAAAGCAAAGTTTTATAGATCACTTCTTAGCACAGTAACATGAAGGGCAATAATTGAATCCAAAGGTTCCTGTAGTTTCTAAATGGAAGTTAAATGAATTAAAGATATATCGGAAATGCTGGTTTATATGAATTATATTATGCGTAATAAATAATTGGCTTACTCTAAATAGATGAAAGAAGTGCATGGAAGAATTTGCAATCGATTCAGTGTAGTGACACATGTCTAACCGTTGTGATTTATCTCTGTGCATATAATATTAGTTTATTAACAGTTTTTCCAAGTACCAATCCCAATCGTGTCACTAGGATTGTGTTTAATTCAAATGACTTAGCTTATTGTGTCACACTTTTGTGAAGTGACATTTCATTATATAGTTGTTGTTTATGTGCCAGTTATGTCACACTGCTAACTAGTGCACTCTTCTAATCAAGACGATAATGAACTTTTGTCATGCGTCAACATTCATTACACTATCACCGACACCAGCACATCAAAATATACCTTCAGAAAGTTCCAATACCATGACCATGATTTGTACCTCATGTATGTATGGTAAAGGTGTCATACAATCGCATTAGATTTCATTAATAAACTAAACTAACTTTTTGTTAGCAGTTATAATTAATTAAAATGGTGATCCTTGTACTGCTTCTATTCACAATACCTCATGAACCTTATGTTTTCATGCAAGACAATAATTGAGAAAGCTTCTGACAACAGAACAATAATTCATTAAAATATATCCACGTTGTAGTAGGAAGAATTTCAAATTCACTCTCACCTACCCCACCTGAATTGCATTACAAGTTCATTTTCACTTCTGTGAAGACAAAGTGACGATACAATTCAAAACTATGTTGATAGTACGACTGCCCTGAAAAACTAACTTATTGTAAGCACTGTCAAGTATCTGTCCTTCTGTATTAATTTACAATGCACAAGTGAAATTTTGTAACTTGTAGCGAATGTTACTTAATACCTTTGTCATAAGAGGAGTATCTGTTAATAGATCATATATGTAGAAAATATACAGAGAAACATTATAGCATGCAGTTATGGTGCATATTGTGATTAGTCGTATGCCTCTGTTTCTGTTATTCACGTTACTCATATCCATGTTTATAAGCGTGTATTGTTTTAAGTGAGTTATGTAATTGAAACATATCAGTAAGTGCATACACGTATATAATTGCAGACAATACGTATGAAAGCTTGTAAAGGGAAGCTACACCTATAATTAGCTGGATAAGTATAGACAGGCAGGTAGTCGTCAGTTTTGCATTTATACCTAAGTATACAAAAACTTGTTGGTGCTGCATTTCACCTTTGTACCATATATTATTAGCATTACAAGCACAACTAAATAGACGATACTTCTAATAATACTCTATACTTACAACTTACAAAGTTACTAACAACTGCATAAGTATTATTTGCGATTCTGTAACAGAAGTTTTATGTGTGGTGTGTCTGTTCTTTGTGGTTAAATGTATTGCGAAACAGTTTTTTGTATTATCTATCTTATATTATGTTTATGTAGTGCACAATAGGAGTATCAAATAATCTCATGTAAAGCTACTTTTGTTTGGAAGCACTGTAAGCGTTTTAGTGTTTTAGATACTGTTTCTGAGATGCACGCGATATAGAAGTCGCAGCAGTCACAAGTCATTTAATTAGTGTAAAGTAGTAGTTCTTCAAAATTAGAACCGAGTCCAAATTCCAAAATAAATGTGCAATTAGTTTTTGTAACCCATCCCATGTGATGTATTATATATGTAGACTTGGATTGGAGTTTGCAAAGAAACGAGAGTGACAAGCGGTTTTGAAATACTGAAGCAGAGACGTCGTGCCGACATAAAAAAGAATTGCGTTGTTTATATTATTATAGGAGTATAGGAGCTAGGAGAAGAGTGAAGACTGAAGACAAGTTGTGTTTTTGAAGGTACAATGCAAATACATATTAAAAGTGTTTAGTTTAGTGTAGGATACTGTGTGTAACAAGTGCAAAGATTATTGTTTATTTTCAGGTAATAGGAACATTAGTGTGGTTCGTAATAGAAGGGCAGACATGGTTGAACTTTATTATCATTGTTTGGCAAAGCACAAGAAAAGGTAGCCAATTTTTAGGGAGGAACGTAGATGAAAGAGCATGACAATTTGAAAGTTGTCTGACAATGTTAGATTTTCATCATAGGAATGTTTATTTGTGTTAAAATTGTGTTATTATTTGTTTATGTGAATAGGAGAAGGAAAATAGTGGTGCGATGATCGTCTCGTTTGTATAACTGCTGAAAACGTGTTACTAATTATTTTATTTGTTTTTGTTGCAGCCACAACAGCAATTGTACACTCAAGGCTATTTGACTCCCTTCCAAGTGACAGCGGCAGGTCCGTATGCAACTCAAGGGGTAGGGGTTCCCTCATCTCAGGCTGGGGTCTATGCAACTAATCCACCATCCTATATTGGTGTCGGCGAGCATCCTCAATTCGCTGCGTTCCAGGCACCTCCGCAACTTTATGTTGCGGCTGGCTATGGCGGTCCTCAACAATTGGTGCATACTCCGTCAATGGTTGTCGTTCCTCAACAAGTAAGATTTTAATTCGTTAAGAACGTATTTGCCTATTGCCTAATCACTGCTCGCAAGACGAATAAGGATAAGCAAGCTTTTGTTTTGTTTTTGATTTTTTTACGTTAACTTCCATGTATAGTGAGTTGAGTACAGTAGATAAAGTAAATGGTAAAGATTTTTCACTTATTAGAGGTTAGAATGACTTAAGGATAATAATTATACTGTAAAATGATAAAATGATAGTAATTTGAAGCTTTTTAAATATAAATATGGATTATTAATGAGAAAATAGGGTACAGTGGTTTTATGATAACTAGAATTAATTGCTAAAGTAGGGTTGTAAGCTGAATTAATGAATTAACTTAAAGTGCGGGCATTTATGTTGCGATTTTGAATTTTGTGTGCTGCAATATCGTGATTGTGATGGCTTTTTGTGCCCTGTTTTGGGGTGGCTCTGTTTTGTTGTGTGCAGGTTGGCTCAGTTTCCATTCCCGCACTAATTCAGTCAGCGGCTATTGTTGCTGCAACGAGTGTTGTCACTGCTACGCCTACTACTGCTACTGGTACGGCTTCATCCTCTTCAGCAGCTTCTCCTCCTAGTAACATTCCTGTATCCAGTTCACACACTAATGTTGTTGAAGCAGAAAACCCACAACAGACATTGCAGCACTCACAATTAGTCACCACTGAACAAACAGAGAGTCAGGATGGCACATTGGCCCAAGCAAAGCGAGATTTGGGGTTGACAGCTCCCATTGGCAATTCTCCACAGTATAATGTCACTCCATCGGTTCCTATTAGTCAAGTCCAATCTGGTGTGTCTGAGCACGTCTCTGTGGCGAATGTCAATGTTGCTAATGCTTCCGGCAGTGCTCTACAGCTTGGCTCGTTAAACACGCTGCAGAATCCACAAGAGACGCTCTCTCAAGCTCAAACACCGCTTCCCCCTCTTGATACCTCACAAGTTGTCTCTAACAATTTCCCCGGAGCTGATAACTTGATTGCACAGGCACAACAGCCCCAAAGTCCTCAATTTGACACAAGACAAGCCATAGACGGTGTGGATGCACAGAATGTTTGTAGTCCTGCGTTTAACGAAGATTTGACTCTATCTCAACCTCAGACAAGAACCCTGACCAATTTTGACTTCGACAGTGCTTCTATCTCTAGTCCTTTGAGTGTGGACAGTCCCTCTGTTCCAGTTTTACCTCCTATTCCTCTTGAAACTTCTAATGCACTGGATAATAGTAGTGACCTTGTCTTAAGTCCTGACACTGAAACAAGCACTAGTGGAGGAGATATTTTCGGACAAGATAACACACCGATGAGCACTAGTCTAACAATTAGTAATGAGTGTGTGCAGGAGCTGCATGTAATTTCTCCTGTTCCTTCCAATGTGGAATCTGACTTGTCGTTTAATCAAGATATACCCTCACAGGTAAGCGCTTAAATAAAAACGTTAGATTTTTCATTTTTATCCTGGGTTTTCTACCTTTTCTCGTAACATTGTGTTTATTCAAGTTTTTCCAGTTATTTTCCATTTTTACTTTCATTTTTTGGGTTTTGGGAAATCTTACGGTAAACGATGGTGTACTTGGAAGGAGGAAATACATGTAATTGTAAGATGAGTCGAGCTTTAGCTTTATCTTTGGGTTTCATTCGGCAAATGATGGTTGCATTTTATTGTGTGGTATTCGGTAGCTAATAATAAGGTGAAAATGATGTTGGAGTTGTTGTTGTGTGAAATGAAAATGAATGTGCAAAGAATTTACACGAGATGATCCGTTTTTCTATTGGGTTTCTACTTCTACACTTCTCCGGTATGGTAATGCAATGCGATGCTAATTACTACTAGATAAACAGAGGCTGAGAAATTTCTGGAAGAGTTATTAGTTATTATAAGTGAGTTATGGTACTATCTTTTACGAGGGCGTAGGTTCAGTGCTAACTTAATACATTTGGTTATGTACATAGATAATTGTAAATAATGTACTTGAATTGAAAATGAGTTCACAGCTTGGCATGGGGAATGTTGATGCATGTTGATGATCACAATCTAATCATAAGCTGTAGAGTACGTTATGATGACCATACTAATATTCTCTAGAGATTATTTTCATTAGTTCTGTGTAGTGATTTTTAATACGGAATTATATTAACCCTGCTCCTTGCCTTGACGGTAAGGTGAACAATGATTTTGTGTGTTTGTGTGCAGCAATGTGATGTGTAAGACTACGTTTTAGTTGTCTTGCATTGGTTAAGTTGTTTAAATGCGTGATTAACCGTCTCAAACCAAATCTTGAACACAGAGAAAACTTAAAGTAAGGCAAGACACTAACACGTAGTCCATTTATGTTAGTATTTACGGTGTAAAGGTTAATTTTCAAAATTCAAAATTTGGATAATGTATAAAATTGTGGTATCTTTGTGATTCGTAACTAACATAAAATAGTTTGATTTGCACAGGTTTTTTTTTGACTTGCTAAATGCCTAACCTTTTTAATTATTTGCGTAATTAACTGAATAACTAGAAGAGAGAAGAACTAAAAATGGAATATAATTGCATGCATTAGGTACGGTCTGACATTTTCCGTTTTGTTTGTTTTGGATTGATTTCGAGCAGGCATTCCTACAACAAGCAGCTACTTCTCCTGTAAGCGTTGTTAACGTTGTTAACGTACCGGTTAGTTCGTCATTGTCAACTTCGCTGGGATCTTCCGTAACTACTACGACTACAGTCTCTGCCATTAGCAATTTTCCGGTGGTTACTTCTTCGACTACTACTACTTGCTCTTCTATAGCACCCCCTCCAAATGATGTGATGGTCCAAAGTGATGAATTTTTTTACGGGAAGGAAAGTTTTGATTTACAAGGAGGTGAAACTCCCAGTCTGTCTGTACAGTTTGCCTTGCATGACTCAAATAAGATAAACTTTGATCGAAGACGAAGCAGTGCCATAAGCATCAGCAGTATAAACTTGCCATTTGGAGATATAATTGAAGAAGGCACGCTAACAAAATCTCCGATAACTGTCCTAAAGAACCAAACTTCGGGAGAAAGTTGTGAAAGTCTCGTTTCGAATTATAATGCCGAGAGAGGTGTAACTGGAGCTGAAGAAAATAAGACTTATATTGTTGACAATACTAGAACTAATGTGGAGGTAACAGGAATTGTAACTCAATTCGATGCTGAAAATAATAATGCTCCTCAAACAGCTTCCTTGGACAATTTCAATTGTTTGCCCTTGTCTCGTGATGGTTTTGCTAATGGTATTGGTGAGACTAACAGTAACTGCTCGGCTGTAAATTCTTGTAGTGTTGTTAGTAACTCGTCACCTAATAAAGCTAAAGCATCTCCGGTTAAGTTACAAGTACGTACATTTATAAATAAGGTTTACTATGTTCATATACTGCTTTTGATTTTAAGTAATCCCTCGTTTGAAGTTTATGTTCTATTTACATTTGCTGTTTTCACGTTAGATGTTTCGTTTAATTGGTTTGTTATTGTTAGTTATTGAAACAAACGCAAATCTCCAGACTTCACTGTTCAAGAGAAATGTATACTAGTCTTAAAACTAGTGAAGTGCTTCTTGACCGAGATTTTAATATTCTTATACCTATTTTCAGCTGGACATTGCAAGTGCTCAACGGTTTCAGCAGCAGCAAATTGATGCCATGATGTTGAAACAAGCTGGAGCAATGATACCCAATATCCCGCAATCAGCTCCTTGCATGATGGTCGACCAACCATTAACGGAGACTCCTCTACAACATGCAGAAAGGTATCTTAAATGTTATGATATTAATTAAAGTTGTATTTTGAAAGAAATGATAATTTATAACCTATCTATTTTTTAACAGCTTGATGACAGACATTGGTAATGACATGACAGAAGCAGAGCGTCGTTCTGAAAAGAAGAAACTGACACGACGAAGAAAGACAGGGGAGCGTGGACCCAAGTTAACCCTTCTTAGTGTAAATTCTACAATTGTGGAATGTCAACTGGAGACAGGGAAACAGAAAACTGTGACATTTAAGTTTGACTGTGAAGATATGGTACCTATCGATATTTCCAAGAATCTTGTGACAGAAAATCTTTTGTCCGAATCTCATATGCAGGGATTTGCTGATATGGTGGAAGACATTATGCACCAGGTGCGCGAAAAGCCTGGAATGATGCCAGTTGTTCGAAATCCAATGGAGAAAGCGTTATGTCAATCGGAGGCGGGTAGTGAGGCAGACCTACATTATAAGGTAATATAATTTATGAAGTTATGTATTCTAAGGATTGGGCTTAAAATGCTTGAAATTTTCCATGCCCTGGTCTAAATACTAGACCATGGTATACTAATGATAATTAAAATTAACACTCCCCCTGGGCTTTGGGCATTTTGTGGTTTTCTTGGTATTTATCATGGCAGCTTTCGGAAGGGATTGCATTGGGTTGTCTGCGTGAAGAAGAGTATGAAATGACATACGAGCAAGGGGATGAAAATATGAGTAATTTGCACGAGCACGAATCGCCTGATTCCTCTCTATCTCTTCAGGTTTTTATAGCTTTTCATACTAATACTAATTTTAAGGTATCTATTCTCACACATCATGTACAAACTGTATTTATGATCGAATGAGTTATTAAAAATCATGCTTTGTAAACATTTTGTGGGAATTGCTTATTTTGATGAGGCAATTGATATTTTGATTAATTCTTTGCTGTTTCTTTTAATTAGTCATCAACACCATCGAAACCGAGTCGGTTTAAGGTGACACCTGTAAAAGAGCAACCTCCAAGTAATATTATGTTTGAATCCCCTCCCGTGTATCCGAATCAGTCTGGAGAAATGTACACATCAACTCCCGAAGCAGTTGCTGCAGCACAGCAAGCTCAGCAGCAATATGAACAACAGCAGCAACATCAACACCAACAACAATATGCAGCTGTGGGGGCTCCTGTTACAATAATGAATGTTGGGATAGATCCGAATAATGGAGGTGCAATTGGTCTTGTGATGCCAATGAATGGAGATCCAGTCACAATGGCCAATATGGGTCATCCACAGCAAGGACATCAAATGGCAATGAGCCTTGGTATGCCTATGACTGTGACACTGACTTCTGGACCGGGTGGACCTGTCCCCAATCAACATCAGCATCATTCTTCATATGGAACTCCACAACAGTCCACACCGGAACATACGATTACACCGAATGACGCTAGTTCGCGAGGATTCTCACAACAAGGTTCTTTTGACAAAGTAACTGATAGTGGTCCTTATACAATTGAAGATCTGCAAATGAAATTACAAACTTTAACCCACCCACAAGTAATGGAGCAACAACAACAGCAACAACACTCAAACGTTTCTGTGGCTCAATCTCAACATGCTGTAGATAAAGAAAAATCAACTGGAGACACAAGTGTTGGAGCGGGGTCCATGCAAACAGGAAGTCATCCAGCTACACCTCAAACTTCGCAAAATCATGATAGTTATATGATTGCACTTCAACAAAGATTAGCTCAAATGACAGATGGAAATATGGTTACCCTTCCTCAAGGGCAAATGATGCAAGGAGGAACGAATAGTGACACGAGTACCCCGCTTCCAGAGCAGAATCAAACTAATACGGGAACTGGCACTGCTACTCCTGTTGCTGGACATGCTTCTGGAGCACCCTCAAGGGATGAACTCAGTTCTAAGAATAAAGTACGAGCTGCTATTGATTTAAGAGATCTGGAACAAGAATTGGTCAAGATTCATTCTTATAGCAGAGGACAACCAATGCAAGGCTCCAATATTCATCCCATTAGTATGAATGTCAATATGCCAATGGCCATTAATCAGTGTCAGCAACAATTAATTGCCACTGGACATTTACCTGCTACAATTCATCAGAATATGGCTGCTGGACCGCATCCTCAAATGCTAACAACTCCTATGCATTATGTTCAGGCTTATTCTCCTTATCAGCAATTTGTTGGACAACCCATTAGCATGACTCCTCAACCTCAGCAGGGGAATGAACAAGGAAATTCTGTCCAAGTCGTTAATGGTCCTAGTCCAAGTAGACCTTCTTCTGCTACTGTCTTACAGCATCATGTTCATCCTCACACACAACATCAATTAATTTCTGGAGTTATTCATCATCCATCTGGAGCTGTCATGAGCGTTGGACTACCTCTGACTGCTGTACCGACTTCTCTTGGCCAATTTGCGCCTATTAAAAGTAAGAACTTTAGTACCATTTTTGTTTTAGTTGTAAAAATTTCAACTTTCTTTACTGCAATATTTTACATACTTCTAAATGTTCTAAAGCTAGGTTTTCGTAATCTATTTTTTTTAAATTAATCATTTTTGACGATTAAAAGCTTTAAATGTTCACTTTTACATAAAACTAGTTTTAGCTTATAATTACGATGACTGTATGAATTGTGAATGATGAAAAATACTAAACTGAACACAGTGTAGATTGAAAGAAGGCTATAATTATGACTATTTTGCACTATTAATTTATTTTTGCATTGCAGTATGTATGGTTATAATTTCGTAGATTTGATTGAGATTACCTAGTAGAGAATTTGATTAAGATACTAAACGTGTTTAAACAGCCGCCGCTGCTCCTCCCAGTAATTTGGCCTCTAACAACGCTGATCTTAAAGCTTCTTCATGTTCCTCCTCGGGTTCTGGGTCTGGCGGCGGTTTGTTGGGAATCTCATCCGAGAGTCCTAATCAAATGGCTTTAGCTCCCTGCCAAACTAGCGCTGATAATACCGACTTTGCTAAGAGTCAAACTCTACCTTTAACTTCACACGAAGGAGTTTCCATTAGTTGTGGTATTAATAAACCACCACCATCCCCACTCAAAGTGTCTCGCTTCCAAGTCAGCGTAGTCAAAGAAGGTTAGTAGATGTGCTACACGCAAATAGTAGATTTTTATTTTGTTTTTGCTTAGTTTTTAGAGTTTATTTTTTATCATTTCCCATATTTTTCCTTTTAGATTGGTAGAATGACCTAACCTACTAATAATTCGATTTATTTATTTTTATACTTTTTGTTGGTAAATAATTAACTTGTTTCTGCCTGAATTTAATAATTAATTAGCAAAATCAAACGAATCATTTGCAATATGCAAGCATTTTTAGACACAGTGAAAGCTAGTCAATTGTGGCTTGTTAATTTGTAAGTTAACACGCATGCATTGATGCAAACGCTACTAACTTAAGTGAATTATTTGGTGTACCTAAAAAATTAAATCGATCTTTTAGTATTTAAGTATTCAATGTATGTGTGTTTGAACAGTTGAAGGTATTACAAAATCCGTATTTAAACAGTGTAGTATGTTGTTTACAAAAGGTAAGTTAATGATGTAAACTGCGTACAATGTTAATACTGGGGTAAATTACAAGGAAATGTAATGAGCTTTGTTGCTTTTTAGATTTTACATGCTGTGCATAGTTTTTTGTGTTGAATTGACAGCTTACATGAGGTTTTCACATGTCAACAAAGATTTTAAGTGAAAAGTTGTAATTGATTATGTGCTTTGATTTTAAAGAGTTGAGATAATGGAAATGATATGATTTCTGGTTAGGTACTGCTGGAACAACAATTCCTACAACGAGTACGAATTCTGGTGCTACTGAGATAAGTGCTGTAAGGAAAGGTCGCTTTAGCGTTGTGACTCACAAGCCCGAAGAGCTGGAAGAGCAGAGTATTGGACTTGTTAACGTTGGTGGTGATGGATCTGGGATGGCTGATACTAGTGCAAGTAGTTCAAGTAACACAACACCTGCCAGTAACGTTGGAGAAGGACGCGTAGCCTCAACGGTTGAAATGACACGGAATGAGATAAGGGAAATAGACAATAGCTTCGCTAATCAAAACGAGTCGAACAATATGAATACAATCAATACTTCTGTAAATACGAATGTCAATGGGTCGTCGTGTGCCAACAGTCAGATTGTCAATTTTGCCACTCAAGCACACCAACATCAACAACATATGAATAGTCAAAGCAATGCCGGTGTAAATGTTGGAATGGGGAATCAAGCCCAGTATTACGCTCCAGTCCAAGTTCCTGGTCAAAGTTACGGTCCTTCTGCATTTGTCACGGGATCTGGACCATCGCTACAGGTGGGATGATTATTTATTTATTCTGAAATCACTTTGTAATAGTTTTAAGTGCTTGTAAATTGTTTTTTCGTGTTATGTTAATTTTTCTTTTGTCTTGTCATTATTCAGGTACTCATGGACCCTAATGGTATGCAATCTGATTCATCCCATCAACTGTATGGAATGGTAAAATCTCCAGAAAACCTATTTGAACATTTACAATTGGGTATTCGATCTCCGGCAACAATCCTTGGCCAGGTGAGTATTTTTCCATTCATGTGTACTAGAGATAAATACTTTGTAAGGTAAAGTCATTCAATGTCATGTCACTTGGATTACAAAGTACATGGCTATTGTGTTTTACCAGTTTTTCTTTTATACCCACTATTAAGTATTATATTTCATTCGATTCCAATCTAAGTGGTTGGATAATTTAGAATTGGTGGACGGAAATCCCCTTATCATTTTATATACATCTAACCGTGATTAGTTAAGTGTTTCCTAATCTCGGTATATTCTATTCGGTTTTCCTGATCTATTTTTGTGATTTATTATTTCCATTTTCTGATATTATTGGCTGATACTTTTACATGTTTGTTGTTGTATTGTCTATCGTTCTCACTTGGTAATTGTAGTTTCACTTGACAAGAAATGTTTTTGAGTGCATGGTGACATTTGTCACTTTATTCCGATAACTTTTTCAAAGTTGAAGTATTGGCTCTACTTTGGTTTGTTTTAGTGTTGGTTTTTTGTGATGTCTTCCGACTTGTATATAGTCCTGTTTTATTTTTCTTCAACATTGTCTTGTGCTGTGTGTTAATTATTTTGTGTTGATTTTTTGTTGATTTCTGACGCGTCTAATCTCCAGAGTCAAAATCACAATCAGACTCACAGTCAAAGTACTATGTCGTACAACAATCCAAATGTTTCTGTAACGTCGTCTGTACGGAGCAATAGTGGTGTAAGTGTAATGGGAAATATGTCACAGCAACCGACCATGCCATTTGTTAATGATAGTAATAATAATGTACCTCCTGTTGCAACTGCCCCTGTCCAATTTGTGCAACCTGTGACGTCAATGTCAACTACACCCAATGTCCCCGTATCTATTACGAATTCTAATGTAACTGTGACTCAGAGTAACTATGCCCCAATCCCCATTCCTATAATACAAACAGAAGTTGTTAGTAGTGCTCCTCCTGTAAAGTCTGTTAGTCCCAAACCAAATTTCATACATTCACAGAGTTTAGAAAATACAAGTGGTTTGCCTTCTTCTTCACAGCCAAGAAGAGGCTCGTTAAAACCAACCAAGAATTCTTTGTCTCTGATGGCTAGCAGAAGTCGAAATTTATCCAGTCAGTCCATTGCTGATTTACCATCCCGACTCAATGAAATATTCGCACAGAATTCTCAGCAACCTGCTGAGTCCCTCCGGACTCTTTCAGTCAAGAATTTAAATGCGATGAAAGCATTAACAAAATCATGTGCAGATCTTCGCCGTGTTAATTCTGATGAACTAACGGGACACGGAGTCAAGTTTTTCGGTGGGAACTCTCCGAAAACCCCTACTTCTGCAATGGAAGCCGATGGCTTTTCTTTTCCAACTCCACTACATGATGCAAATGGAAACTTAAAGAAATCAGAAGTATCGCCTAATGAGAAACAATTTGTACATTCTCAATCGCAAGAAAACAGACCTGCTAGACCCCACGACCTTCCAATTGAGTATTTAACGGCAAACGCTAAAATGGGAACAAAAATGCACTACCAAACAATACATTCCATTCCTCAAACTACAGCCGTAAAGCTTCCGAGTTATATGTCTCCAGGATCTTCTTCATCATCTTCGAAAGTCGCGGTAAGTAAAATGAGTCCTGTGGGTTTCCAGGGGAGAAGGGGTAGCTCATTTTCAGATATGTCTGATGGGGAAGATGATTACGCGTTTTATGGAATACCCAAATCTGGTGCATATGGTGGCGGCTTAGGGAAAACGCCTGCAGTAAGATTATCACCAACAAAACCAAGTCATCGGTTATCAGAATGCCTTTTTACAGACGATCCAAGTAGATTACTCAAAGCAAAGCTAAAACACACTCATTCTATGAGTAATTTACAGGAAGTCTTACACAGTGAATCTTTGCAATCTCTACGACGTACTGGCGCTCCTAGTTTTAGAGATAGAGAAAAATTCCGAGAGCGAGAATCAGAAAATTCTCCTCCGGGCACAGTGTATGGCTATTTACCACAACAAAGAAAAAGTCAAGGCCAAGTTCAATTTGCGGCAGAATCCGTCTATCATACGGTACATGGCGGAAGTGCAGCTTCCTACATGTCACAACATGCCACAGACATTATCAATGCAAACAGTTCCCTTTTCGGCAGAAGGTCGAATTCCAGAAGAAGATTATTCAGCAACGAAAGAGAATACGATCCCTTTTCAGATTATGAAGATCCTTACTTATTAGAAGAAAGTCTACTGGAAGAATATGAACATGAAGCTAAAATTGAAGCGGAAGAAATGTTGATGAGGGAACATTATGGTTCTCAGTATCAACAATATCAAAACCAGCCTTATGGCTACGGCGGCTACACTAGAAGATCTGGCTCTCCCTCAAGTGGCTATAGAACTATGGGGCCTTATCCACCCTACGCTACTGTTTCGAATACAAACTCTAGTGACCCCACTTTGGCCAAATTTTTAAGGGACAGGGAAAGGTCGCGACAACAACAGCAGTCAATCTACCAACACATTCAGCAGTTTTATGTGGTAAGGAATTCTATGAGGAAAGGATAAAGCTTAAATCATACAGGAAAACTGTAAATTGACTTGCAGAACCAATTCTACTACTGTATATACTACTCTGTCTATAAAGCAACGTGGAAATCATGGAATTATGTAATGCCTAACTGGGAATTTCGGGCAGGGGCTTCAGTATTGTAATGTAATGTATTCTAGAACATACATTTTGGCTGTTCTTGGAAATAGTTGGATTATGGAAAGCCTGTGCTATTATACTCACGCTATTTATGCCTCTAGGATACTTAAACTAGTGTACAGTACTGTTCCTTGCATTTCTGTAAAATTAGTTTACAAAATAATGTTGCACTGTTCAGAATGTATGTATAGAAGATAATTATTAACATAGAAACTTTTGTAATTACTATTGTAAGTATTATGTAAGTGAAAGTGATGCGAAAAGGCTTTAGATCGAATTGAACTTTAAACTGCTTCTGAAAAGTTTGCTGCTAATTGCATTTTGCACTCAATACATAATATGCACTTAGCACTTGCCATAAGCAATTTTGCACTAAAGCTAAAAAATAACTATGTACAGAGAACAAGTGGTGTAATGTAACACGGTATTATGTAAAATGTAAATATTGTAATTTTGTAGGGGTTGGGTTTATGTTCACTGTGTTGGTTAATTATATCAGCAGTATGTTGTACATTTGCTTTACATACAGGGTCGCCATTATGAATTTCTAGTATGCAAGTTTTCTTAAAATTTTAGGAACTACGTTTTGAAAATCAGAATTTTATTGACAACTCATTGACAAATATTATGTTTCTTTGATTTGATGAAAAGTGTGTTTGTTTTGTATCTTATAAGTGGAAATTCAACTGAACGACCCTGTGTATGTATGAGATGAAATAATTTGAATGACCCAAATACTATTTACATTTCATGTTGTGTCATTCGTTGAACAATTAAGTTACATAGTAGTACGTAATGTTATGCAATAGGCAACTGGTTGGGGTATTTATTGTATAGTGATATGTTGTGCACTTATAAATTTTGACTTCTTAAGTGTCCTACTCGTGGTGATGTGATATACAACTACTATAAATGGATACATGAAAATGAAAGACGGAAATAATTTATTCATTTAAACATTTAATGAAAATGCGTGATAAGAATGTCTGGATTCGACACTTAATACTTAACTATGGTCGTATTAGTGCTTTGCACTGGACTCACTGTTACTGCTCTTATCGTAACAAGTCGAAGTTGTGGTTTTGGGGGCTTAGAATGCAATACTTAGTAATAGTGTCTTGTGTATATTAATTTGCATGCTATTAGTTATGTCTCATTACTTTTGTAGAATTAGTGCTTGATTTGCACATTTTTTGCTCTGTTTAAAGCTCAACATTTTAATTTTCCTTGTTTATTTCTATGTATTTGTAATTTTGTATATTTTTATCCAAGAATAATATGTCTTCCATAGGTCGGGTTCAATGTTATTGACTATACTGTCAATTTCTGTTCTGGACTGACAAAATTGTCTTATTTGTAGTTAGAAACTAATCGTGTTTTTATATTCTTGTTGCGTAGCGAGATGATGATCCGGATGCAATGGACCCGTATTTAATCCACGGTTTAAGTCTTATTGACGTTCACAATGATCCTGAAATTCGAGCCATTGCCGAAAGGTAAGTAATTTGTTCAAAATAAAAGATCTGTATATTAAAGTATATTAAGAAGTAATGTTAATCATACGACTTTGGTTTATTTAGGCAAAAATATGAAATGGACGATATGCGACGGAAGCATCGTCAAGAATTTGACAACGCTCTGAGACGGAAGGGAAGGACAGCAATGCAATCTCAAATAGCTCAGCATTATTTCCAGCATCCGTTACCTCCACAGCAACAATCCACCTCCCAGCAGCAGCAACAACAACAACAACAGCAGCAGCAGCAACAACAGGCTCAACAAGTTGCAATGTCTTTCACCCAAGCAGGCATTTCTTATGGTGGTCGCCAGTACGTGCCGGCGGCAACTCTTCAGCAACACCAAATTGGTCTCAGTTTAAATAAGTATGGAAACCCTGTGATTCCTCCAAATAGCATTGCAGTGTCTACACAAGCACTGCCTTTGCAAGTCATTAATCAGAGTCAAGCACAAGTCAGTCCAAATCCGCAGTTAATGTCTCAGTCCCAAAATTCTGGAGTTGTGCAGTCAAGTCCTGGTGGAAACTCACAACAGCCGCAGTTAAGTCCACATAATCTTTCACTTCCGCTTAGTAGTTCTCATCAGCAGATGCCGCATCAACAACACCAGGCCATGACTCAGCAGCAAGCGAACCAGATGCAGAATGCTCAACAAATGCTTGCCACCAATTTGCATCTTGCCCATATTCAGAACGAAATGTCGCTGATCAGCGGAACGCCTTCACCATGTGTATCACCGTCGCCAATGCCTGTGTCACCGTTACCTTCCTACGATAGGACTAATCTGTCCTTGGCTATGTCAGTCAATCAAGAGAGTCAAAGCCCTGATTTAAGTGTTAATAATAAAAGTGGTCCTGCTTCCTCGCCTGATACGCCTACAAGGAGTGGTGGCATGACCATCAACCCTCAGCATCATTCTCAGGTAACATACTACATCTTTTTATTAATATATTCATTACCATTTCAAATTTCAGGTGTAGAAAGGTTTTAAATAATGTAATTTCTTGTACAGATGAATCTTATGGAAATTCCTACATCTTACAATGTGGGTCCTACACCTTATGGAGCTTTCCGACCAATTTTTGCACATTCTGGAACTTCTGTACCAGCTTATCATCCTACTTTCTCTGGATACTACCTTCAGCCTGCTAGCATTATGGGTAATGAATGTAAATACCGTGGTATGCACATTATCTAAGAATTATTAGCAACAGAATTGTTTTACATGAGTTATGATTGCATTTAGGTATCCAGCCATTTTTGCAGCAGGGAATGCGGATGATGCAACCGAATTATAATCCTGCAGCAATGATGTATGGAGGAGCGCAGTGGCAAGCACTTTCTAATGATAACAATGGAGAAAGTCAAAACCGCGGTACTCCGACTCAAATGACAATGCAAGATTATAATCAAGCACAAGGAGTGATGTCGCAAGGACCTAGCTCAGCAAATAACTCCACAAACAGTCCTTCAATGATGTCCAATATAACAAGTAATGCGTACCTACCCAGCAATGTCTCTCGACATTAAGTGATAGGCTCCTTAAATTAGTCAATACGCTAATGTTAATGTATAAAATATAAAATAAACATTAGATTAGTGACTTGTGTTTGAATAAGAGATGCCCTCTAAAAAAGTGAATTAAATATTTAGTTAACTATTTACTTACGTTTAGTTAAATAAATTGATGACTACGTTACACTATACTTACAATAGCATGTAGCTAGATGAAAACTAAATTATTTGTATCGTATGATTAGTACCTTAATCTGTATATACGTTGCTGTGTTGTTTATTAATTAAATAGTGTTAATTTGCAAGCTTTTATTTAAATGGATTTTGGTAGGTTTAAAAGTAATTGAATAACTTGTCTTATTTAGTTATGAATCTCTACTTACTTTTAGTTATGAAATGAATTGATATCGTTATTACAACAATTCTTTTCGCAAACTATGTATTGATCTTTAGTGAATTTGAGATGGAAATGTCTCTTGAAGTCAGTCAGCTAATTTGTAATTAAGTGGCAATATCCATCGAATTAAATGAACTAAATGAAGCAATGATATGAAATTACCTAAGTAATAATAGTATGGTCTTTTAGCCTAAACTTTAGCCCTGCTGATATGATACGCGTCTGTGAGAAAATGCCGAGACTACTATACTCTCTGTAATATAATTATTGTCTAACTATGCTTACTACATAATGGTGGTAATTAATATTATACGTTTGTAAAACTAGAATTACAGCTGATACGAATTATTTTAAAGAACTAGTGCGTTTAGGATGAAAGGAAAACGTTTAATAGTGTCAATCACTATAATGGAATGATACAATTTTAAAAAGAACCCTATTACGTAAGTAACAATTATTTAATCTACTACTGCCGGTACCAGTATCCTGATTAGTTGCAATTAAATGCTTATCGTCACTCTTATACTATACATAAGCGAGCCTTACTCTGTAAAATTTTAATACCTACCTTACTTACATACGTCATGTAGTAATGTATTTATAATGATTAGTCAGCTAGCTTAGAAATTACGATAACTGTGTAATAAGACATATTGAAATACTTAAACCTAGTTTATAGGAAAACAATAATGTTGCATTAGAGTGCTTTAATACCTTTTGCAATGAAGAACTCTCAACTGAACAGTTGTTAGAAATTCTTGAAATTAGAAAGCCAAGCCACCATGCAAAAAGGGTCTACCTAGTCATATCAATGTTATCTATCAGCACAAGCGCTCTAGTATAAGATTTACATTGCAGGTCTCGTCTGTTGACTTTTCTTAGTAACTAGTTTAAAAAATAATTTTTCGGTGGGTGGGGAAAGTTGGGGATGACGCGATTGATGTCGCTATTTGGTTTGTGGAAAAGTCGGCGAGAAAGAGAGAGAGAGAGGTGGGGAGAAATTAACTTTTCTGGAATTAATGTTCGTGTTCAATTCTATGTTGCTAAATTGTTGTAAGTTCCTGAATATGATAATACTTTAATTGCTTCTCATTGTGACATGAATATGAATCAAATCTGACTTGGAAATGCAGTGAATTATATTACATTTATATGTATTACCTAATAAGCTGAAAAGTAGTTAATTATACAGAATGTAATGGATTATATTACATTTATATTAGCAATTATGCTACAATCTAGTAAGGTAGTTTAATTGAAAACGTAACGAAACGTAGCTTGTGCGTATAATAGGGAAGTGAACTTATTGTAAATAATAAACAGCCTTCGTATCGTATCATCGTCTCGTATGGTGAAGTGGAGTTAATCGCAATATAATATAAAATGAAATTAATCATTGTGAAATGTATATAATTATAAACGCAGGTAAACGTTCGATAACTCAAGAATTCCTGTTTAAAAAGTAGGAAATGTGACTATAATATGAATATTATGACATTTGACTGGACGTTTAATAAATTATACCGGTAGGTACACTGTACAATAGTATTAGTGCAATTTATTGTAAACAGATACTTTTAAAATACCTACATAATGTACATGAACAGTTCTTTTCTGTTCTCTAACATTCTGTTCAAAAGCTCAGTTAGAATTTAATCACCTAACTTAACCTATTGCAGAATACACCTGATCTGAAATGAAAATTACAAATATTATGTTCTATCTACCAAGAAATAGTAAAAATCGATCAAATTTTGCATTGCCACTGTAATTGCATAGAAAATACTGTAATTAGTTAGTATCCTACCCGAAAATGTCCGTGGGTCATTGTTTACGCCGAAATTCTCGTACAGCCAATTAACAGCTCCACCCACATATACACCTAGCCAATTATTACCCAAATACTCTCTTCCGTCATGCAATGTAACGTAAATGTGAAAGAGAAAAGTTTAATTTGGTAATCAGTCGTAAAATCACAATATTACAAACAGTAAATGCAACGTCACCTGATTTGCATACTATTTTACATTACACAGTAATTTTCCATTAGTTTCACTCGACTAATTATGTAAATGATATTGTTGTACTGATATGCTATATTATACGTGTATGTATAGTGAGTACCTTAATTTTTCGTGTTAACTGACTCATTAAAAATTTTGTGAGTAGATTTGATTTGGGTTACGTAATATTATAACGGAATTCTGTATTAGTGAATACGCTGCATGACTATGACCTTTGTTGGTTAGATTTGTGAAATAATTTGATAATGTTTGTTTGTACGGTGCTTTTGTCAACATTAGAAAATTACTTGAAAGTGATTTAATTTGTGTCGAATTCATCTAGGTCAATGAACAATAAACAGGCCTTAGGTAAATATCATTTGCTGATGATGACTTATAATTAAATCTTACTGCAGCTAATTTAATTAATGTTACATAGGTAATTATATAATGCCTACACTGGTTTAATTATTGATATTCTTTACTCTAGCATGTATTAGGGTGGTACTTTAACTTATCCGCATCCATGAAAATCGGAAACAATGCGTATACGATGAAATACTTCTTGGATGGTACTGATTTGATTTACGGCATTAGTTCTAATGGAAGCATAATAAAATGGTAGAGAAACATTGGGTCATTATCATTATTTAATTGAGTTGAATACGACAAATGCAAACGAACGAAAGAATAAAAGACTGATCTGATGATGCTGCTTCTAGTTAAAACACCACAATTGTCTCATCATTTATTTTCCGAACTAAACCTAAATCTTCGTAATTACTTTACTAATGCTAGTATTCATTTTTCATTTATGCCATGGCCCATAAAAAAATTTAGAGGACAGGTGTGCGAAATTTTGAAACTTGACATTTTTATTAGTAAATTACATGACTTTACAAGCAGTTTGTTTTGAATTCTACTTCTAAAGGAATCTCAACAATATGTAACTATGTATGCATGTTGTAAATATAGCCAATTGTCACCGTCGATCAAATCTAATAGAAATGCTATCCCAATTATTCATGTCAATATTTAAACATTTAAAAACATAAGAAAATAACAAATTCCTGATTTCGTCTTCTGTTTTGTATTATGAATGGTAGGCTTGTATAGTGTTTTAGTACAAAGTTGTACTCTCATGACATTTTATGCAAAACTTGAGTTTAGTTTTACCTTACAGATAGACAGCTATTTATGGGTTTACGATTTATTTTAAATACGGATATTTTTAATACTTCTATGCTACCTAATTGTCTTGCTTACATACACGGCCATTTTGTTGTAGTAGGGAAAGGTAATTGAATCGGGTAAAACTTCCAGGACACATTTTCATTTTCACTGATAAATATGTAGTAATTTGTGTTTGGAAAAGTTGCAACTGAATTTTTTAAGTTAGTATAAAGCTAAGGCAAGTAAAGATCATTTACTGTTACATTTTCAATACAATACAGAGAACAATACAAAACACCAATAATAACAAACTACAATACAATATCTAATTCTGTGGGCTCTAATACAAATACATACCACTAACAACAATAATAATCATAAGGGTATGCTGCACTTTAAGTCTAATTTCATACAAAGACACATACATGTACTTTACTAGAACAATTTTAGTCCGCCTATTTATCATTACAATATGCTAGGAATCGTTCTTTAAAAGTGAAAAAAGTAACTGTAATTGAGACGGAACTGGAGAAGGAAAACTTATCAAATACATGTATACATGTAGCATTCTTAAATTATTAATTTTTATAAAACTGCCATCATATCTGTCCTTTATAAAAGTACAGTACAAGGCAAGGCAAAAGCGTCTCAACAATAAAACGCTCTCAAAATTATTTTTATCTATACTAAACAGGCTTTTAATTAAAGTAACAATAAGAAAGAGTAATAATATGCTCGGTTAAATTCTTAATACTCTAATATTATTTTGTTTTTGTATTGAAGAGTCAAAAGATGGAAGTCATTAACTAGTTACACTAGCCTAGTCATCATCTTGCTCTTCCTCTTGTTCTGCTCCACTCGATTGTTCTTTCTCCTCAGCCGCGGCCTTCTTTGGGCGTCCACGACGTCCACCTCCGCCACCAGCAGTCTATAATACAACAAAAAATATTTAGAAACCCTCAAAAATCTACAAACACTAACAAACATCATAATAATTATATTTTGACAAATCTCTCACCTTTGCCTTAGCTTTTCCCTTAGCCCCCTTCCTTTTGCCACCCTTAGGCCGGCCACGACCGCGTTTTGCCGGTGAAGCACCGTCATCCCCACTTCCTTCGGATTTAGGGGCAGCAGCTCTACCACGTTTTTCAGCCTTCGGCTTTTCTGCCGGGGCTTCCGCAGCTGCCTTTGCTGGTCGTCCACGTCGTTTCTTGGTATCTGCTCCAGCTTCATCAGCCATATTTACTAAATGAATGAGATTCCTGTAAAATCAATCATAAAAAAATGTTTATACTATTTATAAACATAAATACGCGATAAAATTCCATTTTGAATATGAATATTTTATTATTTTCTTGACTTTGACCGAAACAGAAGGGTACATCTAAAAATGCATATAAAGGCGGACACAATATGCAACATAAACGAGACAATATCGCTAATGTATTGCGATATGTGTTATAAAGGAATAAAACGGCCATGGAAGCATCATGTCTCACACATACCTAAGCCCAATTAATTACAAACTGAAGTTATCTCATAATGGAAAGCTCTCCTAAATAGTTTTAGTTCTCTGTACATTGTGTAGAGTGACGCTATGCTGTAGGTGATTCTGATTCTTGTGAGGAGAACAAAGAGTGGTATATAGCATTATCACTGACTACAAGTACAAGGATGCAGATGAAATACAAGCCGGTAATAGCAAGTAAGGACAGAAGAGAGAAGAGTCATCGAAAGGAGGGATTTCTTAATGACCTTTGTGGATGGAGCTGGAATGGAAAGAAAGAGAATCGTCAGCAACTCAACTGAACTTCATCACATAATATCAGAAGCGAGGGAAAAGCGAAGCAAACTATCTTCGATCAAAGACTAGCCCCTATTTATTTATTACGAACCTCTCGACTAGTGCAGAAGAGTGAGAGCTGTGTTATGTAATATGTACGTGTACTTAACCAAGCAAGCTACTAAAACTAACACTCACTGAACTCAACCGAACTGAACTATACCATCAAACCATAGCATAGAGACATAAAACAGGCTACACAGCACAGAGATACATGGAATATGGAAAGAGGTACACTAAACTAAAATGTACCCAGTAGAGCCGTGCATCGGGTCAATTTTTCAAAACCCAACCCGACCCGACCCAAAATTATCCAACCCGACCCGACCCGAAACCCGATTTACTTGGCCATTTTCGACCCGACCCGACCCGAACCCAGTATCATTAAACCCGACCCAACCCGAACCCGAAACCATTAAATCCACCCCAACCCGAACCCAAATTATTTAAACAAATCTAAACCGTTTTTCAAAGAATAATATTTATTGAATTATAAATAGATACGAATTGTAATTAATTCCCATTAAAAGATCTAGTTTTTACCTTGGAAATGAAAGCTTAAATTTTAAATCAAGGATAAATGCTTATTTCCGTCGTGTAAAAATAATTGATGCTGCTTTGCTAGATAACTAGAGTTGATATGCAATATGCAAGGATTGATTTATCTTCTTTAAATTTCCCTCAAATCCTTAATAGGGTGAGGAAACCTCAAACAAGATAATAGCATGTATTAATCTATGCACTGCATGCACTCGCACTGGTATTCTGAGCTAGAATAGAGTTGAATGCGCTAATGATCTTGGGCACAAAATCTAAACGGTGTCGGTGTGTATTATAATCGGGTAGGACATGCAGCCCAATTTAACCTGAGCCAAATGAAACTGAACCCAACCCGACCCGAACATTTTCAAATACAACCCGACCCGACCCGACCCGATTAATGATCTAAATATTTCGACCCGACCCGAAACCCGATCGGGTCGGGTCGGGTTACGGGTTCGGGTCGGGTTGCACGGCTCTAGTACCCAGCCAAATCAACTATACGAATATTTCAGCCATTCTTCCCCAGCTTTGCTTTGGCTTCGCCTATCCAAACCAAAGCAACTTCTCTTCCCAAATTCCCAGAGCAAAAGAACACAATAGATGAGCTGTTGTGTTTTGGTCCTGTCTGTCGTTGTCTCCGCGCTTCCACTCCTAAAACATAACAACCTAACTCAACCTATCCAATCTTATGCCAATGGCAAGTCAAAAACAGCACTAATCCAATCCACAACGCATAAAATGAATAAACTGCAACTAAACCACCCATACTGTGTACGGCATGCTTAACTACGTACGCCGAACAACAAAGACTCAAATAACTGACAATAACTTTTACGTATTCCAATACCTATTGCATCACATTACGACAGAAACAAAACAATACATTATATACCCAACACTGTTTTATTTCTCTTCGACTCATCCATTTTGAACTAGACTCTCACAGATTATTTCCTGTCGATATAGTAAACAATTTAAATCCAATTTAGAGTAACAAGAGCCAGTAAATTTGTGATTCAATTCAATCCTATTTATCTCTTGAAAAATGAAAACTATAGAATACATCAAAGACTTTTCAATTTTCAAAGTTCGCATTAGCATCCCTTATTTCATACACATGTAAGAACAAATACATTTATTTTAGGAAATCTTAAAAGCATTAAAGCATCTAGCTTAGCTTGCATACAAATGTGGCTTGAAATTTTAAAAAATAATTTAGAATGCAAAGGACTCAAAGGAGAATTTGATTTGGTAAAAACTAAAAACAGCCATCCAAGTCTATAATAATATATTCCAATCCAATAATAATAATAATAATAATATATTCCAACTTCCACCCAAGAAGCAAAACCGAAGTATTCTTTATGGCGATGCAAAAAATAATTAGTTTAGTTAAAAAAGGTTAAAAATATATTAGTTTTGTACCCATTCTCTACTTTACTGCATTATAGCGGTCTAAAAATAGAATTTATGAAAATCTGTGTAAACAAAACCCAGAAAACTAGGTATAAAATATAGGACTGCCTAAAATTCTAGGATGCAATGGCATCGCAATTGAAAGAGGTACATGCGGACAAGGAGTAAGGGTAAGGATGAAAATCGTACGCAAAGATCTCTTGGTCTCCTGAATTCTCAATAATACAAGGGACAGAAATGGATTACGCTCTATTTTGGTTCCAGTATTAGAATGCAATGCAATGTGCAATGCATCTTTTTGGAAGTCCCTTTTCCTTCCAGCTATCCAGCTCACGCTAGAGTTGGCTATGACTTCGAATAGGTTCAATTTGAGTTTACGGAGCAGTCTATCTTGTTGGAGATAGACTGCGTCCAGTGGAAGAGTGGAACGGTGAGCATTGAAAACTGAAAACGGGTATCTACAATGAAATCAAGTGAAGTCATTCTCCAGCAGCTAGCTAGCTAACCAACCAGCGAAACCAAAGCGATGTCAAGGGAAAGAAGCTCTCCTCGAGTGTACAATGCACAGTCCCCGACTCACTGTTCAGTTTCCGTTACTCTCCTTCGTTCCCAGCTTAGCATTCTGTCTGTCTCTCTTCTATTATAGCATTAGCTACAACAACCACCACACGCCACACTTGTGTGTAAAGGTTCGTCTTGGTGTTTGGTGACGCTAGCGTTGACTGACTTCAGCTCACTACCATTTTCATTACCATCCGAAGAACCGAAACTGAACTCAAGTGAACCTTAGGAGATGCACAATCATCTACTTTCTCGGCAGGAACCGCTCCCGCTGCCTTCTTTCCTTTTCCCTGCCCCGAAAAATAACGAAAAACTCCGATATGGATTTTTAATCGGTGATGGGAAGGGAACTGCTACCTACATCGCTACATTACCCACATATTATTACAGGCATTTTATACTTCACTGCTTTTTCCTGGAAACTATCACCAACCATCCACTACTATTACGATTACACACATCTGTGATCTGTGTCCTTTCCTTGTGTATTAATATTTTCATATCAAACTCCACACTTCAGACTTCACATTCACATTACGCAACTCAAACAACCACAGATTTCATTACCCTTTTACCTTAATTTGCGCTCCTCGTTTAATGCCTCAGTCTCATTCAATGATCCAATCATATAACACTACTGACTCAACTGGAATCCAAACCGTTTCCAGCAATTTTGATGCGGATTTTTAAATGATTTAACGTTACATTCTAGTAACTAGTAACTCAATTTTAAAAATAAAAAATGCATAATACATATACGTACTGATATTTTTTATATGCATGTACCTTGAAAAATATACATACTCGTTCTGATTCCTGTAAACAAAGGGATGTTGGGTAAAAATATTTACTGTTATGTCTTGCTGTCTAACTTCAGCAGGAAACAAATATTATATGAAATTACTCAATCATTTGCATTTGTTCAACATATATTTTACGAACAATCACAATATTTTTGCGATATGAAATTTTTATTTGAGATTCTGATATGAAATCGTAGTATTGAACTTAATGGGGGTAGATAGAATCAGGAAGCAAAACAAGTTTGCATTGTGGTGATCGAGCAATAATAAAAATACATAGATATGACAAAAGTACACTACGGCATGAATGGTGCAAATGCAAATATATAAATAAAATAAAGATAACAGAATAAATTTTCCTAGTAATATAGTAGAAATAAATAAGGAAGCACAAAAACACAATGCAGCAGATTATTTAATTGGTACCCCACCACACTAAATGCAAATATGTACGGCCGGCGCAATCGCCAAAATCTTTAAATAAAGAAACGTTGAAAAGGATAACTATTTTATTGTAATGTCGATGAAATAAAGTTTTAAAAAATACATTTCTCTATTCACTAAGTCTCACAGGAATTGAACTTGTTTCAAACATTTTCGAAAATCTTGAAAACGTTTTCAAAAAAATGGAATTTTATTTTATTTATTCTTAGGTTTTTTAAAGTCATTGGTAGTTCGAAAGCAGTGAATTCTAATTTTATTTTATTAAGCTATTGGCAGTTTCGGCGTTTGGATTTATGCCATCGCCAGGCATTGTTTGGTATTTAGATATGTGGCATTAGTGGCATGAATGGTGTTGGTGTGCGTGTGAACGATACTTACTGGTAAAAACGGTAAGTTAATATTTACCAATTACCAACATGCATAGCCGACCAGATGAACACACACTACATTTCTTAACCTTGGCTAATAATGAAAAGCAGGTCTCGTTATAGTAGCAGTAAATAGAATCTGAATTAAATTACGTATCATATTTTTCCCCTTGGGGTAGACTTGGTAAAATATACGAAGTTTTGTATATGAATTTTTAATGGTATATTCTACGTAAATTACGAAATAAAATTCAAAGGAGCCTTAAACGCAACAAAAACAAACAAAATGAGATTACATTTACGCAGCTACCACTTCGCCGCTGTATAACAACTTCATGCACCTGTTCCATTGCTACTTGCTGTACCTATAATATCCCCGCATGTATCCAAGCCTTACAAACCTAACCATGAAACCAAAAATTGGAAAAATATTTACCAAGTGCAGAATTTTGAAAAACCTCGCAAAGAATCGGGAAGTCAAATCGGAATCATACATAATTTAATGAATTTTTTATAGATCCCCCAACTTGATGTGAATCCGGAAAATAACATTGCCAATCCCAAGCTCAATGCAGGGGGTTTTGGTTTATCGTCAACTAAGCTAGGCAAACAAAAGTTGAAGCTTTTGCCATTGCATTGCAATATAATATAGTGAGAGGCAATACTAAAATATTGAATATTAGAGGAAAACTAGGAATATTATTGGGTTAGATGTTGACTGGTTGCAATATTTGTGACGACTATATTATAACATAAAATAATGACGCCTATAATGCTTATTTATATACATACGTAATATTACATAATGCCATACATTGCATTGATAATTCTGCGATATGAGGACAGGATTGCTAGCGAGAGAGAGCTAGAACAGAATAAAGTTAGAGAAACTGCGTGAATGTATGTATGTGTGGTATGAGAAAGGAACATGCCTTCCCTCCACCAAAAGATAAAGGACAAAATCTTTTGCAACGACATTCTCAAAAACGACAAAATGATCGAATTTTTCCTGGGCAAACTATTTGGAGGATATGAATGCAACTTTTCCCCGCTGAACTACAGCATTTTCCCTCTAACCCAATATTTTTGAATAATTTCTGACTAAATTACTACACAGTGAAAAAAATTTCGAAAAATTATGTTTTCCAATGCCAGTATGCAGAAGAGAAGAGCCGAAGCCGCCATGGCTTTCTATTCCTTACGCTAAAACCAAACCACACATCGAACTTTCAACATTGCCCCATTCTATGTACAATACAATGTACAACAGACGCAATGGGAAAATGATTGAAATTCTCGATTTTTTCCACTGTCTATTTCGAAACGGACAATTTTGTGAATTTTTTCTGGACTAAAGTAGATATCAATGAATTTACTTACCGAGTACAGATGCTCTGGAAAAATTTGATCGCTTGAAATTTCGAAGTGCGGAGAGAATTTATTTCACGTCTGCCCTGCTGGAAGAGAAGGTACGCAATTGTAGTAGTGCAAGAAGAAGGTAAAACGAAGAGCTTTTCAACACACAAGTTATTCAAGTTCCCAAGCAAAGCAAAAGTTTAGCATCGCAGCAAGAGACGAGCCAAAGCGAGCGTCACCTTCTCTGTTGTCCGTATTTTTTCAATGTAGCCTATTGATCCTGTAGCTCCGCCCATTCGCTTCCCTATTCGCCAGGCGAGAAAACCGCGAATCCAGAGACCAATCCCAAAGGTCGTTTGCTGACATCCCGCCTGGAAATTTCCATTTGCCAATAAGAAAAGGCGGGAGGGTAGCTTTCATATACTGACTGACGGCGCAGCAAGAGTGATTTAATTGCAAATTTATGTCATGCACTAAAAATTTTCTTTTCGCTTTTAAAAATTTCAAAAATTACCATACACTTTTCATCTTTGGGGAAACGACGAAAATATCTCATTTTCTAGATTCAAAATGTCCATATATAATTTTTAAAATGCCTACATTTTTCATGAAACTTACTGACCATGGTGAGGGGTGGCTCTAAAATTCCCGGTGTAATTTTAAGCTTTCTATTGGCTCCTTGCTACACAACCGCAAATCTTTAATTTTTACTTTTCCTTCTCAGGATAGTAACACAGGAAATGAAATGACTCAACTCTAAACCTTGTTTTAACCAGTTTTCATCCCCTTTTTGGTTAACTTTTGTAATTACACAAGGATTATTTTGCATTTGGAGACGTCGATGGATAAGGACAGACGAAAGTCTGCTAACCGAAAAACTGAAAGTAAAGGAAAAGATGTTCATCATTATCAATCTTCCGATGAAGAAGAGGAAAGAGCTTTTAAACGGATTCAAGAGGCTAAGGCTAAAGCAAGACCGGGTAATTTACATTTTTATATCCTTTTCCAAATTTTTATGAAATGTAATTGGGACACTACTTTCTAAATATTAGCTGTTTCATTTATTGGAAGATGACATGATTATGAACCACATTTAACTATTTGCAGTTTATGGATTAGTATTTGTAATAACTTTTTCCTTTGCCTTTGGCCATTCAAATGGGAAAACTTTATATTATAATATTAAATAAATAAAGAGACCGTTATGACCAGGGTAGGTATTCCGCTTACATTTTTAGTGCGAAAAGGGTAATAATTAATGGCAATGATGAGCATTAGCATTTTGTGCTCACATTGCATTTTACACAAGTGTACTTATAAAAGTTTTTATTTATTTCAGAGCTGAAAACGAAATTAGCCTGGTCGGAGAAGAATTATTACAAGGTTTTTGACTGTTCTGCTAATTCTGTGAAGGAAAGCAATGGCAACATTGAAAGGATACATGTAAAAGACGTTAGTGAGCAAGAATTTATAGATAAGTATGAACGGCCTTATAAGCCAGTTGTGATTTTGGGATGCCAAGACAATTGGAAAGCAAATTATAAATGGACTTCGGAGGTAATGCTTACAACATTGCTCTATAAGAATTCTATAATGCATTTTAATTTCTCTATTTGTCCTTCTAAGTAACGAAAGTATTGTTTCACAGAGACTCGCCAAAAAGTATCGCAATCAAAAGTTTAAATGTGGGGAGGACAACGATGGCTACAGTGTAAAAATGAAGATGAAATATTATGTGGAATACTTGCGAACAACTTGTGATGACAGCCCACTTTACATATTTGATAGCAGCTTTGGAGAGGTTTGTGCCCATTATTTATGTATATACCAGTGCAAAAAGTAATAGTAGTGATCAATAGATTTCTATTTTTCCCCGTTTCTAAATGTATAATAATATTATCTGTATGGTAAAAAGTATACAAAACTCTAATTGTTCGAAAAGACGGTATAAGTAGAAATGCTTAGGTATTACTGGCCATTGAGTCTTTGATTTAAACTAAATCAATGACAGTGACAATTTTCACACATTGGAGTTTGAAGCGTTTTTCAAATTAAGGAACAGTTCTGTTTTGTTTGAAAAGTTAGTCTCATATCTTTAATTTAGAAAGTATCAAGTTAATTGCGTTTTATTTTACATCCTACTAATACTTACGTACATAAAATACTTTGGAATTTTTTTACTCATAATTTTATCCCCGCTTCTATACCATTTCTGCGCCTAATAACCCTACTGACGCAGAAGAATTTTCCAAATGCTTTCAAACTTTCAATTTAGTTTCATTTATAAAGTTATAAAATGATTATTCGTTTTTCAGCATCCTCGAAGGAAACGAATTCTTGAAGATTACGACATCCCACTATATTTCCGTGATGATTTGTTCCAATATGCCGGTAATTGCTATTTATTTTTAATAGGAAGTTGTGTTTTTTAACTCAGGCGCATATCAGGCGTTTGAATATCTAGTTTCTCCCCTTTGGAGGTTTCAAAATGACACGACGCCGAACGCTCTAAGTCCAAGCCATTTTGTATGACTTAAATATCTAGCCATATTCGTTATAACTAGTGTTACCTTTGTTACATTGGAATATTTTACATTAGAGTATTTTAATTTTTCACTTTTTGCAGGGGAAAGGCGTCGCCCGCCCTATAGATGGTTTGTATTTGGTCCAGCGAGAAGTGGAACTGGAATACACATTGATCCACTTGGAACTAGTGCTTGGAATGCTTTAGTATCTGGTCACAAGCGGTGGTGTCTGTTCCCGACTAACACTCCTAAAGAGCTGATAAAAGTGACCAGCGCTGAAGGAGGAAAGCAACAGGACGAAGCCATTACGTGGTTTAATGTTATTTATCCGAAAACTCAACTTCCCTCTTGGCCTGCAGAATACATGCCGGTATTTTTCAATTTGTAATAAGATCAAAATATTTTGTTATTTTCAGTTTTCTGAGATGGTAGACTTCTTAGAAACAACATAGTTTCAATTTTTCTAAACGAATAGGGCCGTCTTTCTAATGTAATCGGACGATCTGTAGAGTATCTGTCAGTGGCTCTGTCCGTTTAGTTTTGGACCGATTCTCCCAACGCCGGAAATGCATTTTAATTTTTTGGTTGCATTCCTCTGTTTAACAAACCAAAACTTATTTCAACATGTTTAGCTGCAATTATAAGCATTTGAATTTGATGGCGAAAATGGGCACAACTATCAAAAAATGCATTCTAATTTCTAATTAAGGACAAATAAATACTAAAATTGAAAAGAGTAAATAGTAAACGTAATATGGAACTCTTTTTAGTTGGAAATTCTGCAAGGACCTGGAGAAACCGTGTTTGTGCCAGGAGGGTGGTGGCACGTTGTACTGAATTTGGACGTTACAGTTGCAGTCACTCAGAATTTTTGCTCCCGGACAAATTTTCCAATTGTTTGGCATAAAACAGTTCGTGGCCGACCTAAATTATCAGTCAAGTTGTATTCTGTGTTAAAAGTAATATTTATTTTGAGACTGACGCTTTTTCCTGTATTTCGTTTAATCTAAAATACTAATAGAAGGAAAATGATTTTTTTAGCAAAAATTCCCTGAACTGGCTGAAATTGCAGATAACGTTGATCTAAAGACGCACAGTGGGATATTCTCAGATAGTTCTAGTGATTCTTCTAGTAGTTCTTCCAGTTCGTCATCCTCTAGCGCAAAATCATCTGGTTCTTCATCATCTTCAGAAAGTGAAGACAGTGGCCAAGCAAGTTTACATGAAAACAAAAAGAAACGACGACATCATCGACGTGCTTCCAAGACTCCGCCTCACTCTAACAATCACAGTAGCCGCCGAGGCAGCCAATCTCCCGGGAGATCAGCTAGTAAGAAAAAAGTAGCCTCAACCTCATCAAGCAGCGCAAAAAATAAAATGAGGCGAACCCGTCAAAGTCCTATGAAATCTAAAATTCAACACCGACGACCAAGAAGAGATTCAGACTCAGAAACGAATACAGACTCACAATCTGACTCTGATCCTAGAAAAACTACTTCACCTTCATCGACCAAACCAAGAGAGAAGAAAAGATCTCGACGAAGTAGCTAACTTTTCTTATACTATAAATCTCATTGTCTGTCATTGTAGACTTCTGATATAATTTATTAACGATTAATCCTTATTTGTCCCACCATGTATTCAGTATATTTACTTAACTGCAAATATTGATAATTGATTTTTTGATGATTTTTTGACGTACTTTGCAAGTAATGCGCAAAAAAGTATTCAGCACATCTGAAAGCAAAAGTTTTTGGATTTAAGTAGGTAATGTATTTATTTTAAGATTCAGCTTTGTTTATCTGGAAGTGACTACCAGTTTTGTTTTTGGTATTTTGCGTAGTAGATGACATGACAAACCAATTTGTCAATGTGCCTTGAAATTATGTTTGCAATTCCAATAACAGCTTGGATAATGTTAAACACTTATGATCTAGGTTAAAAAAGTAAAAAAAATCATAAATTGATTGTGTAACTGTAATATTACGATGCTTTACAGGGCTCAAAAAAGTATTGTCGTGCGCTGTGCTCTAGGCGAGCCAACTTCATTTTCTTCCATATTCATATACAATCAAATAGCAAGACAAGCGTTTAATTAGGTACCATGATTTAATTATCTAATATCTAGCATAAGTATTTAAACTGACGAATTATATTATCCAATGTTATTCTAGCAAATAATTTGGTTTGATATAATATATTATATTCAGTTTGCAACTGATTTGAATATTGATTACATTGCATTCTTTACTATAGAATGATTAAATATTACTTACTTTATACTAACAACCTACCGTAATTATGTCAGATAGAGTAAGTCGACTTATAACAATGAGGCATTGAATTAAATAAACAATTCCACTATATCACGTGAAATGCGTATTAATAAATCTTATCCCATTTAATAAACGTTCCTTCTCGTAATATTATTTGTTTTTTACTCTGGAATGCACAAGTAAGATGGGTATTATAATTGTACTCGATGGGTTCAGGATTATGTAATTTTAGTCCCTAAAGCCATGGATAAGTTCATAATTTAAAACGAGTTAATTTTTCAAAACTTTTGTTTATTTATTTAAAGTTCAGCATAACATTTATTATCTGTGTACTAACTATTCGTATTTTTGTTTTTCGAAGTATGGAAGTACGAACATACTATTTTTATGGTATAACGAAATAAAAATACAGTGGCTAAAGTAATGATGTACCATAATGTATTTTAAAACTTGAAAGACTAGTCGAGTTATCTAGTATACGGTACTATTAATCTAGTTCTATAGGCAGTCCATATACAAATATTGATTTTTGATATTTGAGATATTTATTTATGAACACTTGAAGTTAAAGACAATTACAACAAATCATTTAAGTAAGTTTCATGCATTAGCATACAAACAAGATAATTCACGTTTGACTAACAAAGCAAAAATGGTTAGGTAGGTCTAAAATTACTTTTACTGACTTTCTCCGTCTATAAAATTTGGAAAGCATTGACGGTACTGTAATATAAGACAAAATCGAAATCAAAATATCACCTCTGAGGATTGAAGATATGTACTATAGACTGTAGAATAAGTAAATCTAGTAAGGTACGCATAGCATAGCAATGCACTTAAATACCTAGCATAAGCAAAACCAAGGATTAGCAGCTTTAGTAGTAAGGTTAGTGTATCGGGATGGCAAAACTGGGCCAGGTTTTCATTTTGGTGGATGGATTTTACCTGTCCAGTCCAGTGGCAGCAAAAAATTTTTTATTCGTCAATGATTTATATGGACGTGTGTAACGCTTATAGATAGGACCTTCCATTGGGCTATTACCCTTATAACCTGACTGACCTGAAGAACTGGAGCTCGATGTTAGGTGGTTATTTAAACATTTCATATCTTAATTGCTTTAATGTTATGTTGGACCTTGGACCACGATGTAAAATACATGAAACGCATGAAGTGAAAAAGGATAAAATGGCAAAGCATAAAAAGTTAATTTAAAGATGTTTCTGAAAACTTTGTATACTTTCTTTGGCTTTTTCAAGTGTTTTCAGATGGTTAGCTTCTAACTATTCAGGAAGTAAGTAGTCTGTAGAATAATTACAATTGAAATAATATCCGGATTTACTATAATGTTAAATATATTGCATTCCTTGAAAGATGCATTCTGTAATTAATTGTAATTACAGTTATACTTATAATTCTTTGTTACTGCAAAATGTTGAAATTAAATACTTGTAAGTATGCTGGCTACATATACAAAATTCGTATACTTACTTATGCAGCAATACTACCTAATTGCAATTACAAGTTACCAACAATGTATATAAAATAAATGCATGCGTGGATTTCCTGTAGATACATAAGTAATGCAAATAGTTGCATAAAACTTTTTACGTAATATCATCTTCATATAAATGAATTTTAGCTAGTTAATTAGAAAATTATTGCACTAATGACTACTGTAGCGTACATTTACAACACGAGCAAAAGCATTAAGTGCTGTGTCGGATCATTTACAATGTTATGTGGATTTTACGGTTATATAATTTCATTTACGTAAGGAATCTTTAAGTTGCGGCTACACTTTAATATGAGGAACTTCCGTTTTTCATTAGTTAACTGAAACACCTTAAATTAAATACCTAATTAAATATAACAGCGGTTTTAGTTTTAGGTTAGGTGTAGTTGTTTTACTTTCTTGATTCTTTCTTCTTCTTCATCCTACACTTCCCGTCAGCCTTCTGCTTATTCCTAGTTTTCTTAACAAGTTTTTGTCAGAACTGCCTCTGGCTTTGCTTACCAGGCCAAGCCAGGCCAGCTTGCTTGGCTAGATTGAATGCCTTTGGATATCCGATCTTGAGTCCCTTTTCCTTCTTCCCCTTGCATTGCTATTGCTCCTGTGCACTGTGTACACATACGTTGAAGCCTGCTTAAGAAAGAACTTTAACTCAAGTCGTTTTCTATAAAACGAAGCATGCTTGAGTTTAATACGGTAGTATCAGATATACGAATAATGGAAGCATAGCAGTATAAAATGAACTGGTACATATAACTGGTGAAAAAATCTATAGTAGCATCTACTTGTATAATAATTACCCATATACTAGAAAGAGGTTTAGATTTAACCATTTTAACTGAAACTCGCATATCGAGTTTTCTCGTTCTCAAGCTGTAGCTATGTGGCAGGTTGGACTTGGATTTGGTTTAGTTTAGTTACTTTTCCTCCCTTCGTCGTGTACATGCATATCACTCGGTCGTTATGTTAGTTTATACTTCTATTCTATGCTATAGTCAATGCTGTTGCTGTGTGTGTTGATATTGGGATCGTCGTCTATGTTCATTTCCTTTAGTTTCTGCCTTCGTTCACTCACTCCTCTGTGTGCGTCTCGAAAGACAGCCAGCAGGGCAGTTGGCAGTACAAAAACAAAACAAAACATTATTTTTATCTTCATTTTCTCAGTTTTCACAAATGCAGCAAAAAGTGAAGTTGAAAACTCAGTTTCATTTAGTAAATTAGTTTAGTCATGTAATTTCCAGATATACTTATAATTTGAGATGCCTCGGAAAATCTAAATTTTAAGTGGGTTCTCGGTTACTCGGATTTTGTTGTTTACTTTTGGCAAGAAGTCTGCTGGGGAATCAAAACCAGACAGACGTGGACTTTTCTATTCCTTTATTTTGTCCATTGTCATTTTGCAATTGTTGGACGTGTCGTGTCACCTGACAGTCATTGTACTTTCGTAATATCATTTACCGATTTCCCATTTGATTCCAACTGTGCTATTCCAAATTCAATAGTTTTTCAGTTTTACTGGCTAATTGCAATCCATTATTCCAAGGTAATTTATTTTATTTTGTATTTTTACATTTGGCATGTTTAAAAGATTTCTTTTGTCTTATGTGTTAATTAAATAAATAGATCTAATGAGACTATTATTCTACCTACGCACGTATATGCATAATATATATATTTCTTTGTCTGATCTTTGTCTATTTTATGATAGCATATGTGAAAATCCTAAAAAATAAGTATAAGTCTATAGGCATGAAAATACATGTCATTCATTTATCGACCAACCAACCCTTTATATAAGTATGAAATAATTTTCCACAGTTAGATAATTGCATACTGCTATATAACTTTTGTAAAATCTTATTCTCTATTGTAGCCTCAAAAATACTTTTGCTTATGTAAATAATACGTTTTATGTTTTAAAAGAATGAATATTTGCAAGCACGAGCAGGTGTATGAATATGTATGAATATAAATATGAATTTTGTGGTTTAAAGGTAGTTAAGTATACGGTTTTCCGTTAGTATATCTAGTATATATTTTAGAAACTTTTCCCTATATATACTTATATTTAATTTGTAAATCAAGTACGTTTTACTACTTCCTAAACGTCATTTGAAAGTCAAATTAAAGTGTTGTAATGTAAATACCTAATTACTAATTGATTATAGGAATATTATCAGCTCGCCTTGGTTTTAATGTGTTAAAAATTTTGAATTAATTAATTAATATTATAGTTTAGACCAGACCCTTGTAATTCGTCTTCGTCCGTTTAGTAATTACAATCAAAGTAAACACGCCACTTTTACAACTAATGAATCCTATCTGTATGGTATTTTCAGATTTTCCAAGTAGTAAGTACGTCAAAGTCAAATCTACAAACTGTATAACTTGCTGGCCCCATCTAAGTACATCGCCAGACCTCATTCGGCACATTCTCCATTAAAAATGGTAAGTATCACTGTATTACATTTATTGTCATGCAGTCAAGTGCTAGACATATTTATAATCCGTCAGTCAACCTTAGCTCTTGTATTTTATCGAGTTTACTAGTTTCCACAGTTGTAGGTGGTAGTTTATTTCAGTATATTTATTTACATGCATTGCATTGCTTATCATAATATTATTTTTAATTCCTTATAGTAAAGGTTATGTAAGTTAGGAAGTGCCTATTACATGTACAAACTGTGCATTGTGTGTAAATGAAGTAACCTTTCCTTTCAAAAATGTGAGCTCACAAGTTTTAATTCCTAGGGTAAGAGATTCGTCAATTGGAAAAATATAACTGCAACTGCAATACTTATAGATAATACTGTTTTAATGCGTATACATCATTCATAACATTGCCGTGCCCTAAAATCTAAAAATACACTACATGTTTGTAAGTCAGTGTAGGTAGTAGATAGTAAGACAGAACGACAGTCAATGTTACATTAACATTCTATTAAGTTTAAGTTTTATACTTCAGGTACTCAATAGCAAAAGCCATGAACTATTTAGTTATTTCATAAACATATGTACATAGAAGTATATAAGAGTTCCGTTTCAAGTTTATCGATTAGTTTTTCTGTAAACTTAATAGTTGTAGTTTCTATCTATCCTTCCTTACACTTATTTATTGTATTATCAAATCATTAGCCTAGTTACTCAATACTGAAGAATAAAGCATTTATATTGTTAATTATTACAAAGTGGAAGCTGCAGAATATATAAGTATTGCCACAGGTAGTACGTGTTTTATTTTCCATCTACTATAATGAACTCTCTCTCTCTCTTATCTTCAGGAAAACACTTTAAAGGATTCAATATGCCTAGTAAACAATGACAAGTACAGCGATTATTTTTAAAACAAGGTACCTGATGCCTGCAAATTTTAAAATAGTGAAACTAGTTTAATTGCAATTACAGAAAAATTGCCTACTTGTAGGATTTTACCTGAGGTAATAATAAGCAATCTGAGTTTTACATCTAAAATAAAATACCAAAGATGAATAGAGGATGAGTATAATAAAGTATGATTATGTAGTACGAGTTGTTTTGTTATGTGAGCGTTGCGAATCTCCGGATGTAGATTAGACCACAAACTGGAAGTTCTTCGTTTACATAATGTGTGTATAAATGAGCCTATCACTACATAGTATAGTTTGCACTATTATGTGTCTATATTCTATACCAGAGCTAGAGCACTACGGACAACGTAACATTTAATTTTCAACCCTTTATTTAGCAAAGCCAGTGCACTGTGACGTCACGCTATTGTTCTATGCTCTCTTTTTTCTATCTAATGTGTCTGTATTCTTTAATATCATTTTTGGTACACTGGTGGTGCTAGCTATGCATAATATTCATTATTCACCATCACACTTAATGCGACATTAGCACTTCATGTGCACCTACAATTGCTTGGTGGAGATTTATAGAATTTATAAAACCACAGATTAATCCGTGATATGAGATCGAGGTTATGTAAAGAAATGATAGACCATGTTACTTATGTAACCTATAAGATAAAAGCCACAAGACTCAAGTCGGCTTCTGTCATTTAAAGACTTGCAGCCCCTACTTAGTTAATAACAGTTAGTAATAGTAACACTTACTATTATTGTCTGCAGTCTCTGTCTGTACAATTGTTGTTGTACGATACTTAATAATTTAATGGTTAATAAAATCTGTGTTTGTTGCGTCATAGGACATATAAATTCTATTACATAGGATCATCTTTCAGTTTGTATTATATTACTGCTATAATATTATGTTATGTTTTCAATTCATGCCTACTTCAGCTAATTCAGCACAATACTTCTCAATTATTCTTGAATTTAAATTTAAGGGAACACATATGGAACATATCCCATAGCGAAACAATATGGTTGAAAATCTTAATTAGTTATCATGTTTTAGGACGGGAAACTTAACCCAGTTATCTAAACTTCAGCAGACACTGTTTGATTGCAAATTACAATGTAAAATGAGCGATAAATTCTTTGGTATGGTTTGCAGTAGGTAGTAAAAGCTCAGTTTGTCATTCTAGATTTCCATACGCTCAAGTCAAGTGGAAATAGTGGAATGATTTTATCTTCACTTATTTGCTTTCATTGTTCCAATTAAGACTTTGTTTCTCCAGTATAGTAATAGCAGGAGGAGGTCTGGCAGAAGCAAAATTTATTCGCTCTCTTATTTGTAGAGTTTAGCACCATAGCCATAAGTACTAAAGGTTTAATTAAACATTATTTTACTATCTCTTCATAAATCTCTTTCATCTCATGCCTTATATTCCGTTCGCACTGGCAATAATATTATGGATGGTTCTTTCAGTTCAGTGAACATTCCAATATTAATATTCCATTTGATACTTAAATAACTTATAATGATGCACAGATACGTGTAATTTATCTTCCAGCTGTATTCCCATAGGTTCCATGCTGCAGCTCAGCACTCGTTAAGAAATATGAGTCTATTGAGGGCAGTTTGTATATCTCACGAAAGCTTACGTCTACAGTTTATAAGTGTCTTAACGAACGGTACTATTAGCAGCATCCTTCGAATCGTTCCTTTCCTGTTCCCTCACAAAAGAAAAGGTCTATAGCAATTTTACTGAAAAACTTTCTAACTACGACTACAGAACAGTTCTAGATTGAAATGTTCAAAATGTTTTCTTTACTTCAGCCCACATAAGAATCCTACATGCAATTGTGCTCATTTGTAAAGGGTCATAAAGTAAGTGTACGCTGCAATATGACAAATATAACGTCTCCACTTTTGCTTTCAGAAAAGTAAAACAGGTTCGGTAATAGTAAATCCTTACGAATTGTCCACTTGTGCACTTCATGGATTTAATGCATTCCTTTAAATTAGCAGTGAAATAGATAACAGACATCTCTTACTAGAATTCTAGAAACCAATTTTGGTATTATGGTTTAAAATCCCTAGTTTTATTGCTTATTTTTATATGATTTTAAATATTGTTTTTATTCCCCTATCATGGATAACTTAAATTATTTAGATTGAATTAGCGTTTTTAAGAATACGTAGGTAAGCATTTTGCTGTTGTTTTTAAAACAGTTGTATTTTTATATTCATTTCTTTCCCGAGGTCTCAACTCAAAATCCTCTGTAACTTATATAAGCAGGAAACTAACGTCAAATCAAAATGCAAGTACTATAATTATTTCATTTAATTTTGAGTAGCTACTTATTTTGAACACGTAATTCTACTCAACGAAATTAAAATGATCCCATTAGAACCCATATTAAAGCTGTTTTAATCCGGCTTTCCTGTAAACAGTGTAAATTGTTGCATTTACAATACAATGTATCGCATTTACATGAAGCAAGACATCCACGTGCCTAGACAAGTAGTTCTGCCAAAACCTTTTATTTGAGTTTGAGAAAAGTTTAGCAAAGGAAAGTTTTATGCTAAACGTGTCACGTTAAATCAAAGTTACTGGATTTGATTTACACCTAACATAGCAGCCCACCAAATGCCTCCTACATTCTACTTTATAACTAATGACTAATCAAACATGTTTTCATGCATTGCACCGACCTAGTCTCTCTGCTGTGTACCTTATCCAAACAAGTTAACAACTGACTAAACTTTAAATCAATGGGTATAAGCAATTTTACAGTACCTACTACACATATACAGTACTATTTGAATGATAAGTGTTACAGTAAATTATAAAACTGCAACCTAATCATCAAGCTTAGTGCTAACAATCTTCCGTCTGATTGCACTTCTGTTAGTAGGTTAATCTTAAGCTTTTACCAGTAGTAAGCGGCTAAAAATTATTATTATTCCGCATAACTGTGCTGAGAACACAATTCTGATTTTAAACCTAAAATCTTTTGATAAATAAGTATACCAGTATGTACAACATAATGCGCTAGGGTTTTATAAAGTATTTTTTAGTTTTTCGTGGAACCATTGATCAGTAAAATTTGAAACTAGAACTGTAATTGTAAACGATTTTGTGGAGGATAGTGTAAGTTATTTTACTGACTGGATGAGTGGGATTGTAATACACGAATAGGACAACAAAAGAAATATCTACAAGCTTAAGTGTGGTTTAGAATTTGCAATTGCACATATGGCATTGGTAATAACCTAAACTACAAAAGCAGATGTGCAGTAACTTGATAGGCGAATTTGATATTAGGCAGTTTGTAGTAATGTGAGTTTTTATCGTGACACACTTCGTAATGCAAATGGAGGAAGTTTTATTACTTATTTCTATTGTACAGCACATGAACTTGTATTTTGGTTCGATATCTTTTGCGTATTAGCAAGGTTGCATTTGTTTAAAGGTTGGGAATTAATGAGGCAGTAAAACATAGTACTGTAGGCGGTACCGTATTTACATAGGGTAAAAATAATGAGTCGTCATTTGGTAGTTAAATGAATTTTCGGTAGAAACAAATTAGTGAGGCAGTAATTGAAAGTAGGCATTAACCTGTAAATTAGCGATATGTATCGGTTTGCAATATAAAGTATGTAGAAAAAGAGCAGAAGCGTAACTACTAGACTAACGTTTTGTCAGTCTGTAAATGCTCTTCGTCAAGAATACAATGTCTCGAGACGAAAAGTTAATACAGTGGGAGTATAAAACACACTTCTCAGAAAAAGAAGAAGCAGAAAATTTCGTAAGGCAGTCATGGATATTATACTACAAAAATGAAAACAAAAGTGGTACAGTGAAATATTATTATTGTAGGATGGGTGGTATCCCGCTATGGTAAAATTACATTTCGTTCACTGTACACTTATGGGTTAAAATTTGTGATCATATCCACCCTGATAACACTCATGGATTAGATTTGGTGACCAAATCAGTTGCCACAGAATTATATCGACTGGGATTGCCTAAGACAAACATTTTTGGGCTACCCTGTACTACTTTTCGGTTTAACTGACAAGGAAAGACACTTTCATCTTCTTGGTGTATCAGTGTGTACAACAGAAACTGATTTCCGCCGCGTGCATTGCTGGGCACACGTCAAACGTGCGTACAATAAGCAACTTGTACGAGTAAATGATAAAAAAGTAAGATCAGAACTTGCAATTGACATTGAAAAGCTACAGTCCTGCAATTCGGTGAATATATTTACTGCGGCATGTGGACTGTGGATTACAAAATGGGAAAAGTCAAAGACAAACAAGTTGTAGAGTTCGTCAACTATTTTGCAGAAATCTGGATTGACAGTAATTCTGGATGGTTTGAAGGCCTGGCTATAGGAAAAAACTTTGGTTTCAATTTTTACTGGTTACTGCCTCAAATATTTTGTCTGTACTGCTCACTCATTTATGCCTACTGCCTCTGTGTTTTATGGCACTTACTAGTCAATTCAATTGTTTACCGAACATTTATTTTAATTTACAGACCAAAATTATACCGTATTTTTTCATTAAATTTACTGCCTCATTCATTTAAATAACATGCAAATTATATATAAGTCTTTGTTTAAATAATAGTGATATTACTAACTTCTTCATGTGAAAATGACCAAAGGACCTTAAATAGTTTTACTGTACGCTTGACGTTTGTTACACTAGACAACGACTAAAGTTAAAGTTTGATAAGAATGTATTATCAAAAATAGAATGCCCAGTCACTCCAAAGTGACATGAGAACTTTTCTTCACTATTGCATTGGATTTTAGATAAAATATCACCACGTCGCCTTCAATGCTATTAGAAAAGTTAAGACATTAGTATTAGGCTAGGCATTAGGTTATACATTTAAATTCATTCGATATTGTCAATAATTATATGTGCTTCTACTACGGATAATCAATCAATAGTATTATCCTTAGGTAATTAAGATTACATTATGCCCGTATACCTTTATAAGTACACAAAACCAAGTACTTGGTTTTGTGGGAATTTATTGATTGCTACTTGCAAGTAGCAATCAAGGAATTCCCTTCATACAGTTTATTTTTACGCTTTTACAGCCCAAAACTGGAAATGCTATTGCTTATAATGAATTTTTCTTACAATTTTACGTGTGACCTGCACACATTGGAATTCAGTATAACAATTTTATCGGTCATCGATGCCTCTCCACTTTCGATGAACACCTCCCATTACTTTATTTTACCACTTTCTTTTGTATCCACCTATCTGATGAAATCGTTTTCAATGGTTTGCTTGACATTATTTATTGTTTTTTGTTAAGCAGGATAGGATTTGATGATATCTTTGGTATTAACACAAAAGGTTAATTTTTAAATTATGGAGTCAATAGTAAATGCTTTGATTGAAAGGTCATTTCACATTTAGAATTGGGATTGGATTATAATTTCACATGAGAAATGAAATCTTGTCTAGACGGAGTCTGGAATTAACTGGACATATATAGAAACCCGAACATTCAAAACTGCCGTATACAATACAAGACTGTATTCTGTGGTTCATTGAGCTCATATTATGGCCTTTAGGAAATGACAAAAATATGCTGAATGTAATTCTAGGTTTTGAAAAATAAGAATTACATTAAAAGCCAAGTTAGAGAATCTTTTGTATCGGTAATCTCCTAGGTTAGATGAATAGACTTTGATAATTAACATTAAACAACTGTGGTACGCATATCTTCGCTTTGAGTTGCATTAGAGTGTTTTATGATTGCCTTTAATAGTTGTTTGAGTATATTCGGGACATTGTCAATTTTGGATTGTTTGCTATGCGTACTACTTACATCTTAAATTGAAAGGCCTTGTACATTTATCTTCCTACTTCTTGAGTTGCAGTGACACATCGTCATAACATAAATATACACAAAGGACTTGTAAAAGGTACTCACTGAAGATTCAACTTTTCTGCTAGTTTCATGGATATAGTTGTCGCTATAAGGTACAAGTTGTCACAAAGTGTTTGAAGGAGTCATTGTCATGTCAAACGTAAAGTATAGATAACATTAGCAGATACAGAGCAGATATAGTAGCTTATATGAGTAAGTTCTTAAGTTCTTCAGAAAGTCTTGTTGTCATGCATGACTCTAAAGGAGAGAAGTCAAGTTACTTACGTTTATACGTTTTGCTTGGTGTATAGTAGTATTATAGAGCAAATGCCAAGTAAAGCAAGTGTGTACTTAGGTTTAACGTATAAGACAGTTAAAGCCAAGTTTTGATGAACTGAAGTGAACTGAACATTACAGTCAGTCAGTACTCAGTACCTAATCGAAACTAACAATAACCTAAAGCCAAAGCACTCGTCAATTGCCTCGGGTTCTTTCTTCCCGTTATTTTATTTTGCTTATTTATTTACTCTCCGTACTTACAACTCCTCAAGTTTCATTCTACAATAAAGAGTTACTACTATTACACGTGTTACCATATTTTGATACGATATTACCAGTAGTAATGATACAAAACCGATATCCCTTTGTTTATTATATAGGTATACCATATGTCTATGTCTTTAGCGAACAATGTGGCCTCTCCCTTAAAGCGGTTAGTACATGTATGCTAGATTTAGTAGTTAGCCTGGTTCTTTATTATTGTATTCGAATATTGTGTTTGCGTTCATATGCACATGCACTACATATACTCAAGTTTTTATCGTAGTTAATAAATACGCAGAAGTGGACCGTAATCCACATTGTACAATGAAATGCAGGTGGATTGAACTAACGAAAGCTAGCCAGTCTAGGCAATAGGTAAAGCAGGTATTAAATGAGTCACGCGATATTACAATATCTTGTTGATGTTGGATTGGTTTATTCTCTTCTTTTGTTGATACTAGTCGAGTACGGTCGGTCGGGTCGGTCTACGAAAGAAAGAATAATGGTAACTGAAGTAGTTTATGTTTTTTATTTTATGCGTGTACAACTTTCGTATTTGACTACCGGGCTTTATTTTAGTACTATACCGTGGCGTGGCCTGGATAATGTGTGAATTAAATTTACAACTAAAAGGGTCCAATCTACACTCACATTTAGAAATTTAGATTTAGATGGACGTAACTGGATCACACGTATTATTCTAAGCGATAGGGAAAAGCTTTGTGTTAGTGTTGAGTATGCACAATGCCCACGGTGCATTTTCATGACCAGTATTCATTACTCATCGTCAAAATATTGTTTGGATTGAAATAGTACACCTAGAAGGATCGGTTGGAGCGCCGTAGCCATAAGTAATTCATTCCTTTTGGCGTCTGACAGATATTATTACCTTCTTCATTGAAAGTTGTAGTTAGTATACCTTGCCAGTGTTAAATATAGCTTCAGATACGATTTATAACTCTCTGTAGAATATATGGTTACGTTTGTGCACTGTGTGCCTTGCACGTGCGAAATATCTGTGCCTAGCAATAGAAGTAGTAGGAAGTTAGTATTTATAGTACGTCTTTCTGTCTTGCTGCTTGCAAATATTAATAAAGTAGCCAACCATAGCCAATATCCTTTCGGAATGCTAAAGACTATTTGCATTCTCTGTATAATAATGAGATTTGCAAATTACGTTCAGAAATGTATGAATAATAAAATAATGGATGCAATTTTGCGCATCCTTAATGTTCGGAGCTGTCTCATAGTGGTAACTAATGTTATGTATGTGTGGCACGTTTGTTAGCTTTGATTATGATTTCTATTGTTGGTATAGCATAGCATTTGCTTAACAATGAGTGCTTCAAAGTCAAGTCAGAGTTCAAAGTAAAGGAAAGGAGTTATAAATTTCCCAAGAGAAATAATAGAGTGCAAATGGCATAGGTTGTTGGTTTGGCGTTCACTATTTGTAGTTGTAGTTCAAATAGAACAGTTGGAAACCAGAATGGAAAATTAGGTAGGCAAATAATGTATGGTAGCATCGGGATATGAACGAATAGCGAATTTTATGGAGATGAAGGCGCTGAAGGAAAGACAGGAAGCAAAAGAGCAAAGAAAATGTCATGGGAAATCAACACTGTACTTTACTCAAATACATCAAGATCAATTTTTTGTTCGCTACACTCTGTGTATCGTAGGTGTAGGTAGCTTACACAAAAAGTATGTTTTTCCCTGTGTTTTGTGTTTTGGTCTTTGCCCTGCCTGTGACTTAAGTTTGGTTTGCGTAAGATCGGTTGAGTGCAGAGCTCAGATTGATTTGCATTGCTCTGAGTCGTCTGAGTGAGTTGCGGTACGCTTTGATTTGGTTCATTGAGTGAGTGCGAGTGAGGGAAGATGATGAATGATGGAATAACCACATTCTGTGTACAAAGCAAATAAAGGCTACGAGTCTGTGTCTAATACAAATACAATACATAGATTACAGATATTCGTATCGTGGCAGAATAAATGAATGAAAGAATTGCATTGGTTTTGTAGTAGCGGTTTAGATTTAGATTTACTTTGCGTTGCTGTTGCGTGATAGCATTTGAACTCTACGGGTGTGCGGAAGGAATAAACTTCACAAGATAGCTATCAATTCAATGGTTTATGTATTTCTACGCATAGGTTCGAAAGATTGAAGATACATTCATTATAAACACATAGGTTTAACTTCCTTAATACATTGCAGTAGGAGTGGAGTAGTTTCTTACTGCAGAGATACTTAAACGTGACAGTTTCGTGTGGTATAGGTAATACTTGTATTAGTATAGATTTTACTGGGGAATAGTGCGGCAATGTTCATAAAGAAGCATGGCAAGGCATCAGAATGCTACAGAACACGAAAACAATTTGCAGTCTTCTTCTTGTAAGCTAAACTTAAAGTTGGTGGAAGTTTGATGATGGTACTTCTGCTGGTGTATTTATTTGGACTCCCGTTTTTACTATCTCTGCACTTGATACAGTGGGATGGGAATGGAAGATAACAGAATTCGCTTCTGCAGACTCGTGTCTGTATGCGTATAATATTTTCCTCGATATATATTGCCAAGTTTGCAAAGAGTAGTACTATACGTGCTAAAGTTGGTAGTAGGTTTAAGATTTGAGACAAAACGACGCAGACAAGCTGCAGGCTGGAAAGAGTCTGAGAATTGGTAGGTCACCTGAACTGACAAGACAACAGCAGCAGCTACCTACTTCACCTACTTACCAAGGAAACTCTGCTCATCTGTGCGTTATGCTTCTTCATCCCATCCTATCGTATTCTCAAAATTCTTTTATTCTTTTGGCTGAGGTGCATTGTGCATTTTTCTTCCTATGTTTTCGTAGTTTCTAAGCTCCGCCTTATTTTTCATACTGTAAATAAAGTATTGTGCTTGCATTGTACCAAAAGTCGCAGATTTTTATATCATCTTCTGTGTTGTTTTCTGGATTTGCCATTTACTTTATTGGGCAGAACTAGTAGTGCTTAACGGATAACTACTAGTGATACAGTTATACATAATTACAAGAATTTTCAATATCGTTCTTATGATTGATCTTTGAATTTTAAATCTTCATCGTTATACTACCGAACAACTGTAAGGAGTTAGGTATGTACTTTAAGCGTTGCACTGATTGTGCACAAATTCAGAATACCTAAGTAATAAGTGTAGTAGACTAATATCTAATATGCACAATAATTCACACAGTACACATTTTTGCAGAATTCAATTCTGCAACTACTTTGATTTAATAGAATGTTGCCGAATAGTATACAAAACATATTGTAAATTTCAAATATCTTCCTTGATTTGTTAGCATACCTAGTGTTGTCTTGCGAAACAGTATGGCGGTGAGAATCTTCAATTCAGTAATTAAAGATTCCATCACATCAGGTATGTGCATAGATGAATATGAAGTGGTCCTTAATCTTATCAGATTGCAACAGCCTACTTTGCATCTCATACGACCACATTGAATAAAAAGGTGGATCTATTCCATCGAGACTCTAAGTAGGTATACATTTTCCCTTTTCTCCAACTTGTTAGTGTAGTACATTCTGCTGAGTGATGAGCATGTAATCTAATCTAATTTTCATGATGCACCTAGACTTAATACAATGTCCGATGCTACAATACGCCTATACCGTAATACAGGTATGCTCTACACTATGTAATATACTGTACTGATTTATGGCTACTATATGATATTCGTCTAACAAAAGGTTAAGAAGATGAACATTCCCAATGCCCACTTCGCATATAGATGCTAGTAAGCTGTACGAAGTGTGATATTCTTTAACTTAAAGTTAAGTATGCAATTTGAATACATAAGTAGTTTTATAGTAGGTCGGCCTTCTCCTTTTGGGTATTTTTTAATTTGTGTGTTGAGCCACAGTGAAAATAATTGTGCTCTTCATTTTTCCTTTTCAAGAATTACAGTTACACCTTCTGCTAACTTGACGAATTTATACAGATGTTGTTACAAACACATTTACTACGATGAAAGGAAAAGAGAGGAATTTTTGAGCATGGCAGTTAGTATCTCGAATTATATGGTATAGCGATTCTCGGCAAGTTAGGGTCTCGAGTGCTTAGAGATTTGTATTATTGGGTGGTTAGATTAGAAAAGTGGTTTACATACAATTAGTCGAGTTGCTGCTTTGTTTTCTGTAACAGTAATTGATTGTTTATAAGAATCGGTTGTCCATTTCAACTGTGAAAGTTAGTCATTTTTTTACCTAGTTCCTATACCGCTATAAGAGATTTGTTATGCTATTCTCTGCCTGAACTATTTAATTTTAGTTGCCTTCTTGTTGATGTCATCCTAACTACGTACACCGTAGATATCGAGTCGGCCAAACTTTCCTTTTGTACGTGTACCTGTCTAAGAATGTGGATAAACTGCTAGGTACCTTGAATATTCTGTAGGCACCGTGATTCATACAACTCCCTTCACCTTATAGGCCATCATGAGTCAAGATCTCCAAAATTTAAAAAGGTCAAGGTTTTAGGTTTTCAATATTCAGTCACACCTAAGTTCATACCGAAACCTATTAAATAAATAAGTGTTCCCAAAAATACATTGAAAAAATTACCTCTGGGTTTGTATCAACTATTTCAACATGATGGTTGCAGTAGATTTGAACTGCAGAATAAGTCTACTTACTATTACCATCTATTACTAATAAACCTGGTACCTCAGCAAACCTTTTTGTAACGAAAAATATTATGTAATTTATAGATTAGACTTAATTACTTTTATATCTATTATTCAACAGACAATGTGCTATATGCTAGTCAGCAAACTGAGGCCCAAACTGTGTAATCAATCTCATCCGTACCTGCATTTTTAGGTAGCCCCTGCAGTACAGTGTTAAAGTTAAATAAATAATAGTAGTGAAGAAGAATTCGTATGTTTCCCGACATGTCTTTGATCTGGAAGCCTTGATGATTGTAATTAACAAAGCTTCAGAGCGCAACTTTGAAATATATTGTAATTATGTAATCCCAATTGTTCTACGTAAATGTAGTACAAATTGCTAACGTAGATAGAAGGGTAATTTATGTGTAATTAATTACTGGCTACTGTTTATACTTACCACAATGCTCAGATGAGTTCATTACATTTCAACATTAAGCATGCTTGGCTGACACAATTGTTTTTCCGACTCCCTTCATTCAATTCAGAATACATTTGCTAATTTACTATCCTGATGAATTTGATCTAGAACGATTGTTTACTACGTAATATTTATATGATTGTAAAAGTATGACACGGTTGGTGTAAAAGTACAGATGTTAAAGCGTAAAAGGTATACTACCTCTGGGTATTACTTAGCAAATGAATGAGTATCATTTTATAGCGAAGGCCGTGTCTGTTCGCTCGTTAAGTAAAAATAGTTTACTTTTATATACTATCTGATTTTGTAACTGAGAACAACAATAATAATGATTATGTATTCAAAGGTAATTAATTTTTATATCAAAAACGCATTTATGTACCGTACACGCAAGATTGACTTTTCATGTGCTCACGTAAGTATCTTATCCACTGAATTCGTGTAGACTGCGTCATGCACAAAATTTGGATAATCCTTTTGTGTAAGTATTCCTGGTAACTACAGCTAAACTTTAGATTTGTTTGAAAAGTTTGTCTATTCAACGTGATACAATTATTGTTGATGTAAATTTTGTACTTTGGGAGTACTGATGAAGTAATGATTTACAAGAGATTGGAATAAGGCATACAGATACGTTTAGAAGTTGAATACATGCAAGGAGGCTTTTAATGCAAGTCCTGACGCTTACTTTTACGTAACACAGTTAGAGTTCGTCTAGTGTTCTACACAGTGAGTGAGTAAAAGTTCACATCACAGAAGGCTTGTATCATTAGTAATTGGAAGTGCATTGTCAATCATGAAATATATGGGAGTTAGCTGAGTGAGTGGGTTAGTTGAGTTAGTTTAGTTGTTGCCTTGCATTGCAGCAGTGCGGCAGTCGAGTGACAGTGTCTGCTAACGATAAGTTAGTTGCTCTGTTGCATTTACCAACTTTGTGCGCTTTGTGTAGAATAGTATTACGAATTCATTTGCTGTGCTGGTGTTCGTTATTTAAGTATAGAGTTCCCAACCAAACTGTTCAAAGTGGACTTGAGAGTAAATTTAATTGCGAACGAAAACGCTGTTCTCATTTTCAGTCCTCGTAGTCACTGCTGCGCTGGTAAGTTTTCATAGTTTTCAATTCGGTATACTTTCAATAAAACTCAGTCACTGCTGCTGTGCTCAACTTCAACTATAGCCTGACCTCAATTTCTTGTCAATTGCTCATCTATTAGTTTCGGGGAAAACAATTCTTATTATAAATATACTTCTGTGTGTAGGTGTTCGTTTTATATTCCATTGTAGCTTTCATGTATACATCTGTGTGTACCTGCGTTTTGTATAATTGGACTTCCCCAGGTACATACATATGTTTTTTGTATCTGCAGTTCATTTACGTACGAGGTTAACATAAGATTTTTTATGAACACCTAATTCCTAATTATATTTTACACACACCTTTGTCGTTTCTAAATTGTCTTTTCGTTGTACATTACATTATATTTACCTAATATGCACATCATGTCGTAGCGTAATACACAAAATGATATACACTTTACTTTAATAATAGGATGTAGACACCAAGATAGATACAACACTTCATTTTATTCAATTCGATCTCATATCTCACCCACTCATATTGTCAAATTGTTAAAAAATGTGGACAGTCAGGTCTTCTTATACTCAGTATAGGTATACCTACATTTTTTGGTTGATTGTGATTGTTGAGTCTGGTGTACATAGTATACTACCTGAACTGAGTGTGAACACTAAAGTGATGTACTATATCGGTAGAATAGGTACGTACTAGGCAATACTACAGCATACATGTCGTTTTGAATTAAAAAAGCTTACCTTGAGGTCTGTGCGAAATAAGCCTTTCAAAATCCCTTATAGAGGTTAGTAAGTAGGTACTAGACATGATCTGAAAAAAGAAATTGTGTGGAAGCAGATGCAGATGTAGGGACTGTACTTCTGCTTACATGCGTTCATCTATGGTGTATCTACATAAAATGTTGCTAACAAAATTACTGTTGCAGTGTATTCTTAAATACTACAATACATGTAGAGGAATTGTGAATAGGTAAATACTTGTATTGCCCGTCTCTTTCTGCTGTACAGTGCATCATGCAATGCAACAGTCAGTCAGCCAAAAAAATGCGCAACTCTTACAAGTGTAGGTGCAGTGCAGTGTGATGATGGTCACCACCTACCTAATATCTTAAGTAAATGTGTCACTACAGAAATATTCTGCTTATGTTATTGTATATTATTACTGAACAACAGCGTACCTCGTATAATACAACATATAATTAACTCAACAGATTGACAAACTTGTGTAGCCTTTGTAATCTGGAAATCGCTCTCTTCAAAATTTTCCGTTTATTCAACAGAAAGGAATGATTTAACTTGTACCTGAGCTGTGTATGTGTTTTCTGTATTTCTAATGATAATACGTACTGTTTCTAAAGACTTTCTCAAGATCAGACAATAGCGAATTTTCAATAGACAATAATCGTGGGTTGGCAATTGGCAACTTTTCTTACCAAGTATTTAGTTTTCCAGTAAATCTCAAATGACTAATAAAGTTTTAGTGCATACCACTGATTACGTGCTTGTGCTTAATGGGTATACATTTATGAATGTTCAATTCAATTATCAAAACTTTATGATGGTAATTCTGGCCTTATCGCAACATAAAATTTTTGTTTACCATTTGTACCTACTTATGTAGATGAACTCATAATTGCACATGCTTATCTGCAATACATTGATACAATATACGGCAATTTTATAGTGGTTTAGTGATTCATATTCATACTATATGTATGAAACAGAATAGAGATATTGTTTATCAAAAAGTTAGGTTAGGTGAATTGAGATAACGATATGAATTGTCGGTTAGTGTTTGCTGCTCGCTTATTTACCAGACACTTCTTTGTTGGAAATAACCGAAGACCTTTAAGGAAGACTGTGTCTACGCATACATCGAAAGTTTAGTGACGACTGAAGACTCTCCTCTCCTTGTTTATTAGTTCTGTGAAATATGAGTAATGTGCTTTACAACGTTATCTCATTTGTTCGTTTCTATCTTGACTCTCGAAGATGGCAGTGAATGAATAGGGAAGCAAAGAATGTAAGCAGTTCGTGTACTTCATTAGTCATAATCGTAATTAGCTTCTGTTCTAATCTCTTGCTGTGATAGTATCAAAAATTAGTAATTGGGTCTTGTGTGCAATCATAGTCGCGACGACAAATTGTTCGTACAAGAAGGAATACATACGTACAGGAAAGAAAATTTTAACATAAAATGTCGTATGTGAAGGGTAATTGTGATATATTAGGTATAAGGGTAAAGAATGCATGTAATGTAATATAGTTAAGATATTTTCTTAGCCTTGCTATTTATATCTCAGTCATACATGTAAAGTATTGTACTTCAGCCCAATTACGCCGTAATAACACCAAACCCTTCATAAATTATGTAGGTATAAGTTAACAGGACCTTTGTATTTGCAAACGTCAGATATGCCTATACTGTTTGCTAATGTTGATATCATACCATATTAGGTATCTATATCTACTCTTTTCATTTTAGGCATAACACGCACTTCGTAATGAATGTAAAATTGGATGAGGATGGTGAAACGATAAATTATCCAAAATTTTGCAATACTTCAGCCCATATAATAATCGTTACTAGAATCAACACTCAATTTTGGGATACTTTTTGTTTGCTTACCCCATACTACATCCAAGTTTTTTGATGCATAATAACTATAATTTACTAGTATTGCATTCTGCATATTTGCCGCATTTTTGCTGCTTTATGTTTCTTTCCTTTAAATGAGGTTACCATTTTGTCATTGCACTTCGTATTCATTCTCTACGAAATTGGGTCAATTTTCTTCCTTGTTTCTTAGTATTGACTTTTATTTAAACACTGTCAGCACAGTCTGCACTCTGCACAGTATTTTAAAGCTCGCATAAAATTATATTAGGTTCTTGTGCTTTCAATGTTTAAAGGAAGTTGTCACATTTATTTTGTTATTGAAGGGATACTTTACTGCATTAGGTTTTAAGGCAATAAAGGGAAGTTGAATATAAAATTATAGGAAGCCAATAAATCATTTCCTTCGGGGAAAATTTTTTACTATCCGATCAGTTGTCAGTTACGCAAAGGTTACTTTAATAAGTAAACATCGTACCATGTATGCAACCATGTCTTTAGTGGACATAGTATGTATTAGTGCTCCGGATATTGGTTGTTGACGTTTTCGGGTTTTCGTTGGTCTTCGTCTTCAATCTACGGCAAGAAAATTACAGTTAATTACTTATTGGACGTAGAAGAAAATGACTTGGTATATACATACGGGTGCTTATGTGCTATATGCCAAGTCAACCAACAGTTCATGCAATAACGTTTATTGATTAGAGAAGAAAACCAGGAAATTCATTGTCTACACGAATTTGTAAGTGTATCAGTAAGAAAAACATCGTTCAGCATTACCACAGAACCTTTTTCCAAATAATAGGAAGAAGAAATGACGTGGGTTACTTTTTAATGTTGGGTAAAAATGAATTGTCCGGTTTTGGTTGTTATTGATTTACCAGAGGTCATTATATTTGTTACCAATGTAGCTTTTGGTAGTCATTGGTCAGATATCAAAATATTCTGATGGCAATTTATATTGAATAACACTATGGGTATAGACATAACGTAAACAAAGACCAAAGGAAGTGGGCACAGATAATGAAACAACGTAGCAATTACCGGGAATTAATTGTGAGTGAAATTATTTGGTAATTCAAGTCAGTCATCCTTGTGATAACACTTTACATTGGTACGAATAAAAAATTTTGCTTAATCTGTTTTTTGATAAAATATATAGTTTACAACTGTATACTTAGGTAGACATTAGACATGTGTATGTGTTTACAACAAAAACAAACATTTATCGACAATTAAAGTCTCGTCGAGTAGTCCATACTAATACTCATGTATTAATACTGTACAACATTTTACACAAAAAATTGGATTTTGGATATAACAAAAGTAGGTTCTATACACATCCTACATGTGTACACATTTATAATGCAACTGAAAATGATTACCTGTAATGTAAATGTAATATTTGTAACAAATATTTGGAATTGGAGGATTGTAATCTTGTAAAATGATGTGTTTGCACTTGCGAATTTAGGTGGATGCTTTGTTAGGATACAATTATCTATTCGTTATGATTATGAATATGATACGTGTACGCTACATTTAGTTTTTATTCAACGGCTACAAAAGCTATTTGTAACACAAGGCTGCAACGAATTCACTAACCTGTAGCCTCTATTTCTAATAGGTTGCCTTCGGAAAGACTGATTGTGTTACGTGCACTATTCTTAACTGAAGTATAAAGGCTGTGGGGCGTAGAGTGAGAAGTGAGAATGATAGTGAAAGTGGTATTGTGTTATACTAGCATTTCATTTTCCGTAGTATTACAGTTATCGATAAAAATATTCTACATGGAAAATGCGTGGAATGCCAAATTATTCAACAGATCGAAGAACGGAAACAAAACAAAATAAGTAAAAGTATTGCAAAAATGTGTGCCACATAGTTCAGTAAGGATGCCCGTACTCTGTCATAGTAAATATCAATATTACGCCTACTTTAGTTGAACTTATGAAAGTTATATATTAAAACAATCTTTGAACCGTGCATGAAAAGGAAATTACCAAGTTTCAGGAAAGTTTTGCAAAAGTTTATTCTAGATGGAAAATAGTCCACATCATATAATAGCTATTTATTTATTGAGTGCCCATAAAATGTGCATACCAGGGTAAATCTTTTTTTGACAAGGCATTATTTCCCCTCTATAAGGAGTGGAAAAGTTGCGCATTGCGCTTGTTTCATGCTTGCCCATAGAATTTCCTACTTTCTGGAGAGATAAGGAGAATCATTAGCGTTAGTAGCATTAGTTACAAATTAGGTGTCAAATCAAAGTGTATTAACTGCTTACATGTAGATCACAAGACTTGTTAAACGAAAAATCTATTCCTGACAAGTTTTCGTACAAAAGGCATAGAGTGCAAGGCACGGAAAGTGGCTTTACTGGTTCCTAAATTCCTCAATATAGTAAATGATCAAAGTTTCCTTGTCGTGTCGAATTGTGTTAATCGTTATAAAAATAGGGTCTTACATAGTTAATAGTAACATATCGCTATTGCTGATGGCAAATAGATATCATGCACTCAATGTGTGGTGCTACCTTTGAGGATGGACAGCCTTGATATCTACCCACCACTTGTGATTTGCTAAAGCTGACGATAAGTAGAAGAAACCACTAAACAAACCTATTCCATTGAAATTGAATGTTTATAATTTGTGCAATGACTATTACTGTATGTGGTTCTTTTGATGTGTTGTGTGTTTGCTTTGAGGCAAGGCAAAATTATAGTTGCATAGGTGTAAGGAGGTTGCAGCATTATTTTGTTGTTGGGCTATTTGAGTTTTGCATTTTCCTATTCCTGGATGGTGCCTTATTTAGTATGCAATTTTCTAATGCTAATACGTCATTCAGCTGACTGTAAGTTAAGCAAGAATGTACGGCTATAATTGAATGAGTAGAAATGTCTACTTTGTGTTTTAACATTTAAGAAGAAGCGTAGACCCTAGAGAAATCTGTAGTTGCGTAAAAAAGGGAAATAGAAATAATATGTTTGTCTGCATTTTGCATTATATTACGCTCCGTGCCTCAGTGGAGGTAGCGTGAGCGAGTGCAATGAAATTGTGCAGAAGTAGTGATGAAGTCTGAATTGTTGTTAACTAACTGATTGTGACCGTCTGGTGTTTTTTGTTTTAGGTTTGATTCAACGAGCTTCACTTCGCAGCAGAGGACAACTCCTAGTTTGCAAATTGAATTGAGAGGACCAAGAATTGCTGCAAGGCCAACAACTCTACATTTTACAATACTACTACAACAGTGTGTACAATCTAACTCTGAAGGAGGATGCTCAACGGCGAAAAAATATACTCGCTATATAACAAACTGACTTGAAGCTCAAACTGTAGAGCAGTTTACAATTAGACAGAAAAGAAAAGCTCAATCAAGACATTCAGAGATTGCTCACTGAGTGGAACAAAGAGGAGAGGAGGAAGTGGAAACTCTTAGAGGAGAAGAATTATTAACAAAGTGTGTATTCGTAAAGTTTAGTTAGTTCTGTGCACGCAGTGTACTTATTGTTACATTTTACTGCGAACACTCAGATAGCATCACATCACGTCACGACAATGGAGACGGATTTTTCATCCGAGAGGGGGATGTTAATGTCTCCCTCCCCAGACACTGTTGATGATGCGTCAGGGACTGCTAGCAACTTAATGCAGCCCCGCATTGATTACTTTCTTCCTAATATGTCGGAGAATGAGTGGCAGTCCAACTATAATTTCAATCAGGCTGGCATGCAAATTGTTTACACGATCTCAAATCTCACACTTGATGCAATATTCCCGAAATATGATCAGTATTTAGGATATGCTCTAAACTATGAAGACTTTACAGACTTTTCTAAAGTAAATATTACCTCCATGCTGTGGGACAACAAGGGACCTGCAGGCTTCCTTGCGGGAGGCTCCCTATTTGTTGTGCTCTTTACTTTATTTGGGATCGGCTGGTGTTTCGTCAAGTGTTTTTGTGGGGACAAAGGATGCTGTGTTACAGATAAGGATTCTGAAGATCGACTTGCTAAGAAGTTGGAACAGAAAAGAGATAAATGCAAGAGAGCTTCATGTGGGATTCTCTTTGCTACGCTCATTGTCGTTTTCATGTGAGTACAATCCTCAATGTATTTCTCTACCTATTAATTTTATTTGCTCTTGCTCTATTTTCGTGCAGATATAGATCTATGATTTCTTCCCTCTACAATAGTCAAAGTGTAGGAATCGTCCCCTGTTCTCACAGACAGATATTATATTCTTGGGAAAACTACAAATGCATAAGGGAGAACTAAATATCAATGCATGTGGTATATTTACCGATATCTATAATGATAGTTTCTAACGCTTCTTCGTAATAAACACGGGATGAGATGAGAGCGCAAGATAGCAATAGTGACAAATAGATTTAATGATTCCTATGTACTAAATGGTACATAATTTCTTAGTTCTTTGTGTCTATAGATGTGTGTATATAGATATAGGTTTACGTATATTTATTTGAAAATATCAGAATCACAGCCAATGTCGAAGCGAAATATAGAAGAACTTGTCAAAAGGAAAGTGCAGTTAGTAACTTAGGTTCGGTTCCTATAGACAGATAGCTCGATATATATTATTCCGCTGACTCGACGAAAAGAATTACATAAAGGAACCTTTCAAGACTTTCAAGTGGAACTTTGCAATGCGTGTCTTGTCTCCACTACTATACTTTTAGTACATTACAGAGATTATTATGGTAGGGTGAATAACGATAAGAAGCTGACGAATAAAAGAAAAAAACTGTTGATTCCGGTAGAAGGAAAAAATAAATACTTTCTCGTCTAGTTTATTTTCTGACGAGATTACATTTGTACTTTCTGCGATGACTGCTGACAAATGGGCTAGATTAAAATTTTCAAGGGCCATAAAAACGGTAACTGCTACTGCTAATTATAATGGAGAAAACTATCGATAAAAAATGCGGAAGTTTTTCTTCCGCAACTAAATACTTTTTTTGTTTAATAAAAAAATTAGAAATACCTATACAATTTTGTGTAGGTTTCAGTTTTTTAAATATAGAGTGGTAATAGTGTTTTACCTTTGTTTGGTTATTCCTATTATTTCGTACTGACAGGTGCTTCCAGGACTTTATTATTGAATATGTCAATAAATCTTTTTGACTGCTTTTTGAATTGAAGCAATAGAAATGAAGCTGCAGCTCACTATTTTGCATATGGGATATTTTGGACAAAAGTTATCATGAGGGATATATTCTAATTTTGAGTCTTGAGAGTTATTCTAATTTTGGAGATTGACATCCAGTTAATTAGTAGATGAATTTTTCAGCAGAGCTTTCCAATTATTTTAATGTGTTGTAATTAGTGTTGTATTTCAATTCAAGTCATTGCCACGAGAGAAATATTATGCATATGGTACTGGTGCTGCTTTTACTATAAAGGATGTAGCAATAGACAACATAATGATGGATGCAAATTACCCAAACCCCAAAGATGAAATTAGCAATTTATTATGTTTCAGAGTAACTTAGTAGTATGTACTTACAAAGTTTACATTAGAGCTGGAACTAATCTTAATCTTAAGTGTGTTGTGTAGTGCACATGAAAAATGCAACGTGACCGCATTAACATAAGTAGATAGATGATAAAGCAAAATCAGCTATTCTTGGGATTATATTACATTTGGGAATTGAAATACGTTATAGTGAATGCAAAAGCAATAAGAAAAGTAAATTAGGTTAGGCAGACATTAAGCTCAGCTGAAAGGAATTACAAAGAATTTCAAAATATAGGGTTCTGTATTATATATGTACGTGTAATTTCTTATCGGATGAAAACCTTGATTTAATGTGTTAGGTTTTAGGTATGTTTGTATTGTAGTTTATGCTGTGTTGCATTTGCCTGTCTTTCTATTGTATTTGTATTGGGCATTTTCTCTATTTAATGTTTTGTCTTTTGTACTGAAAGCTGATCGCCATTTCTTTCTCATTTACTAATTAGGTTCGGACTCGTCTGCTGTTTCGTGACGAATGAACAAATGAAAACGAGCATAAAGCAGATGCCTCAGGATTTGGACAACTCCCTTGCTGATACGGATACTTATTTCAGCACAACTAAGAAACAAATCAATGCCCTGTTCAAGGATAATTATGATCTCCTTAGGGCCACACTGAACCATATTCTTGATCGTAAGAAAGTTTTGATTTCTCTAGTTCATTAAATATCAGATTTAAAAGAAGACGTCTTGAGAAAAATAATGTAGTTCATGAAGAAAGCATTGGCAGTTTATGTTTCATGCACCATCAACTGTCTCTATAAAAATAATTTAATATCAGTTTATTGTTACACGCTAGAAACGAAAATGCAATTTTGGAAATTGGATACATGAATGGGCTATTAATATTGTTCAACACTGCATTCTAGTATAATAGTTCATAGATAGTTAAATTGCTGCCGAGCCTATTTCAGATCTTATATGTCTAATAATAACCGTGAGAAATCTTTTGTGTGGTTCCTTATTCTTGTGGGTTATCAAATCTTGTAAAAATATTTCCTGCTTACTAATTTTTGCAGTATTATACAGTGTAACTATTATTGTAAATGTAACTGCAAGAAATCATATTGTTAGTTTATACTTATGATATCAAGTTGGAAGTTTCAGTCTCAGAAACCCACATCTCCAATATTCATGTAGTACACGATCGTAATCATAACATCATATGAATGCAGACGTGGTTTTTTAGTGTGTGACATAACTGACATAGAAGATTAGCACTGGTTTCATATTCACATCACACTCAGAATGGAATTGGCTTACAAAAATTTGTTGATACGGCCTAATAGTAATAACTGGCAGTTATTTTTAACTTCGTAAGCTGTAAATGGTACCTATACCTAATAAATCCTAATTCGACACTGTATCCTTTGGTGTTCAGCACTTGCAGCGAAAAGAATACACATAGTAACATTTACTATGGTTTGTACTTCACTGGTTGGTGTATTACTTTTGCCTTTTGCATTTAGAAACCCTCCGTTCACTTATTGATGTACGTGATGTAGTAATGAATCTAAATAAGTACAAAAGCTACTATATATACCTATGTAATATGTACAAAGGAAAGTTTCCATTTCGAAAATATGATTCATATTGTCATGTTAGAAATGGGTATGGGCAGGATTATAATTAACGGCAAGAGAACATGCATTATTGGTGGCACTTCTTGTATAAGACAAAATCCGTGTTATTATATGTAGTCTGTGGCTGTGCTATTATGTTATTAAGCATACGTGCATGCAGATAGCCATCGAAACGGATGAGAGTTGAATAACTATAATAGTCAATGCAAAATTTAATAATTAAATAGCTCCTGGCTTGGCTTATCTAGCATGCATGATATGTTAGGGCATTTATTTTTATGGGCAATACGGTTTCTATTTATCTTTCCCGTGTAACGTCTCTGTGCATTTGACCATATTCATTTGCACAGAATATTGTCTACAGATAGTATGTTAACGAAATGTACTCACCTTTTCTTCCCTAGGGTTTTGTTTCACTCAAGCGTATGTGAACGTTGTATGCAACCCTTTCGCATAGATGCATGCATTTGTGAAAGATGAAAGAAGTATGTTGAGTAAATATAAAAATTAAAAATGCAAAGGATTGCTCTTAGTCTACTAGACTCTCTTATTGTCAGCCGAAAGCTTGAGAAACTTTCGCTCTCTTCTGACATAAGGAAAGACACCGCTACGGTTTCTTTTGGTTTATGACTAATTTAGGTTAAGGCTTTTGTTGCGCATTGAATACGTTACACACGCTTATTTCATATAAGCATACTACACTTCACATCAATAATAATGTTAGGATGGGAATATTTCATAGAAAATATTAAAAGGTTGACTTGACTGCCTTGAAGACCAGAGGCCTTTAATGTGTAGGTATTAGTATGGCTGCAAAGTTTAAGCTTACTAGTCTCTATGATGAGGTAGGTACTTAAACAGTAAATAAGGGGCAAAAATGTAATACCATCAAATCTGTAAATAAATGGGTAGGACTGTGACGGTAGGAGAGTGAGAGGTGGCTGCGAATGACAATGTGACGATAAAGATTTGTGTGAAGTGACATTGTTTGTAACACCTTGTAACTTGTAATTGTACTAGTGTACATGGTATGACAATTAAATTTTAGGCTAGAATACTTGTTCTAGACTAATTGTTGCGTAATTAGTAGCATGATTTACATTGTATTCTGTTTTTTACCTTGCAGAAAGTGGCGAAATCATTAAAAACGGTTTGTCAAGAAAGACGGGGGCCCAAGCTTTAAATAACCTAACTGATATTGTTAGAACGGTGGAAGAAGTGCGAGCAAACGTACTTAGTGTTGAAAAAGCCTCTAAAAATCTCAAGGAAAACGCTGATAAACTTCAAGTTGGGCTAACAGGGAGTAAGAAACGCCTATTAGAAATACTGCAACGATGCCAGTCTGCTAAATGCCAAGATCTAAATAATACTCCCGAAATTCGAAGTCTTCGTGTACAAAATGACTTCCAAAACGTAAGTTTACTTTGATCTAAATAATATTAAAGGATTTTTCTCTAATTAAACTAATTGTCGATGTTTTAATACGTAAACTAAAACGGGTGTAAATATTTGAATACTCTCCTTGGTACTTAACGGTATGAATTTCTTCGCATCTGTTCAGTACACACTATTATATTTATGACAATTCTGTAAACATTGAAGTGCTGAACTAACACTGTAACTCTGTAATCAATGTATTTAAACATAACTTACTGTTCTTCAACACTACAGGTAGCTGAAGTACGTTGTGGTGGTGTAAAAGTACAGATTACAGATATAATTATTGTATATGGATCTTCTTAGGTATATTGTATGATAGTAGACAAGAGTAGTGATATTTATGGGGGTACATGGTGTATACGTAACTGTAAATGTTAAATATTTATTTTTGCTGCTCTGGATGATGGTTGGGAATAGGCCCTTGCAATGTATTATCCAAAGGTAAGAAGCTTGGAGGATAAATTACACCAGTAGTGTATTTAATACGTAGATTAAGCGAGCTTAATGTTCATAGCAATCTTAATTTATCTGATATAAACCAATTTTTTACATGAATGCAGTAAATGTAAAGCACAATGAATCTGATATTTTTATTAATTCATTTTTTGATATGATTTCCCTAGAAAAATAGTAAATTTATGAGGTTTATCTTAGAATGTTGGCTATTTCATTTGGCGTTTGTGTTGTAATAATGTGCTTCCTTCTTGAGATACGCCATAAAAGTTTTACATACTGAAACATATGTATTCATTTTAAAATGGAGTGTTATAATCTCATAATGTGTACTTGTGATGATAGTGTTCTGCTCGCCGCGGTACAATGAGCATTGCTTATACGTTGTTTTGAATGGCCTTGGCTTTTATTTAAACTTTGGCTTGATAGCAAGTTTATGGAAATTTAAAGGATCACTCGGGAGTGTACTGTAAATTCCCAACTGTAAAATTCATGTTACTGTTTTTCAGCATAGGTTAATTTACTAAGATTTTAGTGGTGCTTGAGTACAAAGTGGCAAAAAATAAATCTTTACTTAAACTTAGCAGTTAAAAGAACAGCTATGGTTGTATTCTTTTCTTTCGGTAGAGTAGCTTTAGTTTCAAAGTTTCAACATGGATTACACTGCATCTTGGCAGATGAGCATTTTACGTGGTACACCTTTCTATTAGAATTCGTAGTGATGAAATGTTTTTGCTTTGGTACAAAATGTCAATGGCTGAATAGAATTGGTTTTTTCTGTAGCTTAATTGAATTCTGAATTGAATATACTACGAAGAGTGTTTTTATAAAAGTATTACTGTAATAATTGCAGTTGCCGGACATGACGGATATCCTGCGTGAGTTGGGAACCTTTCTTAGTACGGATTTAAACAACTCAATTGAGGAAGGCAAGAAAGCTTTTAATGAGCTCGGCATCCGGATTAAGAATGAAATTGAACCCGTCCTTCCGGAAATCCGAGCCGTGATAGATGAAACGGGGAAAGAGCTCGCAGCCATTGCAAAGTCCTTAACCGATGTCGTGGATTCTGTCCCTGTCAATCAAAGCCGAGAAAAAATGACAGATATAGAGATGATTATGAAGGAATACGTCGTAACTTATGGGTAAAACCAGTTTTATTTTTTATTCTAGAAAACAATGACATTACCTTTTCCTTTTCATTGTTTCAATTGTCAGGAAATTACCCAGGTTGCCTCTTAGTAATCAATTATTGTACTTGTTACATAACTGCATTATTGACATATTCATAATAATAACAATACCGCAAATGTCGATTATTGTTAAAGGCAAAGTCTACACAGGTGTGTAATGCATAATGCTAACATGCTAACTAATCCTAATGTTAACATGTTGTATGGAGTGTAATTATGGGTTGAGTTTCTTTGTTAATGAATTATTGTTGGGAGGTACCCGTCCGCAATTTAATTTGGTTCAAAGCTTTGGATACTGAAAGTTCACTTTAATGGTGTCGGCTTCGTCAGTGAGTGAATAGCAAAGAAATAATAGTTTCATAATTATAATTATACCGCACCTTAAAAGACATGAGATTTACATTTGTATGAAATTACAAGTACAACTCTATTGTTATTATGATGTGTTTTGTTGCTTGCGTTTCCTTTCGTTTAACTTGAACCTGAACTTGAATTCATATTAGGTAAGGTTTTAACTCTGTAGGTAGACAAGACAATGTAAAATAAGACTTGGACATTAAGGCTAGGTACACGGTATCCTTACAGTTTTATTTAGTGAGGTAACAGTGGTTAGCTAATAAAATAAGGTATGCATTGTATTTACTTTGTTAGGTTGCGACAGAAGTATTATGTGAGTTACTGACATAATTGCTACCTCAATTTATTTTCAATGTTGAGATATAACAGGAGTACAATTTGCAGATACCTATATGAATGGGTTTAGTTTTAGATTGTTTTCTCAATTTTAACTGACTGTGTCTGTGTTGTGGTAAAATGCTAAATGCTACACTACAGAATCAAAGTCAAGATAACTTTGCAATAAAAACAAAAATAATACAAGCTGATAAGAGGAAGGTAGATTAGTAAGTTATGTACTTTACCTTTTGCTAGGTAATGAAATAATGTTGCATGTGCACCTAAGCAAATCGGATGGCAGTCTAATGATAGTTTGGTTTGTTGTTTTGTACTTGAAAGGTTTTTGCACCGTGTTTACAGTAGCGTGATAAGTTTACTATGAGTTTGTCATGGGAAGAAATATACAGGGTTGGGCTTTCATATTATGTACAGTAAACATACTTTGTATCATTTTAAATGAGTAATAATAATGGAGGAGTTTATGAATACAGAAATGTAATTTTCTTCGGGTGTTGGCTAAAATATTTCCTCAGACGACATCACGGATATTGTTCTTGTTTAGTCTGAGATAGATGTAACATTTAGCTCGCGACATAAAATTGTTTGAGACAAAGTCAACACCCTGGATAAGCGCTTGTGCATTACAGAGATAAGAATGACGTGTGGTTTGTTAAAAGTTGTTTTACGTTTTATCTTATTTTACCTGATCAAGATAATTGAGATCACTCACTAGTATACAAGGCATTTTTAACTTCCTCATTTTTTATAGGTATTATGCAACACTTGGAGTGTGCGTTACTCTTGCTTTCATCTTCACTCTTTTAACTCTGGGGATCTTCATCGGATTTTGTGGCAAGCAGCCCGGCTCAGAATATTCTAATGAGTGTTGCAGCCGAAAGACGGGATCCTCTTTCATCAATTGGTTAGAGAAATAATATGCTTAGGAATGTTTTATGGGCAAAGTAAAATTGGTGCAATAAATTATGATTGCAATTTGTGTAGTGGAATCTTCTTTATGTTCCTCACCGGTTGGATATTAATGATTGTTGCAATGACCCTCTTCTTGGGCTCCGGAGGCTTGAGTCAAGTAGTTTGTGAATCAATACAGAATATGGACAATCGGACAGAAGATGCTTTCAGACTTCCCAAATTGCGAGTTCAAAGCAAGTACAATTACAAAGTTCCGCCATTCAACGAAATAATTCGGTAAATTGCACTATGAAAGAATTAATATTTATAAGAAATCCCGGTTAAAAACGTAGTCAGGAAATTTATGTGAAATCGTTTTTCTCGCAGTGATTGCAAAGAAGGTGTAAGCGCCTACCATGCATTCCAAATATCATCTGTATACGATATTGAAAATATCACATACCTTGCCGATCGTTTCAAGAAGAAAGCAAGACGTCTGGCTAATCAAATCAGTTTACCTAATGACGCAACAGAAGGAATTGTATTTCTATCTCCAGAAGCTAAAGAGCAATTGACGCGATTTTCCAGTTCGAAAATTTCGAAAGTAAAGTTTGACAGATTCGCAGAGCAGGTACAAACCGTTATAAGCAAAGTAACCGCAATAAATTTTGACCATCGTAATTTTAATTGTCGTGTTTTCTGGTTATTTTTAGCTGGACGATTCAATTTTATCTGTTGATTTGAATGAAGTAATAAGACGATTGAACGCAACTGTGTCGGAAACCGACGATCCTGATATGCATTATGAAATGAAAAATCACCTGTCTGTGGAAATACTTATTCTCCAATCCTACCAAAAAGATTACGTTGTACCAATGATAAGGGATGTCAAGAACTGTTCGACGAGTCTTCGATCTTTATCTCAGCAGCAAAAAGATTTGTCATTGAGAATTGTTAACGTTGCGGAAGCAGCAGAAAAGGCACAAGACAGTTTACGCAACTCAGGCGCTACAAAGCAGGTAATTACTGAAATAATTATGTCACACTTGAAATAATTAATGTAAGGGACAGTGGACATGTATAAAGTGGTGATTAACGATTAGGTCAAGGAACTTGCTAAGGAGTTTGAAACTGAATTTGTTCGTCATGTGGAAGACTACGCCAACTTTACATATATTGGAATAAGAGATTACGTTGGACAGTGTGGACCACTGTATAATGCTGTAAATTCTACGGTGAACACTTTCTGTCACAAAATCGGTTCTCCCTTGTCAGGGTTTTGGTTTTCATTGACATGTCTCCTCCTGTTGTTCTTCCCGTTGACCATCATTGGCATAATTTTGGCAAGACTCTACTCAAAGTACAAAAGCGTGGGCTATGAAAGGTAATAAAATAATCTGACAATTTGTAAATGTACAGTTCACTGCCAGTTTGAGGCTTTAGTTCAAAATGTGCATTGTAATTTGTATGTCTCTTAAATGTTGTATATATGATTAATAATTAGTGTGCCAAGTCGTTATATATCATATGCTCTAATTTCTATTGTTAGTTTCGTTGAAATTGATGGTAAAATTGGAGCAAATGATTTGAAATATGGAAACGACTTGGCATTAGGTTTAGATGGTGGTGGACGTGTTGAAATGCTAGCTAACGGTACGGCTTGTGTGTATTGTTTGACTGTTTGTGAATTTTTATAATTTTTGAAATGGGTCGAACGCAGTGAAACGTACTACTCGGCATATGGCGACGGAGATACGATCCCCCTCAGCCTCAGCGCCAAGTAGGTTCAACTAACGCATATTAATTCTAGTGTATTCTTAGTAATCCTAGTCATAGTAATGCAGCTATCAAATATTATTGTTGAAACGCTTTTTTCTAATTGTTAAACTCACTAATACAATTTTGCATGGTTTTATTTTTCACTTCGTGTGAATTAACAGTGTCAGACGCCACAAGCGAGGAAGAGAGCCATCGCATTCGGCCGCAGCACGCTTTCCTTCCAGATTTGAGGATACTTCGCAAAAGTATGAAACTAAACCATTACAAATTCTAATTAGTAACATTTAATTTGGTACAGTGTTGTGAATTGTGAATACTATGTAAATATCCATACCTTGGATAGGTGTGTTCTTAGTACATTATTACCTGTCCCTCTTTTAGTCTTTTGTATACTAACAACTTTTATTTTCTTGCATTTAACTTTAACTAATATAGTGGCGATTTGTAAATGGTAGTAATTTGATTTAAACTAACAATGTACATAGTTCAACGGAATTTGGAATTGTCGGTGAAGAACCAGGTCCTTCTTCTTCCTCTCGTGCCCCAGAGGCTCGCTTCAATTTACATTTTGTAGACTCTTCGCATGAGTACGGGATAATAGTGATTTTTTATTTTTTATTCCCTTATTTACTTTTAGTTTGACATAAACTTTAATATTCTTAGTTTGGTTTTGGTATGCATTTGCATTTTATTTATTAGACTAAAGGGTTTGGTTATGGTTTGGTTCGTTTATTAGGCCTTTGTTAAATGCTGGATCTAGTAGAGTTGAAACTGATTTTGAGCAACCGCCCCCTCCTTATTCGGCAGCGGTTAGCATGATTCCTGCCGTATCTTTAAGTTCTTCTAGATCCTCGTCTATGCATGAGTAAAACTATTTATTTTATTTCTAGATGTGGTTTTGTTTTCTGTTCGAGTTTTGTTTCAGTCTGGTTTAAAGCTTAATGCATATTTAGTTGACTGTTTAGTTTGGAGATAGAGATTCTTCTTTGTTTTGTCCTGTACTCCTTCGTTCAAACACTTTTCAGAGGGGATGTGAATTAGATTCGTGCCCCTCGTTCACATCACTACAATTTTCAGCACGATTGTATACGTATACATAGTGTACACAATAAATAATAAGCGTAGTATGTGTCCTATTATATAAAATGGGTCCACTTAATTGCTTTCGCAACAAAAAACGTTTGTCTCATTATTTTTTTAAAAAACTGGTGTACTATAATTGGATGTTTCAATTTTTTCAGGGCATGGGGATCTCAGTTGGTTTTCAGGTAGGTTATCAATTTTTGTATTTTAAGTTTGAAAAATTATGGATTTTTCTCTTTGAACTAAATATGACAATAATATTTGATTATTTTTCGTTGCAGCAACCATCACACGCCGCCTGCGTCAGGGGAGTACGAACGTCCCCCTCCTTACGTAAGATAGTTACTATTTGAGTAAAATAACATAACTGTCTAAACTTACTAATATTCCCATTAAAATTACAGTACTACCCCGGACCAGCCCAATAGACTCAACCGAGTGTAAATTGTGAGCCGTCACATCACAAGTTGAACTAATCTTTACAATGAACCTACAAAAACGTCTAGTTCAGATTTCCGTTGTTAACATAATTGTAATTAATTAAAATGAGCGTTTAGCCTGTGGAATCAAAGTTAGTAGTTGATGTAGAATTACAATTATACGATTCACAAATGCCATTCTCATCGAATTTTCTCTGATAGTTATGTAATTGCGTGATAGGTTAAAACTATTTTCCGCGTTTTCCTACTAGCCACTACTTACTAGTGTAAGATTGATTATCTCTTAAGTAGTATTTAAGACGTTAATTTAAGTTTAAATTATGTTGAATTCAATACAGACTGCAGGACTGCAAACTAGAACAATCGTCTGATGTATTACATGCATGTTCTAGCCTTTTAAGTTAGTTATTATAATGTGCTGCATAAAATTTATGTAAATGTACAGAACTGATTTGTTGTAATGTGTTACGTCTTTACTCAGAGAAGCGACGGATTTTGTTGTTGTTATTTTCACCGTATTTTTAGGAGACGTATCTACAGGTAAAGGTTTTGCAATTCCGATTGAGGCACAGATATCGCCAATGCATGTAAATACTCTGCACATATTAATATGCAATAGATAATTAGACTTGAAACTATTAACTGTGGGCATGTACATTAGTCTATATAGATCTTAACATGTGAATCTTCTATGATATACAGGCTACCGCGATTTCATTAATCAAGTAATTAACTGATAATCCTAAACGAGTCAATATAATCAATATTCTTGTCTCTGAATGTCGAAACGGTAGATTAGGAAAGGACGTCATTGTGTGTAGGTAGAATTTAAGGATTTCATACGGTGAGTTGGAACAGTCAAGCATTTAGCTCACCTTGTCACAAACTGTGGATGAAAAACCAATAATTAATACTAACAGGAATTACTAATACTAATTTTGATTTAAAATTGTAACTGTCATTTGGCATGTATTGTGTAGTAAGAGTATTTAGGGAATTAGCAAAGAAATATTACTTACAATTAGCTATTTGTATTTGTCATTACAATAATTATGGTACATTATATGTATTCATTCTATGAGCTCTCTTATAAATATTCTTGGGTCCAAAATGAATTTTTCCAACTGCAGCTTCAATGAGTTTATTGAAACTGTGGACTCGTTTCCAGCTCAAATTGTCATATTACAAAAGTGAGAATGTAAATTAGTACGTATTAATTATTATACTTATAAAGAGTAGAATAGACATACGCTTATATTGGTTAATGAATTGTATATCATAGGCAATTGTAAAGTACATGATTGGTTGTGTAAATTGTTGCAATGTTATTTATTGACGGTTATAATATTGTTAATGAAATGAAAATGCAATGGAAAACGACTGTCCCATCTCATCGTGTCTCTGTGTTCGCCGTAAGTTGGTTCTTTCATCGCTCGATCGAAATTTCGAAATATCTATATAAATATAGCAAGTGTATAATGTGTATCGTTACAAACATAAAATTTACAATTTAGAGAAAACCGTTAGATTGGTAAATATACATGTACCCCTAACTAGATTCAATGACAAAAATGAGCTGATTAAACTACGGAAGGTAGATTACAGAAGTTGAGCTGGATAGCCAACCATATGTGCGCTAAAGCATAAATTAGGTACAATACATACAATGTAAAAATATCCATTAAATGCTAGAATCTGTATTAAGGTAGATAGATAAATAACTATTTGTTGTGTCCGTGTAAAGTGAACTCTTCTAACTCTCGTCGTTAATCTCAAGTCATAAATACTATTAGGATAGAGAATGTAAATGTATGTAAGAATAGCGAGTACATAATCGTTATTATAAATCCAGTGTCATTCAAGTGTAATTTACTTGTAATTAATGTACAATGTAATTTATGTAAAATATTAGTTATGTTTTTCGCGTTTGGTAATGTGTATAGGTAAACTACGGATTTTTGTACGTTATGAATTCATTAAGTTTAGTGATCTGGGTATGTAGTGTGTACTATTGATATATATCCAATAGCCTCCCAAGGGAGAATTTTCGTACAGATTATTATAAGTGAAACTTGTTATCTCTTACAAATTGCAATTACAAATACTGTGCAGTAATCGTTGTAGATTTGTCATGCAGAATACTACTAATTGTGGATTTAGAGGGTGGGGAAATGATTATGTGAAGTGGAACAATAACAATGTAGGACCATTTCTAAGATGTGCTGTGTCATCAGATCATTTACATTTGCACAAATGCAGATTCAAGAATTGACACAGAAAAAAGGACTGTAGGAATGTAAACGACTAGAATTGATATTTGTATAGCCTAAGCATGTGGATAATCGCTATTTGGACTAAGAGTGCCTAGGAATTAGGCAGCAGGGAAACAATCTGTTTTTTAAATGAAAAATCAACTGTGAATAGAAATGGAAAATAAATGAATGTAACAACGCAGGACTCTAGTGGAAAGTACTAATACTATTTGCTTGATATACCTAAACCAATTAAAATGTCTACGAATAGGTAATTACGCTAATTAAGGTGATAATGTGTTCTTTTCAGTTGTTTTATTAGATTCTCTGTTTCATAACTCGAAATGTGAAGTATGGACAAATAAACGATATAATATTCAAAAGAACTTTTCCCCCAGCTCATTCACTGTCATGAAAATAATCTTCAATGCAACATTTTGCAAAGTCAAGTCAAATTTTAAATGGCCTACGAAAATCTTGAACTTGGTTATTCTACAATACAGAAGCATTCTATAAAAAATTGTCATTTTTTAACATTTTAGCTTACAAATTACAGTATTTAATTTCATTCGCACAGTAATGTCTTTGGAATTTGTACCCTTGCTAGTTAAAGGATACTTATACTAAAAGATTTTGATTTGTAACTCATTTTTTTACATAATCACTTTGAGGAAGCAAATTAATAAGCATTGATATGAAGAATTGAAGAGGGTAATGATAAAAGTGGAGGTAAGTAATGTGAATTTGTCCAGAGTGTGGAGTGTCCTGTCCAGACGGAGATGTCGCTAGAGTTTTACGTCAATTGCAGAGGTTCTAGGTTTTCCATTCGGGTTGTATATGTGCAGTAAGTTAGGCAGGGAGAGAATAGTAAGTGAGTATAGGGTGGGTTATGTGTAAACTATAGCTATAAGCTGTTCTCTGGTTTTGGTTTGGTTTTGCTTTGCTACCTATTGCTTTTACCACGACTGTCTTTACTCTTTACGATTCTTGGCTCGCATTTGCATTTTGACAAGACAACAGTCAACACATTAGATTACAATACAATACACAAACTAAAGCTACACTAGTCCGAGTCGACTCACTTACATTAGTATAGTAAGTGACTTACGTGCGTTCAATAAATACTACAGCTCGTCTGCAAGGAGTTCTCTATTCATTCAGAATCAAATCAGCTCTGAGCTGAACGAGTGGAGAGCATTAGAGCTTTCTACACTTAAATACTAAAATTAAACTAACCTAACAAAATAGTTACTAAATATTCTTCACAATTACATGTAGAAATTCCCCCTAATTTACTAAATTACTCACTGACAGTTTTGTGCAAGTGTAGGGTTTATTTTTAATACGTTAAGTTTTTCTATTCATGTGTCAATGTCAATTCCTTAAAGTGTTATTTAACTAAGGCTAACCGAAAGTAAGTTATACTCCCTAAACAAAACTGCACTGATTGAATTCTAATTGTGCATAGAATTAAAGTTACCTTTGTATACTTACTTAAGTAGGTTCACGGTAGATTTAACGGAAAAGAATTGTAACTCCTTAAATAGAATTTTCTTTTGTATTTACACACTTATTTAAAGTTAGTGCTGTAGGGTGGGTGGCATTTTTGTTTGTATCGCTAGTACCTAAACAGAAAACGCCTAGAAGTGTTTATAATCTAGAATTAATATTCAAGTCATGCTAATTGTCAGTGCTACCAAATAAGCAAAGTAGGAACACAAGCTTTAAGCAAAATAGTTATTATTGTATGCAAAGTTTCCTTACACGCACGAGTGGTTAAGGAATTCGATACTTGTATTGTTGTCAAATATTTATGATTGTAGTTATTTAGATATAGAGTAGATCTTAGAACAAATGATATTATGTTTTGTACAAATATTCTCTCAAAATAGTGGCAAATCCTTTTATAGATTTACTCTACAATGTATCACAGCTGTAAAGCATAATGAGTAAGAAACATTATTGATCTTAATACATGTGCCAAATCAGTAGTTTTTCTAACTACTCAACCAAATAATCTCGGAAAGACAGCGGAAAATAGAAAACGTCAAAACGGGTGACAAAAAAAGAGGTCGGCAAGTTAGAATGCTGGATACGGGGAGGTGGGATCCGGGTACGTCTCTTCTCTATCGTCTTTAATTCATAATTAATAACACATTTCTAATTAAATACCCATTTAATTCAAGATTCACACATTAAATTACATGTTTACTTTATGAGTTACGTGCGAAAACTCAGATAGACACTATGCACTCATTAAGGATTTAATTGAATTGTAATTAATTTATCCTAGTACTCCTTTTATGCTTCATTAATTACATACAATACTGTTCTTTGCGAGCCTAATTAAGTTACTTTGTCGCATTCTGTTTATCAAGAGTTGAATTTTCTCTATATATCTGTTAACCGCATTAGTGGTGTAATTTGGTGGTTAACAAATGTAATTAACATGACAAATAAATCACCGCAAATGTAAATCTGGAAAATTAATGGATCTGCAACCTAATATAGTTTAGCTTTCAAAATCCTTAATTGATATGAACTTGAAATACTGTACCTATAGTTAATACGCTTTTATTTTCCCCCTATAAGTTTATTAGGGAAAAGGAACCTGAGTCAAAGAATCAGTTTGTCTAAAAGTACACAGAAATTATTTTGCAATGTAAACAGTAATTTCAATTGAGATATTGATTAGCATTTAAGAATGTAAATTAGGATGAGACAAAATTGCAAAGGGTATTGTGTAGAGATGAGAAAAGGAATGTAGGAGTTATTTTAATAGAATTACAAAGGGTGCGGTCTTTGTAATGGATTTTCTGGTATTGAGTGTGAGTCAGTAATGGAGCTATGTATTTGTGTAGCTGTCAGATTCATTAGAAAAGGTTGAATCAATTAAAGCTCATTGAAACGTGAAACGTTTGTGAGTAAGTGGAGATGAGTATAAGTAGGATAGCATTAAAGCAAAGTAATCCCGTAGATTCAGTTTAGCAGAGAAAGCAAATGGTACGGAGACTTTAATTTTGATTTAGTATTCAGTGCTGGATGTATTAATTCTCATAAATTGAAGATCTACGTCCTACTGATACTCCATTAGGTAAGTGAGTAACCAATACAGATAGGTTGGTTGTAGGAAGACACTTTTGTGAAGTGAATTGTACGCATTTATAAATGAACACCGAAAGCTAATGCATCTTTGATGAAGGCTACGGACTTACACTTAGGATATCTGCACAATTACGGAGAAGAAAAGGATTACCATTAGTTTTGCTTTCTAATAAATTAGAAATTGATAGGTTTAGTGTATTCTTGCTTACAATGCACATGACATAATGAGAAATGAGGTGGGTAAATGGAGTGAAATGGGGAAAAGTTCTATTGACCATAGGATGATATGGGGATTTCTTTTGAACAGTTCTGTCGAAGCTGCTAGTGAGTTTGGAGGAGTCGCGAGGCAACCTGCCATCAGGATGCGACGAAGAATTTGGCTTTCTCAGCGATCTTCTTCAGTCTCGCGAGCTTCACGCTCTCGTCAAAGTTCACAACACAATTGCCGAAAAAGACGAGAGATTTCATCCGTTGCTGTCAAACGCAGTGGAGATAAGCGAAGATGTGATGGACTTATTGGGTCCGCAGGCCAGTGAGGAAAACCCGGAATGTCTCGATTTATTCGAGTTGCTTCAAAGTCCGCATCTCCAGGGACTTTTCTATTCACATGACATCATTGCCCAGAAAGACTATATGCCCAAGTTGCCTGAAATGCAACCGCATGAAGCACCCGATCCTGACGACCCCGAAGAGACCATTAAAATTGTTCAGCTTGTCAAGTCCAACGAACCTTTGGTTAGTCTTACTTCATTTCTTCCTCTTTAACCAGAGAATCCATTATCTACGTAGGAGTACTCTTTATCTACTTTTAACAGATACATTCAAGATTTACTCCTGTTTAGAGCACAACTATACGGAGGAGATAGCAATTTTCCGTTTCCACTTCATCTACTTTAGCATTTCTACATTTGATATGCACGTAGTCCTTCCCTTCTTCCCTTACCTCATCTCTCTAGAGTTTTTCATGTGAAAAACATAAAATAGTTACTCTAATGTCATTTTACACACGAAGCATAACGTTTACAAAAGGCATGCTCGTTTCCTTTCCTTTATCTACACTTTAGCTATACCCATAGTTATATTCATAGCTGGGTTAAGGTTCACTAATAGGTGCATTTGTTAGTTAACCCTAATATACCTATTTAATGCACACAGAAATATATTTATGTGCTTTATGCTACCGATATTAAGATATACTGGAATTCAGTCCAGGTCCTCCAGATATATAAATTTATATAGCAAAATGCTTACTATTGGTATAGTGTAGGAATTGCTCTAGTTTAGTAGATATGTATGCAAACCTTAAACTCTAAATCCTAAAGCTGAATGAACATGAAAGGAACAAACAGGGAGAGGCAGGCATTTGTAGAGTATAGTTTGGTGTGCTACGGGGATATACATCTATATATCACAATTTAATATCTGCCAAGCATAATAATGTAACACGCAATGTGAAATAATGCACCAAAAATTCAATCCTCCCTTTCGTAACTGTCGACTCTACTTTATTTTGCCCTAAATAAACTACTTTAGTCCATTCCACATACACAAGGCAATATTTTTTACTCTGCCTCTTAGTTCTTACTTTTCCTTTCCTACGTTTTATACTTATGCCATCCTATTTTCAATTCATTTCTATTTTTCTTAGATTTATCTCAACTCAGTTCGAAATGTGTACCTTTTCCATTAGTTTCGGGTGCACAATGGATTTTTTTGTTTATTGGATTTGAGTAAAACGATTTTGAGATTTCATCCATTTTCCACGAGCTGCAGAGAGAAATAATTTGTTTCACGATTTGTCAGGGTCTATTACAAGTTATTATACACGTATATTTGGGTTCTCCTCCGGAATTTGACATTTTTGTTGTGAGAAAGAGAAGTCATGCTTAGCATAAAATAGTTACTTGGAAAATGTGTTATGGAAAATGTTCATATGAGTGTAGCATAAGTAAGAGGAGTGTAAAGGCAAAAGTGAGATCATAAAATGCAAAGTATTTCGCGTAGACATAGACAGAAGGAGAGTAAATGCAGGGGAGCTACACATGTACATAATATGAGCTAATGTAAAATGTAATGTCATATTTTATGCAAACGTTTCCTCTGGTGAAAAATTTATGCTGCGTAGGATGGAGCGAGAACTGCTGAGCCGATTGTGGTAAGACTGCTCTATAGGCTTGCCAAAATAAATTTGTCTGTGTGTTTTAGTTATGATTATCAAGTTCTCTTATGTTCGCCCCTTTTCACTTGGAAAATCTCTTCCTTTGTTTTTACGAGTGTACAGTTCTCAGTCTTCAGTTCCTACTTTACTTATACCCACTTTTGCCGATGCAAACAATTTTTACAAGGGCTAAAACATTTTTTATCATTTGACATGTTTTGATTTCGTTTTGCTTCGTTCTCTTTCTGCAACACTGGCATTTATTTCTTTGGTAAAATAACGTTCTGTCATTATTCATGAATCCATGATGTAATCATTTTGCTTACTAGTGTTAAATCATGTAATCCACACAGCGCACATATTATTACCAATAATAACGATATGTTAACACATTTCTCACACATCTTTGTTTAAAGTGTGTAACATAACATCCGGAAGTTATGAAACATGTTTATTATTTTGTGCTAATTCGGATTGTTTACCTAACATGATTTTCTTCGGTATTCTAATATATGGAATCGATAAGTATTCTATTGCTCCTATAACCATCCAACGTATTGATGCCCGATTTCCACTCCCAAGACACAAGTGATGTCTAAATAAAAACATGGAGAAGCTGCTGTAAAAGATGCGTCTTCGAAATACATATTTATTCTGTAAACACACTTCGAACTATGTACCTCCTGTTATATATGCAAATTTAAAGACATGTTAAGGATTCAGACACACCTAGTTTTTCCGTAACGTTATTTTTCAGCTTGGGAAACCTATCTTGTATATAACTTTTAAGTTATGCCGAATATTTATGAGTAAACCTATCTACATTAGTGATACTAAAGTATTTTTGGTTATTTCTGTGTGGACTAATTTGCTATTTAGGGAATAAAATACCGCACCTTGTGAGTGATCAGCATTATATTTACTTTGAATTGAGTTTTTACTTTACTAATTTTATGGTTTGGCTTGTTTGATTATAATTTTTGCATGCTTATTGTGAGAATACTGTGCCCTACATATTAAGAGAGAGTATTAAGTTTTGTGGACTGATATTTTTATAACAGGGTGCTACAATACGAAAAGATGAAGACACTGGTAAAATATTAATAGCGCGGGTGATGCATGGCGGAGCTGCAGATCGCTCAGGGTTAATCTACCCAGGTGATGAAGTAGTCGAGGTGAATGGATTATCTGTAGAGGGTAAGACACCAGATGATGTTCTGCAAATTCTCAAAAACTCAGAAGGAACTATCACATTCAAACTTGTCCCTGCGGATTCCGGTCGGCAAAAGGTAGAAGAATACAATATTTCTCTTTCTCTGCATGTCTCTTGTAAATCGCTTCTGTTAGCTACCTTGCCATTATGCGTCTTGCTTAGAAAAATGAGTATAAATACAATTTTTCCATTCTGTAGAGTATTCCATGTACATTATTCAGGAATTTTGCATCTGAATACTGAATACCTACTTCATGTAAAATCCGATGGCTATTTTCCATCATCTTTCTTTCATTTACAAGTAGTAAGTGTTTCAGGTGTTTTTTCCAAAAGTACAGGTAATACAATTACTCTAGTGTGTATATTTGTATAAGCTTTTTACATTTTTGCAGAAGAGGAGAATAGTAGTGCATTCAGGTAAAACAGATTAAGAGCAGAAAGGTTTTGGTTTCGTTGGTTGTTTAGCAAAGGTCGATTTTTAGATGTTGAGGAGTGTTAGGACACGTTGGTTGTTTTCCCAGATATGTAGTGTTGTATTTGCTCCAGTACTGTCAATGTATGTAGAAGATGTGTATGTATAAATAGGGAAGGCGAGGTAACTTTTGCCATATAAAAACAAACAACCCACCTAGGAGAGCGGATTTCCTTGCGTAATTTTAGTTCAGTAGTTTTGTTTAGGTGAGTTTTGTTGAAAAGAGGCTTGGCTAATACTTTAAGTTAGGTTCCTGAGAAAGATCACGTCACGTTCCATTTATATTATACTATTACGATTGCTTATGTATAGGTGAGTTTCCCCGTATATTTTATTATGTTGAGTTCGCCCGAGTTTTCTCAAGTACATAGAAAGCAGGTAGTTTCTAGTTTGAGGGAACCGTGATAAAATGTTTTCATAGGAATTTACAATAGTTCTTTAGATTCTATAGGATGTTGTACTTGTAGTTTGGTTATGTATTACACGTTACGTGTGGATATGTATGTATAGTTACTTAAGAGATAGCCTACTCTCCCACATTAGTTTTCTCCCGTCTTCTTTCTCCGTTCCACTTCACTCTAGCGTAAAATAAAACTTTACCTTTCCTTCAAAAAATCCGTTCAGCCCAGAAAAGTAAAAGAGTACATTGGATACTTGAAAAGTGAAATCAAACTATAGGATATATAGATGCTGTTCAATCCTAGATTGCCTTCCTTTGGTTAGTGACAGGAAGGACAAAGCAGGACAGAGTCGACCGACTGGCAAACAAGACAGTTAAATTCACAAAATTTTATCTTGTCTTTCTTCCTCGCTTCCTTCATTCAATTCAAGAGTTCTGTACTATTCTTCAATGCTAGCCTTTGTACCATTCAAATCCTTTCATGTAGTTAGAGAATCTAGTATTACATTAGTAAGCTTACAGGGTTTCCCGAAATAAAATACAATTTCGGCTGTTCACTGCTGTCAGATATACTAGACAGAGTAGCATGTAATTTGTACCATATTGGAAACAGATAAGAAATGTTACATAATTTCAAATTTGACCACCACAGAATTCCAGATGTAATCAATTCCATCCCAAACAAATAGAAAAACTTTTAAACAGCACGTGTTTGTTCTCTCAAGTTTCACAATGATTTCCCAATTGACTGAAAATTATACGTTTCTCAAAGGAAAACAATTTCTTTTGGATTGACCCCATAAAAATCCCAGGTTTTGGTATTCCATTCACGTTTTATGGCCTTTAGTCTCTGTAGAATCCGTTAATCGACAGAATTATCTACAGACAGTTGGTTATTCAGATTTTACGTAGCAAATGAAAGCACAATGACTTGCATCGATTTACAATATTTTTTATCATCGAAATTTTCTATTAATTAGTACAATAATGGGATTCATTTTGAAAACCCCTGTATATTTTGAACACTTCAACCTACAAAAGGTATAAGTGCATTTTGTACATTAATAACAAGGCTGCAGTCTTTAGAAAAGCAGAAAGACTCGACTTTTGTTCATTCTACATATATATCATCTGTAGTTTGGTTTGATAGTTAGACATTTTATCATAACTATGCGTTTTTGGCGTGTTTTGTTTCGCTCGTGTCAAAAGTTGACATTTACATTGTAACTAGTGTATTATTATAGTATTTAATATTGTAGGGATAATATAAAATATAAAAGTTCAATAGTAGGTATATAGGAAATGGGAAACCACGTTTTGTATCCACGCTATTATAAAGAACTATCTGCCAAATAACAAGGCAGTTCCTTTTCATTTTGGTATTTTTATTGGAATCTGGATTTTATACACGTAGTAGGATAGCGAACAACAGTATACAAAGGATGTATTGTATGCAGAACAAGTAGCTGTAGTGATCGTGAGTTGGTAGTTATGTTATGAAAAAATTTGCGTTCCTGGATGGTTCAATTCAATTCGCTTTAAGTCAAGTAGAGAAAATTCTGTTCAAATTGAAAAGGGAATTGAATATGTAAGCAGGGGCTGAATTGATAAAGAGAAAGGTAGCTTTTCCATTACAGGGTATAGGTATAGTGGGAGAGGGCGTGTTTTCTGTTCGGTAAATATTTCACTATTATTGTGGTAAATGTGTAAAGTGCACGTAGAACTAATAGAAAGTTGTATTTATTTAGATGTATGAGACTTGCTTTATAAATTCGTTAAAATGAGTTTTATTTCTTCTACAGAAGTTTACAAATGAATGTATTATTCGTGTGTTGGTTTTCTTTACGTACTTCTAGTTGGGTAGGATAAAAGTATTTCCGATGTCTTTATTTAATTGACATTCTTGTAGCACTATGTAAGTGCCTGGTCAAAGAAACGAGGAAAACTAGACAAATAAATCAGAACTACTTAGAGTAGGTACTCTTAAGTTGGAAATCCACGTAGAATAGTTGCCTGCATAGAAATAGAAATTGGCTTTGCTTTAAGTAAAGCGTAGTAAAGTGAAAGTTTGCTTTCTCCGCTCCCGTATAGCTTTCACCGTGCTCTGATAAATGAAAGAAAGATAAAAGTGTGTTAACAATTCCTAGAGAGAAAGCAAAGTTCGGGTGCGGTGCTTATTTGACTTTAATTCAAAAGATGATCCTCACATTCCATGTAAAGAAGCGGGACTTGATTTTGTAAAAGGAGACGTTCTACACATTGTCAGCCAAGATGATATTTATTGGTAAGTAACTACTGGGGGAGTAAAATTAAGCTTTCACTTTTTATACGGACAGCACATTCGTTACAATGTATGCACTTAAAACGTCTTTTTCACAAAGAGGATGTTGAGGCAACTTTTCCCTCAATTCTCAAGTTAGAGGATGTGGAATTTATTATGGGCTTGTTGTTGCACGTGTAATGGAACTCAACATACCCGTATACATATACCATTTAGAATTATTCCACCAGGGCGACACAGACACAACTTGGAAACATTTCAAGATAAAGTCAACTCAATCCTTCCTTAGCGTGCCATCCAAATAATGCCAAGCTCTAGGCTAAGCGCTAACCTTATATAAGTAGACACAGACAACAAAATAAATAGACAGCAAAGACTTTGTAAAATAAAGAAAGGAAACCAGCACTACTCCTACCACCAGAAATACAACTTTACTATTTTCTCACTCACATAATACAACCAGTCTAAACAACCTTTTCTCTACAATGCACAATAATATAATACTATATTTATAAAGACCGGGGGAAACCAAAGGCATGAGGGAAACTCTATTTCATAGGTACATGCACTATAAATACTAAATATATTCAACTTAAATAAATTGAATTGTTCACTTCTCCATTGTCTACGGGTAATCTACCAATACACCTACATATTTTATATGTACAGCCAGACATAAACACAAGTACCCATATAATATCCCCATAACCAGTGTTAAACTCACCTACCTTTTTCTTCACGGGATATTTTTTCTCTAAATCTTGAACTGTTGTTGTTGTGTTTGTATATGTCGCAGTTACTACATACTTCCTCAGTCAGATTTACGGACTTATTTTTTTTGACAAAGCTTTCCTACTTGAAATTATAAATCAATTTCTTGGAATAGTTTTGTCAAGAAAAGCCGATACGTTGGATACTCAATTTTTCCTAGTTTGTATTTAAATTACATGGTTATGTGATTTTCTGCATAATATTTAGTTGTATGTAAAAAATCATGGCTGAAAAAGACAAATCGGGTTATAACCTTGTTTGACTACGACATATATGTGTGTACGCCTATAAAAAGTAATATAAGCACATATGTGGACATAAAGAAAAGAATGGTTTTATTACTGGTGCTTTAGATAGATTTGGTGATAGCTAAAAGTGTGATCCGGTGTTTCTTTTAGGTGGCAAGCACGTCGTGAGGGTGATAGATCGATGCGAGCAGGACTGATTCCAAGTCGGGCACTTCAAGAGAAACGGTCTCTGCTAGTACGTACCACGAAAGAGCCGGATGCGGATGGTAAGTGCTCGGAAGGGTACTATTACGTTTACTTGTCTCATTAATTAGCTTATCCTAGGTACTCTCTATATTACTCTGTGACATACTCTGTAATGTAACTTACTATGACACGACAATTCCCTTCTTCAATCGTTGCTTTTGCTCCAGGTTAAATCAACCGTTCTATTTATGTACTTTTTGCTCTATTTGTAAAGCATCTCTATGCTATTTACTTACAATTAGCCTTTTATGTACAGTTTCTTTCTGTCTAAGTTAACTTAAAGGGACAGGAAGCTTTCCTTTGGCTCTCTGCACATGAAATATTGCTGACTTGACTACTCTTACTTTTATCGCGAGTATGCCTAACTTTTATGGAATGCAATGCTCTTTCCTTTGTTTTTCTGCAACTATTTAGGTTAAAATAAAATCGAACAAACTTTTATGGATCTACATACTAACTACTAAGTAAAACATTATATAGCCAGCTATATTATATTGATTTGGATTTATTTCTGTAAATTCTTATTAGGTATTTGCAAATAGTAATACTAGAAGCATGTCTTATAATAAAATGCTAAAACCAACCTTACGGCTTACTTTATGCAATATCGCAATATATCATGAAACGGTTCACGGACAGATGCTCATACATAGTTTATTTACCTGTTACCTTTACATAATGCAATATCTCGTAGAAGGAAATCCGTGTTAAGGGAAAAACACGTTTCTACTCTAGAAAAAAGTTTCAGGCTCGGTGGAAGTTGTAAACTTTTTGTTTGCTGACACTTCTCATCGTGTACCTTTTTAATAAGCCTTACTACAAATCCACTATACGTACATAATTCAACTTGGTTCGTTCGAACTTGAGGAAGAAAACTTTTAATTTTCCTTTTTGTGGAAAATATTGTGAAAAAATTTTATATTACCGTAAGGGGAGGAAAAGTTTGCGTTATTATTATAATGTAAGCTATAAAGATGTTACGTAATACAATGTAAGTCTACAACGGTAATTAAATTTAGGATGGCTCAATAGTTCTGGGTATTTTGCTGCGTATGCAATATACTTGTATGCATCCTTCCTTTCTTTCTGTTCTGTCTTAGGAAATTAAAGGTAAAGTAAAAGGTATCTGAGGGTTTTCTTTCAGGTTGGAGTATTGTTACTTCAGCCTAAGTAGTTTAATGTACCTCACATTAGATTATTAAGCAAAGTGGATTGGATAAGATTGATATGCTATGACAAAATATCAAGTAGGGACGTATATTAATGTGAACATTATTGTTCTATTTTATAACCTGTGCAAATACACCTAGTGTACTAACAATCAGGCGAAGCTACGTTTTGTTTCAGTTAATTTGATGGTAACCTAGTAGCCTTTTAGTCAGAATAGACACTAGACACAAACACTACACTCGGGTATAGTCACTTACGTTTCGTGTCTTCTCTAGCCATGCTATGCTATGTCAGCTAAGCTGGGCTACCAAAAACTCTTGAATTATAAATATATACTTTGTGTCTGGAGATTTATAGACATTTTAGCTTTTCCTTCTGTTATCGTCACTGCTACTACGAATATTAGAGAGTACTTGCATTACATGACATACAAAGCAGACTTTACCTTTTTAATTATTTACAAATATGCACACGCGTTTAATTATCTCGTACTCTAGTACTCTCAAGTCTCAGCTGAACCTTTCAGGCAGGCCAGCCAGAAATACGAATAGTAGTTAGTAAATGTCGGAAGTGAAACTCTGAAATGGATATTGAGAGTCAGCTACGGATAAGTTTATTTCGCTTTCTATTGTATTGTACAGGACAAGAAATTGTTATGTAAGCAGTAGTCTCTTGTATTATAGTCGAGTCATGAAATGAAATTAAGGCTTCATGATTTACGTTCGTTTGTGAAAACCAGAGTTGAACTAAACGAAAGTTAAATTAAACGAAAATTCCGAATAATACATACATAGTTTGCAGAGACATAAATAAGCATATGAATACCTTTATAATATTAGCTCCTATATAGACAGAGTATATAAAACCTAGATTGTTTGTACTGTTTAACAAATGCGTAGTGCTCTTGCTCTGCTCATGGTTTATCTTTCCGACTATGTGATGCTAGCTGTTTGTCTGGAATTATTAGATTCTGTGATAGAACATGTAGTGACATGTTGTAAACGATTCACAAATACAAAGTAAGCAGTGTGTGAAGTTTCAATAGGGAATAAACCTGCTTCCATAGAAAACTTAATGTTGTGCTACCAACGAACGTTTATGGTTTCGTTGAGTCGAGGAATGTTAGCTAATTAGGTACCTATGTTAATATACTGTATTTGCAAATACAGATAGGAAACCACAGTTGATGATCAAGGAATGAATTCAGTTTCTACGAATTCCCAATGTTTAAATTCCAGTCCTCAATAGGGAATATAGTGAACACAGAAGTAGAATTACTAATTAACATTAAACGTCTATAGAGCCTAATGTAATGTTCTATCAGTAGTTTTTATACTTAATCCATACCTAATCTGTTTCGCAAATTATCTTTACTTTTACCATTTACTACTGCATTTCACTGTCTCGCTTTTCTTCTTATGATATTTGTATTGTACTACTACCAACATTACTACTTGCATTAATTTCTCTTTACAATAGATTAAGATAAGTAATAAGCTAATGAATTAATAATTACTAATACATACAAACTGTAATATATAATTAACTGTATTGTATGACTTAGTGTGAATGATTAAAGTTGTCTTGTAATAATTAACAAAGAAATCGGTTCTTGTTTTTTGCTTTGTTTATTATTTATGGGCTTTGTTATGTTATATATGTACTGGTAGATTGCTCACCTTGTACTAAGCTTTCGAGCTCGAAGGGAATGATGATGATGTCCATGTCAATTTCGCCTCAGTGCAACTCACATACTAAAAAGATCGCGTATGACCTCACAGAAAATGATGATTATGACCGGGAGGAGATTCCGACTTATGAGGAGGTGGCTAAATTATATCCCCGGCCTGGCATTTATAGACCGATTGTACTTATTGGTCCGCCCGGTGTCGGTCGCAACGAGCTCAAAAGGCGTCTTATCGATCTGGACCCTTCAAAGTACAAAACTACAATTCCTTGTAAGTATACTAAACTTGGCGTTTCATTTTTCATTGTATTTTGGCGAGTTTTTCAAATGAAAGAAAATAGTACTGCTTGAAAATGCTTGTCGTGTAGTGTTGAAAATCATTTTCAAAACACTGGAGAAAGTTCATTTTCTTATTCTCCAGTTTGGTTTTCTCCTTTCAATGCACGAAGATATATTTTCTCAAGATTTACATTATTTTTAATACAAAACCTCTGAAAAATTGATATACTTACGCATGACAGTTTTTCGAAGATTCATAAGAAGTTTCACGGTACATTTACAAATTGGTGTGACAAATGGTATTTGGAATTTGGAAGGGCTGAAGTTAACTGATATTGTTTTGAAAGATACATCCCGGCCACAACGTCCGGCGGAAATGAATGGCAAAGAATATTACTTTGTGACCCGGGAGAAAATGGAGGAAGATATTCAAGCAGGGAAATTTATCGAGTTTGGAGAATACAAAGGTAATCTGTACGGTACGGCGAGTGAGAATGTTCGAAGTATCATCAACTCAGGTCTGGTGTGTGTCCTAAATCCTCATTCACAAGCACTGAAAATGTTACGGACGGCAGAGTTCAAACCGTACATTGTTTACGTGAAGCCACCTGCCTTCGAGGTACTGAAGCTCTCGCGTCATAACGCATTTGCCAAGTCCACCTTTGACGAGAGCAACTCTCGCGCTTTCAACGTACGTAATGACTATTTCGTTTATTTTATTTTCACTGGGTTAGTTTTCACCTCAACTCGTCTAATTTCCATATTATTTCCCGGAGTTTTTCTGCACGTGTTTATTTATTTTCTCTGGATTCCATTTTCGGTTATTCATTGCATTTGGGGTTTGAAGAGTTTTTGCATGATTGAAGATGGTTTGATAACCGATTGGTTTGGGTAAGCTTGCGGGTGGCAAATCGCATAAAACTGTATAATTAACTTTTGTTTGTTTGCACGGATAATGAATAATAATTTTCTCATGCACTGCACGTTTAATTTCTTTGTTTCAAATATCCAGGCCAGGGTGTAAAGTTCGGAATTCCCGGACTGTACCGAATGGAGAATGGAATTTTGTGAGAAAATTTACATTTTCTCTGTATATTTGTAGTGCTAGTGTTATTGTCTGTCTAACTATGAACTGAGAATGGAATGTGAAATATGATTGGAATTTTTGCATGTGTTTTGTCTTTTGTTGGTCGAGTTGAGGTTGTGATGGCACGGAATTTGCACGAAAGTGATAAAAAAACATTTCTTGTCGAGATGTACGAGATAAGTTACAATTTTCTGTGGGAATGGAAATTGCAAAACTATTTTCTCCGCCGTCGGTTTTCTCTTTTCTCTCGCTGATCTTGATAAAGCAAAAGTTTTTCGTGCTTCTGATATCCTGTCATAAATAAGTATGTCGCCGAGATTGCTGTTATATTTATTTTTCTTTGTTGGGATATGGTGTGTGATAAAGTTTTTTGTCAGAAATCATGATTCTTGTGATTGGAATGGAATTCGCTTAGCAAACCAATCCAATCATAAAGGAATTGTCGGGGAAAACGATACTTGAAGAAAATTGGAATAAAAACAGTGATAAGTATCGATGGAGTAATAAATGCTCTATAGTTTGTGCTTTACTTTAGTATTTGAATTTTATGACTTGATATTGGTTTACGAAATACTTTCAAATACTTTCACCTGCTGGGATATTTTGTGGTGTCAATATTTTTTACGAAATGTCGCATTTCTTCTCGAAAATGTTTTTCTATCATTTTACCGTTTTTGTATGGATATTTTATGGATGTTTAAGAATGTGTGCAATTTAGATGCTAGAATAACCATAATAACCAAGCAAATGCCATTTCATATTCATACTGAGTGATCATAATGTATGTAACCGAAATGATTCAAGTTAATTTAATACTGGAGATTTTTTCTTTCCCCCAATGGAAAATAGGATGAAGAATTCCACGATATTTTGCGAAGTGCTGAGAGAATAGAATTCCTTTATGGTCACTGGTGCGACGAAACATTAGTAAATGATGATTTGGCAAAAGCCTTCGACCGTCTTGTGAAAATCTCCAAGAAGATTGAAACGGAACCATTATGGGTTCCAGCCAGCTGGGTTCAGTAATCTCAATCGACATACATACTATTAAATATTCATTCTAACCTAACTTTGATATTAGAGTGAAGTTATAGTTCATTAGCTCGTAACTTCACTACTAAACTATTGCATACTATTACATAATACAATATTATATCTGCGTCTACTATCGTATAGTACTAGAAGACATACTAATCTTAATTGATCATTTAAATATCATTCATTAACTCTAAATACGTATTGAAAATTAACAAATGCATTTTTAACTCGTTAAATGTGCATTAGGCGATTAATAATCAAAGGAAGAGTCAAATGAAATTATTGGTATCAGTTCAAGACAGATTCAAACTTAATTATTGCTATGTCCGTTAAAATATAATGAAGTGAGTAATAATATTGAGATATATATACTACTAATAATAATTATAAGGAATGATAAAATATTAATTTGGTCATCCTTATGTAAATGTATTTGTAATTAAAAACAACTAATATTGTATAGCGGGTGCATAAACAGAAAACAGACGTACCTATACAAATAATTCCGAATTCGTTGAACGATTCCAATATTAATATTCCAAATGTACATCTGAGTATCCTATGCCTACAGTTCTATAGTTTCATGACATAATCACTTGCATTGCCTTACAATTAAATGTACATAATCCATAAACGCCATATTAAAACTTAAATTACCCAAATTATCTCATCCTACCCTTCCTCTATTTTATTTATGTAAACTTAAAAATTCCAAACTATTAGTATAGTTCTTGCAGCTATGTCAAACATTTATGTACTATACTTTGTATTTAATGTCTGAGGACAGCTAGCTAATTGTAGCATGTACAAAAAAATAGTTACGAATACCAATGTCTAAGTTTTATTTAAGTATTTATGTTGTACCATGGTGTTAATGGAAAGAAGAAGCTTATTACTGCCTAATTGTCTAATTATTATACTTAATATTTATAGAACTGTTATGAGTACCTCCCTAAACAAACCATATGAAATATCAAATTACCTGTACATATTACTTTTTAATTAGCTACCAGTTTTTAAGTACCTATACCTACCAGTAAGTATCTATAGGTTTAACATGAGTTGTGTGGTTGGTGCTTTTCTCTATTACAACTGACTGTCCTACCGATATATGTTTTGTAAACGCTTCAAAGTTTTAATTTAATTTCGATTACACCTATAAACACTTTGACAGTATAAAGATTATCCTCTGTACATAAAAGTATTCACTGTAACCTAAATTATTAGCACTCTCTCTCTACACTGTACACATACAGTACTTGTCTAGTTGTAATTCATTTTGCTCCAATTTTTGTTTATGTAAATAATTTTTTGTTCATTTGTATGCTTACGTTTGCTAACTTTTTTGTTACAAAATCAGAACAATACCAGAAACACACATTTCAATAAAAAATGAAATCTTTGCATGTTACGGCCATTTTGGTACTGAAAGATCATTTCTAGTCATGAAATCATTTTAAATAACCAAAGGTATGTCCGTCTAATTACTTTATCCTTTCTAATGTCTCAGAGATTAGATCTAATTTTATGAGAGTATGAATATTCCTCATATTTTCGTATATGGCTTCTCTAGTTCAAGTATTCATTTTAAATCTCGATAAAAATGTCAGATCTACCATCTGTAGGCAGGAATTCTAAAACTAGTATCTATTAGTGTTTCCGGAAATCAAGGAATCTCTTTAAACTATGACCGCTTAATTGAAATGAAAGTAAAATTTCCTCGTACTCATTACAATTTTGACAAATTGCTTAATTTTGTTTTATTTTATTCGCTAAAAAGAAAACAAGGTATTGTACTTATGGAAAGAACGTTGCGATATGAAACTCGCGTTACACTAAAATACTACAATAACTGTTGCATCGATATTAATTAGGGTAAGCTAATTTTACATAAGGAGTACATGAATCATCATTATAAGGATAAAAGTGAAAATGAATGCAAAAATGCTAATTTTTCCGAAAAACTTCTTTAACTGTCAATCTTTCTCTACCTACACATACTTGCATATTATAAAGGATAGATATCATAGGTACTACATACGTGAGCAAATACAATACTATTCAAAATCATTGCATTAATATTGGGTAGAAATTTCAATATAGTATTACTGATTACCAAAATAGATAAAATATGAATGTTGAATTCCGAATTTAAAATTCAAAGATTAGTATTTCTGTTGTAGAATGTATTGCAATTCCTTTCAAGTGTGAAATGTCTAAATATTTGAAATATTTTTTATATGAAATATTGAGTCATACTGTGTAAGTAATTTACATAATTTAAATGAAGGCTTGCTTTCATCCAAAATAAATAGAAACTATATAAGTAGATTATTTATAACTCAAGTACTCTTTCTTGTATGCAGGTACAAGTAGTTAATGTTAGTCACTGTTAATTTTTCTGTATTTGCTATCTCGATTTGTTTCTTGATTTCCTACACGTATTAGATTAAATCCTGCATAAGTGAGTAGTGACATAAAAGCTGGTAAATAAAGATGTAGTTGTTCTTTTCGTTTGTATTTGCAAAGCCGTTTTTGTTGTGAAATCCAAATTACATTGAAAATTTGTCGAATTTTCTGCGAGAAATCATAAAATAAATACTAAAAGACTTACTGTTCGTTTTAAGTATTTATGGGTAGCATAATAAGTACTAATATTATCTATGTGTTCGAATTACCAATCTACTAATTACTACAATTAAGGTCAAACAGTTAAATTAACTCAGATTACACATTCTGTGAAAAATACCATAACATACCTCTTAGAATAGCCATTGATAGCGACTAAATAGAGAATTACGTTAGAGTAGCTGAACTTATGTAAATATTTAAGACAAGTGTTACTCGACCGATAAAATTACTATTGGAATCCGAAATAGTATTATTATGAATTATGGATAGCTATTAATTACTTATTATTCTGAATAGGAGATTGACATGGAAAAGATGAAAACCAGTAAAATTACTAAACCATGTGTCCTAAGTCCTATGCAATGTGAAGCGAACTATAAACAAACCTGTACACACAGATATTATAAATGCATACATACTGTGTGTACACATAAGGATTCTCAAACAATGGTACACATAATGTAAATAATTGTAGTATGCTAGTGCCTAAACTAAACTACTATTAAAATAGTTATTTAGGAAAACAATGCCTGTATATATTGAATGTTTTAGTAATTAGAAAATTAGACAGTAATCTATTAGTATTGTTATTAGCTGTCAGGCAAAAATGTAAGACCTTATTGAAGCTGTTGGATGTAAATTAATTATTGGTGATGAAAATTGAAGACACGATACTAAAATACGAATGGTAGACTAGAGTACAACACAACGCTAAGCATTCAGTAAATACAAGCATCAACTGAATGATGACATGGTAAATAAAATCAATTTACGAGTAATAAAGTCCATTTCTTGCTCATTGTTCAACTTTTATCATCACAGGGAAACTTTCCATATTTCTAACTCATTCTGTGTCTTTTGCATTTAAAATTTGTACATTCCCATGTACATGTATATGTTAGTTAGGTTTGGATAACTACAAAAGGCAGAACTTGTTACAAACTTACTTATTTCGTTATCATTGCATTCTTATGGGTACAGATACTAGTTGTTATCAGTAGTTTGCATAAAGAAACTAAAATTCTACTTGTTATCAGAGAACAGCAACTATATATATTGGTTTTACATTAATTTAATAGATTTTCATTATTGAATCTAGGCCAATGAAATTTGTAAACATTGCTGGGTAGATGCTCCGTACATAAAAACTAAAACACTTAACTCTCGCTCACCTGTCAAGACCTGTCTAACGGGTTTTTTTTCATCGAATCGTGAAATTATATACCCATGTCTATTTTATAGCCAGAAGGTTCTGTGAAGGCGAATCCCAAATTTCTCGTGTAAGCTACAAATACCAGGTTATTCTCAAGTACATCCTGATATGCTAGAGCCAACACAGTTGCGTACAAAAATCTACATGTGAGGTTAAATATTTTTTATAATACTACCTTATTATTTTTTAAATTTTTTCATCCAGTCTTCTACAACTTGGTACTATATTTAAATCTTTATCTAAATTACTTTCGGCAAATGAAAGTTGTAATTGTAACTTTTGATTTTCAAGGACATTAGAGCTTACACACTATCACAGCAACTTTTAGAATTTTCGATAGAATTTAATTGAATATGTTGAATCTACGTATATTACCAGAGAAATACTAAAAGATTTTGTCGTAAATTTAAAGTGGTTTCGCAATGCATATATTGATATCGTTTTAAATACAATTTAATGCAGCCTTTCGTAAAATGATTCCCTTATGACTTATCAGAACCTAACATTTAGGAAACACAGGACGTATCATTTGGAACATTAAAGACAACTTAGTAATTGCAAACCATCGTATTACATCCAGAAAAAAATATGTCGCCTACAACTATAACTGAAAAAGAAAAAATTGCGTTAAGTCAAGTAAGTTAAATAATGCATGTCAACTTTTACTTTTTTAATTGTATGTCTTCCATTTGTGCCCTAGTAAATTGGTGGCTTGTAAAATTTTGTGAACAATTTTGCTACAGTATACAATAAGCATTTTATAGGATTATAGTAGGTTTGGTATAAATTTTTGCAATTTGAATAACACAATAGAATAACCTTTTCGTTTATCGCATATGTATGTAGTTTCGCACTGAACTGACTGATTTAAATTTAACTGGAGAACAAAATACGGATTTGTTTCTTATAAGATGGCTACGCGGTAAGTTAAACTTGAATTTTTCAAGTAAGCTAATCATTTGCAATATTCGCACTTGTATTGAACATTAAAATTGTTCTTATCAATAATGTTGTCTTTCAGCAAGAGAAATGGATTTAGTACAAGCAGAGGCTATGTTGAGAAAAGTAAAAATGCATCCAGATATTCTACCATTTCAGCTACGCTAGCTATTTGGTTAACATTTCCAAACGTCATAAGTTCAAAAACATAAATGTAAAAAAGAAATATTGTTTACATTATTTAGAGCTTAATATGGAGAAAAGAACACGATCAAGATAATATTTTGTCTTGGGTACCTCCGGCAAATTTAGCTGAAGAATTGCCATTTGAAATTTTCGGGCAAGATAAAAATGGCTCTCCAAGTACGTAGTAGAATATCATAATTGTGTAATCTTACAATGAATGAATTAATACTCTCTTAAATTTAAGTATTTTGAGTAAATCACTTCATTTTCTCTGTGCTGCAGTATTAGTCATTCCATTTGGACTCTATGATGTCAAAAAGGCTGTCGAATTGGGACAAAAGGAAGAATACTTGAGATTTATTGATGCCATTTTTGAGAGAGTTATAGATGAGATGCGAAACCGTTCCAGTAGTAATGGAGAACCCATTACACAATTCGTACTGATTTATGATATGATACATTTGAATTTCAGGCAATTAACTTCAGTTGGAGGTTTCCTTTTTTAACTGTGTTTGTTATCTTTTTTACGTATACTCTTAAGTAATTAATTTAGATTTTAATTATTTACTACAGCTGTGGATGCGATGTTGGAAACCATTCGAAGATATGAAGCTAATTATCCAGAAACACTGAAAACTTGCTATGTCGTTAATTGTAATTCACAAAATAATCCTGAAAAATGATGCTATTTGTTCTGTAGATATGTTTCACCATTAATATTTAATCAATATGGAAAATATTCATAATTGCAGCATCTCGAATTTTTGCATTTTTATACGGACTGGTGAAACCCTTTTTGTCTCAAAAAACTGCAGAGAAAGTCCAGATTTACGCTTCACCTGCTAAATGGAAACCAGCGCTTTTAAAAATTATACCTTCTGATGAACTCCCCATTTATTTAGGAGGAACATCTTCACGCATACTTAAAGTAAATAAAATAGTTTATTGAGATGTTATTGAACAAACCGGAAAATAAAACCTATATTTTATAATGTAGTGGCAGCAAGAAACAGGAAAAAAAGTTGTCCTTCAGGAGGACTCAATCGAAGAAGAATTTATTTCTGTAACTGTGCCTGCTGGAGAATCACGGAAAATTAATAACTATATTAGACATCCTAATTCAACGATCAGGTATCTCATAATGTCATAAAAGGACTTACCAAACCCACTACCAAACCTGCATTATTTGAATTTATGGTAATTAATTCAACATTTGCATTTCTTTCAGCTGGAATTTTAAAACAGATTCCAATGATATTGGATTTTCTGTGAAATACGAAAGCAACGAAGAAATCGTGCCTTACAAAAGAGTTGAATCTCATGTATCTAAACAAAGCGGTTCTGTTACCTGCACGAAAATGGGCAATTGTACATTTTCAAGATATTCTAAAACAATTGTAAAATACCAGTAAGATCCATTTGAATTTGATTCTAATTGTTGATTTTGTTTTAGATGTTTTATGCTTTGACAATGAGTACAGTCGAATACGATCAAAAGTTCTTTATTACAATGTGAACATTTCATCTCCCGAAGAAGATGATGATTCTGACGAGGTCACCAGGTTGTAGATGGAGTTGCCAACTTTTATGCGAATTTTATTTACTGCAAAAAATGCTTGTTTAGCTACGTATCACGAATTTCTGGTTGGAAATGGAAATTATTATGGCACTCTGCAATGGCCTAGAGAAGAACTACGATTAGATTGAGTTGTAAATAGAAAATGATTGCAATGGGAATATTTAGCATCAGTTGCATGACGTAATGAGCTTAATATGACGCAAAGAAAGTATTAAATAAATCCTTAATGTTTGGCACCTTCGTACAAGCTGTAAATAACCTTTTATGAAAAAATGTAAGTGAATAAAAGCATTCCTTTTGTTGATAATTTTATTGGCATGATATTTTTATACTTACACGCATTGCTCATTATGTAACAAGGAAAATCCTAAGTGCTTCTAGATATTATCTATCCTTATCATATTTTTACTAGGCAATCAATTATATTGAACAAGTATGGTGAAATAATTAGGAACATAAAATAAATTTTTATTTGGTTGGTTTTGGCAAACTACTTACAATACTTGCTAACAAAGTTTGGTCATTAGAATAAAATGTGTTATAAAATAATGGAACATTTTATGTACTTTTAATTATTCAAGTTTCCTGTTGTGTGCGCAAGTTTCTTTGTTTAAGAATCTGGAGTAAAAGGTGTAGAAGGCCAAACTATAAATAAAAGGAGGTACTTGTCCAGTCCAGTTAATTCACGTGCGATATTCAACACTATGTATTTTTGTGTTGTGTAAGCATAATTACTTAATTACTATTTAAGTCCCAACACAAGGGTTTACCTAACTATTATTTAATCACGAAGTATAGTTTTTTAATCACAGTAATTAAAAGAGGAGACGAGAGCTAGTTTGTCTAAAGGAGTAAATGACTAGCACTGCCCTAGTTTTATTCAAAAGTACCTTATTATTCCGTGTCAGAAAATGATAGATATAACACCAGTAGCCAAAAGCGAAATAAAATAAGAGGAGGAAACAACGAATTTCCTTTTCAGTTTAAAAATGCAGTCATGCAAAATCCGTGTCTTCGAAAAGTAATGATTGTTTAGCTGTTCGTGTCATCATTTACATCTGTATACGTCACATCTACATGTTTTTCAAACTAAGTAAGAGGAAAATAAGGAAGGCTAAATAAACAAACGTAGATACAATCACAACTAGGTGATCTCTGATGATAGCATCATTTTCGATTTCACTCTGAACCTTTACTGTCTCCTCTTTTTTGCTAATACATAATATTGCAACAATTATAATTGCATATATGAAACAAGCAATCTTCACGGTTATTGAAAACACTTGACACGCAATGCTAACTAGGTACATGTGTCTAATATCAGTATTGCCGGAATGGATGGTCCATGGTTTATGGTTTACAAAAGGTTTTCATAGAATACCAACACAGTTGTTAGGTTATAATACTTACATGAGATGACATATGCGAAAAATTCTGCTGACGATTGCATTGTTGTCTGTAGACTGATGTCTGACTGGGCTGGCATGAAATAACAAAGCAGAATTTTCCTTAAATTCCAGTAGTATTTGTATTAGAAAAAGGCCATGTTTTTCTATGTCCATATAATTTCATTATTTAAGTGAATCCCTGGAAGTTATTATACCAACAGTAATCCCATCATTAAATCCTTGATGAAAAATGGTAAAGCTTTTTGTAATTAATTACTTTATTTCATTTTACCTGTTCCAACTCTCTACATTCTTATGAAATAAGTACCAACCAGTACCAAGGTTTGCAATACTGTTCATAGGTTTGCAACAAAACATATTATTTGCATGGGAAAGGTAGATAACTATGTAGCATCCGTATTATATGTACCTATATTAGTACATCAGCATGAATTGTGAATTTGGTAGCCTTGCCTTGTCTAGAACTATAACTGGTTTAGAAATGAATCACATTTTATTATTGTAAAAACATAAAACCTAAATGATACAGAAAATTCCTTTCAGTCTGCTGAGTTTCTCCAGTGCATCACCTGCCCCAATTGCACATTTCAATTTTTAACACAAATTATTTTGGAGAGGTTCAGCAAATTGGTTAGTCAGGAAGGGGAAAAACAAGAGAAAATTTTCTTTGGTGGATTTATAAAAAGGAAATTAAATATGGCTGCTCCAAACGAAAAAGAACTTGCTTTACTGGGCCAAGTATGTTTTAATTTTTAAGAGTTTTGTTTGCAAGATGGAATATAATTTGCTAATACTTGTTCATTACGTTGAATAAAATGAATTTCCATTATATTTTAGTTTCGGAGTAATTTGGCAGACTTACATTTGTCTGGAGAGAATAATAGCGACATGTTTCTCTTGCGATGGTTAAGAGGTACATTATGGCTTATGGCTCTACGAATTTATAAAAATAAACAAAATTATACAAAAAAGATTTGGAAATTATTGTTGAAGTTATTACACTTAAGTTATTTGCAATTTCCATTTTTCTAGCAAGAGAACTGGATCTCGTCCAAGCTGAAGCAATGTTAAGAAAGGTAAAGGAACATTATGCATGTAAATTACAGCACATTTAATCCAAATTTGGTGACCCATCATTACGAAAATGAAGAGTATTTGTTGTTTGCAATAAAGAGCTTAGAATGGAGGAAAGAAAATGACGTGGACAATCTTTTGAAGTGGAAACCTCCTGCAAATCTTTTAGAAGAGTATCCTTATGCAATATTTGGTCATGATAAGGAGGGTTGCCCTTGTAAGTGTCTTTCCTTAGAATTTTTAAAGAATTTTGCATAATTAGAAAAATATCAAGAGACTACATTGTGAATTGGAAATAACTTTCATAATATACATTTCTGAATATCTCAATTCACATATATTATACCTATTTCTATGATTCGTACTAACTCTTAGTAACGTCTACTGCCTAGTGCCTAAGAGCCTGTTTGTTTATTCATTTATGTACTATGTTTTACAACTCATTATTCTTTGTTTTGTAGTGATAACGCTTCCGTTTGGCAGACATGATATTAAAAAAGCAGTAGAAGCTGGTCAAAAGGATGAATATTTGAAATATATCGAGACAGTTTATGAACAAGTTTTGGACATCATGAGAAAAACATCAGTAAACAATGGAAAGCCAATCACTCAGTTCGTCGGTGTATACGACATGCAGCATTTGAGTTTCAGACAGTTAACCCACGTTGGAGGTAAAACATATTTTTGGAAACATTACGAATAATTACCTAATCTAATATTTTCTGCAAAGGTTATATTAATGGTGTTGTTTTAATCTTTGGTCTTTATTATTCCCCTTCAGCCGTGGACGCCATGTTAGAAGCAGTAAGGAGATTTGAAGCCAATTATCCAGAAACATTAAAAACATGCTACATTGTCAATTGTACGGTTTAAAACTGATTTGTGTTATCAAGTACTTTTAATATGCATTATAAAGTAATTTGTAAAATTGGTTTTGACTTTTGAATTGCAGCTTCCAGAGTTTTTACCATTTTGTACAGTCTGATAAAACCATTTCTGTCTCAAAGAACAGTAGAAAAAGTTAGGATTTTTGGATCCAATCCAACGAAATGGAAAGCCGCACTTTTAAAAAACATTCCAGCAGATCAGTTACCTGCTTGCTTTGGCGGAAGTAGTTCATTTCCAATCAAGGTGCCCTACTAACCTAGTTTATATTCGCTAATACAATTGTCGAAGATTTTGGTAAAATAAATATGGAATGTTTATTTTTTTAAGTGGTACGAATCAAATAAAAACGGACAACCCGAAGGAAAAACTACACCAAATGGGGATGAGGATGAAGATTTCATCGCTGTTACTGTAGAGGCTTGTGAAAAATTAAATGTTGAGTTCTACATCAAGCACCCGAATACTACTATGAGGTAGTTAAGGATATTTGAAAGTTCTTTGCTGAAAAGAGTTTGCAAATGTTAAAATGAATTAAAGTAATATCAAAAAATATTATTTGACTAGTTGGAGCTTTAAGACGGATTATAATGACATTGGATTCTCGGTTTTGTATGAAAATACGGAAGAGATTGTGCCTTATGAAAGAGTAGAATCGCATGTTAAAAAGCAAAACGGGACCCTTGTTTGCGTCAAAGCAGGCAGATGTAAGTTTTTCATATCATGAATTTCTTCAAACATAGACATATCGAAATGTCTATGTGGGGAAAAATATTACTAAAACTTGTTGCATTAATCAAAAAAATTAAAATAACTGAGGGTATTCTGTATTGTAGATATTTTGTGCTTTGACAATACATACAGTCGATTGACTGCGAAAACACTTCACTACAGTATCAATATAACTTCCCCAGAAGATGACGACTCGGATGAAATCACTAGTCTTTGAATTGTTGGCATAGAGTGTACGTAGATGTAGTTTTCGTTGCACTTTGTATTTCTTTCTTTTGGTTAAAAATATTACTATAAATATCGATCATCTTCATGTCACATTTTCTGTTTTCCCGAAAAAGCAATAAAAATATTATTAACTATAGTTAATAATAAAGAATGAAGGATAATATATGGATTAACGCATATGTATACAATAAAATTGATCGTAAACTATGTAAAATACTATTCCAAATAAATAACAGGCACTATTAAAGCAGAAAATCTTCACATGCTTAATTTTAACCGGACAGTTATTGTAGACATCATTTCACATTTCACTACGATATTCAATCCTAATCATCAACATATAAGGGAATGGTTATATAAGTTTGCATTATTCATGCATATTTGCAAATGCCAAGTACAAAATAGGTGATTCAATTCGTTCAATGAATAAAGCATGTACTGCATCTCACTTTACATCGAGAAAGATCTTAAGACATTAAAACCTTTGTGGTAAAAAAGTTTTACATAGCATTCACTTTACATTGAATGACAATGCGATAGTAAAAATTGCTTTTAGGTGTTAAAATTCTTTTAGGAGTCAAATGATATTGTATACATACATTTTGTGAAGTAGCTTAAATGATATTTCATAAATACTTTTGTGAAACACTGAACCAGTCAAATGGTAGTTATTAAATATAGGACTGTTATTGCATTGGTGTCCGATGTCTGTCTGGGGCTGAAGCTGAAATGAAATAGCAAAGCAAAGGTTTCCTTAAAGTATAAAAGTTTATGTTTTCTTTTGCCAAAAAGCTTTTGTAAATCTTTTTTTGTAATTAATTGCCAACTTACTTTTATTTCATTTTAGTAGTTTCCACTGTGTTCTTTGTGCATTCTTAGGAAATAAGTAAGTCCAAGTTCAAGTTTCCATTTTATGTCTTTACATTTCAGCATTTCAAAAAAGTGTTGGTAATGGTAATAACTATCCAATGAAAGCTTTAACTGCATTAGTACTAACACACCTACCGTATATCCCGAATTGTGGCCCCCTCTCGTATTAAGGCCCCCATGGGGGCCTTATTATGATCAAACATGCTTTAAAAGGCTCATCGAACTATAAGACCCCTGTTCGAAATGAGACCCCCTACCCAATAGTATGTAATTCGACTAGTAGCACAAGAACGATCAGCGTACCACAAAATAACTCCGTAAAAGCAAAATTGGAAGTAGAATACAGGGAAAATTTTTCTATGATGTACACCATGTATGTTGTATTCGTTTATTCTATACATAACGGTTTTCCTACGAAATAAATAAAATTGTCGGCTCACAAGACCGGAAAAAGGAGGTGAGAGAAAGACTTGGAACTTTGTATCACTCATTTTGACTCTTACATAAATACGTTGAAACAATGGCAATAAGACCCCTGACCGTAATAAGGCCCCCATGGGGTTCTTAATACGAAGTTTACATGAAAAAAAATCGACTTGAAACAATAACACCCAGGGGGCCTTAATTCGGGATATACGGTATGTAGAATAAGTATATCTATTTCCCATTTATAGATTTATATATCTATACTATTTAAGTAGGCAACAAATCAAATCTTCTTGTGAAATATAGGATTTTACGTATTAGTACATCAGCATAAAATAATCTTGCCTAACTGTTGGAAAAATGAATGAAGCATTTTATGGTTGTTAAAACATAAAACCCAAATGGAAACAGAAAATTTCTTTAATTCGGCAGAGTTTTCCATAGTGCATCACATGCCACAATCTGTTTGCCCCATTGATATCTGTGTTGTGTTCCTACATTTTCAGAACAACAGTTTAGTTTCAACAGTTTGTATATTGTAATTCAGGTTGTAAGAACAAAGGATACGAAAGCAAAACGAAATTTTCTTGGGTGAATTTATAGAAAGCAATATAAATATGGCTGCTCCAAACGATAAAGAACTTTCTTTACTGAGTCAAGTATGTTGCAATTTTAACAGTTTTCTTTTTATAAGATGCAGTACTGATACTTGTTCCAATTTTCATTATTATTATCTTTTAGTTTCGCCGTAATTTGGCAGACTTATGTTTGTCTGGGGAGAATAATAGCGACACGTTCCTCTTGAAATGGTTGAGAGGTACATATAAACAAAACTACTCTAACAAAATTTTTTTTGAAATTATATTAATTTATTTTGCATTCTAAATTTTTCTAGCAAAAGAACTGGATCTCGTCCAAGCTGAAGCAATGCTAAGAAAGGTAAAAGGGCATTAATTGCCTGCAAATATATTAAATCAAAGTTTGATTTTCGATTATTAACTAATGAATGCGAATTGAAATTCATGTTTACAATAAAGAGCTTAGCGTGGAGGAAAGAAAATGACATGGACAATCTGTTGAAGTGGAAACCTCCTGCATATCTTGTAGAAGAGTACCCCTACGCTATCTTGGGTCATGATAAGGAAGGTTGCCCATGTAAGTGTTTTTCCTCAGATTTTCCGAATACCGTATATTCCGAATTAAAACCCCCTACCGCAATAAAGCCCCCAAGGGGGCTTTATTACGACCAAACGTGCCTTAAAAGGCTCACCAAACTATAAAAGCCCCGGTTCGAAATAAAACCCCCTACCCAAATGCATAATGAATGCATAGGAGTAGTAGTACCGTTATATATTATATACCGTTATATAGGTACTTATCGTACCTATATATATACCTAGGTATAACGCTGTTATCTCACAGTAGAGATTAGGCAAATGGTGAAATGATGGAAGTGGACGAGGATTGATGTGGAGGACCTATGTTAATACCACTGATACTATTTTACATTAATACATTCTTACTTATTGGCTACTTTTTACTTGTATACCTACCTAGGTAATTCATTTTGACTGTTAAATAAATGCGTTGAAACAATAAAACCCCGACCGTAATACAGCCCCTATGGGGCTTTTAATACGAACTTTACATGAGAAAAAATCTACTTGAAACAAAAAGATCCCTGGGGTTTTAATTCGGAATATACGGTAATTGGAATTCAGTAGTTTTGGAAAATATATTTTTTTTAAATTTAGTTAAAAAAAGTAAAAACTTACTGCCGAAATCTTGATTGATGACCAATGATCACAATTGGAAGTACTAATCTTTAAACCTTGCCTCCTCACTCGACCGTTACTTTTCAGCTTTTAGTACACAATGTGTTGAGTCGTAGTTGCAATGGCGCACTTCTAAACTCCACTGTGAAAATCTCCAATGTTTAAACCTTGCCGCCTTAATCGACCGTTACTTTTCAGTTTTTAGTTTTCAAAGTGTTAAATATACTCGACCGTTACTTTTTAGCTTTTAGCTCTTCATGTCTTGAATGTTGTAATATTAATCTCAATTCGTTTCTCTTTTTTATTTTGCAGTGATAACGCTACCGTATGGCCGACATGATATTAAAAAGATAGTAGATGCTGGTCAGAGGGATGAATATTTGAAATATATCGATAGAGCATATGAAAGTCTGTTGGAAGTCATGAGAAAGACTTCTGTAAACAATGGAAAGCAGATCACTCAGCTCGTCAGTATATATGATATGCAGCACTTGAGTTTCAGACTGTTAACTCATGTTGGAGGTAATATCTTTGATTGAAACTGTTGTTTTTTAATAAAATGCAGTAGTATATATAAGTGATATGCAATGGGGTTTCCTTTAACGTATAAATTCGTGGTTTTAATGATTCCCTTTCAGCCGTCGAAACCATGTTAGAAACAGTACGGAGGTTTGAAGCCAATTATCCAGAAACGTTAAAAGCAAGCTACATTATCAATTGTACGTAGTAGATCGTGAGACTTCTTTTGCAGTATCTTAATATGTTTTATGAATTACCTTCAAATATAGTTTGTAATTATTAATTTAGGTTTTTATAGCACAAAGGTGATATTAATTTGCAATTCTTGATTCTGAATACCGTACAGGTTCCAGAGTATTCACCCTTTTGTACAATGTGATGAAACCATGTCTATCTAAAAAGACAGCCGAAAGGGTTAGGATTTTTGGATCTAATCAAACAAAATGGAAAGAGGCTCTTTTAAAAGACATTCCTGCTGATCAGTTACCTGTCTACTTCGGCGGAAATAGTTCTTTGCGACTTAAGGTGCCCTAACCTAATGCCAATAAACCGTTTTAAATCGGGTATAGTACAATAGCAAAGACAGTACAACAGAAAAGAAAACGAGTAAAAAATGAATTTATTCAAAAATGCTTGAATTAACTTTATTGACTGATATTTATGTTTTTGGAGGTCCATTTTTGTCCCATTACTTAACATAAATGTACGTAGGACCCTGTCTATTGTGTTTCAATATGCCAATCATTCCAATTTATTTTTAAAGTGGTACGAATCAAAGAAAAATGGACAACCTGAAGGAAAAACTGCACCAAGTGATGGTGAAGATTACAGTACAGCTACTGTACAGGCTTGTGAAAAATTAAATGTTGGATTCTACATCGAGCATCCAAATACTACAGTGAGGTAATTCAAAGAGTTTGATTAGTCCTATGTTGGAAAGAGTTTGCAAATGTTAGTATGGTACGAGTAATATATGGTAGTATCAAAAAGCATTATTTGACTGTAGTTGGAGCTTTAAGACGGATTACAAAGATATTGGGTTCTCGGTTTTGTATGAAAACAAAGAAGAGATTGTGCCTTACGAAAAAGTAAACGCGCATGTTCAAAAGCAAAACGGGGAACTTAATTGTGTCAAGCCAGGAAATTGTAAGTTTTCTCATATCATGAATTTCTTTTAAAATTTTGAAATAACAGTGAATAGAAAACTATTGCGTTGAGGCACTATTTTAATAATTAAAAAAACTAATTGTGTATTCCAGATATTTTGTGCTTCGACAATACATACAGTCGTCTGACTTCGAAAATACTTCACTACAGTATTACTGTCAATTCCTCAGTAGAAGGTTAAAATGAAATCCCAGGTTTTTGAATGGTTGACAGTGTATCTGGTTAGTTGCAGTACAATATTTTGAATATCCTCAGGTCACTAACCGCATTTTCATGACAAAATAAATATATAATCTTATTTTGATTTGATTAAAATTAGTATAAACCAAGAATAAAGGATATGTAGGTTCGTATATAAGTTTTGCTGTTTATTCTTAAATTGTCCATTTTATTTTCGTTAAGATGTTGTGTATTGGCATGAATTACAATAATTCTTAATCATAATATTAATAAAAGTTTTACATTAGGTCACAGGTTCTTAAAAATAGTTGTACAATGATATAAGGAATATATAGTAAAGGAGAAATATCAATTTGGGCTGAATCCCGAATTATCGTATGATCTATTTGGATTATATTTGTGATTCGGTTTCCTCGGACTTCTTTGTTTACCATTCCGATGTCCATTTCCATTGCTATAATGTCCATTACCATTAGTGAAATGCTGGCTATTAGGATTAAGGTATGGATTGTGAAGATGAAATTCCGTTGATTTCGGATCAAATTCGTTGTGACTGTAATATTTGCTATGCATTTCCATTGAGAGTGTTTCATTTTTTCTCTTAGAAGCAGATTTGCCACAAATCATTTTACTTAGTTTTACAATTATAGGATGAATATACTTTTCTTGATCTTCTGTCAATCGGGAGGGCCCTGTTTCAATCAGATGTATTAGTTTTAGCTTAAGCATAAATATTTTCTATAAATAACACAATAATGGCACGCATTTTTTACTTACCCGTAACAAGGCTGACTAAAGAGCCCACAATTACAGTAACTAAAGTTCCAATCAGCGGATAAAGAGCGTAAGATATTGTGTAAACTTTATCTGGCCATTCCCTAAAAATCATGGAATTTTTTAAGTACACAATTCAATTTTTGCAGAAAAATATAATTTCAAATTTTATCAAAGCTTACAACTCTGGTAAAGGTCCTGGTGGATTTGCAGCACGGTAATAAACATCTGATATATTTCCAGTAACTCTTGAAAAAGTCTCATTGGAACAATTGTCAATACCAAAACTGAGCGGAGGAGATTTTTTGTTGTACTTTAAGCCCCCAATACTTATCCAAAGTGTTATAACGTGGGCAGTTAGCATCCCTACAATCGCTCCCTGGAAAATTCATACATTTTATTAATCTTCAGCGTTAAATTGTATATTGTAAGCATCATGATAAGGTAATCATCTGTAAACAGCATAATTAATGATAAATGTTATTACGTATTTATTAATGAAAGGTAATAAAATTCCAAGTATAAAAACGCCTAATAGAGGACCCACGACAGCACCATTTACAACTAAGGCAGCTGAAAGAACACCTCCCAGATTTCCAGCAACGAACCCCATTCCGATTGTAATGAGTCCGTAAGCAAAACCTGGAATTATTCATTACGTAATTAAGAATTACTGGAGATACCATTAAACATTATATTTTGTATCTTTCCTGCGATTGCTTAAAAGATATTCTTCATTACTTAGATCTCATTAAACGGCCTAATTAACAAACTACGCAACTCAGTACACATAAATGACATACCAATGATTTTCGTGACAAAGCCTTGTTGAAATTCACTCAGTTTCCGGAAGTAGCGAATCTTGGTGAAAAAATCTTGCCATGTTACAGCAGCCAGGGAATTCAAACCAGATGACACTGTACTGGATTGTATGGACAAAACAAAGGAAATAAGGAGAGTGTTATAATTTTAATAAGCTAAAATACTTTTGTACTCTTCAAGGCCTCTTTGGTGATGCTTGAATTCAACACTTGCACAATACGCACGATTCTGATACACTTGTCTAACTTTACATTTCATTTTAGATGGACACTGTCAATTTTTTTGCGGACCCAGCCAAAAGTTGAGCATATAGTGTAGGAACAATAATTATAATAATCATTTGATCAATTATATACTATGCTATCTTTAACACAAAATACGGATACGTTATCATATTGCAAATTTACACTTCTCAACTGAAATTTTATCAAAATTGTTTGAAAAGAAGACTAAACATAGTTTTGCTTTGGCTAATTAAGTAAATTTAATAAGCGTGTTAACTTTTTTTCTAGTTACTAAATTGGATTCGTGGTGTGCTATGGAGGTATTAGAGTAAAACGAGTGATTCGTAGAACAAAAGAAAACCACACTAGCAATTAAGTTAGCAAGAGCAAGGCTAAGGTAATTGTTGTGCACCTGAGAGATCCTGAGAACAAGCACGCGATGAAGAGTCCCATCAATCCTGACGTGGGAGATAAAAATTCTACAACGAAATGCGGTGCGATTTCGTCATTCCTCTTAATGAATCCTAAAGTCAGTGGGTCGCAACCTAAACATGTTCAACGATAACATTTTAAAGATATTTTTACAATGCGTAATAAGAAAACCAAAAATCCCATCAAAAAGCGTAAAGAACTACATGGAAAATGTATTACCTGCATAATTTGCGAATATGACAATTCCCGAAAGAACTGCTAAACTCATAGTGAAGGCAACAAGCGGGGCAGTGAAAAGTAAGGCTCTGAAATGTTCAAAAAATGATTTAATGGTCCATAATATTTCATGATGACAGTAATGTAAAAACTGAAGAAACATTAGTACGCGAAAGCTTTTTTCAGAGTTGGCATGCTGCAATAGCGCTGTACTGTTGTTTGATGGCACCCATAAGCACTGAGCCAGAATATTCCTTGGCCAAAAAATATATTGAAGGAGGTGTGTCTCGTAAATGGGTCTATTTTAAAACTGGAAAAAATTAAGTACCATTATGAAAAACTTTGATTATATAAATTCATGCAATAAATAACAAATGTTTGGTTTGCAAAAATTAAGGAAGTATTATTCAAAAATGAATGTTACTTTAAAAAATTGATTCTTCCGTGATCATTTGCAATTGTGAAGGCTTTTGAGAGTCCGCCTACATTGATAGAACCTTGAATTATAATTGCTAGCATTCCAGCAAACATCATCAAAATTTGAAACACATCTGTCCAGACCACTGCTTTCAATCCTCCCTTTATTCGACACGCACATGTAGTTGTAAAACAATTTGGATCAGTTACAAAAAGTATTCATGTACATGAAAATAGTTGTATTGAGCTAAATTACAAAATGTGTATTGAGTTTAATGTAGAATTCTTACAATTGCAGTGTAAATGCCAGCACAGCCTCCAATTGCTACTATTGATACCCAAATGTCAAATCCAACCATGGAATGCAAAGCTAACGAGGGAGCAAAAAGAACAACTCCCATGTACAGAACAATTTGGACAATAAACGTAATTGTGGCTATGTACGTCACAATTTCGGATTTAAATCGCAACCCGAGGTACTAGGAACAAAATACATTTTTTACATTCCTTATGTAATTATAATATTTCTGAATGATTTTCAAAATTTTGGAAAATGATTTCGTAATTAATTACCTCATAGGCACTAGTTAATTTAAGTCCGTAAAGAGTAGGCAGAAATAAAAAACCACCCAAAGGGATATAGAAAAAACATCCGATAATCATTTCACTGATTAATGTACCATAGGAATAAATTTCTCCCGCAAATCCTAAATGGCCAATAATATTATACAGGTTCTTTATGCAACTGTCTATATATTAAAATTAGAATTAACCTAAAATGTTAAAAAATATAATTTCCACCTTACCTAACACAAGAATGGCAGACATGTAAGTTGCCAAAAGTGAGAGTGCTATTGGCAGAATATTCATACTACGACCTCCAACTAGTAAATCCGCATTTGTCTTCTGCTTTTTGAAAAATGCGTAGTAAATACCGATAAGCATGGATATTGCCAACGTTCCGACAAAAACGCAATAGTCAATTACGCTGAAACTTGTTGCCGCCATGATTACTTTTGTTTTTCACTTTTAACAATTTTTCATACCACAAAACTCGTGATTTTATGTTGATTTCACAAGAACTGATGAATAATCTTTAAAAATCCACATTTATGTGTTTTAATCCAGGAATGTACACTTTTCACAATAATTTCACTTTAAACTGGAATTGCATGGAAAAACTTGAAACCAAATCCGTATCCGCATGAGACAGGCACAATCTTCGAACTCAAGCTCAGGATAACCAAAGAAAACAAAAATGTTTACCTTTTATTCGCAAATTACTTAATTTTTCTATTTTTCTACATTACACTTTTAGAGTCATTGAACACTTCTTCCGCGGATGTTATGTACAATTACATAATAAGTTTCCGTTTTGTAACAATATTCACTTAAGTAATTCCCAGTTTACTTGAGTTAAGTAATTTTAGATCACATCAATGAGACTAGACAGAACAGGACAGGATGAGAGAGAAGAAGAGACTCACGAAACTTGAGTGTTGAACCATTTAGTAAACATAAGTACATTATATTATATTCTGTGAAGAAAATGATTAAGTTGATACTTAGTAGAAGGTATATAGAATGTAAGTAGAAAACAGAAGGTTTACTAAGGAAATGAGTTGCATGCTTCCAATTGTTGACTGCAAAATGTAAATGGACCTGTTAGGTGTTCTTGTGTTATGCTAGTTAGGTTAACTAAACCAAGTATCTATATTGCATTCTGTATGAAATGGACCTGTCTAGTTTGTATGGAAGATTTTCTAAAGTCTAACTGACTGGTTTGGTCTCTATTATGTTATGTTTGACTTAACACTAGCACAGAGCTTAGAGTTTACATTTGCATACTGAGAACAATAAAAACTAACAATGAATATTTAAGAATGATTTCCTTTGGTGCACGAATATACATAATGCCTTGGTAGACACCACCACAACAGATGAGTAAATACAGATACACTCATATCTGTATTGTACACGTACTGTACTCCACACCTTGCTCACTTGTATGTTCCTGATGTTGATTCTTGATCTGATGGGAGACTATCTCTATTTTATAGGCACAAACACCTTTTCCACTTGATTTGATCATTTAACTGTTACTGTTACTATCAAGCACCTTCTTTACCATTTAGTGTACACATGTATAGTTTCGCAGTAGAGTTTTTGTTTTCTTACGCCTAATAAGTAATAAGTAACTAGTAACAAAACAAGAGTGTAATGCAATAACTCTTTACTACAGTCGCGATTCGAAATGTTAATTCATACCTATGGATATAATAGTATGGAAAGAGTTTATAAGGAAAAAAGGCAAAACACTTAACTTGCCAATAAAATCATTCAGATCTTGTTCACTTAATTTACATTTATATTCGATACTCTCCTTACATATAAAATAGTAGTTAATAGTATAACAATAGTCTCATTATTCCTGGTGCATGCAATGCAACTACAAACTATTATGTAGTAGTTATTCCATGTGAGGTGTCTTTCAGCACTCTATACCCATATCTATACTATGACACTAAAGGAAAATTAAATTGGGATAAAAACTCGTTTTCACACGTCAAATCACTGAACTAACGTCAAGTTTTCATCAAAATACAGAATACAATACACAGAGTTGCAGATCTATGAAAATTACCTTTAGTTTCACTATGTAAAAGTTATTCATCGTGATATTAATGATTTTAGGAAGATATTTTGGAGATTTTGATTAAATCTAATGTTATGCAGAATTACCTCACATCCGCAACAAAAGAAGGGGGAGAAACTTTTCGATTCTTTTGTTCTTAATTACAGTTTTCGTAAGATGCTTCTTAGTTTTATGCAACCATATGAAAATGAAAAGAGAAGAAGCCAAGTATTTGTGTAAATGAGTCAGGGTTGCTTGAGTGGAATCCGGATTCTGGATATTATCGCGTAGCACGTGTCTTGCATGTACACTGTACAAGCTCTAAGTGGAAAAAGAATGAGTAAGAATATTTTCACAGTAGATATAGTAAATGCAAAAGTATTTCCGTTTGATATTATGTCTACAGTCTTTATGCATTAGGTCTGGCTTGAGGTAACTTGTAACCTGTGTGAGTAAAGACTTCTAGCAACTAAGGTCATGCTACGTAATCTTGAGTAAAAAATGTGTAAAGTTCTACCTAAAGGTAAAGTCCATTTTTATACTTTTAAATAAGTAAGGATACATTTATTTGTATTGTCAATTATTATACTTAATTCCAAGCCACTTGTATTGTGACACACCTATAATGCATGCACATATATAATTTCAAATTATTTTAGTATTACATTTTACTTTACTTGTATGTAAATAAGGTGTCTCGTTTTCTTACTGACAATGCGAAAAATTATTTTCTTAAATATATTTCTTGCATTAAATTGGCACAAATTAAATCCTCATAGAATGTGGTAATTGGCAAATTTAATGCAATCACACGACAAGGTATTTATGCATTAATAACTGTTATTGAAACTGAAACAATATCTAATAACATGTATATAAGAATTTCTTTAAGTGTTTCTTTAATGTAAGCATTCTATTTATTGAGGTATTAAGGTTATCACAATTCGTTACATGATAGAAGTGCATAGCACAATTTAAGGAAGCTACCTATATCTTTTGTACAGATGGGATATAAAGATATTTCTCAATATCAACCAAGGTATGCACAAGTTCTGCTGTCTGAAGTCTGACCTGACTTTTTTGCTCTTATGCTTCATACGGATTTCTAAAGGAAATTACAAACCTCAAATAATATTTGCAAAATCGATAAAAAGTCTTGTTTTTGTAATGTCTCGCATGGTTTAACGCGTTGATTACTATTCCTTCTGTCTCTACTAAATACAAACCTATTTGTACTCACGTCATTTTGTTTGAGTTTTATAAATCAACTTGGTAGACAATCTGTAATCTGTACTAAGGAGGGGCATGTTTCAGGATAAGTGCTAAAAGAAGCCACCTGTAGATTTCTAGGCATAACACACTTAAACCAATGCAAACTTGATTTTTATCTTGTTCATTGCATAGTAATTAATATTATAATACTGCTAATACTGAAAAATTAATATTAAAGTCATCAGTAAAGCTGTTTGTTATGAGTATTTATTAAAAGCTTGATAATTTATTTTCGAAAGTTAAAGGAGGTGACAACAAAGGAAAAGGCAAAGCAAAACTAACAACTGTAAAGTAACAAAAGTAACATTTTGCATAAGTGAGCATTTTTATAATAATTTTCAAATATTTCGTGGTTATATAAAAATGCCTAATAATGGACATAAAAGATTATACTTTTTAATAAAATGTATTTGTTTGCTTTCCGGTTACAAAGAAATCAAAGCTTCTTCGAAAACCAGCCTTTACGTTACGTGGTACGTGTAATATTTTGAATAAAATAAATATGGAACAGACAAGTAAGTAAATACGCTTTAAAATAAAATAAAAAGTAGTCCATACTCATTCATAAAAGGTGCTTGCATTGTAGCATTCCTACTGTTTCTGCTTACATGTTCATTAAGTTTTCCAGTGGAATTAGTAATGAAAAGGGTAACCGCAAGAAAATTGTTGTGGTATAAATTAATAACGTTGTGTGTTAGCGTTTGTAGTTGTTTTGTACTTTACACCTGAATTGTGATATTAAGTTGAGCAATGATTACAGACGACCTCAATCAAGTCAACTTATAACTCAACTTAAATTCTGTTGTCTCGACTTGACATGACTTGTCTTACATACTTTCAATAGTAACATCTTCTATTCCACACAATCGTCTCAAATGCACACATGCAAAGCTTTACTGCGTGATGCATTCACTTTATTTTTATTAGCATTTTTTCATTATCTATCATTACGTGTGCATTTGTGTGACCTGCAATGAATTTTCGAGGAAAATTTGCAAACAATACAAACCAAGTATACTATTCTGCAATAGTATGCACCAACTGTTACGTGTAATGTTGAGACAACACAAATCCATACTAAAATGTATATCGTGCACGTAATTCACTATAAAATCCTATAACCAATAACTATTCTATATACCTAGATTCTTGCACACGTCATTTGATATTAAATTTCTTAGTAAAAGGGTTTTGATCTGTAATCTACTTACATTTTAATCCCCGCAAAAGATTTTCTGCAATAAATTCATCTTCCTTCTTAAGATATACTACTCTTGCTGAATAATTACTACTGTGTGTTGTGTGTCAATACTTGCTGACTGGATCTTGTCTTTTCTTTGGAATCTCTACTCAAGTGATGAATACATGAAGATTTTACACTTTACACATAACAGTATCTTTTATGAACCTTTTACGGTAACACTGGTTTACTTACTGATAGACAACCTTAATATCTGTAAGTATGCGTGCATAGTTCATCTCTACCTTTAAGACTTTTCCTTCTGTTCGGCTGTCAATCCAATTCAAGTCTTTAAGCCAGACAACAATGGTAATTGTGACTTGCGACTAACTGAAACCCTTAGCTATATCTTTATATTATAATTGCAATCGTTTCATTACTATCACCCGCAGCTAGAATGGTAAATCTTACATCTGCATTTTCTATTTGTCATACCGAGAACATAAAAATAATTCCGCCTCAATGGTAAAGTGTGTATAAACATTTAGAAATTACCTATTACCGTGTCAGTAGTGTGCATAATAGTCAATAAAAGCTTACTTGTGTAGGAATTTTAATTTTTGACAAATACACTCATTGTTCACATCACTTAGTCAATATGAAAAGTACTTGCAGGAAATAACCTTTCTAAACGTTTGTTTACACTGTGAATGACCATTAAACGTGAGTAGTTGCACAGTAACAGTTAAAATGCAATTTCTTAGGTCATTATCATCATTTAATTGTGCCTGTAATTAATTACCAGATTTATGGTATACAATACACGAGAAATAAATATAATTGCAATTAAATGGTTGACAAACTCAGAATATGTTTTCCTACTGAATCTTTTCTTAAATCTATTTCACTTGCCATAAAATCTCAGTTAGCCTTGCAATGGAATATGATTCTAAAATAATTTACAAAATTCACTGCAGTTACGAAATTAGCTCTTCCCAGTCACAGCACAAACTTTTCTGTAAAAGACACTTACATATTATAAAAGTAAATTTGACAATACAGAAAATCCAAATAATTGCAGTTTGCAGCACTCCCCTCTTGCCGTCAAAAGTAGTTGCTACTCGGTAACATCACAAGAAACAACTAAACGCATTAGTGGATGTAAAGTATTGTGTATCATATGATAGAACGGCCAAATACAGAAATACATGCGAACGACTACATGGTAGTCACATCATGGACGACAAGTTACAATAAAAAGCTTCTGCGAAACAAAGGACGCTTACTTTTTGTGAGTACATAACATACATAAGCATGCAACACAACAATTCGTGTATTTACCTTTAGCTGCTCTATCATTGTACTTGAACGTGATGTACAACTGTAGAATTTGCTATATAAACTACTTGTGGATGTAAAACAAAATATTTTTACCTGCTGGACTTCAGAAATGTATTTACATTAAGCGTCACCTTTAGGTATATACGAATAGAAGTTGTACCTGTTAGGTTAATGCAAAATTATGGCACTACAGATTAAAATGGGAATGGCCTATCGTTTTAACACTATAACTGATTGCTTATAAGAAAGAAGCATTATAAATTGAATTGGTTATACTCTGGTTACTCAACCAGAACGAAAGCCCAGTCAATAAAAAGTGATTCCATGGTGGGCATGGAATTAAATCATTATAATGTGCAGCACACTAGGTTAATAGTGGTCCTCGATTGAAAAATGTGATCTCAGTCAATATAATATTATGACAATGTCATGTAGATGTAATATACAAGGGACTAGAATGAAATACAACCAACTAAGTATGTAGTGAATGTCCATCTGACATTATATGCTACGACTCCTATGGCTAATATGTACGATTATTCACACAAGGAATTTGCATACATAAAATTACAATACGACCAAAGAGATAAGAACCAATGAGCAAAAATGTTTTTATAGCCGTGTTCTCTTTAGATGCTTGACATACCATAGCATACCACATATGTACTTGTCTTAACTACTTTATATAACTTTAGCTAGTGGGGCTTTGCGCTTTGCTTGCGGTGCAATGGTGCATAATGCATATTACACGTTACAGAGAGAACGTTCATGCATTCCATGGTAATTTTAACAAATAGTGCATTATTTAGGTAGTTATAATTATAAACAGGTCTAACTATGCCTACGCAATAGTAAAAGTGCCTCCTTAACTATTCATTTCAAGTAAACAACAGTACACACCTGTATAATTCAAATTAAAGTATATGTGCACTGTAAGGTAATGTAACATTTAGTTAAACATAAAGAGATTTGGCTTCTCTTAGTTATAATGCAACCGTATAGAGATTAACATGCTTCTGATTGATTATTGAACAAGAAATATAGGTATATACTATAGTAGCTCCTACAAATATAATGTTTACGTGGGCAGAACCTAATTTGGAATGCGTTTGCAAACGAAAGGATTACCTCCATGCATTTATATGCACTGTGTTATTATGTATGCGTAGAATACTTGCTTAAAATCAGAGAAAGTTTGGCAAACAAATCATTTAAGAGTATCTCTGCGTTCATAATAGTGATACATGGACATATTTGACTTTTAGTTCAGGAGGTGAGGGTTTGGCTATATACGTTTATTATAATTAGATTTGTACATATGTTTCTCTGTTGGTGCCGACCATGCATTGTTAACTCCTGTACATGGCATTACTGATTGAAGGAAAGTAATAACGAAATAAATCAGCTGAGTCACACTCAATCAAGCCAAAATCAGTTTCAATGTCTAGTTACTCATTTATAGTTATTTCAAATGTGACAAGAGAACTTAATCTTTCTCTTGTCTATACAAATGAAACGTAGCCAACAGATAGATACAAAACAATGTACAAAAACATCTGCATAATCAACTTGTCAAAAAAGGTGCAAGAAGGAACAAGGAAAATCCAAAATAATCCTACAGGCAATAAATATCAGTTAAATCATCTTTTATTTTTTCTTAGTTAATTTCTGTAGTCATGTATTACATCCACACTTATTACTTGCTATCAGCATTTTTATCAAATCTGACAATGACATAATATTTAGGTACATACAGGTTGGTAGATAAAAATAAATAAAAATTGCTACCTCTTTGGTGTATACTTGGATTTCTTCAAATGTCAGATGATGCAATTAAATAAACTTTAATTACTACTTTATTCAATTCATCTATCAATATATAACAATCAAATATTAATTCCATTCCGTTCCATTCTAGCCCAGGTACTCCTTATCGGTATTAAGGTACGTGACAGGATTCGTAGATTCATTCTCTAGGTATTTCGTATATGTACAACAAGTATTGCGAATTCACGATGGTATTACAGATACAAACGTTACACACAAACATGTTTTCCTTATGTGTAATTATTACTATCGTTAGTCATATACTCTATATTCAGGTATATTAAATAGATATGCTAAATATAACTCTGTACAAAGATGTTTCTTTGGATTAGCATCAATGTATCCTAATATTTAAGAGGTAATTCATGTAAGGAAACTAAAAGTTTAAATACACACGAAAATTCTCGAGGAAATTCTTTTAAAATTATTTATACGCATTATTCGTCTACTATTGCTAAAAAGGTAGAAGGTACAGACATAAAGAGGTACATAGGTTATTTTAATGCTACTACTGATGTATGATAACTTAAGTTGTTTACAAATAATACATGGTAAATCTGCACTAGTTATTTTTACAATGCCTAAATTAATGACATATTTAGGTACATCTACTATATATATTATGGAATGCTATAAGTTTGTAGTGTAAATGTAGGTATGTAAGGTTTTGGGGCGTATACGCTTTTCTATAACTTATGATCCCCACAGTACTAATTAATTGAGATATTTCTAAGTTTAGTTTGTAAATGACAACATCATACATAAAATAGTCCGACTGAGTTAATTGATTTAATTGACACCTTAAGCCAAATCCATTGTATTTAATTGCTTAAGTTTCTTTAGGGTTTTTTGAGGGGGTAAGGCTTCTAATTTTGTTGGTCTTCGCATAGATCCCATTTCAGGAGAGCTTAGAAATCCATTTAAAGCCCCAGCTAAAAAGGAAGGAAATTTTATAACTTCTTGATAACTAAAAACAAAATGTGATGTAATGTGATTATTTTAAGGAAAGGAAACTAATCTAACCTGATCCCCATCCATTCTGAACGGGTGAAGGTCCCCAAGAGTGGTGCAGAGTAGCATGCTGGTTTGCTTGTCCTTTACTGACAGTGTTAAAATGGTTATTCCAGTTTAAAAGAATATTTCCATTTGACCCGTGAACTTTATTGGCGAGGTCTAAATTAAATTCATATGAATGTTATTTTAAGAATTTCTACAGTAATGTCAAAGTGTAAAAATAGCCAAATGCGTTCTCTTTCCACTTGGTGAGATACGAAATGATAAAATAAAAATTCTGTGCACCATGCACCACTACGTTTATGTGTTTTGTTTTCCATTCGTACTTAGCATATTAAAAATAGCAATGAAAGCTTAAATTGTGATATATTTTGGCAATCCGGTTTTATTTGTAAGGTTTTAGTAATTAATTGAGCGAAGCTAGCAGAATTAGTTGTGAATATCTAAAAACTACCTTGGTTGATTGAATTTTTTACGATTCAATAATGATTCTCTACTTTAATTCGAGAAAAAGTGGAATTATTTCATATTAAACAGCACAGACATGAAAAAAGAATGCAAATGATTTACTTGTAGTACCCGTCCACTTACTGATGACACGACTTGCGTCTTGTTGGGCTTTCATTAATAATTCGTTGGCTCTTTTTGGTTTGAAGTAGTTTTCAGTGAAAGCTTCTTGCTCACTTGTTTCAAATTTCTAGTTTCACAAATGCAATTATTGAATTAATTATTTACAAGTTAATAAATAACCATCTAGATTAACCAGCTGAACTATTTTACCTTAATTAAAATACTGTGGTTATTTTCTTCGTCTTCGTCTTCATTATCAGAACCTAGTCGCGCTGGAGCTGTTCTAGAAGGAACTCGGTTGTTGGAATTTTTTATGTTGTTTGTATTATTATTCGCCAACGACATTCCTATAAGTAACATAGAAAAATTAAGGTTTCTAAATCTTCCTGACGTTTCAAGGCTAACCAACTGTGTCCAGTCAAACCTGCAGGAGGAAGCTTAGTTTTTATAACAGAGAGTTCTGGAAGCTTCCATCTTTGTGTCTCATCACTCCACACAGCTTCAGATTTTATTGCATCGATATTTCTGCAATTTAAATTCAGAAATTAATAATTTCTTTCAAACATATCTAGTAAAAAGCAAAGATTTTAAACGCTTACCCGTAGTTGCAGTCCCTCCTGATAGTTGGTTGTATCTTATCTAGAATTCCTTGCAAAAGTTTTAATTGCTGATCTTGTCTTCGTATCGTTTCCAAGTAATCAGTACGATCATTTTGGAATTCACTATACAAATCTGAAACTTCGCGTTCCAAGGCTCGTATCTACAAGAACATTAAAAAGCAAGATTTTATGATATTTTCAGTGTTAAATATTGTACCTTAAAATGTTGGTTAAATAACAACCTTTTGCTTTGATTTCTTCAAGGCATCAGTCTTAGCTCTGAGTTCTTCCTGAATACTGTCGTAGGCTTTGATGAGTAAACTGTCGTCGTCGTCGCTTTTAGTAATAGCTTCTGCTAAAACCTTTGATCGTTTCTCCGCAGCTTTTTTCTGTCTTTGTCTCTTCTCCTTGAGTTCCTTATCGTGAGCCCGCTCCCCTCCTACCATATTTTCTTCTAATTCTTGTAACCTATAAATTAAGAAAGATAACGGCATAACGTGGTAAACATTTCTAAGAAATTATGAAATACCAAACTTTTGCATAATATTAACCTTGCAAGAGCTTCTTGTTGTTCCGGACTTAAAGAATGGCCTTCTCCATTACTCATAAGCATACTGGGCATGGGAGTTGCCGGATGAGGATTGTTAATACTATTGTTATTTAAATTTCTAGCCTCGTAAGCTTTCGTTGTTAAAGATTGTTTCTCCAGTTGAATTTTCTCAAGTTCCTTTTGGTATTGCACCTTGAGTTTGTCAACATCGGCTTGCAACAAAGCTTTAGTTTGTTGCTCCTTTTCATAGCTTTTCCGTAAAGACTCCAATTGTTGTTCATACTCTTGCCGGATTTTCTCCTTTTCTTCTTCAACGTTGTGAGAAAGGTTATTGCTGACTATATTGCTTCCGTCAAAATCACCTTTCTGTCTTTCCAGGAGTTCCTTCAACTGCCGAATTTCCTCCTGGTATTCATTGAGCAAAGCGTCCTTAGGATCTTGATTGATTCTCGGCTTGTTTTTAATATTCTTGGCTCGATTTGCGTAGCGAAGTGTGCTAAGGGTTTCGTCGTAATTATTGTCAGCGGGACTTATGCATGCAACCATCAAAGTTTTCGTATTTCCACCGAGTGAGTCCTTTGGCAAGATTTTATCAATTTGGCAATTAACATATACTTAGAAAATTGTTAGAAACAAATAAAAATAAGATATAAGTGATTATTTGTATATTTTACTTGTAAAAGTCTTGTGAGTTTGGAATCCCTATATGGAATATGTTTTGATTTTCCATCCACAAGTGCGGAAATTACATTTCCCAAGGCAGACAGTGAAAGATTAATCTTTGTTGCTTCTTTCAAACGATCCCCCGTAGCACCTGTACATTTTCCAATTAAATCATATTTATCATACGTACAGTAATTTGAAAAGTCTTAGTAATTTCATACAAATTGAATGGAACGTGTCATTTACCTGCTAATAAATTAAGTTTAAATAAATTTGCAGATTATTACCTGTTTTTGCTTGTCGTTCACTTCCAGCCAGATCTACCAAATTGAGCTTTCCTTTACGTATATGTTGAGATCCATCAAGCATTTCGATGTTAATTGTGAATATGGAATGTGATCTGGAACTGTCTGCGTTCATCAAGGTGGCACCCACCGCTCTGTTTCTCCAACCACTGTCCATGAGGGCCTCACATTCTTCCACATTGTGAACAGCATGTTGTGATAAATCTAAAATTGAAAATAAATTATTATTTCGTTATTTATAATTATTTTAAAAACTTCTTTATGTACTACACAATTTCGATGAGTAAATGAATGTGCATTTATTGTTCTTGAGACACGTATTGGTACAAGAGCTAAATATCAGGGTGAAATTGTGTTTGACCATTTTGTACACACAGGGATAATTTTTTGCAACTCTTTTTGAACATATACGAAAGAATATTTTCTACTTACTCTTCTTTGCAGTATCCCCAGTGCATTATGCCCCTTGATAATTAGCCTTCCTTAGAAAGCAGAGGTTTTGTGTACATGAAACTTGCTTACTTACTTTACTTACTTTAAATAGTAAATTGAAATTGATAAGACAGAAAATAATGTACGTTATTCTTTGTTGAACCTACTCTCATGATTCGAAGTAGCATTTTTACTCTTAAACTGCCATTTAAACCATTGTAGTATGTTATTTCATAAAAAGTGTTAAGATAGGTATACTGATATGTATACCATGGTGGTACACACATATTAAATTATCCCTTTCTCTGAAATGTAATACAATAAAAACAATGCAAGTGGGTGAAGAATGACAATATAATCAAGAGACTCCTTCGTATTCATTTCATATTTTATATCTTTATGATTGAAAAATTAATGATATTATGTAGAAATGTTAACAAAAGTACAGACCATATTCATTTTAAACCTAACCCACATCTTTATAAATTTAATTTGTGTCATTGTGAACATTTTTGTGCGCTGTACACATTTGTAGTATTCATTAGTAATTATAATAGTAGTGGTACATAAAATATTAGTAGAAAATGCGAAAAATTTTGCAGTATTAGTAGTATTTTGTAATATTTACTTTAAGGGTAAATTCATCAGTAGTTTTATTGGAAAATAATGTGCCCATCATATATTATTAGTTGAGGATTAAGCCAAAGTGAAGGTCTAAAATCGTAGAAATAGATACAAAGTGGACATGTGGGAGTATTTGGTAGAAAAGAACGTAGAGTCGCAAAAGAGGGAAGGAATGTACGACTTACATTAGGATTGTCAGCGCGTTTTGAATGTCAAGTTGAAATATGGAATGACTAATGCAGAGTAAACAAGCTCGTGTACCCCTACCCAAGTCTGCAAAACTTCCAATACACCGATTCCACCGAGCAAATATTCAAGGTAACTCAATAACTCAGCACATTCAGATAAATAATGATTCGCATTAGTCTTATTGCATTTTTACACTTGTATAGGCCATTTCATCAACATTGTAATGGCAATGGAGTAGAGTAGACGCAATACGTACCCCATTTATTATTCATATCTCTCTCTCCACTAGACTTCCCAAAAATCAGCAACCTGCATGTCTTTCTGTTGCTTTGCAATAGCAAACAGTACAACCAATGCATACGATTTATTTTTTCATGAAATGCTATTGAACGTGGTATTAGAAAAAATACTCTTAGAAGTTTTACTCTTTTACTAGTACTTCCTACTAATGTGTAGGCAAAACAGTCTAATAGTCCTGCATTACATATAATGTTTGCTCTAATGGATTAAACAGACTTATGGTCTTTGTTGTAGTTTTATTATCCATCTGACAAACTGATTTTAATTAATGTGTGCTCAAGACATCAAAACTTTCTTTTGCGCATTTACAAAAGGGTAATCCAATATCCTATTTCTAATCTTGCCTCATATAATACTATAAAACATATGAATTACACAAAACGTAGACAGTTTTCTGTGGTTTAGTTCAATATATATTTAAATGTTGTAAATAATGGGGAAAATGGTAAATATGTTGACTTATAAGTACTGTAAGGTACATTTCAGTAACTTTCCATTTAATTTCAGTTCCCCAGATGTAAGGACTGTGTTTTATATGCTGAAGCATAATTATTTTCTATATACTTAGGCATAAAACTACGTAGACAATGTAAATCCAATCAATGTCATGCTGGCTAGGGAATGAACTTAGCTTAACATTGATAGTTCAATTATTGGCTATATCCATTCTTAGTTAAATTATTCGTAGTATAGAATAGAAATGAGGAGTCATCAACAACCTTCCAAATAATAAATGAGTTTGGCCATTGTAGCCATTCCATGAGAAATCATGGCAATCGACATTCAAACTGAATGAAGGTTACTTTAAATCAACATTAGACTTGCGAACAACTTTTTGCAGACAGAAACACACCAAAACTACTTTGTTTGCCTTTCAATACCAAAAAGTCGAAATTATTACATTGCGACTCATATGCTATATACTAATCGTATATACATTCCAAATATTCTGCTTTTTATTCCGTCGTAGTATTCCATTTCTTTACTGTCATATGTACATTTCCTATACTTTTGTCCATTTTTATTTTGAAAGCTTACCTGAAACGTAAACACCCTTTTCGGGATGCTCCTTCAATTCTAATTTCTTTTTGACATCTTTTCCAAGTAGATCTCTTATCTCTTCATTATAAATTTCCAAGTAGGATCCATGGACAAGATATTTGACATTATCTGATGTTTCGATTGCTTCAAAAATATGTTCAAATGCTCTAGGAATGATTCCCTTGTGAGGCTGAGAATCCAATACTCCTTGCATTGTAAACGATTTTCCGCAACCAGTCTGACCGTACGCGAAAACGGTGGCATTGTACCCTTCAAGCACACCCTGCAATTTTGAAATCCAAAATTAAATAATATTATGAACAAAAGCAATATATTGGTATCTTAGAACTTCGTTGAACTTTAGCTTAGTAGTTTGTGTGTTTTATGCAATTAACCAGTATTCAATTGATATAATTGGTAGTAATGGATAAGAAAGTATTCATCAATTTCATTAATACAGTTTGTATTTATTCGAAGCAAAAGCTGACATGGAAATGGGTTTTAATAGCGAACTTATTAACGAGCATAAAGCATATTGTATCTTTTCTTTCCAGGAATATTTAGATATAGTGTAAGAATACTTAGTTTAGCGAATAAAAGCATAGTTATGGCGTTTTTAAGCGAAGAACAAAAGAGTTAGATAACAAAGTGCTGCTTTCTAAGAAAACCCATGACCATGACGGTGGAAAAAATTAAGAAAAGGAAGAAAGCATGTTGGCAGTTGCTTAGCCGTAATAATTTAAAGGGATAATACAAAATGAATGTACAAAGCACAGGAAATTGTACAGAAATTCATGCAAATAACAATACATCACAACATAGGCAGCTAGATAATAACCTTAAGTACAATAAAGTGTATGCGACAAAATGTTCGGCAATGCTAGACTGATTATTGACATTGGCCGGGCAAGGACTGACACTCACATCAGTTCCGTCCTGTCCACGTATTTTAACCTTGAGATGTCCCCGAAAAGTAATATTGGCTGGATAAAGGAAAACTATCTGCTTTTATTGCCAGTTTACGTAAATGTAAAGTATTGGGAATTTGTAGTCACTCATATTTAATACTAGATAGTCCAGCACTACAAAGTAATACCCGGGTATTTTCGTATACTAAAGCATAAGCACCACTTTACTCCTTATAGTAATTTCTGGAACGTAAAATTACACTTCGCATTGAACATTACTCAAATGAAAAACACTTCTGTATATAAAACTCTTTTAAATACATTTTTATATTCTTATAAGAATTCTATACGATTCTACATCATCATTTGTGACATTTGAACATCTGAAGAGCACCATATTCATATTGCTTTCGAAATTGACATTGACGTTAACATACAACTGAAGGTAGGAAAGAGTGGTACCGTATGGGTACATAAATATGCAAAGCTGTCCATAATCCTATTTACTATTGCGTACTGACTAGACTTGACTGAACTACGTAGGTAGCTTTATAAACATACGAAATCAATTTTCTTTCGTGCGAAAATAAATTGCATGCTTTTCACCGTCATTACTACAATGTAATGTTCCTTCGCATCAATTCAACAACTCACTTCATAGCTGTAAAGTATAAAAGTATAGTTATTGCATATTCAATACTTAAGCAACACACACCATTTCCATTAGCATGCATAGCATTAAAGTAGACAGCAGCAATCGGAGGAAATTTGTCCCTAATGCATTTCAACGCGGATAAATATGGAGAAAGAATTGATAGAACGTCTAGGTTAGGTACATACATACAATTCAATCTACAATGCATTCTATTTAACAATAAGGCACAGAAAGATGTTTGCTTAACTGCGATAAATGTCCTTCCACTATAGTTCTGAATTTGCATACTAATGTTACAATACAGATAAACATATAAAGAAAAATACGTCAGGTCAGTCAAGCCTCAAACTGTCACGATATTTCATGTTATTTACTTATTTACGCTTCAAATGGGTTTGCCATGCTAAATGAGATTATGAAACTACTCCAAGACCTTACGAAAACCGGTATAATGTTTTCAGCATTATACAAATTATTACACAATAGAGGTTTAGTAATTCGTTTCGTTTCGTGGTATTATACCGAGAAGAAAATGGTAATTTGTGTTAAACCTTGAAAACTTCCAGTCGGGTGAAAATGAAAATGTTTGTAAAAATAGTTACCCTTACTCATTTCACTTATCTTAAGAAATATCATTGTGTAATGTAATTTCGCTGTAAGAAGTATTATACTGTAAATTCGTTTTGGCACACTTTACATTGGAGTATGTATAGAGGAAAATAGAGCAATCCCACTCAAATTTGCGTAAGCCTGCTCATTATCTTCATTATGGTCTAGAATGTAAATTAATTATACAGGTGCCTACCGAAAAGAAAGCCGTTGAATATTATATTTGTACAATTGGCTGGGAAAGACATAATGTTGCATGTTTTATGTAATCAAATCGCCATTTGGGATCTTAAGAGTGGATTTGCGTGCTTCTAGCGTGGTATTTAGAGCTTGCATTGGTGACACCAAAAGGCACGTCAGCAGGTGAAAGCATGAAGGCTAATGCTAACAGGAAGAACAAAGAAAGTTTAAGTTGAATGTCTTATGCAACTTCTACTTCTTTGTTAATGGTACTTAGCAATACCATTTATTCATTAACACGTAAAGTATGTTTATTAGCAATATAAAGGTCTTTACTTAGGCACAGAATACATACTCCAAGTAGGTTAATTGACAAATGGATAGGAATCGTTTTTACCTATTTTATGCACTTTCTGACTAACCTTTAAAATTGCTTCTAAAGAATTCCAATAACTTTCTCCAGGGTAAATATTTAACATCGGTTTAAGCACCTAATTGCGTTTAACTTCTAATTACTTATTAAAGTATGACAAATAATCTCCAGGAGACTTGAGTAAACCATAATCGTCATAAAAATATGGAAATGCTGATTTGAAGTTGGTCAAAAAATTCGTACACAAGGCCTCAATCGGTTTTCTAAGAAATGTGGGTGCACTGATAATTAGGAACCTATTAACGTATACCACAATTATTAGCCTTGTGAGCTCTGATCTTAAACAATTAAAGAACAATTAAACTACGCTTTATAAAACATGTAGTGCTGGAACACAATGACACCTACATATTTTATTCACTTATTAATCCAACATGAAACGATTCTATTGTACGGATTCATTCTGAACTTAAAACTAATTTGATTTTCTACTAATTATTAAATTGCACTTTATCATTTATTGTCAATTCCTATTCAACTTCAGTACTATGCTACTCAGTACCGAAATAGAAATGAGATATCTACCTAGTTAGCTAATTTACTTTACATGTTAATGAACCACTTAGCCGATTGTAGTATCTGTAGCAGGAGAACCACAAAGTGTAAGATAATATAAATGTAAGGACGATGAACTAAAAAATGTCATTGAGCTCGGTTCAGAAGCATTCTATTTGTTATTTCTTTCGAAAATACTTATTTTTACTCATTTCTGCCTTCAGAATTTAGCTTCTATCTTACATATAGATTAAGAAATTGATTTATGATAGTGCAGTGATAGTCATAAAAGGTAGTGTAGGTATAACCTGTAGAATTGAAAGGACAATAAAATCATTGAGTACATATAAATGCAACCTGTCACATTCACATTTGCAAATGGATGAGTTCAATTCAAAAAAACTAACCTCAACGAGCGGGTAGGTGATTTCCGTGTAAATGGCATCTGTCGTCGATTCTGTATAGTAGACACCATCAAAACTGAAAGTTTTCGGAGGGGCACTGGCATCTCCAGGATTCACTATGTTGCATTGACATGCAGAAGAGTCCATGAAAACCACACTCTGAAAATCAAACATTTCAATTAATAATTATTACGGATATAACCATTATTAAGGCTGACCCTGTATACACAAGAGTAGCAATGTAAAGGAGTTTTCAGAGCTAGAGTAATTACGCTTAATGACACAAAAGATGTTTACAGTAGTTTTCATTTTCCATTGTTTAAATATCATTATGTCATCTATTGGTTAGGAGGTCTGTAAGTCAAAGCGCGCTATTGTATTGTATTGTACCAATTAAAAAATTCATTTTCATTTTTCAGTAATTTACAATTTCAACCAAAAATGAAATTTTTCATAGTTGTCATATTATCTGGTGACTGCTGGTAGGATATGTTATTATAACTTTTCATAATTCATAACTGTCATGACCTCCACAATCAAGGATTTGTCGTCCGTCCGGTCTAAAAGTTTGAAACGGTTATTGGGTAACTTTTTACAAATAGTCCTTCAAACCAAAGGTCAAAATCAGTTCCTTGGATTTGACATACTTTTAGAGTTTTTTAAATGCATGTATTGTTTAGAAACATTTTATTGGAAACGTATTTTATATGACATTGATTTAACCTTCAAAAGACCAGCTCTAAATTGTGAATTAATTTCAGATGTTGCATTAAGACTCAACACTCAAGTATTTATCATCCTAAATATCTATACATACAGAGCTACCATCATAAGCTTTATGCATATTTCATATGAATCGATTGATTGTGTGCGTATATAGATATAGCGATCAGAAAATAGAAAGGTAAAGTAAAGAAAACTACAATTGTGCTGAGTGTTTAAATACAAAGCTGACTGTCCCGGCCTGTCCATCCCACCCTTCTATTTTGTAGTATTATACATTTCTCTATTTCATTGTGTAACTGTCCTGCAACGTGTTGTGAAGCATAAAAGCTTTCTATGATACCGGAAAGAATCGATGAGCCAACCTTCACAAACATACGATGACCTCACCATTGGCCATCATCACTTAACTATAACTACCCGCTTTCAATAAGGGCGGGTATTTTATTTAATATACCTATATATGTTGCTGTTCTAACTTACTTAGGTATTTATTTGTATATGTATATTAAAATTTAATTTTTCTTTTAATCATTGACAAAATGTCAATAATTTTCAAATTTATGTTATTCCAATTTTCAAAATATTAAGAAATTTTAGTTTTTTTAGAAAAGAAAATTTTCTGGGTTTTTGTACAGCAGCATTGGAATTCTGTGTTATAATTTGTTCCCAAAAGACTGCATGCATGCTCATGTATAAATGAATGTAAATTGGGGTTCGAAATAGAAATGATACAGATATTCATATTCTCCCTAACTTTCTGTTTTACATAACAAGTACATTCCAAGGAGAATAACGCTTTCGTTACTTTATGTTTTCCTACAACTTGGATACTACAACAAGAAATTAATAAGAATAGAAAAACTCTAGAAGAATAATTTAGTTAATATTTTGTGAACAGGAAAAATCATAAAAAAGTTTCTCAACTCTAGTATTTTGAATAAAAACTTTGTAGCAGGAGAAATTACCAAGTTAGGGAAACTTTGATTATTAGGAACTTTACCCATAATAATTTTACAATCATAACTAACTTTACGTAGGTGGTGTTTGATATTGGTAAAAGTAGTACTGTCAGTACGAAAAGTGTCAAGTAGGTGTATCAACTGCAAAAGTTTAGTTAATTTACATTTCGCATTTCCTCGAACACAATGACATTTCTGAGTAGCACTACTGGAAACCATTACCATACCGCCATGCTATGGCATGCTGACTAACGTAAAGGAAGTCAACCAAGGTATCAATATTGCATAAATAAATGTAGGTATTATCTTTGGTGAATCGCGGCTCTCGATTACAATTAGGAGCTGTTTAATAGGCAAAGCATAGAGCCTCTTTGGCTTACTTGCAAATACAGTTAACCAACACGGAACTTTTTCCATCACGTCACCCAGCATAATATCGTCACACCCAAACATAACGGCTTATTAATATGAAAGGACAATAGTCCCTCACGAAATGATATTACGGTAGTTTAGGAAAGGAACCGAACGAAAACCCGTTCTAAACATAAATACGTATACGCTGTACTAGAAAACCGTGCTTGCTTCGAAAATCCATTAGAGTATCCATTTCATGAAGCTTTAGTTCGGTTTATTAGAACACAGAGACTGCCTTTCCTTTGAATCGGTTGACTATCCACAAAAGGAATACTTTCCGACTTCCGTAACTATCGATGTTACTGTCCTACCTTTACCATTTCAATTGCAATAAACTTCCATCATATTCAGTTCGAGTCTTTCAAATGCACATGGCAGTATTGTTACACTGATAGCTAAGAAATTCCTATGTAGCAATTTTGTTACGGTAGGTCTAACCATTAAAACAATTATGGCTACCTACACATCAGCACACAAACCGAATTCATCGTAAATTAATGTCAACAAACAGCGAACAGTGTAAATCTATTATTGCAGTTTTGGAAAATATCAAACTTCATAAGATTTGCAGCTTAATATTAAAAAATAACTCTTTTACTTGCAAGTATAAATTATGTAAATGCAAAATCAACAACTCAAATTGTGCGATTATCGGATAACATTGCAGATAATGAGTAATAATATAATACAATAAATGGTAAAAATGTATGTTCTTGTGGATGAATTACTTTAAGCATTTTTAAAACATATTATCTGTATGATTAATAGTAGATTTAATCCAATTAGCAGCAATAAAATCAAATATCGATGAAATGACAAAAATGTATTTTTTAAGATAATTCTTTTCTATACATAAAATATGCATAAAATAATATTTTTTAGCCACAAACAATAATTATTAGTTTCCTATACAGATTTAGATATACTATTACTAATGTCTCCTGCAAAATTAAGTGAAGGTACAGCTTACAACTGTAAGTTACAACTTACAATCGGTAAGCTTATTCGATGATTCGATGGTAAATGCTAGAGACGATAATTCCACCAAAAATTGTGAAATTATCAATAGCCATTCGCACCGTGCCTTTGTTCGGGTTTCGGGTTGACAATGTGCGTTAGTGATGCATAGATAAGGATTAGTGGAACTCCTACGTAAAAAAACTGAATCGAGTCATTGACTTCTCTGGTGAAATATATTAAATATTTCTTTGGTATATTACCAATTACTGTTCGCTATAATCACAGGTTTACTCTTACCACTTATTGCTTTTCCACTTGCAACAAACTTCTTTTCATAATATATGTTTGTCAAACGCTTTCTCCGAGACGCTACACCAAGGAAAATTAGCGACTGAAGCAAGCAAGACTGGTAGACTGCACCAAGTAAATTTTTAATTTCCAGAGCTACTGAAATCAATTGCATTGCTTACATAGTGTCTATTGGGAACTAATTTGGTAACCTCGCCCCTATGATTAGTTGCAGATACTTTTTCATTAGTATAGCATAAGAAAATAATTGGTCTCCGTAAAACAATTATTTGTGTTTGTGATATTACTAAACGATAAAAGAGACTAGAAAACTTTCTTGTTACATTACTACATTACTAGGTTGCATATGCGTACCATAATTTTAATTGCCACTCTCGGAAGAGGAATCATTTTCAAGATCTGTAACAGTTTACTCAGCGACCAGCGAGTAATAAACAATTGATAGAAAGCTATGAAAATTACCTTAGAATGCAATTCCTTTTCCCGATTATTCATAGGGCGACAACGAACGACGACTCTCACTGATTCACACATCTTGATTTTCTTGTTATTATATCACAGTTATGAATACTTTTATTTCGATGCTTAAATGCAGTAGATATTTATGTAGTTTTGTTTATTAGTTGCATCCAACTTGGTTAGAATTTATGTATTAAAGTATTTAAGTTTGGAATTAAAGCACTTAGTCTTTCTCCATATCGGTGTCTTTGGAGTGTTAACAATTCAGGGTGAGAACGAAATATTTTGTATCGTGGCATGACATGTCTGTATAATATGGTGTCGATGAGAGGAAAATATTCCACGGAGATATGAAAGTGAATTTGTGAACATTTTTTGTCCCAAATTTTCTTTCCTTGTTACACACATGGTATCGATATTCGTTTACTCACCTGTGAAATAGAACATTTCCTTATAAATAATTTGCGAAGTAAGTATAGCTAAGTAGGTGTAGGTGCAGACCCAGCGCTACAAATTGCGTTTATATATGGACAACAATATTTCACTGTAATGTCTTCTTGACGTGATTCAGTTTACAATGAGTACAGTAACGTAAAATACAGGTCGTGTCACATTTTTGTACAATGTCAACCCACTTGAAAATTTCGAAGGATGGATACTGTCAAATCTATTCTATTTATTTGGAACATTTGGAGAAAATGGCATAAAACTGGAGTGCTCTTTTCGTTACTAGTGACAAAGTCAAACTAAATGCATTTGCTGATTCTGAGTGTGTCTATTTCTTTGGAGAAGGTGAAACTTTTATTTTCGACCACACCATAGCAGTACAGAAAGGTTTTTTGGGACGGTCAAGTCAGAAGTCTTCATTTGTTCTCAGAATGCGTATTTTTCTTTTATTATGTAGACTACTCCTATTTCTTTCAATAGTGGATGGCCTTTGCACTTGGTTCTTGGTTTTCATTCATGAATTTCCATAATAACGTTTCTATGTAGCTGATTGTTATGCTGGTAGGTCCAGAACAAGAGTAGGAGTATGAAAACTTCTTTTCCTTTGTTCGCCAAGCTAACGATAAGACTGGACATTGAGTTTTCTCCATTTAATGGATATAGTAGAAAACTGAAACTCTGAATTTATCGGATACCCATGATAATAGCAATGGAAAATTAGATGAAAGGTGATTTATTAGATGAAATGAAGGTGTAAGAAATTCCCCAAGGTGTTTTTCCGCTCACAATGAGAATATCGAGTGGTGGAATGTGAATAAGTTTCTTTTCATTAGACTTCGGTGGCAGGTGGTCTCCTCCTTTCCCTTTCACAAGAATCCAATGCTATTTCTTTAGATTACATTTACACATGTTTGTTATTTCATTACAAAGTAGATTCGCCTTGTGCTCTCTTCGGAAAGAAGAATAGACAGAAAAACAGGCCAATGCTAAATCAATAGTATTTCTTTATTAATTCTGCTTCTCTTCCCTTTCAGTCAAGTCCAATCCAATCAAATTGTATCTATATTGTCAAAAACATTAAATTATACATTGCTAAAATACAGTCGGAACTAACCAATTAATTAAGGTTACACAAAAATTCATTCATTCCGCATTTTATGTAAATATTTTTTGTGAAGGCGTAATGTGTGCATTTGTACTTGTGTACCTGGCCTACATTATACAGTTTCTCATCTTTAGAACCTTTCATGCAAATATTAATGAGGAACACTCATTACATGTTGGTCGCAAGCAAACAATTGTAATACCCCACCCGACTAATTTCTATACGCTGGTTTCGAAAGGGAAGGAATATGTCTGTCAAATTCAATATTTTTACGCGATACGGGTGTGCGGAATTAATATTTTCGAATTTTCATACTTGATACATTTCGGGGGAAATCAGTTTTAATCCTTGTATCGGGTATTTTTGAAAATTAACGAAATTATGGCATTTCTAGCTCATTTTGAAATGAAAAGAGACTGAGTTTAGTTGTAAAATGCATGAAATTCTTAAAAAATCAGAAAATTTTGGAAAACTGATCCACACAAATTACTCCCGAAATGTATCTGACAGACAAATTCCTTCTTTTTCGAAATCAGAATATGGAAGTTGGTCGGGGGGAAGCATCTCATGTATCTGCATGCGACCGACATGTGAAGAGTGTTCTTCGTAAGTGCATTCAGTTAAATGCTTTTAGATAGTATCATACCAATTTATCGCCCTCCCACGCAAAATCCAATAAATTGTTCGAGGAGCAACCGCAATTTCTATTGGAAATTGCAATATCGAAATTCTTTGTTCATGTCTGTATGAAAGACATTTCCAATGATACTGATAATCATTAAATTATCATTATCATAATCAACAAACATTTACTTAAGTACCACATGAACTGGATTCGAAATTGAAATCGCATAAACTTTAATTAAGTTTTGCTTAGTCTAAGAACTTTATTCAAAATGCGAAAAAATAATACTAAGGGGAGTAATGAGGTCTGATAAACCAAAACGATTATGAATATTCCAGATGTAATCCTATTTGGAATTCATGTAAAATGCTAGATGTGCATAGACAAAAATCTAGCCAAGAAGAACGTAAAGAACGAATTGTGTCTTGATTACGATAGAGAGTATGATTGATGATAGATGCAATTATGGATAGTAGCTATAAAGTATTTACCTTGTGTACCGGAACGATGAATTAGCACCTCATTATCTTTTGATCACAATAATTATTTATTATTTTGATTAGAAGTATAGAACTTTGGTTGAATTTACAAGTACAGATATTTATATAACCGCACAGCAGTTATTTTTATGTAGCAGCTACTCACTAGAAATATTGTGTCTTAAGAGTATGTTATGCAAAACTGACAGTTGCTGGACAGAAGGAATCGAATTGAATGCAAGTCCAGTCAACTCAAGTGGATGACTGAACTGAAATGTTTGTGCTATTGAATTATATTCCGTGTATATTGACTCAACACTGAACTGAACCCTTATGGGTATGCACTGTGGTACATACACATACTATTGGACAAAATCAACGAAGAGCACGCTTACTCGAACAAACCAGACGAGACATTTCTGTAAGAACATTACGTACACTATGGCAAATACAAACTTTATTCATTGCAAAACAAAGTAGCTAAATTGGCAAAAGAAAATACGAGGGTCTTCAATACGGTGGTAATATCTACCCAGAAAAAGCCACAAACACGTGCTGTAGTGGCGTAGGAAGGAATTGAAGTGGAAATACTTGAGCACAAATATAAATGTATTTGGTACCTTCAACTTTTCCCATAGTAAAAACCATTACTTTCTCCATTGTACTTTAGTACTGCATAGAGAACTTGAGCAGCGTGAATTGCATTGCATGAGATGTATATGTAAAGGTACATTCAAGTTAAAACATTGTATTGTGTAGCGACTTTAGGTGTAGTATCTGCTTTACATGGACTGTAGATTTAGCATGCATTGTCAAAAGACACGAAGGTTTAGTTTGAAGCACGCTCAATTGTGTGTGATGTACTGTAACTGTATCGTCTCTTCTAAGTTCAACCATAAATACTAATGGACTCTAGAACAGAACACTATGGGAATGTAAACCAATACAAACAATTCTATACGGAGAAAGCCAAACCGCAAATTGTAGCAATAGTTACATACGTTACATAGTACCATACAATGCTAGCAATAGTTTTCTATCCTTTACTGTCGTATCTGCCATCGTATACTATGGAGAAAGTAGAATACTTCTTATAGTTAATATTGTCACTTGATTGGTTAGCTTATGTAAATCGTATGAGCAAAAGCCTTTCCCAGCATTTAACAAATAAATACCATGATATATACTGTACAGTATGTACATTAAGTATACTGATACTACATTGAAAGTTGCATTGTATTGTGAGGTTGTCATTATCAATTGTCATTGCAAATATTTTAACATTTGTATTCGATCGTCTAACTATTATCCTTTTTTCCAAATAATGCCAATTGCACTTATTTCTGGTTACTGGTACTAATATTAGTTAATGCAGCATGTGATGTGACAATCTTTCGATACTTTTACCTTTATTTTTATCAGAATATCAATTTACTTAAAAAAGCGTAGTAACATTGTTTGTAAGCAACGTAGTATAGTAGTATGTTTCCTTGAATATTTGCAAACATTCTCATGGGTTTATTCAAGTATGTTGCCATTAATGCAAAGAAAATAATGTCGCTACTGCTGTATCTAGTGTTTATCTATTGACTTGGCATTGCAATTTGCGTTGACATTGACAATATTGTTTGCATTTTGCACTAACGTGGGTAAACTTGAATGCAAACTGCCTATTGCACCTGGTATACTTGAGATCACTTTTGAGATTAAACATTTTTCACTGTCAGGACAAGATACTTTTGACGTGAAGGGTTCCAAATTTATTTTACGTGGTAGATGACATTGTATTTATTGATTTGAAAGCGACAGATAATTAACTATACAGTGCAAGTGCATGATCGACATCATTAGTCCACTTTAAGATAGCTTGCCATTTAACTTAACTTCCTTTTGGGAAATCGATAAGTCGGACCTTTTTGTGAATTCAGGTACATGCTTTTATTTAATGTTAGGGCCAATACCTGAAGGCGATAAAGAAATTCAACTACGTACACTGTCTCTCTTGTCAATCACAGATGTATGGTGCACTAATAAATACATGCATGTAATGAATTTAACTAATTGCCTTGTTTTTACCTTTCGATGCTCTTAAGATAAATTCTCATTCAAAGTGTCCAAGATATTTATGGTATACAAGAAAATTGAATTGCGTTCCCTTTTTATGCAATATAAATCCTTCCTGGACAGTTTCATGTCATTCTGCTATTTTTCTTTAATATCATATGAAACTTGAAACTTACTGTATTTGTACCGTTGTACTACTATACCATACAAGACCAGAATACTTGAAAATGGAAATGACTTTTGTTTGAGGTAGTTTGGTATCCTGTGGTTGTGTAATGAGCATTAGGTACTACACCAAAAGCAAGGGTTATTTATATATAGTGACACAAAATGATTACCCAATATTTCTTACTTGACATAAACCCACATTCATGTCAAACTTAATAGACACTACAATCATAGAAAATCAAGGTGATAGGAATGTAGGTAAGCATTGATATTATTGGAAGTTTTTGTGGTACAGAGCTGTGTTGTGCTTTAACAGTGTGGACTATATAGATTTTCAAGTTTCAGGCAATACCAGAGGTATAATACAGTAAATAACATTTAATCACTATTTCTAAGTATACAGTATTCTAGTTTAAGTGTCTCTGTAAATATTTTGGTTTCGTATTTATACATTGACAATTAACGTACCTATATTTTATGTTTATTACCCGAGGGTAGCATTTTGGGAGTGCAGATTGTTGATTTAAATGTGCAAGCATTCTCTTAAATCTAATAAATTCCAATGCATTGTATAATTGAATGAAATTAGGTATGCACAACTTGAAAATAGACTTTATTCTTAAAGTTTTAACATTTATTTTTTATTTCTAATGATAAGCAAAAATTAGCTTAAAATAATATATGAACCAGATAAAATAATTTCTGAGGGAATAAATAATAATTTAATTAATTGCTTCAACAGATAGCAGAAATGTAAGGGTTTGGATATTTGGCATTTTTAAACATAGGCCGCATTTAACACATCAAGTGCACTGTGTTGTCTAGCGGCATCTGCTTTATCGAAAGGACCCTTCCAATGAATTCCGTACTGATCTAATGAATTTCTATTTTTATGATAAATCGTTTCGGCTTGTGTTTGAATCCAGTGTTTGTAAGGTCTGTTCGCTAAGACATGATCAAGTTCATTTAGATTTCTGATAAATATCCCTTTGAAAGATGACTGATCTGGATCACATTTAAGGCCATCGGCTTCACATCCATAATCCTGGAGAATTCCTCCAGGATTCAATTCTGTGCTCCGTAAAACAGCATCCGCAATGTTTTTAGCTTCTTCCAAATACTGCTTATCTCCAGTAGCTTTATTCAGTTGAACAAGAGCGCCTAAAATAACACCTTGATTATAAGTCCACATTATGCCTTCATTATTTTGGCAATTTTCGGTTAATCCGTCGTTAATAAGATTTTTTCCATTTATCATTCCAGATGATTTGAACCAAGTCCAAACTTCTTTTGCCAATTCCAAGTATATTTCGTCCCCGGGGATTTTATTGTGGACGGAAGCTGCTAATTTGATGAGAAGTTCATTTGTCACTGCATTTTTATACGTTTTCTCAGTTGTCCACCAAACTCCACCTTTGCAAACCTTATCTACATATTTCATAGCGTAATTCAAGTCGAATTCTGCCATATGTAAATATTTTTCGTCTCCTAAAAGTTCGTAAGCTTCTATCCAAGCTAAACCGTACCAAAGAGTATCGTCTACATATTTGTTTGTGAAGTTATGTTTTTTATTTTTTTCGTATAATCTTTCGATTGCGTATTTATACGTGGTTTTCTTTGTCAGTTTTATGTAGTTCATTACGGAAACAATAGCGTTTGCAGAATTCCACCAACCAGTAGTTTGAAATGTACCGTTTTCACTGAAAAATTGCATTAGTGCTGTTGCTGCTGCGTCGATGGGCGTGTCTGCATTTACCTTTGAACGAGCCCATGGTGTACAAAAGGGTAAAGTTGAATCCGGGTTGCTTCCACAGATTCTTACAGATCCCAATTTATTTTCGGAAGGATAATCAATATTAAATGCTTTAGTTTCGTTCAAAGTAGTTTTTCCCAGCATTCCTTCGTAATTAAGAAATCCACCATCGAAAGAACGCTCCAACCAAATGTCCATCGTAGTATTTGCATTTGTAATGCTTCCAAAAGCCATATTGTCGATGTCAGAAATATACAACACTAAATTCCAGTCCCGTAACATCGTATTCGATGCCATTCTTGGCTCTCTAAGAATTTCAGAAGTAGAATCACATTTGATATTACAGATGTAAACAGATTCACTATGAGAAATCACAACTGCGACAACAATAAATACAAACGTAAAACTTTGCGGTGAAAATAGTTCCATTTTCTGAAGAAACATGTTGGCAATGAAGTCTCTAAATGTAATACCAAACCTGATCTGAAGACTAAGACCCAATGTGTAGTTCTACTGATCAAACCAAATTGAAAAGAGCAAGTCATTTATGATTCCTAAAATTTACCTATGCAGTTATTGTACAACTGTAATTTGCGCACAATTTACTTAATAAAATGTATGCCAAGAATTACTGTAAATCTTATGGACTTGTGGGAGACAAACTTATTAGCTACCCTTACTCTTAATACTTGTTATAGTAATAAGTGTGCCGTTATACACATGTACTCCAAAGTATCCATGTAACATCGTAGTAGATAAAATCGTCCAGCATTTCAACTCGTATTGAGTTGTAAGAATTTAGAAGTTCCCAAGATAACTGAAAAGACCGGTTTTCATTACGATTACGAAGTATACAGTACAATCTTCAAAGAAGTAACTGAATTACTTTGCAGCCTGAATGTGCTAATAATAGATCACTTACGCTACAACCTGTACTAGGTATCCAAACTTGGTTTGTTTATTATGGCCTATTTTATTTGTACTTTTCCATTATAATGTAGTGTATAGTGTATTATACATCGTATTTGCCAGGAATTGATATGCATTTAAGTATTTCTTGGTACGAATAACCATGCAGGTAATATTTATAAGTATAAACTTAAACTACATGACTTATGGTGGCCTAATTATCACAACTCTGTACAACCCAATCATTAAGATTTATAATCCAAAGAGTAACCAACTGTAGTTTAATTGATCAAAATATCTACATTTTATTGGGGTAATGGGACAGTAGAGTATCTACTTTTTATCATTTTTTTTGCAGAAGGACAATAAAAAAGATCTGCGTTGAATTAAAATAGCTAAATTCACAAAAATTAAAAAATAAATTACTAAACTTTTTGTGTCCATATTTTTCGATTTGTAAATACCTAATTACAATTAAGGCTTGCAACTTGTGATAGCTTGACATACAATAACATTGTTACAACTGCTTAGAAATGATAAATATTTATTCATTAATTGTGAAGGGGCACATTTGGAATATAATATAAGCATTATTAATAGGCAGCTACGAATGCATCAAGAGCACTATGTTGTCTTGCAGCATCCGCTTTATCGTAGGGACCATTCCAATGCACTCCAAATTGATCAAGGCTGTTGCGATTACGTTGATAAAGAGCATCAGTTTGTGCAATAAGCCAACTCCTGTACGGCCTTCCTTCCAAAAATCTATCAAGCTCTCCTAAATTCCGTGCAAAAACTCCCTTAAAAGAAGGTCCGTCCCCTCCGCAATCTCCTCCTCCTTGTTCACACCTTAAAAAACAAATAAATTCGTAAAATTAGTAATTAACATTCACAGAGGATTTGAACTTTATCTAGTGAATTATAAAATGGGTATTATTTCGTGAACAGAAAATTAATTTATTGGTTTTCAACCCGGCATCATATAAAACTCCATTGGGATTAAGAACGCTACTTCTCAGAACGGCATCAGCAATCGCCCTAGCTTCACGAATGTATTCAGCATCTCCGGTAGCTTTGAAAAGCTCTACAAGACCACCAAGAATAACACCTTGGTTGTAGCTCCATGTAAAACCTCCATTATTGTTACAATTTGAATCAAGTCCATCATTTATCAGATTTTCTGAATTGAACATTCCACTGGCTCTAAACCAAACCCAGACTTCAATAGCCTGGTGAAGGTATTCTGTATCTCCGGGAATTCTATTATGGAGAGCTGCAGCTAATTTGATAAATAATTCATTAGGTATAGCATTTTTGTAGTCCATATCTGTTGTCCACCATAATCCTCCTCCGCAAACGTTATCTTTGTATCCGTAACAGTAATCTGCGTCAATTTTAGCCATGTTCAGGTACTTTTCGTCCCCTGTAACGTCGTAAGCGTCAACCCATGCAAGTCCCCACCAGAGAGTATCATCTATCGAAATAAAATGTTATCATTGAAAGAAAACTAGATTTTCTGCGAAAAAACTATAATTTTGTTGCCGATATTTAAAAAATAGAATTTGCATATAATTAATTGTAATTAAATCTCAGGTATTACGGGAGGAAGCTGCTTTTTTCAGAGGAATTTTTTTAAAGAAGTTGGTTATTCAATACTCACGAAATACAAAAATATTAGAACACTAGTTTTAATTTATAACTGAAATGAAATAATATGAACAATATTTACCAATATAGAAATTCGTAAAATCTCCGTCCTCCTTGTCCTTGTTCTTTTCATAGGTTGTATCTATGACGTAGCGATACTCATTTCTACCGGTGATTCTGATGTAGTCGATCATGGTTGTAAGGGCATTGGCAGCATTCCACCAGCCTGTGGTTTTCCATAATCCTCGATCATCGTAGAACTGCATAAGCGCTGTGGCTGCAGCGTCAACAGCCCTTTCAGAGTTTACTGTTGACCTTGCCCATCCAGTGCAGGCAATCTCTGGACGATCGTTTGCTTTTCCACAGGCCCTAATTGCCCCGATTCCTAAATGCTCAGGTTCACTTGGGTTATCAACGTTAAACATCATAGTTCTCCATCCACGGCTTCCTACAGGAATTATCGTGAATCCCAATCTACTTCCATCGTCCCAAGAAACTCCTCCATCAAAGGATCTGTCCATCCAAACTTCATCTCCAGGATCTCCGTTTTCGATTGCAGCAAAGGCCATGTCCTCCGAATCTTCTACAAACAATCGAATGTATCTTCCGAACAATTCCGACGTAACTGGCTGACGAGGATTTACTGCAAATTGTGGGTCTCGGCCATCGCAATGGATATTACACACTTCGGCTGACTGTATCCCAGATGAGATACTTACGATAATTAATAAATTAAATATTACTCTCATTGCAAATTTTCTTAACTAAATATTTTAAAGTCTGAAAAATGATTTTGTCCGCTTAAATCCCAAACCAGAATTGAAAATGTGAAGGATATTACTATATTACATGCATTACTATTTTTGCTTTCACACTCACACCCACTTAGATAAGAAGGATAAAGATACTCAATCAATTGGATAACACGGTTGTCTGCAATTTATAATTACATAGATAAATTCAAGGTATTGATAATCAATCATTCTTATATTACAACCAAATCATTCTGACTTCTGTGACATACCATTGCTAATTAATACATGAATAATTAATTTGAAAAGAATTAATGTGATATATTTTTTACTGCAAAGGAAATGCACAAAGTATTTGAAAAGAAGATTTTATGGACATTTTATGTAATAATTCCCAATGTGTTCGTTATAATATTAATGGTAACATTAACATGGCTATAATCAGTGACTTAAATTGATAGTATGCAAAGCAAGCACTTAGGTTAAGTACACTACTTGATATTATGTAATTTACAATCGTGTGTTAATAACACGATTAATAAAAATGCTATTTTCATTTCAGTAAGAGAAGCATTTAAATAACTTGTGATCAGATCAATATCAACATTTGTATGATAGTTATACAAATAGCAGGTATGTGAAATATTCCTTTGTGTTGCATATTTTGTTTAGTTTGGTATATTTATAATATTATAAGCGTTCACTTATAAGAAATACGGACACATGAAATATGAGGTACATGTGAGTTCAATTTTTAATCCAGGACAAAACTTACATGGAAAGGTATGCTATGCATGAATATGGCCTAGTTATCCAAAATGTATCTGTTATCTCCCTAAGAGTACATAGCATACATTATAGTTTAGGTGCAAACGCCCAATAGAAACTGTTATGTATTTGAAAATGAATGTACTTATACTATAGGCGTTACGACTTATGCATTCGAAAGCAAATTGTCCATTGCATTTTAAGAAAACGATTAAAATTAAACACTATGTTTGAATACTCTATTCTTCAGTTTTCATTTACTGTTTTGACAAATTACTAGGCAAGTTATACATACAATAGAAATCATTACGTTCTTGTAGACATAAAAAGAAAGGAGAACAAAGATATTTTTATTGCTACTTGCTGTGAACTGCACCGGAAGATTTTGTGATAAAATGCGTCTTTATACTTATGTATGCTGTATTTACAATATTACTGCTGTACTAACTATACTAATGATGGCTAGTCGTAATAATCATGAAAAATACATTTACAGTAGTAAAGGTAAGTAAAGGATGCAATATGCAAACCTATCACAGGTAAGTCTGGCTTTATGCAGTCATTTGTCTCAACAATACTAACTTACGCATTTTATTATTTTCCCACCATATCAATATCACTACGGATGTCGGGTTTTATCTGTGAATCATAGACATAACAGCGTGTGCCATATTACTACGAGCATAAAAACAAGTTTCCTATCCTAAGTATTCATTTCTCCGATTTTTATTTGGTACAACACAAATTAAATGCATTATAGTAAAACTCATATAGGTAAATAAAGCATGCTTAGACCAGCACTTGGAAATAGTTGCAATTATGTTATGCCTATATACACAACCATAACCAACAATGAGTCCGGCAAACGTAAACGTGTTAAATATCCCTGTAATAAAGTATACATTACCTATAACTGCTTTACAATTATCACAAATCATATAACTTTTATTTTATACTTGTAAAATCCTTTTAGATGACTATTAAATGTATTATTTCATATATTTATATGAATTTAATGTCTTTCCTTCGATGAAATGAATTTAAAGTTGTTACCTGACATTTACGATCGAGTATTACTATTATTATAAAACAATACCATTGTATTACATGCAGTGCCTTTAGCTAAATATACAGCTCTCAACAATGTATCTGTAAAACTGATTTAATTAATTGGAGCAATTGTAAACACGGCACACAAATATACTTTCTATGTAAACCAGCAAGTTCCTTAAAGGAAGACACTCCATTTCTAATCAAAAATAAACAGGACAGTGTAAGTCTGTCTGTTATTGCATATCTTTACATAGGTGCAGTACTCTGTACTCCTCTATGGTTATGAAAGTAGTCGACTAGTCAACAGTAAACAAAATAAGTAGAGATTTGTAATCAGACGATCGTCTGACATCAGATAGGGTTCAAACAATTCTGTCTAGAATTTCAGTACAAGTTTCGGTGCCCCTGTCTCTGAGTCTCGCTAAGCATCGTCATTTTCAAGTTTAAAATGCATTTTTCTAGGTTTTTGTATTGTCATTCGTAAGAAAATTAAATTCATTCAAGAATTATTACAAAAAAGCGTGTTTGTGTTGTGTCATCAATCTATCTTTGCAATGGCACAAGAACTGTGGTATATGACAACTCCTACTGGTTTAATGAAACTTTTTACAATCGTAAGACAAATTCCCACCAATCACCTATTTCATAATATCACAATATGTATTTTACAAGTAACAATTAATTAATTTACAGGCATTAGGAATAATTATTCTCGGAATCGGATGTCATGCTTATTTGGAATCCTTATGGACTGAAGTGTACGACATTCTAGCTCCGTTACGACCATATTTAGCACTATCGGGGACAACACTGGTTAGAATCGAATTAATATTTACTTAAAATAAGAGATAAAATAGTAATTATTATTAGATTCAAGATCAGAAATTAAAAGTGCTGTATTATTGACTATATTTTTAGCCGGATTTGACAGCAGAACGGTTTTTCGTTGGTGTTGCGATTTCTTTGTGTATTATATCTACTCTGTATCTTCTTGCTTACTCTTTGGACGACGATCTCGCTGGAGTTAAAGTTAACCGCATAATAGTAAGCCAGTTTATGACCTAGTGACACATACTGAAAATTTGTATTAGAGATAATATTAATTTCAAAGCAATTTATTCTGTACTACTTTATGTTTTTATTCTTTCAGGATACAATTTACCACATGGTTGGAGGAATCCTTCAAGTAGTTGCAGGTTCTTTACTTATCTACTCTGCATGTGCTATTGAAGCATTCATTGAAGAAAGCAACAAGGAATTGTACTATATTCCAGGAGCTATAGTTATGCCACCAACGAGATTGCAGTTAATTGAAGAGAAAATCTCTGCAGGAGTAAGTAAAAAATTCTGACAATTAAGGTAAAACAATAAATATAGCTACGAAAGACATAGAACTCATATGGTGATATTAATTTCAAACAGATATTGGGAATCATAAACGGATTTCTATACTGGATAATAGCAGCCCTTGTTGCCAGTAGAGGAAGATTACATTGCAGAGTGGAATTTTAATTATGTGAAATGTCTTCAACGAATTGCATGAGTTCTAATATGTAATTATCATCATAGTTAATTTGACTCATTTGAACGTTCGTAGTTTGTGTTTTGTAAAGATGGTGAAGTTTTCAACAGTATTATTGATTATATGCATTTATATTATGTAAAATAATTTGTATTGAATATGACATACTCGTAACTTATATTTATATTGTGTTAAGTAGTAAACTTGTGAAATGGTGTGTTTGAGTGAGTGTATTTATTTGAAAATAGACCCATTACGTAAATTAATAATAAATACCTAGTCCCTTAAAAAGCAGTAATAAAAAGTAATTTCATAATTAAGGATTAGTAGAATACTCCAGACAAAATCCGGAATTTTGAGTATCTCCGGCTAAAAGTGTAACAACATCACAAATGCATTTTTCATCCGAAGTCCAATTACAGTCTAGAAAGTTTTCCCTGCTCATTGAAGTACAATTAAGGAAATCCTCTGCTGGAGCTTGAAATGACTTCGGTTGACTTGATCCTTCGTTTTCATCGAAATTTACAAGTAGAAGGTAGGGCTTGGGTAAATCTGCAAGAAAAAGACATTTACGTTGTAACATTCTTGAAAAATTGGGCAAACAGAATTTGGAAATGAAAAGTTACTTTTTATTTCAGCAAAATCGCATCCACACTGTTTATTATCCCCGTAGAGTTGTATGTAGTCATTGTTGCAGTTATCAACTCTTAAAAGGGTAGCATCTTCGGTTTGTTGATCAGGATTGCCAGAAATAAAAAATGAATTGCCTGAGCATGGCTTCCACTGCAAAACGAATTCCCGTTAGCATCACTTTGTTCATGAAGAAATGTAATAGCCATTCTGTAATTGAATTTGAATTAGTATTTAAGATGCTAAGATTATTTAATAAGGGCACGTTTATAGATCTCGTGGAGGCGCTCGGCTTGATGCACACAGAGTAATGCTGATTGTTCAGTTGCTGCTGCTGGAAATTAAAACTGCGCACCTGTCCCTCTGTCGACTGAAAAGACTGTAAACAGTGTTCTTGTACTGTGAATATTGAATAAAGAGGAAATGAGGTTGTGTTTTCACCATTTCTTTAAGACTATTTTAAGTTTGCCATTAATATTCACATTGCATTAGTAAATAAATTACCTCTTCTTCGAGAATTGCACCCGATTTGATACACTTTTATGTCATAACTAGCTAAATTTGTTACTACTGATTTTGATTGAAAGGATAAAGTAATTTTTTCCGAATCTCCATACGTCAGATACACTGTAAAAAGAAAATATCATATTAAGAAGCACTGAAAATAGTAAATAGGTTTGAAACTAATTTATCTCGATAGAAAGACAAAAATTACTGTGTTCTCCAGTTAAGTTGCCGCAAACACTCAAATCATTACGTAAGGTAGACGAGCCCGAAATGGTAAGCGACTCATTATTACAAGCTCCAGAATCCTCAGGATTTGCAATCTGGAATTCTTTAAAATCCAGACGAAGTTGGCAAATATCTCGAAGCTAAAGTAAATAATTTATATTTTTCAAAAAGTGCATTATTTTTTGAATACTTAATTTTATTGTAGATGAATATTTCCAGATTACTTAAAAAATTCAAACCTTAGGGAAAACGAACCGGCAAGTTTGCTGGCGACTTGAAGGACTCTTCAGTGTGGTTTTATTTTCTCGAATAATATATTCAGATTCACCAATGTTACACTGCCTTGTATCTGAAAAAATTATTCGCAAAACAAATATTCCCAATGATATCACAGATTGTAAAATGACTTTGCCGCATATGTATTGAGACTAAAATTGTCTTTTTCATACATTTTAATGCTAATTAGATAAAATTGTGAATCTTACAGTTGCAGCAGCATCCAAAACCTTGAGCACAAGTTCCTAGGCTCTTTCCTCTTTTGTATTTACACTCTGTTCTGTAAATATTTCGTTTAATAGAAATTAATTATTTCGTACTGTAACAGCCAGAGGTGTTACAATTTTAATATAGTTGATTATAAATTGTTGCATATTTTAAGTACAGTAAATTCAAGCAGAGAATGCACAATCGACAAATAATGTAAAAACACTAATTGTGAGACTTACGGTGTTGTGCAGACACCTTCACCGGATGGTGTCGAGCATCCTTCATTAGGGAACTTGATTATGCTGAAATAATTGAAAACTACAAAAAACAGATTAATCAGAACACACAAAAATTACACTACCTACTTTCTTACTTTTTGTGCTTTATTTATGCGCATAAAATTAGTAACAATGAGAATAAAATACAGTGTTACTGTTTAGTTAGAAATAGAAACACAATAATAAGACACTAAAAATAAAGTATGCATGAATAAGTACTAACATTTAGATGCCCGACTGCTTCCTTGTCTCAAATCTTGATTTTCATTAGCCGAAGTTAAACCGTCAGCTCCTTCATTTAAATCCTTGTTTAATTTCCCGTTACACAAACCAATACTAAATATAGCCGCAACAATACATACAAAAATTCTTTCAAACTGGTATTTAATTTTCATTATTAATTTGCAGATAATGCTAATGCAAATCAGACTGTATTTTGAAAATTAATTTCTATTTCAATTTAAAACTTAGGATATCCCAAAAAATAAGAAACATCGAAACTAAATCTTAATTGCGACAAATAATATGCCTCGGAATAACTGTATGAATCACTAATGATTTCATACAAAGGATCTTCCACTTACTTTTATATTATCTGCAGAAAAACTTTTCTTTATTCCGCACTTTCGTGCTTTTTGTGCCATTTCAAGTGTGAAATGTCAAACACACTATTCTTATTTGCTCGCATTGAGCTGCTAACATAAGTTTAAAAAGAGTTAAAGCATCCTATTTTTAAATATTTTGATTCTGTACTATACCTAATGCTGATAAATATACGATGCTGTTTATAATAATTTTCAGTACGACCGAATAAACAGGACACCAATGTCATTTTCATACCGATAAACAGCGAAAGGAATTTCTAGGATTTACCTCTTAGAAATATCTCTACATTACATTGCATGCATGTAATGCATGAATTAGAATAATGTAGAATATTAAACTGCAAAATTAAGTATAACTAGACCTACAAATCCATTTTACAGTGAAAATATTAATTTTATTGTAGATATTTGAGACAGTTGAAGATAACAGTAAAAACTTTACTTTTTAAGTTAATTTACTTTCCCGACGAGGTTAAGTTAACAACTATTGTCACCTTTTAATGACACACTAAAGAGTAAGCCTACTAAATGCAGGAATTACACGACATAACTGTGTATAGTGTAAATTCAGATAGAAAACTACGTACTACAAGTTAAAAAGTTTACATACTACTCTTTATAGAGTAGAACATAGTTGCATTTATTAGGATGTGATTTTATTTGCATGTCTTGAAAAGATTTACATATTGTTAGTTGAAACCAAAATTCTCAGAGATATCAATGACATTATATAAAAAGAAGTTTATATACAAGCATACAGCTTTAAGTTCTTGTTGCAATCTGCATATTGAAGTTTTATGTTAAATAGGACATATCCAGAATTTTTGAGCACCTACTTATAGAACATGCAACTGAACAAGCAGCATAAATACATCATAAAAGGCATTATATGTTAAAAGTAGGAATAGGAAATGGTTTTGAATTTCTTGTTTGTCGTATCTTTGTAGTAAACTGATAATGTTTTTAATGAGATATTAAATTGTATAACTCGCTTTTAAGGTTTCCTTCATTTCACAAGAAATTTATGGCTGTTGAACACGTACTTACTTCAGACAATTCGCACTTCTCTGAACAGCACTTTAGTTCACTTAGCAAGAACATTATTTGCATACAGTACATATATAGTCACCAGAGCATAAGAAAGAAGATAAAACTAGGGAAGGAAATTCCAGTTCCGAAGACAATATCATCGGCTCGTGTTGAATGCTCAGTATTCACTGTTTACCTGACATGGAAATGTACTAATAGCCTAGATACACTGAATTCCATCCGATTCACTTAGTTAAGTGCTTTAAGCATACCTATTTAAAAATTAATTACACCTTATCCATTGTACATTATATTTTTTGTCACAGTTTTCATCTAACACGGTTTCTTTTACACAAGTACCAAACCAGACTCATTTATATAATCTTAATTCCTCTAACCTACATTTCCATTACTTTTCCTGCGAATCGAATCTTTAAAAATGTAATGTGCCGTAACATGTCAATAAAAAACCTCGACTCGAGTCGCCATGCATTAAACAATACTATCTTACATCATTAAGGTATAAACCATCATATTCATAATGAATGGGAGCTCAAAGTAAATCTAGATTGCTAAATTAGATGTTATTATCTCCTACGTACAATTATACGTTATAGAAGTTAGAACTTAAGCCTCTATTAACATTATACAATGCAGTAGTGTTATGAACGTTGCGTTATGAATGACTAATGATATAATCACATACCGGCATTTACGTAGCAGGTTCAACTTTAACTTGCCTTCTCATCAGTACTCTAGTCAACTCAGTGCACCTCACGTCAGTGTCAAGGCAAATAAAAATGTTCGATGTCATTTCCTTCCTTTGTTTCTAACAATTAGTTCACCTGTGATGTTTATGTACTTATAGGTGTAAACAACTATGCTAAACACTGCAAAGCACATTAAGTATACTGTCTGTGATATACTTCCACCGATTAGCCACAGACACTCAGTTAGTTAAGGGCAAGGTGCAATAAGCTCGTTATAACACATTTTTCAATGTTTGCTATCACAATATCATAAACTGTGTATATCTATTTTAAATAAGATCTCAGTTTATTTTAAGCTAACGAGCATTTTAGATATAACTTTACTTTTATGTTTACTAATCCAGACATGGTTATTATTAGGCGTACAAATTACTGTAAGATTGTTCTTTTCTAGGTATGTCTTCTACATCCATGTAACATTTAAAAAATCCTTATTGGTCTACAGTCTCCGATAAATTATAAATTATTGGTATAAATTATAACTATGAATTTACAGTAAATTTTATGCTTACAGCTTCATCTTTGCATCTGCCATAATAGCAATGCATGTATTTTGAGAAAAATGAAAATCAGCAAAATGGCTTAGAAGTGCATTCCCAGAGTGAATACTGAAATTAAAGTAGATCAAAGAGCAGCAGAAAGAAAATATGCTTTTGGAATGTTAAAAAGATAGTTGAATGGAATATTTTTGTGATTTATTAGTAGTTCTAAGTGTGCAATTGAGTTTGAAAAATAATTGTTTGACATTAGTAGGAGAATTGCGATTAAAAATAGAATTAATGGCTGTAAATAGTAGAGCACCTAGTTAGGATTCGTAAATAATGGTTTGTGAATTGTTTTCGAGCATTTTTAGTTATGTTTGTATGGGGGTATGTTTGATCTACTTTGCAATTAGTTTGTCACATTATAATTGACTACCATATCCATATCCGAATCGCATTTATCAGTTAATTGTGAAACTGACGTTAAAAGCAGATCAATGTACAAGTGGTGAAATAAATAATTTAAAGTGAGTCAGTGGAGTAGTTAAAGATAAAAATTAACGCTTTTATTACGAGAACTAATGAAGGTGTGAATGAATTCTGTTAAATAAGACAACATTATTAGAAGAACAAGGCCAATATAAGTAGATTCCCTGGTTTGCTGTGGTGGCTTTGGGTCCGGCTATAGCGGAAGGGAATATTATGTATGTTGCCGTAATCCAATCCAAAGGGATTAGTGCAATATAATACACACGTACGCATTCAAAGTCAAAACCAAGTTATATCTGTAGTTAAACTTAAGACAATTATGTGTAACATAAGTTGTTTCTAAATATTACACAGGTATGCGATATTCCTTCAATGCTTGAACTTCACGTATCTCTATTGAATATAATGATAATTAATTGCAATACACATTTTCTTATAGTGCATTAGTCCGTAGTAGAATAATAGTATGGTTTAACTATGAGAGGAAGGATACAGTATACAATGGAGCGTATAAAATGAATAAAGATGTTTTTAATGTCATGAGAAGGTATGCAGTCTAGTGCAGCAGTTTGTAAGTAAATAGTAAAACACTACTAGTTACATACTCCCCTTAGCTTAACTTTACAAATGTAATAAATAAATGATATACACAGTTCGCAATGTGCTACTAGTGTGTCAGTCAAACAAACATCGTTCACTGTGGAACAACAAGTTACAACAGACACCAAGACAAGACAAGAAAGTGCACTAGATTCTAGTTTAAACAAATAGGTTTAATAAGACAGCAGTGCTTGCAAAAAGTGTAAATATTAGTTTTACATGTTACAGCTAAAATGCCAAAGTTTAAAGTGTTTTCTTCAAGTAATTGCAGACTGAGTTTACTTCTTGGCTTTATTTGTGTTTGGCTCAATGTCTATTGTAAAAGTGGGGCTGCGGAGCCCAGAAGAATGCCTTTTGGATTTGACCTATCTGGTCCTAATGATAAGGAAAAATTAGAACGGTAAGGTTTTTAGGCTATTCATTCAATTTCACTAGTTTTCAGTAAAGTAGTCATATAAGTGAATATTAGGTACAATTTTGTTAAGTGCTTTATTTAAAATTTCCATTTCAGGGGAGGACTGTTTTCCGACGGTCTGGACCTGGATTTTGCCAAAGTGTTCCAAGAAGTAAGATTTGCATTTAACCTATTTATTTTCTTTTGATTTTTTGCAGGTTTAATTTTTCTCAGTTCCTGCTTCCTTGAATCTTGAAAATCTGTAGGATAACCTGACATATTTCTTTGTTTTGCAATTAATTATATATGGATTTTCCTTGTCTTTATGGATTGAGTTTTAATTATGATGGTAATATGTGATATGTAATTGGGAGGTGGGAAAAATGTCACGTTTGTATGGTTTTACAGTAAATTATAAGGAAAATGCGTGTAATGTTCATACGGATGAATTATGTAATACAATTTCTCTGAAAATCTTTACGAGATACAAGGAAGTGGGTTTGGAACCCGTTAGGAGGAAATTGATTGGTTAATAAGGATTTCATTGACTGAGATTAATGTCTTTTGTAATAGGATGACGCTGACGGGAGCAACCGTAAGGATTCACTAGTCACTCCTCAAAAGAAAATTGCTCTCTTAGAAAGAAAGGTAAAGAAGATTATGTTTTATTAGCAAAACTTAATTACATGGTGAACGCAAACTGTACAAAGAGAGATTATGTTTTAGACTACATTGCAAACATTGCAGTAGCTGGGATCATGACATGACCGTGTAACATGTCTTATTCCTTAAAAACTTGTTCAAAGATGATAACAACTTAGTCTAGGTTAGATAACTACATTATCATGCCCTTTCGGATTTCTTAGCAATACAATTTAATGGCATTACATGATAGATTGAATGAATTACCCTTATAAATTCAATTATTTGTTTTGCTACGCAATTCATTAGCCTCGGGTATCTAGTAATATGTAGTAAAGGTAAAGACATTTTCAATTATTCTTATGGCAAGATAAGTAAGTTGTTTTACAATCTGTGTTTTATGTTTGGCTACTGTATATTGGAATGTAATTTCTAGTAAGGGCGTTCTAAAATGTTTTTTAGATAGTTTACTTAATTTGAGTGACTATAATTATACAGATGACATTGTAAATTGTAATAAGTACTCAATGATTTCGAATCGAAAAATGAAACCGTTACTTATACTCCTTAAACCTACTTATTAGGGAAATATGTTTGTTTTTTAAACTGAATTACTTTTTTCTTTATATCCTTGAGAAATATTTGGCAGTGTGTGTAAGAAATGACTATACTTGTTTCAGGTATCAGAGATGGAAGTTCAATTGATGACCATGTATAGAAATATAGAAATTCTGCAGCAAAACACTCAAGTAATTTCTAAGGGGTTTAACATTTTATCAGGGAGAGTGAATGATTTCACGAAAGAGCAAGAAAAGAGATTAGAGAAACTACAAGGAAGTCATGCTGTGCTTGCTGATAAAATTGATTCAGTAAAAAAGGTTGGTAATGAAATTATTGGGATTTTATGCTGTGTGAGATTAACTACTTGTATTTATGATGACGATATTCGGAAATGCTTTACATGCATTTGTACAATTAAATGAGCAAAATAACAATGCTTACTAAAGGGTGAAATATATGTTTTCAGGATGCTAATCTTAGCCTTACAGAACATGCCATAAAGAATTCACAGGAGATAGAGGCACTGAAAGCAAAGGATAGAGAACTCTTCGAAGTGAGTCATAAACTTGATTTTTTGGATTTTTTGTGCATGTATCGCATTAATTACTACTACAGAAGATATTGGTCATTTGTGTAATATACTTCAATCTTATTTTGTCTTGTTGCCTAACTTTATAAGAATGTAGTAATTACACTGTATAAATTATTTTCTATATCTTGATTAATTTCTAGTATATGTTTAACAGATTTTACAATAATTTTGTAGGTACAGGCAATATAAAATATTATGCAACTGCTCATATGGAATTTGTTGTTAAAATTTTAGAGCCAGTTGTCAAATAATCATATAGCATCAGATTTGAAGAATATGCGAGATTACGTTGACAATTGGTCAAAGAAGGCGGATAATGAGACGGGAACAATGGCGGAAATGATAAAGACGCTGGCAGAAATATCCCAAGCGGAGAAAAACAAGGTGAAGAACTTGACAGAGTATTGTGTGACAGAAGTGAGCCGTATTGAAGACACAATCAGACAGCATCAAGTGGATGAAACCAGTTTAAAGGAAGTTATGATGCTGAAGATAAGGAGTTTACAGCAGGTGCAATAAATGGAATTTAGTAAATGTATTACTATTGTTGTATGCAGAATTAATGTATTGGCTGGTCGTGCTAAATCAAGTTAAAACTCACTTGCTTACTTAGTATGCTATTCTTTAGGAAAACAATGCACTGCGCGAATTCTTAGAGGAAGTGTAATTATAAATAGGTTGTGGTGATATTTCTTTTGCCCCTTGTGTTGGTTTCTTAGTGGTGCTGCTTTAATTCAAGCTTTGTTCTGCACTTTTCCACTGAATCACAATGGAAATCTTTTAAGAGGGAATAATTGGTATCATTTATTATGTACAGTGAGCCGTAAACTTGAGAAAGAAAGACTGCTTGCCAACTTTTGTCGGCTTGCCTTGTACCATGCTTACCTATGTCTTTACACTGTATAAATTATGATTAATTACTGTTTCCGCAATTATTCTATAATTATTCTTATGATATTTTATGCGTTATATAAAAAGATGAGTGCGTCTGATTGAGTTTACTATTTAACTAGTCCACGCATTTTTAGTAGAGTTATCATTGTTTATTATCGTCAATCTTGCTTATTTATCAGAGTATAGAATAGTGGTGGTTTATGTATTGTATAACAGTTAAGACAGCGGAATATTTTCATTAAAAACAACCATAAAATTTCTTGAAACACGATTTGTGTGGTTTTGCAATAGGGTTTCCAAGAACAAGCTGTTAAGCAGTCAAATGAAACTGATTTGATGAAGACTAAATTGAAGAATTTGTCTGCATTTTACGAAACTCAATTGAAAAGACTTGATGAAGGAATATTAGAGCAAAATATGGCTCATAATCTAGCTCATGAAAATATCATGGAAAAAATGGAAGAAATTACCAAAATTCACAATGTTACCGAGATTGAGAAAATGTTTAAGAAAATTAATTCAATGGAAACTAATATCACGCAACTGTTCAAAGCCAATAAATACATGACGGAGCACCAAGGCCAACTTGAATTAACAGATGTGTCCATTTCGGACAAAATCGCTGATTTATTGGCCGTAAGTCAAGATCATTAATTCTAAACAGTGCTAATGATCCTTATTTAGAAACTTCATTTTTTGGTTTAAAAACTACTACTATAATGTAATAATGAATGCGTTATTTGACTTTCAGAAATACAAAAAGGACAATCAAACGACTGCCAAAGAACTGTTATCCACCAAAAATGAAATCAAGCGCATAGAACATGATTTGCAAACAGCAGCAACTAAATTAGGAAAATTCGAAGACAAATTTAAGGAACACGATGTGGTAAGCAACAATGCAAAAAAGTTGACATAAATAGGTAACATACGGTATATCGACCACAGGCATTTTATTTTTTATAAATATTACAAATGAAACTTAATTAGAAGGCTAAAAATATGGAAACAACAACTACATCAGCTCCTACACCGTCTAAAGGGGAAATGGAAGAAATAAGGGATCGCATGGTGACATTTGAAGAAAACGTGGCTCAACTCTGGAGAAGCCACAAGAAAATCTCCGACCAGCACGAAACGCATTCAGCACTTGTAACTAATTTGGAAGCTGTAAGACTAAAGTTATAGTTATTCTAACTGAAAATTATAATTATTTTAAAACTTATTTCGTTTTCAGGTAGTAAAACTCGGATCCTAGAAATTAAGTACATATGTCAGTTTATCATGTACTAATACATTAATGCTCGTTTTTCTCTGTAGACTCATAGGGCCGACAATGATAATACAACAGTACGTCTAATGGAAGTCAAAATTGCAACAAAAATGTTGAGTGAAATCGTGCGGAATGTTACAAGAGACTTCGCAGAATTTGACAAAGAATTTGAAGACTCTAAAAAGGTAGTTTTTGCAAACACAAGTTTGTAAACACAATAATTAAAACTTTACTTAAATCTTTTAATTTTATTTTCAAGGCTTCAACTACCAAATGGAGCATTCACAATGCAGATATCAATCACCTAAAGGATCAAATGAAGACATCAGAAGAAAATATTAGAGAACTTTCTGATAAAAATAAGAATCTTACGAATGCACAAGATTTGTTTTTGATTAAACTACTGGAAATTGATGATGTAAGTTAAGATTTGGGCTGTAGTTCCATTTCATTCCATTATAATAAGCAATATGGACGTATGGATGGCTAAATCATACAATTCGTTTCAGATACAAGAAAAGTTTAACCAAACATTAGAAAATAGCAAGAATCAACAGAGCTCGAGTGAGACTTCTAATAATATTGATGAAATCACTACGGAATTTTCTAGTGTACAAGAGCGTGTGAATAAAGTTGTTCAGCAATTTGAATTTATCGACGTAAATATTTTAATATCTAAAATCAGATCACTGCAGTTCCCACTATATGGCAATTTTGGTCTAATTAATTAATTTTGTATTTATAGGCAGAACAAATGAAAACTAGAGAAGAACTACTGAATATTAAAGATCGATTGGTAGTAACCGAAGGCAGCATAAAAGATCTTTGGAAATCTACGAAAAGTTTACTAATACGACAGGAGGAAATGACTGATAATATTGAGAATGTTCTTCTTGTAAGCTTTATATTGGCCTGTTCAAGAAAATTCTTTCTTCACTATTTCGTATTTTTCGTTTTATATGTATGAGTAAATTCTATAAAAAGACTACAATATTTCTTTCAGATTCATAAAAGCGACAATAAAAATGTTAGCACAGACATTTTTAATTCTAAAATTGAAATGTCGAATTTGACAAGGAGTTTGAAACTTTTTAACAGGAGAATTGTGAATATTGAAAAGAAGTTAAACTTAGAAATCCCAGCAGTAAGTCTTAAATTCGATTATTACACTATGCTAATTGGGATATGGTCTTACTCCTATTAAAATATTGTTATTGTAGCCTCAACCAGAAGAAGACCATATAATTTCAAAAAACACAACATACGATCCAACAGATCTTGAAATTTTAAACACAAAAATAAGAAATCATCAAAATGACATTTCAGAGTTATGGAAGAGTTCAGAAATTCTATCGTTTCAGCAGCAGAGATTTAATGAAAGACTGAAGGGCTTACAATGGGTAAATAGAATACAAAAAATACATGAAATCTGCTTTATTACAATGAAATATTAATTCCAAATAATACTTTTATTAACTCTAGGTGCACAACAATGACAGCCACCTTGCAACAACGGAGTTAATGAAAACAAAGTTTGAGACTCAAAATTTGTTTCAACTTTTTGGTAATATGTCGCAGCGGATGAGTGGAATAGAGAAGGTAGTTGTCGATCATGGCTATTTGGTACGCTGATCCATCCTATTCTGAAATTCTGAATGGGTTTTCATGAAAATATTTGACTTGTATCTCTTTTCAGCTTGTAGGACCACCGCACGAGTCAAGAACTGTTGATTTCGAAATAAAAAATTGGAAAGCAGCTAAAATCAAAGGTCTTAAGAATCAGCATGTAGTTTTCGAAGCTGGGAAACTCATTGGAGCTGATAGCACTTGGAAAACTTTTGTAGAATTAAGTGGATCTCACTTATCTCTTTACAATAGTTTGGTCAAGGCACATTTCCCCGTATATAATGAATATGCTGTTGATATTCTGGATACAGACGGACGAACTTTTGCTTCATGTAAGTAATTTTATTAATTTTCTTATCTATTTTCAAAAACTTTGAAGCAATAAATCTACTTATTAAGTATTCAAATTTTTCGTATTTTATTTTACAGACGGTCCGGATTTACATCTGTACAATGTAAATGAAAAAATCGGATGGTCAGAGTTAATTTCATTAGCAGTAATTGATAATCCAAAGAATCGGTTGGTTACTCACGACGTACTGAAATTAAGACTAAAAATGAAAATCTATGGTAAACCGACGCCAGATGAAAACGAGGTATTTACAATAACAATTATTCTTAATAAAATTGCTTGCAGATCAAAAGATTAACGAAAGATTAACCGAAACTTTCATTTTAGCCCATGCCTGTCGAAAAGCAATTAATCCATTGGGACGTTCGTAATATTTTGCAAAAAATAACAACTCAAGTTCCAGATCAACATGCATTCCTCGACATGAACATTACAAAAGCTTTTCAAGCAGGGCACTATTGGGGAGGGAGTTCTAAATGGAAATCTTCTTTACTTATGAGGGAAATAAATCATCAGAAATACCTTGGACTGAATATGGAACTTACCGAAGTGGAACAAGACTGGAAGGAATTGGTAGCTTCATACAATGTTACTATGTTAGATTCCCATGGGAAAGTAGTCAAAGAATTTGGTAAGTGAACAAATAGTTTATCTGTAGGTTACAATCCTTACCCTTGACAAAAGTTCATTGTTCACAAGAAAGTATTTTATTTATTTTACTATCAGCAATTGCATCGAATGATTTCAAACAAGTGTCGGCACGTCACTCTTACTTCATGCTGATAAAAGAATTGCAAGATGTGCTTCGAAAATCAGGAGATATGCTAACGTTTAGGATATACTTCGATCTCCAAGCCAAGAAGAATCTGTACGATGTTGAAGTGATAAGATAAATGAAGATAGAGGAGAGAAAATCCATTGAAAACAAATCCCTTCAAAGATTCTAACTTATTATGTGCTATAGGTATTTACTTTGTGTGTCAAATGTCCAACCAAAAAGGATAGGACGAACAGTTGTTTTCTTGTTGAAAGTTTTGCCTGAAACAGTTCAAAATGCTCAAAATATTGCATTGTTAATTTCAAGGGTTGCTACCTTAAATGATTGATGATTGTTTAGTATAACTGTGTCTCTATCTTGTTTACAAGAGATAGAGATAGTATCACAAGTAACTATATTACCTACTATTTATACTCTATATGTAAATGACATGACTTTATTATGTATTTGACTGACTGAAATAATCCTCTACGTATTTCTGATGTAAATATTGGTTTTTGGTGACGAAAATAGTTTAACTCTATAGGCAGTGTTTATTATATGAAAAGGGACTATTTTTATACAAAGGGACATGGACAGTTAGTATTATCTTGGTTTAATAATACATTTTAGTAGGTTATAGGTGCACTTGACTCTTTTATATGCAGTTTACAGTAATGTTCTAATTGACTGGACTGTTTTCATGGTTTGACATATAAATATCCCTTATATCATACTGAAGAATAGTTTTACAGAAGAAATGCAGTAGTAGGTACGCTTGTAAATTGCTAACAAGGTTGAAACGTTGAAATACTCCAATTAAGAAAGACCCAAGTGATATTATTTTATTTACATTGAATACATAAGAGTATACTAATTTAACAATGTAACACATGTACAGTAAATCAAATAAGATTTTCATACAATCAAGTATTTATTTATTTAGCTGATGCAAACTTCGCGAGTACAATAAAAGAATTAAAATAATTTTTTACCGAATCTTATTTTTTCATCATAACATTTCCATTTTAAGTTCAAAGCACTAATTGGGCCAAATCTGTTAAAAAAATCTGCATTTTGTGTCGAGGATTACAAAAAAGGCCAATAAAGCACATTAGTATTCTAACTATGTAACCATCTTTAAAGTTAAAGTTATTGAATTAAGGACAAGTGAGAAAGTTTCCTAATTGTAAGTGATTATCCTAATTATAATTACGTTAATGAAGGAATCTTCCTTGTACACATTTTTTGTTTACAAAATAGTGACTCATGGAAAATAATGCATAAGTTAAAAAATTACCGGTGATATAAAATATAACTTAATTTTTAATTGTTCGACTGTGTGTGTGTTTTACCTTGTTGTGTCAAGACAGTTGACTCATCCTCAGAATTTTACACAATTAAGCCTTTCACCGTACACTGCAAGATGTTGCATCTCAATTAGCCGGATTCTATGACTAATCCTACGTAGAATTACAATCTATGGAATTGTTATTGTTTCAGTGCATTTCTATCATATCACGCTTGCTAACGTCCTTAAATGGATAATAATTTTATCATAATCATACATAACTTAAACTAACGTGTGCTCTCACATTGTAATACATTTTGTGATGTACGATGTACTTGTACTACTAAAGTAAACACTAGCCTTCCTTTTGTTATGTTATGAAATGGTGAAGACATGATGGCACACAAGTAAACATTCATAATTCATGTACCAAAAGATATTTAATACAAATTATACAAACACTATTCAAATAAGGAGAAACAGCCACATGATTTAAATCATGGAAAATTCCACTACAGGTCACGTACTTAGCAGACAATAACATTTTACGATTATTACTACCTCATCTAAATTGATTTACAATACTCTACCTATTATTCCATCATTTGCACAAAACTTACATATCTGCCGCCATGCCAGATGAATCTGAATAAAAGAGAGACAACTTGCATTCATGTTAACAGCTCTTCTCTCAATCAATCAATCAACAATGTAAATAAATAGTTACGCAGTTTTTCCATTCAGTGCTCTGTCATCAATGGCTAATGCGTTTCCAACTTGCAGATTTTATCAGCAGATCCCCTTGCAATGAGTTTTCAATAAATTACAATCAGTTAACCTTGTGCCTTTTCGTATTTCGTATTTTTTGTCTACAAATCATGCAATTGCACGAAATTCTTACCGTTATGTTTGGAAAATTTACCTAAATACATACAAAAAATGCATTTATTTGCAGTTTACTATTACAACAATATGAAATATATTTGCTACAATTGCGGAAGTCATCGCATACTCACGGATATTCGACGATTGCATTGTAACGGAAATTTTATTGATGAGAGAGACATTTTTACTCGTGTAGTATTTGATAAATCACGAGAAATACATTTAAATATGAATTGCCAATGGTAAACATGACGTATCAGATTGTTATTGCAATTAACAGGTTGGAAATGAATGACGAAACAATGGTGGAGTGTTTTTTAACTGATTATTTCCAGAAATATCTGGAATTTGATGAATAGACGCCGCATTTTGGTTCAGGTACAGGTACACAGCCTGGACCTATTTTCCAACTTGCACTTGCTTTACTACAGATAGCAATAAACACTAAACCTTACATATCAGTGCTACAACTACAGCCAACTTTATGGATACCTAAGAAAGAATAACAATAATCCACTAGAACAGAACTGATGATGTAAAGATACAGAGAACATAGCATTTGGTTGTACTTGTACTTGTACTGCGTTTCTTTTTGAGAGAAGGAAGCGACAGTGAAGCGACCTAATTTGGTATACACAGTTTTATTAAGTAAATACACACTCATTCAAGTTCTCAGGGTCTTTTAAATTATATCTTTATCTGTTTTCCTCACTCTAATCTCTTTCCATCCTTTACTTACACGTCTGTGCTCCTCTCTTTGTAAGAATACGAATGGAAAGAGATAAACTCGCATACTGAAATCAAAATACATCTTCAATTATCAATTGGGACAGTGGGTTTCCAATAACATCGCATGTACAGCTACACGTGAAAACGAAATTCTATTTTATGGCCATTCTTGATTTTCTTATGTACCCTCACAATCGTAGGTACCTCTATTATCAAAGAGGGATGCCCAAGAAAATGTTATTATGCAATTGTGATGGCACAAAGATAAAGAAAATCCTTCCACGGTAGATTTCAATCGTCATCGAAAACCGTTAGGAGTAAAATACACCGGCGGCTATTATGTAAGATTGGGCTGTATTTAATTTTAATACTTGCATAGACTTTGGCTAACTTCACAAAATGCTATTGATGCACAAAAGATATTCTTATCCTGGTTGTACCTAACTCTATTTGTACATGTACACAATGGTAACAACGCTGGCAAATAATATACCTATTATGTATATTGCCTGGAATATTATTTGTAGCTACCTGCTTTGAATGCAGGTAAAGATCTCACAGCTCTCGGTGGTACTATCTTATACGTAACTGCAAATTGATTTAATCCTCTTATATCTGCTGTTAACTCGAACTATTCATATATAAACCATAGCCAAAGTATTTTCTATTTCGTGTACCTTACAGAATCTAATATTATTACTTTGGTGTTTGAACGGTTTGTACTGTTACTTACAAGTTACTGAACCTAAAGTTTTATTTGTAGTTCAGTATATTATTAGCCAGAAGATAAATTTAAGAATCTGTACTCAAATATTAAGATAGTTATTAAGATCATTTATGAAGCTAAGTAAAGAATGCATGGAGTCATGCATCTGTAATATGTTCCTCAATTTTTAAACTTCCCCATGAGTCACTTTGAACCATTATATTTAGCCAGGAATGAATTTAAAAACAAAACTGCATCCCGGAAAACTATAAATGATCTTTCCTACATGTGATTTACTATTCCTAGGAAGAATATTTAATAAAAACAAGATAAGGTAGTTTTTCCTGGAAAATTCTAGATTTAAAAACATTATCTTTGTTAAAAGAGGAAAGCACGCGAGGTGAATATAAACACAAAGGCCATATTGTAAACTTAAAGGTACATTTTCAAAGATAAGTAAGTTGTTTGTCAGTTTTCATGATTGCAGGATTGAAATGAAAAACAGTGTGCTGCATTGCGAGGTATTTTATGAATAGTGACTAATGGGAAATTCTCTAAAGTTTTTGTCCTTGTATCTCTTGTAAAGACGTTTTGTACTAAATCATTAAACGACACGGTTTAATGTGAACATAACGGTTTATTCTGCAGGTAATATTATACACACATTGTAGATATCATTGTACCTACTGCAATCAAAAATGCCTGCACTAATTTAACTTTGGTATAATCAGATTGTGCATATCTTTAATACAAGATGCTTAAACTGGAAAAATTGGGTTTACTGCGTTCTCAAGTTCTATTCGTTTAACTGTAATGCTATTTCCTTTTCTTTAGGTGCATGAAAACGGTCAAAACAAACGAGCTAATAATTGCTCTAAGTGGATGCAAATTACTCTATGCAACAAAATCAGCTGTTAAAGTTGAAACTTTTGGAGGATTTCCTCTGTAACTGTGTGTTTTGCAGTATAACCATTATTTGAACTTGAATTTTGCATAAATACGTGTAGTGGTAGGGTAATATGTAAGTAGATATAAATCTGTACTAGAGCGGTATTAAGCAAAGGTAAAATAGGAAACATTTGTAAGTTAGGTATTACATTCATAATAACACAAGATGCTCATTAAATAAATATAACGACCTTCTGTCAGCATTACCCTATGTATGCAGATTTTCAATTAGTTTTCGTTACCTGTATTTGTAATTGTATTATTATTTTATGAGTAAAGTATAATGTACTGTACTGCATACAATACTTAGCTCATATGATATTTATCTACTTGGATGTGTTTACGAAAAACCATAATGTAAAAAGTTTAAAGGAATAATTATTTGCAAATTTGCAAATTGAAAAAATACAAACTTGGCATTGTTGCGTGGTTCATGCTACTTAGCATGACAAAAATGTGTGAAATGTTTGCCTATTTTATGCAAATATACTGAAACGTAGAGATAATTATTTGCGCACTAAAAGCATGTTATAATCAAATAAACAGAATCAATAGAAAATCGAACTTGGAGCATAACAATATGTTTACTAAGAACTACTCATATTTAAAACCGGAATTACTTTAGACAAACATGGAAAATAATAGACTATACACGCATTTGTAAATGGAAAATGGAGTACTTCCCCAGGTACTCAAGGTTTTTCATACGATTAAAACTTTTTGCATCTAAATTCTAAATATTAGTATTATCACGTATTATGGATAAAGCAAATTTTACAGAAAGTGAAAATTATGCTTGTAGTTGGCTATGGTTTGGTTAAGAATTAAAGAGTTTTAAATTTTTAATACAAGATCGCACAAGTGTAAATTTCACAAAGCAACACCTGTAGAATGATTAGGAAATTCGTAGTTTGCTGTCAATGTCATTCATTATGAGAATATCGGAGCCGTAATCACTACGCAGAGAAGCTGAGTGTACTTCACTAGAAAACAATTTACTTTGCAAACCATACAAATCGAACAGAAGGAAACAGATATGTTTCAGTGCATATTTAAATACGGTTTAGCTGACACAATGTTTAAGTCTTGTACAATAGAGTAATGCTGACGTAGAATCAAGCAAGACAGACGAACAGACAGATTCTGAATACAAATAAGGGAGAATGAAAATGGAAGAACAGGCAACAGACATTTAGTATTCAAATCGAATACGAAAAACATTGACAATTTTTCCACGATCTCTTTCTCTCTTTTGGACAAAGCTAAAAACATTTGTACATACATTTACATTACTTTACGGCACACTCGTTACAATAAATTCAAAGTACTCAAAATTATCCAGTTGAAAGCGGACTGATTTTTATCGAAATCATTATTACATCCCACTCACAGTAAATGATATTCGGTTTATATGCAACATGAACAAAGAAAGATTACAATTACACAGAAATGGCAAGACTCGATTAACAAATTGATGATAACCATGTATTTGAGGTAAAGTGCATGACAAATAAAAAGGACACGCCAATGAGAGTTAAATGTCATGTTCAGGTTGTATAAATTTATTACAAGGATGAATGGACTAATGGACACTGGACAATGAAGTATATTATTCTACCAAAAATATTGCAAACTATGACAGACAAAATTCACATCGCACCAAGTCCAAATAAAAAACCAGGATTGATTATTCATTTAGATTTCAGCTTGTAGTGCTCTAAATATTATGGAAATTTAAAGAATACCTTTTACACAAAAAGCGAACGAAATTTCCAAAATATATTTTTTAAATAAACCTGTAATTTGACAAATAAGAAACATTTACAAGACGAGAATTACGAACTACTGTCAACTGTGCGTTTTACATAAAAGCATTCTTTTAAATTTTGTAGAAAAAATAAATGATTATAATTGCAAAGTACATGAATATATTCAGGTTGTAAATTCTAAAGGATGCAATCTGATATAGAAAATTCAGCATACCCAACGTAAATTAGCTGTTTTACGTACTTTCTTAACATTCTTAATCAAAAGTACGCAAGCAAACAGTTGCAATAATATTGTTGGAGGAGAATTTTCGTATACTAGTTAAATATTAATTAAATGCATTATTATTGTTTGCTTATTGATTTGAATTAATCAAACAGGTGTCTTGTTTAATGTAAAGAAAATCATTTCAATTCACACTAATTATTACTATTACTGAAAAATTAGTTAACATTATAATCATAGTACGTTACCAACATAGAATCACCCACATGTAAGATGAGTGAGAGAATATTATCGCTCACCCCGTATGTTATCGACACAGATATAGAGTTATCCATATAGAATCGCTCACATGTAAGATACAAAATTTTTATTATCGCTTGTGTGGAATTGTGTTGGAGAAGCCCAGGTCTACGGAGGGGGTGGGGGAAAGTAAAACACAGTCTTTATCAATATTATCGTTGACCATGCAAGTTGAGTGGGACAATAATATTATCATGATATGCATAATAATAAATAACATTTGCAATGATAGTAGTGTGCAGCGTATTATTTAAGTTGAGAATTGTACAACGTGGTACAAGTGTGCTACCTGAGTGAGTGAGAATTGAATTAAGATGCATGTACAGATTTTTATGAAAGAAAGCATTTCAATAAAAGCAATGTAATTTTAAGCTTTGAGTATATATTTTTGCAATTTCAAGCATTCTTCTACTTTTAAATATCTAACTACTTTTACGTTTTTGGAACCTAACTTTCCGACTTTCCGAGGTGTACATATAAGATTTTCTGAAATTGAAAGATCACAATTAATTAAGAACGGAACTTAAGGAAACCTTTGTGCCATTTGTCACGTAGTTCATTTGGTCACGATATTATACAATTCTTATAAGAGCATTGCTGCAAATTACTAAAGTATTCATTGCCACCATTGACGTTTATTGTTGGCCCATTACTTGACTTGTGGTCAAGCCCATTAATTTGATTTTTGGTAAAACATTAAGTTGTTCAACATAGTGTTTTCCAAATGTTTCGATCAGAATACCGCCAAGTTGCTATTGACGCAATCGACAAAGACAAAGTCGAAAATGCCTATATATGCCGAAAGTCCATGCCTGCCAAACTTGTAAAGACATCAAGGATAAGTGTTTAACTCATATTGAGTATAATCTATATCTGTGCAAATTGTTATGAAAATGTGTATTATGTTGGAAAATAAAAATTAATATTAATTAGTTTATTAATAATAAAATTGTTTATATATTTATTTTATAATGGCATGTGATAATCATATGCTACCGTAGAAGTTTGCTGAACATTGTGAACATGTAAATGAATGGGCGAGTTTTATCGCTACTCGCCAAATTAATTAATATTAATTTGTAATTTGGAGAATAATAGGTATGGTTTGTCTAAAAATATATTCATGCATTCATTCAATGCACATTATGCACAGTCATAACAGTAACGCTCTTGATAATGCGTGTTTTACACATAGAAACACTTAAACACTTGTCATTGATTCCTGTACAAATTTAAATGCAGTTTCGTCACATGTAGTAAAACGCTGTCACGCTGTCGGTATTCGGATAATCAACTTCAAAGCACAAACATTTGAAAAACGCCATGTCAAACACTTTAAGGTTTTACCAAAAATCAGACAATTGAAAGCAATTAATGGGTTGATCATAAGACAAGTACTAGGTTCAACGTCAACGTCAATGGTGGCAATGAATTTATCAAACGGTAGCCTTTTTTGCTTAACTAAAACTAAAACTAATGGTAAGCCGTAACAGAAGCTCGCCAGAGTTGAAGAACACGCCACAAAGTGAACTACAGCATCCATTAGCATTTGATACCACTATTCTTTCCTGTAGCATACATATTGGGAAATTACGTGGCGTATTTTTGTACCCTTGTACTTGAATACTTGTACCCCCTTCTGGGCACAAGTATTCCCCAAGTCAACCCCGAAAAGTGAGTGATGAGCGATAATATTTTTCTTAGAAGTTCATTTCATTACATGTGAGCGATTCTATGTGGATAATTTACACGGGTGAGCGATAACATTCTTCCCCCCATCTTGCATTGCGTCTTGCATTTGAGCGAAGGGCCAGCGTTAAATTCTCTCACCCATCTTACATGAGAGCGATAATATACGGGTAACTTACGGGGTGGGGGATAGAATATATCTCAGTTTTGTAGACGTTTATACAAAACATTATTCAGAACCGCATGGAAAGTATAGCAAGCAAGTAGAACAGTAGAAGGTACTCAACTTAATAAGTAATGAAAGTAATAATTGCTTCTAGTTTGACGCTTCGTGTTAATTGGTATTAAACGAACTTGTGCTAAAGAAGAACACAAACTTACGTCATATTATTTTGACAATATTTCTAGAAAACATTCCATGATTGACAACCGATATGTTTACGTACGTACTTCATACGTGCGATGCCCTTAGTTGCATAAGCACGCAGGTAGCTGTAGCTGTCCTAGCTGCTAAATAATTCTAATCTTAATATTCCATATCTTAGATTACTAGCCGGTAGCCAGCACATTTATTCCTATTTGCAGTGTTCTGTCAATAAGGAAACTGTTCAGGCGTACGGCGTACTCTTCCTGTAATTATGAAATGGATGTATCCCAAGATTTATCATTCTTCCAAAAATGTGATTTAATAAAATATATAGGCATGCAGAAATGCATAAAATCTGCCTACCACTTTTAAATCACCTAATTTGTTTTTATAGGAAACTGGCAGACTACTTAATTACTAAAAAATTTAGATTGAAAATCTGCCGTCATTAATTTTCCAAATAATACACAGAATACACATTAAGAGGTAGACAAACGGCAGGTGTGTGGAAAATTATGCATATGAAAATGAGGTACACAGTACACTGTAATGTAAACGGTACTAAAAGATGGTGCGATGCGAGTATTAATGAAATTAGTAGATTTTCATTAAATTACAAGAAGAAGGCATCCATGTAATGTAATGTTAGTTAAAGTACGTAATATTTAAGTTAATAAGTTATATATTATGTAAATTCAGATTCAAATTACGCATTCATGCATGCATTGAATGCAAAATGAGGTGAGTTAATTGTCATCATAGTTTAAGTTACAGAAAATTTTGACTTACAGTAATGTATGCAATGCTAAATAGGAATTTTTCGTATTCATTAGTAAGTGGAGTGGTAGGTAAAGCACAGAAAATACACAGAAACGTTTTAACAAGGATTGAAAGGAAGGAAGGAGGCACGTAGTTAGAGATATTTAGTATTAGTCGCTAATACATTATTTTACTTACGAAATAAATTGATCATCATTCATCATTGAGAGAGACTGACTGTGAAGTGAACATCCATATATTTATTGGGAGCTTCAGTTGACATTCACTGCAGTTCTGATCCAGATGTCAGAGAGAAACTACCAACAGAAAATCATCCTTCAAGATACTGAGCTTTGTTCACATTTCAAAATAGTTCACAGAAGAGATTTATTATCCTATAAACACTTAGTCGATAGCAGAAGCTGCCTTTATAGTTTACACAATGGAAATTATTTCTTCACGAGAAAGCCAGAACGGCGATGGTGGGTCAGGTCCACCTACTAACACAAACATCGCCCTAAATACAAACACAAACACTAATAACCCTGTAGATTCCACTAATAATAGCACAAATACTTTCTGGAGTGGGCAAATTCCTCAGCAACATCTAAATATTATCTCAGAAGATATTATTCTTCGAGCTGCTGCTCTCAAAGATGTTGAAAAAGCAGATAGTGATGACCCTGCTAACTCTAATGATAAAAAACTTAATGTTCCTAACGGTGCTTTCAACCCGGAGAAAAACGGATTAGAAGATGGACCACCGGAAATGAAACAGAAAATCTCTAGACAAGTCATAGCGTCTTTCGCTGGTAAAACCAATTTAAAATATTTTCAAATATTCAAATTCAAAACGAAAATAGAAAATTCTTAATTCACGATTATCTTTATTGTCAATCTCTAGCAAACATGGGAGCTTTTAATTTTGGAACGGTGATGGCATGGAGTGCTACTGGTCTTGCATCTCTTCATTCTAGTGGAGATTTAGGGGAGATCTCATTACAAGAAGAATCCTGGATAGGTTCTGTGGCTCTGGTGAGTTTCCTTAATTGAGACAATTCAATACAAAAGGAGTTTAAAATATTTTATTATTATAATATTTTACAATAACAATTTTTTCCGATTTAGCTCGGAGCACTTGCTGCATGTCCCTTTGCTGGATTCGGCTTAGTCAATTTTGGGCGAAGGAAGACTATGTTGTACCTGACACCTTTATTTATTGTAGGATGGCTCCTTATTGCTTTTGCTAATCATTTATGGATGGTCTTTTTGGGAAGATTTATTACAGGTAATAAACCAATTCCTCCTCTTTACCAAGAAAAGGTTTTAAAATAGCCAAACTTTCTAATATTTCAAATATTAAAAGTAAATATAATTTTTCAAATGCTTTTCAGTTTGTATGGAGCAAAATATTTTTAAATTTGAAAAAAATTATTTTTAAATTATGACTTCATTAACTTTTCTTAATTTAGAAATTTTGAAGTATTAAAAAATTTTATGGTTTCAATTTTAGGGCTTTGTGGTGGTGCATTTTCTGTAAGTGCGCCCATTTTTACTGCGGAAACATCCGATGCTAACATTCGAGGAGGGTTAGGGTCCTTTTTCGATCTACTTCTCTCTCTAGGAATGCTTTACATGTAAGTTAAATCTTCATCCATTAAACCTTGTGTTAGCCTTTAGAAGTTAAGTTCACATTGAATTTCGGTACGTGATGTATGACAACATCACAAGTGCATTTCGCCAGAAAATAAATGAGGTTATCTTTGTATAAATATCTTGAGGTACACACGACCTAGTAATTTATTATTCTTTATGGAGATTTATAGCTTACTTTGAATTTCCAATGACTTATGAAAAGCATAGCTAACTATTTTTTTTTCTTTGTTAATGTAGATATGTCGTGGGTCGTTACGCAGAGTGGCGGTGGCAAGCTATTGCTTGTGGTGTCATGCCTCTTGTTTTTCATCTGATGATGTACTTTATTCCTGAGTCACCTCGATATCTAGTTGAAAAAGACAAAGTAGAGAAAGCGCAAAAAGCAATTCGGTGGCTCAAGAAAGCTCGTAAATACCCTGAATTTGTGCAATGGGAATTGTCCGAACTTTCAAAAAGTGTTGATCAAACTAAAGATATGCACTTCACTCTCAGGGACGCTATACGTAGACCGATCGTTAAGCCCACGCTTATTCTTATCGGAATCATGTTCTTTACAACGTTATCAGGAGTTGATGCGGTAAGACCTAGATTTAATTGGAAATTTACAATGCAAATATATACTTTACAATATTACAAATTCTAAAACGCAATTTCTGATTTTGCACAGGTGGTTGCATACACTGTGGAAATATTTGAATCCGCAGGTGCAACGATGGACTCTAGAACGTGCACCATTATTATTGGACTTACACAAGTGGTAAGAGTGTAGAATGTATTACAAGGAAAAAATTGAGTCATTCTAGAATGCATGATTTTAATAATTTTCTGAATGTGTTTAGTTCTCCACAATTCCGGCAGCTTTAATAGTAGATCATGCAGGAAGACGGTTGCTCTTGATGGTGTCCGAAATATTTATGTGCTTGTCTCTAGTCGTTATGGGATTTTTCTTTTATGTTAAACGTCTCGACTTAGTCGTCTTTGGATATGACCACGACGGACTCTCTTGGATGCCTTTGGGTAGTTTAATTGCCTTTGTGATTGCCTATTCCTTCGGGTTTGGCCCATTGTCCATGATGATGATGTAAGTTCATGAATTATTTATACATATTGGTATTACTATTGAAATTCATGTACATATCAACTTGGGTGAGAGATTTACCGTTATTTTTCTTTTTTGACAGTGGAGAGGTGCTTCCTAATCATATGAAGGGTTTGACTTCTTGCATCGTTTTGATGTCAAGATGGGCTCTTGCCTTTGGGGTGACTTATACTTTCGAAAACTTGAAAGAATCTTTACACGATGACGGAACCTATTGGTTTTTTGCTGCGATTTGTTTTGTAGGACTCTTCTATGTGTACTTTTTCATACCAGAAACTAAAGGAAAGAGTCTTGATGAGATTCAGATTTATTTTGTTAAAACAAAAAAGATTGACAAACAAAACAATAATTTTAATAGTACTGTCGCCACAGTGGTTGCAGCTAAAAAAGAGAGTCTTAAAGACGAATCTCAATTTCCAAACCAAATTACAAATTCAAATCAACCTGCAATTCATATTTAAATTTTACTATAAATATAGAAAGCATTTGTTAACTATTATATACTAGTCTTCGTTTTTTGAGCCTAAAGTGTACAACTAAGTTATGTTATATGTTAATATGTAAGTCAGAATGTCCTGTGTTCCTAATCTATTTAATAATTTTACTTAGGTGTTAATGCAAATGTACGTGTAATGCATTTAATTATTATCCGCAATGGAGCTCATGATCTATAAATTTCATAGAATAAATATTTCAAAAAATACTAAGATTTACTTTAGTAAATGGTCCGTTTAATTTATAAATACAAAATTCACAAAGATAAAATCTTGCATATAGGTTGCTTAAGATTTCTTCAAACCATCAAGAATGCGTGCAAAATAATCTTGCTTCAAATTTCTTCCTAAAATGCACCATGTATCAATTAAGTTCACGTGTACGTATTTAATGCACGAAATCTCAAATGATATTTCCTTACCAATGACAACTAATCGACTTGGAGATTCCAAGCTTTCAGGATCTTCTTCACAGTTGATATCATTCAATTCATACGTATCGTTCACACATTGAACCATTACAGAACATGTTGGCAATTCCGAATTGAGAGTCTCACCCAAATTTTCATTTATCTTAGATGTATACACAATACCCTGTAATTAAATCAAATTTTTAGAAGACTAATCTTATTTCGCTAATGAGAACATTGCAAAAAATAGATCATAACTACCTTTAGTCTCCATATTTGACTATCGTTTTCAGAATCTGACTCCCATAGTATCTTTTGCAAAAACTCTTCGAGAATTTCCTTTGGCATAGGATACGGCAGCTTTAAAGATAAAGTTCCAATTGATTGGTCTAAATGAGTTGAAGTAAATGCACCAATACTTTCACTTCCTTTGACAATGCTTTGCAACCTAAACACAAATATTTGCATACCGGTATATCCAAGATTAAAAATACCTATGCTACTCTCGGTCCAATAAGAAGTAAACTTACCGATTTTGGTTAATTCCATCATAGGCCTTAAGATCCAATATAGATTGCAACGGCACTCTGAAAGTGTTAAGTAAGTGAAACATTAAAATTTGGTTAACCCTAAAACGGTTAGTCTGAGTCTATTACTAATTTTGCTTGTGTACTTTGAAAATTCGGTGATGTGAAGTTCTGCTCCTTGATTTATCTGTTTAACAGCAGTCGTGACATTACTAAGCTTTTCAGGACTTACAAGATCTCGTTTATTAAGGATGATGAAATCTGCAAGGGCCACCTGCCTAAAATATATCATCATTCCACTGAAATCATAACCAAAATTGGTATTATGAATATTTGTAAAATATTTAAATATAAGTTATACCTTACTGCTGCACTAAAGTAACCTTCTTCCGGTTTTTCGCTGAGCTTCTGCAAATATTAATTGAACGTTTCAGATAGGTTTACAAATGTCGTGCAATGTATCAATGCATTATCTGCTCTTTAAAATACAATATACCTGTATTACCATAGACTACAAAATGACATGCTTTAAATTTTGAAATGACTTTTAGACTTACTTCCAATCCATACTTGGCATCAATAACGGTAACAATTCCATCCAGAAAAACATCACTTCCTAATTCTTTATCCAGCCAAAAAATACTGGCTATCGGTCCTAGAGAACGAATTTGAAGATTGAAGAACCATGTTACTTCAGTAGATAGAACATAAATAACACTTATTAAAATACACTGCCTTACCTGGATCTGCCAATCCTGTAGTTTCAACCAATATGTAATCGAATTTACCACTTTTCTTCATTAAGTTTTCAATTGCCTTTACACCATTATCTCTACAAGAAAAATTTGAGAAACTCATGAACAGTTTATTTCGTAATTCGTAAGCTACGAATAATTGATACATGCTTTCTCAAAAACATACGTCTGTATTTAAAACAGCTTTATAAAACAATAATAACAATGTTAGTTGTAAAGTTTGGATTTGAAAGTTATTGACTTACTTGACAGAACAACAAAGACAGCCATTACGAAGTTCTAACCATTCTTCAAATAGTTGACCTTGTTGACTAACTGCTAGACTTTTTTCCATCGAACTTTCTGTTAAACATTGTAAGTGCTTCAATTAATTGTGCGATACTTTCCACTACATTACACTACATTAACATTATGGATTTACTAAGTATTTTTACTATATTTTACCAACCTGTTCCAAATTCATTAAGAATAACAGCTATTTTTTTCTCTGTCTGTTCATGCAGAATATAGTTCAACAAAGTAGTTTTTCCTGCCCCCAAATATCCAGTCAAGATGGTTACTGGAACTGATTTTATGTGCCCTTGTTCCACATCCAAATCGGAGTGAACAAGTTGAGGAATATCATCTTCGTCCTCTGATAATACTGAATTATTCATGTCGATTTTGAAAAGCTTCTTGTTTAGTCTCAGCTTTCAATTACAAATCCCTGTGCATAAAAAAGACCTTAAATAATAATGAACCTACATTTACTAAATATGCATATGAATTTAACAGGTGTATAAGATCCTTTTAAATGTGTTAATGTATTTACAAAAAGCAATAAAGGGGTTAGCAAATTAGTAAAATAAAGATATGATTAAATCATTGGAAAATACCTTGCTTTAGCTAATTTTACTAAACAATTGAACTCAATAGGATATTAAAGTTTCCACTGGAAAAACCTCTGAACTTTAGAAAAAGCAACTTTTATAGGTAACTGAAAATCATAACCGGAAACTCCATTGCGCCAGTGGAATTCGAATTAGTGCAGACTTTATTCTTTTCGTATGTAGAAAGGCCGTTGTTGCATTTGCTTGTATCCCTTTATAAATTGTCATTTTCATCTATTTTCATGATGGTTGACAAAGATGCAGATCGTTTGTAGATTACTGAAGTGTCTTGGATCGTATTAACATTGTATTGATTATTAATACGTAAGTAAGAAACGGTTAATGATCTGTAAATCATCAGTAGTACAGGCATTATTAATAGCTTAGTTAGACAGTGTAGGTTCATTAAACCCTGTTGTCATTATAAAAATCTCCAAATACATAAAAAGAATTTGTCATTTTTAAGGTTCACTTTAGGCTTATATACACTAAACAAAGACTTAAATAATTTTACAATTAAAGTGAGATTACAGGTTTGAAAGCATAAAAGAATCTGATTATTAGTCTGAGTACATGGTCTAAGTTCATATTACGTACATATACAAGGTATTTAATACTTGCTGCTAATTGCTAATACAGGTACCAGTTATTTTATACACAGCAGCTTTACAAACGCAAACCAGAGTGACTATTAAGAGTAAAAAATCAGTAAAAGGCTTATAAACATCATCCCTGACACCACAACACTAAAGAAGCTTTGTTGTTGGTCCAGTCCCAAGTCTCAACACATTGCCAATTATATTATCCATGTAAAACAGTATACAGACTACATACAAGCATATGTGATTTCGAACAGAATACTTGCTGAAGTATAACCATAAATGCAGTATAGTTGTGTTTCATATTGTGTATAAAGTATGAAGATGAATTCACATCCATGAAGAAAAACCGGATCCGGCGGTCAGGAACATTAATTCATTCCGTGAGGGCATAAACACAGGTAAATGTCAGTGCACTTTCTTTAGGGATTTTGAGGTTCGTCTTCTTAGTTAAATATCTGAAGAATCATTCTCTAGCTGACTTGCAACTGGAAAGGATCTCAAAAAATTTTGCATAGAGTCTTTAAGCAAAGGACTTTAAGAAAAATTCACCATGAAGAAAGTTTTGGTAAATTTTTGATTTTGATAACACTTTACTACAAAGGTTTTCTATACTGTGGTGAAATTTGAAGTAATTTTCCAAGTACCATTATATCATGGTAATAAATTTTTATTCTATATTTTAGATCTTTCTTCTTGTGGTAGCAACGTACTGCGTTGTCACTTACGCACAAGAACTCTGGTATGATGATTACCTGGATTACTCCCCAACAGTATTTGCATATTATCCAAAAGAATACAGACAACAACCACTTTGGGCACAAGAATGGGAATTATCTGACAGAGGACGCCAGGGCTTTGGAGGTGGAGGTGGATACGGTGGAGGAGGAGGAGGCTGGGGATGGGGTACGTAGCCAATAAATAGAGTGAAAAGAGTAAAAATCTTTTAAAGAAGTTTTCTGAATTGTCCAAATTGGAAATATCTTTAGGTGGTGGCAAAAAGAAAGGAAAGGGAAAGAAGAAGGGCAAGGGAAAGAAGAAGGGATGCAAAAAGGGAGGATGCGGCTGGCACCCACCTCATTCCGGTATGTACAGATATCTTGGTTTTAATATTTCCAGAAACAGTTCGATAGATTTTTCATATGCAATATTTATTCCACAGCTGCAGTAGATATTACTACTGACGGAGTCAAAATCGGATGGCACGGTTGGGCTCCTCCAATTAAAGGTATGCAAATATTTTCATTTTTAAGAATTTTTAAAAATCTGGCGATTCTTGGATAAATTCTAATTTGCATTACTTTTCATTAGGAAAGGGCTGGGGATGGTTTGGTGAAGACGGATGGGGAGGCTGGACTGGAAGCTACGAGTTCACAACCGGAGGATGGGGCCATGGAGGTCATCATGGACACCATGGTGGTCATCATGGAGGGTAATTAAAATTTTCTCTTTGAATCATATCGTAATCGATGAGGTGCACTTAATCTGATTTTGTTTTGAATGTTATTCAGGCATCACGGCGGTTGGGGAGGATGGGGCCACCACGGTAGGTGTAAGCAAACTATAAACTTTAAATAAACATTTTATCCATTTTTATTTCACAAACTCGTAGTTCCTCTGTTGACCATTCTTTGTTTTACCATTTTTACAGGAGGTGGAGGTCATGGTGGATGGGGATGGAAACAACTTCACAGTAAGTTTCACATTTTTTATCATGATTCAGATGTGCAAGTCATTTAGAATTCAAGATCTTGTTTAGTCAGATCTTTACAGATTTTTCTCAGATATTAATATTTACCCTTCTTTTCCATTTTCAGTTCACCACCAAGGCTGGGGTTGGTAAAAATTCTGCTCAAGTAAGAACCAAAAACAAAATTCCGCGACAAGACAGGGGTGAAATAAAATGAGGATCAAAGGGGTCAAACGTTACAATACCAAACAAACTAATTTCCTCCTTCTATTACATTGTAATTTCATAATGTAAACTTTTATAATGCAAGAAGTGTTCTTTGTATTATCATACTGTACTGTTTGTAGGTATCTATACCACATTTTGTCAAATTACAAATAAAAATCGTGTCATAATTCCCTGTAATCCAGTTTTTAATTATCAATTATTAGCGTAACATATATCATCCCCATATTATTGCATACTTAACATAACAGAGTGAGGATTCTTATTCGAAATACATCAGATTAACCGTTTAGGTTACCGTAATTAGCTAACAACATTCACAAATCGAAAATAAACTACATATCAAATACCTCTGGGAACTATGCTAGCAAGGGTTAAGTTAATGGAGAATTTAGATCTTAAGTCTGCAATGGGGGTGCATTATCTGTGCAAACTGTTGTGATCTGGAAATAATAGAAGCAGAATTCCTGTAACCATCACAGAATAAAAGAAACCGATGATAAGATCTGCTGCGAAGATTCTCATTTGTTCCAGGTTCGCCGATCTAGCATTATTCGCATATGCTGTAGGCTCCTGTTTTTCTGAGCTAAGCTACTGCTGCAGCAAGGCTTGTCATTAGAGCAAACCATGTTTCACTTTTGTTGACAAAAAACTTGTTTTGTAAGATTCTGGACTCAAGTTCAATGTGCCTAAGTGAAATGAATGCTACATGTATTAAGCAAAATCCAGGTATATATATGTATATATATATCTAAAGAATTCATTCACGGGTACGAAATAATTAGCATTTCAATGGAGATGTGTACACGTAATACGTACGTATCATATAAACAAGAAGATTAGGATTAAGATCAGCTTATCTATTTACCTTCAGTCAATCAGATTATAAAAGGTTATGCACGGTATTAATTGTCTGGAAGAGGTGTATCGCAAAGTCGAGTTTCAATACAAAGAAACGTAGCGTAGCGCAATAATTGTCTAGTGTTACCTGAATAGTAATATTTGTCTGGAGGAATGCAACCCGAACCCCAAAATCCCATTGGAAGATACGCCAATGAAGTTGGTGATGTTCCATTCACCTTTGCTCTTGTCTTCGGTTCATCTTAAAAAATCAAGATACCTAGGACAGGACACGGTTGGCTGAAAGAAACTTGTATCCGCAGATTGTTACGTGTATATTATTGATGGAGAAAGAAACCCGTTTCCAGTTACTAGGAATTCAAATACTCTGTTGAGTCAATTTCATGGAATGTTGCAGTGGTAGAGAAACACGTATCTATCAATAAATACTACAGTAGTGATGAGTATATTAACATAGGTATATGAATTCTGCATTGGTAATGATGAACATCAAGAACAGAACAAGTATTTGTATTGATGATTAAAGTACAGCCGAACTGTTGTTGACTGGAATAGTCTTACAGTCAAGTTTTGCTACACTGTTAAAGCATAAGTATATGTAGTCGGAATATTCATAGAATTTTGTATCATTAGTATTAGTATGGAGTAAAATGCAAGTGGAATATTTTACTACGCCAAAAAACTCGCCTCCTAACAATGATTTGTAAATACAGATAACCTCTCCTTCCATTCTGTTCTGTACATTGCACAAACTTTCTGGTTTTTGCAATAATAAATCGCATCCTATCCTCACTTTTTTCTAATTAGGTGTAATATCAACATGAAAAACAAAGCTTGTAACAATAGTCATGCATACATTTTTGTATTTCTATACTAAAAATAACCGACTGGACCTATATACCATTTCATTTGTATAAATCACCCTAATTTCGATATTTTGTATGCAGTGTGAAGGAAGGCAAATTTTATAGGCAAGTCCCAGAAAAGATTTTTTTCTAATTGTCGGTATAAATGATTTTTGACTACTAAGACTATTTGTAAGTATTTAATTGTGTAATATTTCATTTATTTATTCATTTTTTACGTTACTCCAGCTGCTCCAACTCTGCATAGATATTATTCTTCTGACTCAAAACTTTTGATTACTTCTATTTACGTATTTATAAGCATAGTTCGGTTTTGTCTGCGCTAAGTCTACGTGTTTGTCACATATTTAAGTAATAAGTATAGTAATATTAATCGAATTATATCATAGGATAAGTAAATATGTACATCCGTTTATATTACAATTATAACTAATAATTTCCAAACACATTTTTACAGTGCACTTAAGTAATATTCCAAATAATAATATAAGATACTACACAACTGAATAATTTTCTTACGCAAATTACTAACTTATAAGTCTAAGCTTTAACTTCAAAGCAAAACAGGATACAACAAAGAAACAACACTAACATACGTAATAATAATCATTTAACGTATATAGCCTTTGGCTTTAGTAATATTATAATAGTGGACGACAATAACGTTTAGGATCTGTGTAATCTGTAAATACATACATAATAAAGCTGAGTACTATACTAGAGGTGAGTAATCACTAATTAGCTACATTGCACTCTATCTAAACAACTATGTACATAATAAATTTTTATTTTGGTGGAGCTTCAAGTTTTAGATTGTTTTACGGATAGGAATTCTTCTTAGTTGTGTCCACTGATATTTACATTGAATGAACACATTAATAGAGAATGCAGTTTGAGTATACATCATAGTAGATTCTTAATGTTAGGTAGGTTACAACATTGAATTATATAACAAATTGAACAAAATACACCGGAACATCCAAGCATGAGCGAATTAAAGAGTACTTTCTATTAAAGCTCCTTAACTGTCTGTCGCCGTAAGCGAAACAAAAGGCGATTTTTAAGTATTAGTTATGTATTTGCATGCGGTTTATGCATATTCTACGTATAAAGCGAAATATGTAATTCTCAATGGAAATGTCATTTGCAAAAGTAGAAAATCACCTTAAAAGGAAAAGTTTTCATTTTAAACACATTGATATAATCACAAGTTCAAATTCCAATAATGTGATAGTTTACACAAAATTAAGATGAAATATTAAATGCAAAGTTAAAGTTTTAAGTGTATAAATCAGATCAGAATCACAACTACTACTTATTTACAAGAGAGTCTTCCAGTTTGATTGAACAAGAGCACAATTAGATACAATTAATTATTTCAAGTGGTACATATTTAACAGCTGTGTGTTTATCTACCGTTTGTATGTACATTGAATTGAAGGGAAAAGATTTGTACAGTCTTCGTATGTGTTTAGGCATAACCTAATTTAAGTTGTAGTACTTCTATTTAGATTCTTTAAATATTTGTAGCTTTTGACTCCATGAGAACCCTGTAAGGGGAATGAGAGTGAGGAGTGCCATTGGCCCCATTTTGAGCCATAGCCTGAGTTACAACTCTTCCCGTATTACCATGAAAATGTGCATGAGCGTGAGCCATATTCGTTGGCGTTGATAATTGTTGTTGCTGTTGATGAGGATGAGAATGTGTGTGTTGAAAATTCTGTGGTGAAAAGCGTCCTCCTCCGCAGTTAATTGGGCAGTGGACAATGGGAGTGCTTTGGTAGGCTACACAATGTGAAGGTGATTGTTGCTGTTGAGGGGTGCGAGGAGTGTGCTGCTGAAATTGTTGCTGCTGCTGCCATGCTTGAGATTGTTGAGCCATATTTGACACATTTGTTGAATTTGTATTGTTACTTGTTGGTCCAGTACTAGAATGAGATTGGTGACTGCTGACGGAATTGTTACTGGCACAAGAAAGACTTCCCACTCCGAATGGGTAATGGTTGTGACTGTTTGCAGCTGCTATTTGCTGAACCAAAGACGAATTCGGCCCCAGAAGTGGTAGAAGCCATTGTTTCAATCGGGCGTGCAATTCATCAAACGCTGGGCGACGGTGCGGCATTTCTGCCCAGCATTCGACCATCAAAGCGTACATTCGAGGAGGACAGAGATCAGGACATGGCAACAATTGACGAGAACGAATCATTTCGATTACTTCTTGGTTACTGTAACCGTAGTAGGGCTAAAAATTAAATTTTTATTAGTTATCATAGGTAATTTGGCATTCTTTAATAATTTCATTACAAACTTATTTACAGAATTATAAACCCCTTAAATTCCTACAGCTATTTATTAACTTCTTAAGTCTACCCGGGATTTTCTTAAATTCGTTTACACTTATTCAAAAATTACCTGTAGACCGTATGAATAGATTTCCCAAAGGACCACCCCAAAACTCCATACATCGGATTCCGTGGTAAATTTTCCATACAAGATTGATTCTGGTGGCATCCATCTGTAAACAGAATGCACGTTACTTATAGATAAATGATGGTCTTACAAATACAGCAACATTTTCAACTAGTTTCTTTAGTACTGACCTGACAGGAAGCAATGATTTTGACTGCACACGATAGTAATCCGAAGAATAAATATCTCTGGATAGTCCAAAGTCTGAAATTTTAACGGTGAGACCTTCCCCAACAAGTGCATTTCGAGCAGCAAGATCTCGGTGGACGTAATGATGCGCTGCCAAATATTCCATTCCTGGAAAAACATTTTATAATCGTAAATTCATATTTCAGATAGCCACTTTGCATTTACGCAGCTTAAACAACAAATTAAGTAATATTGCATTTAAAAAAAATACTAGGCTTAAGGCTGAGTCTACACATTTACATTGCAAATCTAAATTCCATATAACTCATATATTTGACCGAATTTGAATTAGGTGTGGCTATTTATAAATTTTCCAACTCTTGACCGAGGGACCACAGGGCTTCAAAATTTTAAATTCCTTAAAATATAACTTTTATTTCAATTTGAAAAGTTAAAATCACAAAAATTTGTTCCTATCCTTATAACATGGTGAGACAGATAAAACGTGATGGTTATTGTAAATGAAGATATATTTTCAAAAAACAAAGGCTGTGGTCCCTACATATTTTTGTCCTCTTTTCGAATTTGTAAATCATGATCCTCCAAATTTTCAAAAAATCCTCAAATATGGATTTTTGAAAATTACATTGAAAATCGAAGCCAATGAGGATTATTACTCAATGACTTAGGGATTTCGGGGAAACATGAAATGAGTCTTATTTGTACATAATATGGTGGAATGAAATGAGTAAAGAAATAAAGCATACACAGCTGCTTATTTGTTTACTATTGTTTGCAATTGTGGCAGACACGCTTTATGATTATCTTTCATTCAAGGTCATTTCTTCGTCACAGAATTTAGAATACGCTCTCTAGGGGTAGACTCAGCCTTAAGAAATACCTGCTGCAATTTGGGTTGCAATAAATAGCATTTCATTCTGTTCCAAAACAGCTGGAGAATATTCACTCTGGGCATCATTTCTTGGAGAATGTGTCATGAGAAATTCATGCAAATCTCCCTAAAATTAAATAAAGCAATCAATTGATCAGTTTACTACACCTCATTTTATAAGAATATCAGTTATGTTACTTGTGAATGATTTAAAGTTTGCACAATTTTGGTCAGAATGTAGAATCACAAAGAAAATGGTATACCTGGGTCATATACTCAAAGAGCATTGATCGCGGTTCTTCTTTTGTCACGACCCCGAGCAGACAAACTATATTTGGATGTTTTAATTCCGCCATCAAATCAGCTTCCCTGAAAAAGTCTTGTCTCGTTTTAGGTGTTGCCGATGCTTTCAATGTTTTTATTGCGACACGCATAGGGGGATCACTTATCCGAAAGATTGCTTCCCCTTTGTAAACTTTGCCTAGAATTTAAAAATAAAATTATGTTCTTAACGATAATTCTTATTTCTGCATACATATAAACGATAATAATTTGGTTTAGCTAATCTTACCAAAAGCTCCTTCTCCTAATTCTTGGAAAAATTGTACGTGAGCCAAAGGAATCTCGGGTGCTTTGGCATGACCAGGTTTCCGTAATAAGCTGCTCATTTCTAAACCTTGAACAGATCCACGGGATCCGACAGACTTGGTGGAACTTTTCTTTGATTTGCAACTCCGCCGACAACAACACATTAGAAAAAAGAGAAGAAACACTAACACAAGAGCTGCCACACCGCCTGTCATCATCAGTAATGTTTTGCTTTCTGTTTGTAAATAGGCAATAAAAGTTCCGTCATAAACTTATAAACACAAATATATCTCTGAAATCATTATTTTGCACATAAAAGTTTAAGGAAGAAAAGTTTTGCACTTTTATTCTGTCATACGATAAAAAATAATTTATTTCTTACCGTATCCAAAAATTCCACATTGTGGAACTTTACAAGGTTCTTTTCGAAATTGTTCGGAATCTGTGTAACACCAAGGTTGCTTTTCGGTCCCGTTAGGATTCCTGCAGTAATTGTGACCTCCCATCAGTTCAGGGAAGTCTGACGACTTAAATTTAAGTTGATGGGACCACGGTCGACAAGGTTCACCAGTCTCCGTCTCCCTGATTGATCCGCGGTATCCCACTCCATCGGTGACATAACAAGCATGATTTTCCACAATAGGTTGTAAATGACGAACACCGAGGCGAATGCAAGATGCTGACTCTTTGGAACCTAATGGAGGTAAATCTGCACATTCTGGGATTGGAAGCTGTTGTCCAATTAACGGATGCCGCTTTGCTAAAGCGTATTCTTGTTTGCACAGATCATGTTCCAAAACTTCACATTCTTCTCTGCAAATTCGTCTGGGGGACACAAAATTCACATTTTCTTCAGGATTTAAGATACTATCGGGACATAGAGGAAATGCTGAGTAGCAAAGAGATGGAATGGCGTATTCAGTGCATCCCGGAGCAATGTCCCTGAAAAACCACAGTTATGCCGAAAATTTAAAAAAATGATCTAATAGTAATGTAATCTATATTATTTTATCAAAACTGGAAAGAACTTACGCGGAGTGGGAAATAACAGTGAGGGCTTCTTTTAGCTTTGACTCAATTAATATTTGGCTTTGTTCTGAATGAACGTAAATAGTTCGATTACCAATATATTTTTGACAAACAGTTCCTTTGTATGTCTGTAAAATTGAAATTTCCCAAGCATTAAAGTAAAAATATTGTTTTATGTATCCATTCTTAAGGTTGACAATTAACAACTGTAATCGATTATTTTTGTCGCAATTAAGATTTTATCACATACCATTAAATAATATTGATATTTTAAACAATCTAGGTTAAAAGTAAATTTCTTTATGGAATTATTTGAAAATTACCTGGCAAAATCCTTCGCCATCCTTCGGGGGCTGAATATGAGCCCGAGAATTCATATCAATACCCGTGTTAGCCATCATGGGTACATGATGAAAACTGTCAATTCGATGAATACTACAATTTTATAAAAGCGTAAAAAATTGTATAAAATGTTTGAACGGTTTGGATTGATTTTTGAGTTGGTGGTGTATATAAAAGTAGAAAACTGGCACTTGATATGTAAGGCAGCTGAATGTCGAGATTTTCTTTTCACTAACTAAATCTAAACTGATTTACTACATACCTACACTAATTAACCATTGAGCTACATGTTATTTAAATGTTTGTTCATCCTGATTAGCCATATCCTTTAGCCTCGACCCAATAAAATAAAGCAAATGAAAGTTATCGTATACTGGATACTATTATACTTGTGTGTTAATGTTTACATCACAATCAACATCCCGTGAAAATAAACATAACCTTAATTATCTAATATTATTATATCAATGAAAGAGTGATTCACGAATTCTCGGTAAATAAAGAAATGAGTAGGATTTCTACGAACTACGTTCCACACTGAAGCTACAACTCACACTACATACAATATACAAAATCGAATTGAAGGGCAGGGCCAAAATACACACAAAAACACAGAGTTTCGGATATTTCTCCCTTCTGGGATTATGTAGAGTGCGTAAAATCTATAAGAGGACCTATACGCACCAAAATATCAAATATGTAATACCACTAGCACAAACACTTTAATATTATTTCCATCTATGCACTATAATGCATACAATATACATGCCTGCACATGTATTCTACACTACATAGTTACACAGCTATACACAATTGGAATTATATACAAAGATGAACTGCAAACGATGTATTGTTCGCTTTTCTGTACTCTATCCATCCCCCAGATGCAATGTAAGGCAATGCAACAAAAAAGGCTCAGTTTTATCTACATACTTTAACTTACTCCACTATACTACTCACTTACTGCTACACATCCTACCATTCATGATTGTAGGGGTTCCGTGTGTACTTTGGACGTATACTTTACTTCCTTAGGGTTTAAGTTACGATCTTTCCATCTACAAAGTCCATTAGGTAGAGACAGATAGGATTTTCAGGATAAAGATGCGGTAGGGGGCGAACACACTACTAACGGCAATCCACGCGTAGCTTCTTATCAATCGGATGGATTCACTCACACACTCAGGAAAAATATATCCTCAGATTTTACAGATAAATTGTCATTGTGAGAACTAAATAAACTCTGGTAAATGTACTCTATAAAAACAGTTAGCTCTTATATACAACTTATGGCTTATAGTATATAGCTGGGGAAGAAATATGCAAAATATCCTGTCATAATAAAAGCTATCAATTTACAACATTTGTTATTTAAAGGACAAACCTATAAAATGTGAAAAGAACGGTCACCTTAAGCTACTACCTTTGTATAAGCAGCAATAAATCATTATTGGTTGCAGTGGGGTAAGTGTAATGTAATATGCAGTACCTTCTTATTCCAGTTTCTCCTATTTCAGGAAAAACGTCGAACGCATTTGGAAAATCTGGAATCACGCCCATCTCAAGTCCTGCAAAACAAAGAACAAGCTAGTAATGTTTTTCCAGTTAACATAATGGTGTACCTACAAAACGTTTCATTTTAGTTTAATATAAGAATATCATTTTCACTACAAAATTCTACCATTGATGAAATTGAGGGAATAAAATATGCCGGACTTTGAATTTACACTTACAGGTTGATTTAACTGTTCACCGGTAAACCTTTAGACTGACTGATTTCAATGCAAATACTTTGTACATCGAAAGTATTTCTGATCTCAGTTTTGTTCAACTAAAACTACGATCTTTGAAAACTGCTTTAAAGGTAAAATGTCCACTAAAGACCAAAATTAGGTGGTTCATTTTCGCGGAATTGTAACTATCTAATACACAAATACCTAACAACTTTATTTTAATTCATACGAGAAATGCTAACTAGTAGATGTAATTAAGCCACTGGTTATTACCCAGACTAAGCAGTACATAGTAAATAATATTATGTTGCTTTTCTGTTTAATGTAAAATAAGAGCAGAGAGGTAATAAAGACGAAAAGAGATATTATGGAAATATTGTTTGGTTTTGGCAACTGCAAACAGTCGTTATTGCATTTTCACTTTGACTGATGCATTTGCTCACTGTAGACAGATCTTCCTTTCTGTGATCTACAGCCTCGTCACTCTATATCTCTTTAGTTCCGTTTTGTATCTATTTACATTTACATTGCGTACATGCATACTAACGTTCACAGGATGTACAGTACACTGTATTTACACGCCCAATAACTACATCGATGAGAAAAGTCTCTTCAAGTTTAAACTCTATCCATCACTGCAAACAAACTGTATCCTCGCACTCTAATAGAATACTTTACAAAGTGTATGCAAACTGTAGGAGTAGTCTAATACTTAAGGTAGGTAACCACATTTAAATATGTACAATATTCTCGAATCCCAAATGCCTTGTATATTTAGAAGGGTCTCTAAGTTAGCATAAGAAGGAAGTTTCTTGCACATTTCTAGTTGTGTGCATTTGGATAGACTGCAGTGCAACTGTGTGCATGCTACTGAACTTTCCTTGTGATTCTGAAACCGGGGAAGCGGATATTAGTATTTCTGTTATTCTCATCTGTCAGTTTCACTCAACACTTGCAATGTAAATACTCCCAGTTGTGTTCCCTGCATTTACATAAGTATCTGTCTTGTCGTCTATCATCTCTGTTTATATTTCTCCACTTACAGTTATTGCAACGTTAAGGAAACTCATACCATCTCATTCATAACATTACCAATGTCTTACCCCAATAATATAGAATAACCTATACTTGTAAATAGCCAAGTTCATAAAATTGACTCTACGCCTTCCCAAATGCAATTTTTCCATATCGACATAAGTATTTTAGTAGGTATTGCATACTTATCTAAATAAATAAACAGTATGTACTGAAAGCATCTTATATTATGAGCTTTACTTATTACTGCTCCAGTAGTACAAATACGAATTTATGTATAGTTTCTACTGTAATACAGAAGGAACGTATTTTTAAACTTCTTAACGACATTTCTCGTGATGTACTCTTTATTACTTTCGTGTGCAATATGAGGTTAATAGCATTTGTAAGGATTCTGTCGGTCTGGCGTCTTTTAAGAAGGAAGAAAGTGAAAAAGTGAGTAACCTTAAGTATTATTACCACGATTGGTAATTTGGAATAGGAAAAGTGATGGTGGTGGTTTGGTTGAGTTGGAACCGCGACATAATAAATGATTCAAAGGAAGGAAACCAAAAAAGTGAAGAAATGAAATGAAGTTCTTAGATTTGAAATGAGGAAAGGTAGCTACTCGAGACAGCATAGAATTTGGAGTGGAAAATCTTTTGGTTCTTTACCTTATAACATTGTAGCGTAAACCAAACAAGCCGAAACGAGACAAGACAGGGGTGAATGCAAAACAAGAAAAAGGCGAGAATTTGTCTCAGCAGGAGACTCAAAAGCGTCACTACCAAAATGAAATGAAAGAAATGAATAAAGTGCTCTCTTTGGTCTGAACCATTTCTGCCTTCAACATGTAATATAGCATTATACGCATAAATAACGTACAGATATGTGTACACTGTATGGAAAATCCGATACACGAGGACCAAGTTGGGTTGAGTATTGAACTGAACAAGGATTCATGTTTCTGGAAGGCGGATGCAATAAAATAGCCGAGTATTACTATTTTGCTTGAATGCATGGCCAGTCCAGTTGTTCACTTAGTTGGCAAGAAGTGACTTGGACTGACATTACACTATGAAATGGTAGAAATCTGGTTTAGCACAGTGTGTTTTGGCTTGGCCACGTCTTGACATGACACTTGAGTAGCTAAGGTATATACATTAAGGCGGACTCGAATTTGAATCCGCTTTTCTGGAGAATTTAAGCTTTCTCATTTGACTCCCGGGCTGTCATGCCACGTCATGTCATTTACATCTTTTCATACCAAACTCAGTCGTCGTCCTTTCCTCGTCACTCAAATAAACTCATAGCTCAACAACACAAATACAAAGTATTCTTCCATTCTTTTACTTAATTCAAATCAGACAGTCCTTCTCATTCCAAGTCAAAATTCAACTCCAACTTCAATCTAAACATCTCAGCATAACAGATTTTTATTTATGCTTCGCATACTGCGTAACATAACATTAAGTAAATGTATTTTCTCATCAGGACTTATATTTCTTTGCCTGCAATGCAAGCCTACGCTTCTCGTAAATATAAAATGTGAGATCACTCTGTTTAGCAAGAAGATTTATGAATTATGCAGAAATGTACAACGACTAAAGAAAGACAAGTGTATAAATTATCACAGAAACTTAAACAAGGACAACTGAATATGCTCCAAGGGAGATGTAGACCACACAAGAAACAATTTATTCTTTGACATCCAATCACTTGATACTGTATATGTCTAGAACTATAGTATGTACTACACAATTCATAAATAAGGGAGCGTTCATATACTACGAGGACTTTTTTTGGCCGATTTTTGACCCCCACCCCCCGCCTTGAGGACCACTTCGCAGCATTTAGCCCTCTTGTAGCACATAAGGTGAGGACATTTCGGGTACCCCCACCCCCCCTCAAAGTGGTCCTCGTAGTATATGAACGCTCCCTAACTGTATGTATATGTAGAAATCCTGAATTTCAATTGCAATGCAAATGTATTGTAATTTCGTACGAGAATCAAATGACAGTAAAATTAAGGCGAGAACAAAGAGTGCTTATTAGTCCCCCACAGCTTTGTCAGTAACTTCAAAAGACATTCATTCTCAATCGAATCCATTTTCTTAGACTCAAATATTTCAGTAATTAGCAAAAGTCTCCAACTACATGAAAATCAATTTATTCGTGTCAACCTCACAGTGCAGTGTAGCGATGCAAATGTTTTAGCAATTTACAGTATGCCATCACATTATAAGTTTTTAAGTAGGTTGAACATTTTCTCAAGCTAAAATATCCTAATTTAATAAATAAATATTTATCATGTTATTTTGCATAATGCAGAAAATAACTTAACTTTAATCTGCTAAAAGTTTTAAGAAACAATAATACGTTGATAGTAATAATAGCAAGACGACTTTCTATATTGCAAAGTATGTACAATTATGTTAAACTGCAATTCAAGGAATTCTGTTTTGAAAAATCAAAACAAGATTGATACCAAATTCAGATTATCAATCATTTGCCAGTAGTTAACATTTGAATATAGAATTGCCCACTCGCAAACATTAGTTAAATTAAGCAATTAAATGTTTTGCTATTTTCTGTGTGCATAGAGTGACTAGTCTTTGTTTTCTGGTAGGAAAAGTAAAGTGGGATTACAGTGTAGAAAGCAGAGTAGAAGATGTTGGAAGAGATTGACATGTTCCTTGAAAATGAGTTGCGATCTCTCCAGAGAATTCTTATAGGAGAATTGAATTGAATTCAATTGACACAACAAAGCAAAGCCAAGCAAGGGAATGAGTCTAAAAAGGAACGGAACTAAACTGGGAAAGAGAGGAGAGAGTGTTAAGCATGAAGGAGACTTGGGAAGGGAAGAGAGAATGAAACAGGATGTGGATTGGGTGAGTAAAATGCTTTCTTCAGAGTAGATTGAGTAGAACAAGAATTGACGTAAATCCTTTGAGTTGAACTTCACTCAGCTCAGTTTTAGTGTTTAGTTTAGATTTCCTTCGACTCAAGTTGCGCTGATGTGATGAAGATGATGATCCATTGTTTCTCTATGTATCTCTCTGCTATTCGATTGAAAAGTCCTATATAGATAGTAAATATGCCCGGCTTTACATCTCAATTGCTCAAATCATTTTTTAAGGATGTACAACTGCATTGTTGTGATTCTAACTTGAGGAGGTTAGGTTCAATACGATTTCCTTTCTGTTTTCCAGTAGAGAAGCTTAAATACAGAGTTTAGTCAATTTATATGCACCATGATAGCAATATATTGTTCTATTGCATACTACACATAGCTGTGTTAAGAGTTTCCAGGTTTTCTTGGTACGATATAGAAATAACAGAGGATAGATTACGAAAACACAACGTGCACGTATGTGGATAGGTATTCACCGAAAGTTTATAAAAACTGAAATGACATTTGAGTTGTGTGCTTTAACTTTAAGCTATACATCCATAGATATTTCTGCTGGAAATTCTCTTCAATTCTGTCTTCCTTCCGAAAGATTTTGCTTTGTCTCTTTCCTCTCTCCCTCTCGTGCGTTGCTTCAGCTCCTCAAATTCCAAATCGGAATACAGATAGAATTTAGAAAGGAAAGAGAACTAGAGTTACATATTATGCTACTTGACTTTCAATTGTAGTTTTGACTTGACTTTGACTTGACTTGAGTGAGTCACAAGTAAGTAAACTCAAGAAATGCTACAGTCAGTTCAAATGGAAATGCGAAGGGAGGATAGTAAATGTATACGCTAAGAAACCAGGAAGATCCTACACTACAGTACACAGAATCAGACACGACAAGACAGACATTCTTTCATGTGAACCGGCACAAAGTTAATTTAAATTGGAAATTAAATTCCTGACAAAGTTTCAATCAGTTCCTTAAGTTCAGCTTTGAGCACGAGTCATCCTGTAATGCACCTAACATCATACAATACAGATCACCGAACAATAAGCAAAGCTCAGCTCAGTCAGCTCACAGATAAGACGCGGAACCTTCCAGGAAGTAAACATTAAGATGAAAATAAATAGATCCACATTCACTTTTTACAGTTTCTAATTTAAAATTGCCAATGAGTTACAGATGTAAAGTGCAACATTCAAAAACAACTGTCACATCAATCCTAAAACTTGTACATACAATAATACATACTACATTACATTACTGTGATTGCAAAGTGAAAAACAGAAATATTGAACAGATATAAATAGGCAAATAATTTTCTATAGAAAAAAGTACTGGAGCAATCATTTACGAATTTTCAAATAAAAATATATTTCATGATTAATGATTCCCTTATTCAACCTAAGGAATTTCTATAATCTTACATAAATTACACCGCCTTAATAAATAAGGACAACGTCAATGTTTTATGGAAAACAGTCTATACTTGCAATTACGCAAACAGCATAGGAAATAGAAACTATGAAGTTATATGATAACGTTGAGTGCAGAATACGTATGTTAAGTATTGGAGGAAGATAAAAGGGAAAGCAATTGGAACAAATGATGTGAAAATGTAAACAAAGGCAGAAGATAATGTAACTGGAGATACATTAGAGTCAAAGTCAATGTCAAAGTGTAATAGAAGTACATGTGTAGTATCTGAAGTTTAATAGATATATTGTTGTACATGTTGTGCTAATAGTGGGCCTGCGGTGTCTCTCTTCTTCGTCTCTTCTTTTGTCTGTAGTGTTGTTTTGTGATGTATTTGGGGAGTCTAAAGGAGCAATTGAGTGAAAGCGAGAGTAAATGACTCTCCTCCACTTCCAAACTAAACTTGAATGAAACGGACCGACCATTCTCACTATTCATGCTACATTAAAACAAAATACCTCTACACTCTCTCTCCCTATTTACAATATAACTACGATTTACCTATATGAAATGATAACAATATAATCCTTAGACTCAAAGTAACAGGGACAGGGGTTTGGCTGAAAATAAAGGAAGCTTTTAGTTTCCTGTCACAATCGATTCCAATACATTTATTAGTACGGATCTAAACTGAAGTGCCTATTCATACTTAAAGTGGGGACATTACACAACAATTCAGAATCTCTTAGCTTTCATTCCTTGTTTTACTTTTACCAACTAACAGGCGTTAGCAATCTATAATGTCTTCGTGAATTACCTTGTCCTTATTGCTGACGATGAGAAATCGCGTATACAAAATACAACTGAAATATGCTTATCTACACCGAAACTCGTGTAAAGTACGAACTTCAGCAAAAACAGTCAACTAATGGTAAATGTGAAATCCTGTAGGATGTGGGGAATGGAGAAGAGAGCCAAAAATGTTTTAACTGATGAAATGTGATGTGATGACTGAAGGAAAATGGCTGAAAAATTGATTTTCTTTCGGAAATGTTGTCTTCGGTATTTTTCAACGCGTTTACATACGAATATGTTCCCAAGTATCAAGTTACATGAGCACAAAGTAAAGTCAAGTCAACTGAACTCTAAAATTACTTAGAAAAATCCACAATGCGAGCATAACGCTCATTCTTACGCACAACTACCTTCCATATACATATAAACTCCTCTATTATAATACATATATAGCAAAAATAAGTGCTTTAGTATACACTGTTAAATAATACACGCATTTTATAATAATACACTTATACACATGAAAAATTTCGGAAAGAAAGTTTTGGCACACACACTAAATATTCTTTAGTGCATACAATACTTAGTATGTATGTAAAAGTGGGGGGAATGAGAGTAGCCGTGTGCCAAATATTGATTTCAGCAGTCTGTAGTGTTGTTTTGTGATGTATTTGGGGAGTCTAAAGGAGCAATTGAGTGAAAGCGAGAGTAAATGACTCTCCTCCACTTCCAAACTAAACTTGAATGAAACGGACCGACCATTCTCACTATTCATGCTACATTAAAACAAAATACCTCTACACTCTCTCTCCCTATTTACAATATAACTACGATTTACCTATATGAAATGATAACAATATAATCCTTAGACTCAAAGTAACAGGGACAGGGGTTTGGCTGAAAATAAAGGAAGCTTTTAGTTTCCTGTCACAATCGATTCCAATACATTTATTAGTACGGATCTAAACTGAAGTGCCTATTCATACTTAAAGTGGGGACATTACACAACAATTCAGAATCTCTTAGCTTTCATTCCTTGTTTTACTTTTACCAACTAACAGGCGTTAGCAATCTATAATGTCTTCGTGAATTACCTTGTCCTTATTGCTGACGATGAGAAATCGCGTATACAAAATACAACTGAAATATGCTTATCTACACCGAAACTCGTGTAAAGTACGAACTTCAGCAAAAACAGTCAACTAATGGTAAATGTGAAATCCTGTAGGATGTGGGGAATGGAGAAGAGAGCCAAAAATGTTTTAACTGATGAAATGTGATGTGATGACTGAAGGAAAATGGCTGAAAAATTGATTTTCTTTCGGAAATGTTGTCTTCGGTATTTTTCAACGCGTTTACATACGAATATGTTCCCAAGTATCAAGTTACATGAGCACAAAGTAAAGTCAAGTCAACTGAACTCTAAAATTACTTAGAAAAATCCACAATGCGAGCATAACGCTCATTCTTACGCACAACTACCTTCCATATACATATAAACTCCTCTATTATAATACATATATAGCAAAAATAAGTGCTTTAGTATACACTGTTAAATAATACACGCATTTTATAATAATACACTTATACACATGAAAAATTTCGGAAAGAAAGTTTTGGCACACACACTAAATATTCTTTAGTGCATACAATACTTAGTATGTATGTAAAAGTGGGGGGAATGAGAGTAGCCGTGTGCCAAATATTGATTTCAGCAGTAAAACTATTTTTACCTCGGAGCCATTCCTACATAAATTTAATTGTTCGTTGACTGAAGATAGGAAGACGAAGATATGCATGTGTAGATATCCGATTACAATTACAGAGTGTGTAAATAGACAGGAGAGAAGCAACATTAGTGTAGAGATATGTTATAGATAGTTTGAATATTAGGTATTTGCATGAGTAATGGATAGAGGAGAGATAGTGAATATGACAGAGCCCAGGGGGCCGCGTCAACCTGTCAGAAGTTAAAGCTGATAATAATAGAAGAATTAATTAGTCTGTGCACTCGTACGAAAAGTCCCAATCAACTCGCCGCAACCTTTCCATTTGTAAAGGTGAGTTCGTAGGAAGCTACGTAATTATTAGTGAGAGCACTTTTACGCACTATGCAGAGGATAAATACCTTATATGGCAGCTAATACCTAGTGTTTGTCTGCAGGAGTGTCTGCGTGTGCAAAGTTCGAATTAACTCTCTCGTGGTTATTAGTGTTAGGATAGTTTTCTAGTTATAAGATACTTATTCAATTTAATAATCTCAACTGTAGGGAAATCTTAGTTTAAAACTTCTGTAGAGGCATCCGTACATTTTACATCATTAACTAAAACTTTATGCCCTATCCTTTTCCAATTTCCCTAGTAGTATAATTTATTTCCGTAGAAATCATTCCTTTATTATATCTGTCTGTACAAAACTCAATAAATAATTCCAATTTCGTACTCCTTTCCTTTTATAATAAGTTTTCTAGTATCATTACATGAAATTACTACTATTGCTACATTTTCCTATATAGGTAATAGTACCTGAATTATGTAGAAATCTTCTTAGTAGTTATAAATGGTACAGATAAAACAAGAAGCTTAAAGGTTTTAGTCAATCTGATCCCTTATTATATAATGCAGCATTTATGCATAATATTCATATCTAGTTACAACTGCTGTAAGATATTTATAGTACAGGTAAGTATAGTAAATCCAATAAAAGCCGACAGCTTTAGTGAAATGCTAGAACTCTGAAGATAGCAGAGGAAAGGAACTCGGCGAAATGATGGAAATGATAATAATACTTTTATGAGTTCAACTGATAATAAATCAAGTCGTTTCAATGAAATTCAATTGGATGAGATAGGTTGAACGAAATGGATTCTTTTGGCTTCGTCGACTTTCATTTGAGTTTCCTCCTTCACTACACTTCCCAGTTCTTCCGTTTCCTTTGTTTCAATATGTCTAGGAGGATACTATATTTATAAGTTTGCGGTTTGTCTGTTTAATTTGCCGATTGACTTTCATGTACGCTCAGTAGTGGCAATTCATGGAAATGTGAGGGTTTCTGCCCTACATCCTAAACACACTTAAATAACTCGGTAGCAAACAAGTTTTGCGAAACTTCCGTATACTAATGAATATTAATGAAATTTAAGCTATTTCCTCCCACATAGCATCAGGTAAGTAAAAGTACTACTGAAAACTAAGGTAACTAAATAGTCGATATTTAGCTAAGTGAACTAAAAGTATCTACCCACGCCCATTTAGTTCCTAATTAATCAATAGCAACTTATTGCTGTCAGTTAAATTAAACTGGCAAACTTTATTTCAAGCATACTCAAACACATTACACGAGCATAGCCGAAAGCCAACTAAAGTCACGTCAAGTCTCATTCAATGAACTTCACTTGAGTGTTATCATTTCCGCGTGTGCTATAAAATAAACTTTAACGTTTCCACCATATTACAGCCTACACATTTGGTATATATAAAACTTACAAATAATGTACATAGCTAATAGGTATAAAATATAAAACACTAGTGTTCACTAACCTAACGATGTACATACATACAGGTCTAAAACTGTGAAGGTATAGAAGGGTTATATAAAACGAAATTGAAGTCACTCACCTGGATCATGCCGAACATCCAAAACTCCAGTAGAAGAGATTTTCATTTTTTTACTGGAAACTTCACAAGAGTAAAATCCTTTGTCAAGCACATCTAACTTCCGAATTCGCAGTATAGAACCCATTATTCGTGCCGCTGACTTTCTCCCTTGATTAGTTCTGTAAAGATTCAAAACTTGCATGTAATATTATACCATACGGTATAGACATACTATCAAAACTATATAAACTAAACTAATAAAAACAATAAAAAGAAATTATAAGAATCTCGAAATAGTATCCATACAATTAAGTGTGTCGTATAGTGAATTATGTTCAACTTAGTTTTTCTCCGTATTAATCATCAAAAAAATAATGTGTGCAAGTTATATTTACTACCTATTTCTATAAAAGAGACAATCAGTTTAGTAGGAAGTACAAGAACTTCCTACATTTCACAATAATAAACTAGAAATATGCTTTGTCGTCTTGTACAAAGCAGGAAAAGGCTAAAATAAGTATGGCTGTTCTGTACATTGACACAAAACTTGTGTAAATAAAGAGAAAGTTTGCGACTGACTTTTTCCGATATTGTCGGATACGCACTCGTTCTCCTTTATAACGGAAAGTGCCGTCATTTTTAAGCCAAGTTATTGTTTTGGGTGGAGGATTGCCTTCAGCTTCACATCGCAGTCTCACTTCTTCCCCAGAGTCTCGTGTCACATTCGTTAGTTTTTTAATGAAGTGGAGAAGAGCTTTTGTTTCCGCACTGCCACTCCCATTACCACTTGTGATCGCTGTCTGAATTGTATCGATATTTTCATGCTCTGATTTTGACTCGCCAAACGGGATTACTCCAGAATTTTTGCTACTTGAATCCGGTGACTTTTCTGGTAATCTTCTACCGCCAGTTTCTATATTTGCAGAGCTAAGTAAAGTACATAAATAAAATATATCAGGTTTTTCTCCAGAGTGTGTATTATTTTAGTAGCAACATGTAACATCATTATTGGTAACGCTTAGGCCTAATTTATAATATCTGATTTCAATCTTTTAACACAACAGATCGCTTATTTGAATGAAGTACGCACTGTATTTTCCATACTGTTTTTCTTTACTCATAAATATTACCAACTTTTTCTGCAAAAATTGGTACGGTACATTCCTGACATTCGTATATCGAAAGAAGATTCCCTATACCTTACACAGTCAAGACAAATAGTTGTGTTTTCCAGGGAAAGTGAATCGGAGAAAAAATAATGTTTCCGCACCACAAACATATATTACACATCCAATTCACTTCAACTTATAGTTTACTTTGCTTATCGTCTTTTTATATTCTACACTTCCTCTGCACACAAGCAAATGTGGTTTGCTTAAGGACGATATTCATAGTTAATGGGGTATTCTAGATATATATCTATATAATTTGATCCTATCCTACAGTACACCAATAAAATACATCTTACTGTCTAGGTATAGGTAGTTGTAGGTACACACAGTACATAGGGATACAGCACAAACAAGTAAAGTGAACCAATTTTACAGGAGAGGTAGTGCAGTAAAAGTATTTTGCGAGGAAGATAGGGGTATTTCCATATCTTTACCTAACGAAGAAAGAAAGCAAACCGACATTACGTAACAGTAACAAAACTGCGACCAAAGAATACCATCATCATCATCGGGAAACTCAAAGCAAAAGAGGGAGAAATGATTTATGGAACACACTATATTCTTATACAGGTTCACCAAGTATTGGAACCATAGTTATAGAGTTCCCGAATATCCAATCCACAACAGCACTTTCTTTTCTGAACCATAATACATTCAAACATTTCTGTAATATTATTCTCGTAGTATCTACGGTCGAATTTAGCTTTAGCTATATATGAGAAAGTGAGGAAATGCACATACGAAGTTGGGTACACTATAAGCAATGAATTCAAGTTCCGAAACACATTTTGTCCAAAGAATCATTACATTAGAACATACATTACTTACTGAGCTGAGGAGTACGTACATTGGTCTGAGTTTCACTTGACTCGACTCGTTTACTTTTCAAAAACACCGTCTCATATCTTTCTCATAGAAGTCTAAGTTAAGATAAAGCTACAACGTTCTCCGTCTCTCTTGGTTTGATAGTAATGGTAAGTAATAGTGGTCTGGTCTTGGTTTGGCATGTAGTACATAGAAAAAGGAAACAGTATTTGGGGTGAAGGCGGAAGAATCGCCTTCTCCTCACACTTCATTTCCATTATATCACAACCACCACAACTTCCAGAAACATTTTACCATTCTGAATGCAATTCGTGCATTAAAGTCAAGTTCACTATAAGGAATTATAGACATAAAGTCGTTTCTGATTATATTTCATTTTATTACGCGTTTCTCATTGTAAATAAAGAGGAGTATCATAAAGAAATGCATATAGGAGAAACTGGAGGAGAGACGGTAGGAGTTGTGTAAAATATTCGGTTGAAGGGAAGAGGCAGGATAAGGATGTAGATGTCGAGTAGAAACTTCAACTCGGTCCAACAAAGATGAATTGAAGTGCGATAAATTTCAAGCTAAGAAAAATGAAAGAAATTCATGAATTCGATCCAATCGTCCCGTTGTACTTGTACTTACACCACTTCTCACTACCTAAAGTTTACTTTACTTACTTCTCAGTACAGAATAACAGTGAAATGAATTCAAGAGAGGCATTCCAGACAGAAGAGGACAACAGACTACTTTTACAAATAACTTTTGCATAATCTTATCCTTCAAGTTTCTAGATTTATTTTACTATTATAAAAGACACCCTTTAATCATAATCTAAATTGAAAAATTCAACTTATATATAGTAAACAGGTATCCCTAAGTTCTCCATACTTATAGCTATACAAACTATTTACGTGGGAGACCTAAACTTAAGAAATAAATGGGGAACTTTGGTTATAAATCAATTGCCTAAGTATGTATTCATGAACGGCGAAAATAAAGCAAGCCTTATTATTGATATTACCCTTTGGTATCTTAAGGTAGGGTTAAAATACCTAATACCTACTAAGTAACATTGCATTCTTAAACCATACCATAAATACATGTTAAGCAATATAAAATGAGTTTTATGTTTAAGAGGCTTGCCTATTTGTAACGTGTGTACCAGCCGCCGGGCCGCCTGTCTCTGTTAGAACAGTCTTTCCGCTCTTGTCAGAATTTCCGATTAATTCACCATGGGATTTCCTATCATCATCATGATTACTATTAGATCGCCCTAAAGTAATACTATTCGTATTGGTATTCGTATACTCTTCATCCAAATCCTCGTCCTCCTCATCTTCATCTTCGTAATCATCCGTCGGCTCGTATTCATCAATATTCGACGGCAGGTCTTTAGACTTTTGCCCCCTTTCCGTCAAAAAGTCTCCAGCCCACACTGAGTTTACAAAAAACAAAAATATCCATAATTAATGTTTAAGCAGAAATACATATTAACATCTTTAATACAATCGTGATATTTTAATATTTAGTTTAATAGTATATTATCATTTCACTTGAAACAATCATTTATGAAGAAGGAACAATACAATGAACGAAGTACCTATATTACAATCATTAATATTTTAATACTGATGACAATAAAGAAAGAATTTGACGTAATGGTTAGAAATGTACAGAAAAGAAATGGTCATTAAAATACGATTTACACCCTAAACCCTAACAGCGATTTGATTGGAGATTAACTGACAAATTACGAAAGCAATAAAAGTGTGGAACAAGGAATGTGAGGGTGAAGGGTGATTTTCCCAAAGGATGTCTTTTGCGTATTCCTGGCATAAGTAAATTGCGGAACGTCAAATGGTTATTAGAGTCATGAGGCAAATGAAGTGTATGAGCGATGAACAATGAAGGATAACTAAATCACATCAGTCAGGCAGACTAACAAAGCTGAAAGTTAATTCAGTGCGGACACTTTGGTAACGCTAAGTAGAACTTTTCATGATTTGTTCGTGTGCAACTGACGACTCAATTATTTCTGTAAACCATTCACATATAACTTTTACTTATAATATTGTATTGAAAGAATGACACCGAAATCATATGTCTAGCATTATATTAAAATCTTTTATTCGTTCTCAAGTTTGCTGTTTGTTAGTTCTTTGCCGCATGAGTCACTCTGCATACAGTATATACCAAATATAAATATATCCTGTGTGTTTTTGGTCGCAAGTAAAGGACAAACATCAAAATGTACTTAGTTTATGGGAAGTAGAGAGTACAACATTCGAAAACAAGTCCTACATAACATACGCTTCATAATACACATGCTGCAATACAATACAGCACTTGTTAGAGTACGTGTCACAGCCAAAGCCAATGCAAGCAAATCCAATTCAATCCAATCGACTAACATAACATAACGTTACGCAACGCAACGTCAGGACAGACGGATCCAAAATGCTTTGACAAATACATTACATTACAATAGCACAATACTCAACGAGGGTGTCGAGGGGAAATCGATTGGATTCGGCTAGCTGATTTTATTTTACTTTAGCTTTAACTACTGTATATTTATATCTTCTAACACCCTGTTCTCCTTATTCTACTAGTTATTCTCTTATTCCACACTACAAATACAAGTAACTAGTATTGGGGATACATACAAACTAGAACTGACATAAAATCCTTAAATATATCGCCAGTGTACTTTCGGGGTGTAAAAATTCGATAAGACTTTCCTTTCCTGCTAAATAAAATACCAAGTAAAAGCAAAATAGGAAAAATGCTCACATTTTCTCTTTCCTTCCTTAGTCCTCCGCAGGGATATACCTACTAAGTTTTGTAGTATTCAAGTGTGCTGTGTGATGATTTTGCTAAAGAGCTTTGATTGAGTTTATTGTGCGAAAAGTGTCATTGTTGGAAGCATGCTTGCTTTCTCCCCATTTTATTTCTTACTTATTCAATTCAATGTATACTGCAATTATTGTGCACTCGAGAGGAAAAGCTTTCTTGAGTTGGTCTCCGTGATCACAAACTCAAACTCAAGTATGAACAGTAGATTTTGGGAGAGTACAGATAAATGCTCAAATTTCAGGATTTTTGGTATTAAGAGTATCTTTAGTCTAAGGATAATTTTCATGGACAGTAAGGTGAACTACCTATGAAATTGAGGAAATTTTTTTCAAGAAGTCTAGTTTTTAGCGCATATTGAATCTAATTACCGAATACGTGAAATGTTTAATTGATTTGATTGTTTTACAAAATCTAGAGAATAGCATAAGCATACTAACATTTGATTTTAAAACATTCCGTATACCTTAAAACGACCCTGCTTACAAAATAGAATAATCTTTATTAATTTTTACTAAAATACCAATTACCTAGATAGCTTTTTTCAAACATTCACATAGAATAAATTATATGCTTTAGAGCATAACGGAATTGCCTTATGTTTTGGCAAACCTATTTTCGTGAGATAATAGTTCTCCAGCACCTCGCTAGCTACTAACTATTGCAGTTGTCTTAACAAAGTATTTTAAACGTTGGTTCTGCAAGTTCTTTACTTATGCATGGTTTGATTTTTTCCATGTTTTCCCATGAAACTTGCAGAATGTTTTCTTTTTATGATGAACGCAGCTGAGGATGAATGCAATGGTGATAAATGTGCGTACAATTGTAAATTATTTCAGACTGGTTAACAGACAACTGCGTTTTTTGGTTTAGGTAGTCGATTGTATAATGTAGTTGGAGGGTTAGAGAATAGAAGAGCTCTGCGAATGTATATTACGCACATTTCTACCTAACATGACGTAAACTGAACCGAATTCGAAGAGTGAGTCAAGACCAAGACAAGGCAGTGAGGTCTAATCGCTAGAGATGTTATGTATATGTAAGCTTACCTTTAATATTGGTGCTATGTAAACAGTAATACATATTAGAAAGGCCACAGTGAATAGAACATAACATGACTCTATTTTTGTTTCGTGTGAAATCTCCAGAGGTTTAAGAAGGCAAGAGAGATAGTGGATCCCCTCCAGCACGCAGACAGAAGAGAACACACAGCTTATGGAAAACGAAGCCGCAGATGTACATAAACTCAACCTAAACACCCTAAGAACCAAGTTTTATGTTCCTCCATCCAACTTGAAACATGAAAGCTCCCAACCAATCCAATATATACCTTTTCTTGCCTCACTTCCTTCTTTATTTTCACAATATTTTCTACCTACACTGTATTTAGTACCTGTATAATTTTTGTCATTTTGTGCATAATAGTACAAGCACAAAAATGTTGACTCAATTTTAAGCCAATTGCAAAATTAATTTTACAATAAAATTATTGTTATAATAAATCTGCAGATCATCTTTCTCCACAGCCTCCACAGAAGTACACAATTTCAGAGTCTCATGTTTTTAACTTACGTTTTTCCAAATCTGCATTCATCGTGCCAAAGAGACTAATTATTTTTCCTCCTTTAACAGACACGGATATCATTTAGGTTTCTTCATTTGGTGGTTGTAAGGTTGACATCTCAGGTGTAAATTTTCATATTTGTCTGTTTCTGCAAAGGAATCCAAAAAAATCTAATTAACAATTAATTACATATAAAACACTCGGATTCTCAAAATTTTTAAGGTAACTAAAGTTAGCGCTGATGTATTGTAATGGATTTAACACAACTCCATATTGCACATAAAAAAAGCAAGAACAAAGGATGGAGAATTGTAGTTAGGACCATGAACAGGAAATCCAAAATATGCAAAAGTTCTCAATAAGTTCTTTTCTGGTTGTTTCCTGAGATCATTAGCACTCCTAAAATTTGTAACCGGACTATAATGAGAGAGGGGAAGGAAAACATTCACATAGTTAAGCATAATAGAGAAAACGCAGAGTATGAAATGGTAGAATTTGAATTTATGAGAACTGGAAGAATGAAATAAGAATCCAGGATGCATACCTATATTCAGACTAAAGTAAATGTGGTAGCTGTGTGTAGTGAGTGCTTTTCGTATGTTGGGATACTATATTTAAGAAAAGTGTGGCTATAGCTTGTTAACAATGTTGTGTGGAGAGAACAGATTGTGACTGAGAGTGAATGAGTGGGTGAGATAAGAGCTAAAGGCTAAAGATACTAATACTAGTGGAGAACTATGTAAGTATAAAAAGAAGAAAGGGTTGTTGCTTTTCTTGTGTTTCGTTTTGGCGTAAATAAATTACTAGAGTGACTCCTTTCTTTCAGCCTTATGGGATTAGATGGGCGAGCTAATGGTTTTTGCAGCAAACCAAAGAAAATCCTTTTGTCTTTAAATGGCACATATTTTCAGGGCAATGCTAAGCTGAGACTTAGCATCTAATTCTAAAGATAAAGATACGCCTTTAGGTTTGGTCCTTTCTTCTCCTCTTTTACTTTACGGCTACTTGAACTCTACTTATTGCTTATAATACTCGGTAATACCAATACAATTTACCATTTCCTTCTTAAGTTCTATTTATGTATCCTGAAAATGCTCTTTTCGCTGAGTTCTATACTATTTAATTATTATTCTAAAGTATAATTACTCTACAAAACATGATTATGGTTTGTTTCGTAGTATAAGCATTGCTATTTCACAGGATGAAAAGGAACTTACGGTACGACTAATTAATTTAATAATAATATGTTGGAACTTGGTAAGCAAATTAGAGACTGTGTTACGCAATTTGTAATACAATAATGTCTAGATGTGGTCTATTTGTGTAGAAATGCTAAGGAAAGATGGAAATTGCTTTGAAGAACCAAATGTCTAGATTTCCAGAAGACATAATTCAATACGTTCGGAACAGTAATACCATCAACATTTGTAGTAGAACACTATGTCATCTACATCAGTCATTAATTCCACTTAAAGCACTGGACTGCAAAATATAAGTGCATGTATAGCTTTACATTATCCTGCTCTATAATTGTGCATGAGAATGAGTTAGATAGATTCTGCTGTCTTTCCACACATCTCCATACCGAATTGATGACTCATATCACATTCGCATCACTTCACATCGGAACTGACGATGAGCAAATGCACACTCTTTGAGAGCAAATACAATTAAGTGGAGGAACTCTTGTGATGGGGATGAGATGAACACAGAAATGCGACAGCCAAACCCACGCACGCATAGTATAGCATTGTAAGTACTCATATGCAGATATACTTCAAAATTATATTTGTGCGTGTATATTTACTACAGTATGTGAGCTGGTACTGTTTTATTACTTCAGAAAATGTTAATATTAAAACTGAATAATGTGGATCTTCTCCTACCCTCTCTTCTTGTGGAACTCAAATAGTAACTACATACATACTTTCGTACAATGAAGTATTTACATACAAAAAGTTGGATTCCTTATAAATTCGTTCTTGGTCAAGTCATAAATGTAATTATGAAGAAATCCGGAAAAAATCATTAGAATGCATAACTCAGGCAGAAGATGATGCAAAAGTAGTAATATGTTATCTGCCAATTTCAATCTATGAAGGATACTGAATACTGTGTGGTCTTTTTACAATTAGTAGTCACAATTTGGGCTTGTAAAGTGGTAAATGGAGATGGTTTAAACTGTATACCCAAAGGGCAAAACAAGAGTCATCAAATGTACCTAAAAATCATTACCTCCACCAGCTTTTCATTTAAAACAGATTCATTTGCGAATGAGAGAAAAACAACATACTTTATTTTAATAAATATTTTCGTACATCTTTTACAATTTAGGTTTCCAAATTTTGAAATACTGTGCTTCAGAATATACGAATCCCACAAGAATAACTATTAGATCAGAAAAGTTGGTCATTGTATTGACTATTCTTATTTTCAAACCCCGAGATACCGCAGGAATTCCAAAAATTTATGCCAGACCAATAGAGCTGGTAAAGACATTTAGTATAACTGGAGAAACGTGACAAAGCGATTTCTACATTCTGTTCAATGAATGATAAAATAAATTCTAGTTGTGCATAATTTTAATAAAGAAAACGTGGATTTGACTTGTGCAATTCATTTCTATGCAGTGGTAACGGTTGGGAGTCTTTTCTACAGAGAGAGCAACATACAGATACGAATGGAGTGACATAACACGCTCGTAAAGTAGATTCAGAACAAGACAAGTTTTTCTCCTTACAGGACGTCTTTAGTAGGTTCAGGACACATAATATCTAATTCTAGGGTATTGTTGTACTGCATAATGTGATGTGTAACTTAATAAGCATGAAGGGGTCACATAGAATGATTATGATATGAAGCTGTGCAGGATAATGCACTAATATTACAAACAGTTTGACTCTCGACTAGTCTGGCACTGACTATAATAAGTTCTTAAGCTAACAAAATACATTACAACATCTTTAGTTGAAGAGAATGAATTCGTGTTCATGAATTGAATATGAGTGCATTAAACCGTGGTGACACTGACATTGATATTATGACTCGAATGTGTGTATTTTGCATTGTGTGCCCTTGTTAAGAGCTATTATACGAGAGAAACGTGTAGATAACTCTTTTAAACAGTTTCTCGGTATTTACTTTCATAGCGTGTGTATCCAATACTAACGTGAAACATTTAAACAGATATAGAAAAAAGACAAAACCACTCCAGAAGCTTTTAATAACGAAAAAACGTTTCTTCAGGCTAACATTCGGCGAATTTAAGTGTCTATGTACATACAGTAATATATGATCTCGTTTTTCTGGTCGTATAGGTAAAAATTCAGCGTGCAATACGTATTGTGTTGGCAAACATTATATGTAGTAGTTTTGGTACAGGACGGGACACGACACATGTAATCCTCCTATACACTTAATTCAAGTATGTAAATGTAAATACGACAAGATTTATTAGTCCAAGATAGTCGCCTATTTGTTTTCCTTGTGTTGAGAGAACAGAATGTGGTTTGGTTTGGTTTCGATTACTTTGCTTCGTTTCCTTTGGTTTCTGTTGTGGCGAGTTTTGGTTATACTATGTACTGTGTCCTGATATCACTTCTATGCACTTCCAGCTTTCTTCACTTCAACAGAGCACATATTCCCCATTATTATCTGATTCTGGCACCATCGGCCAAAACTTGACTAAAACACCAAACTAAACCACATAAAACTGTACAATACCAAAGAGTACAATACGGAGAGCAGTGATTTATGGCTTTTTTATCCTGTCATGCGAATCTTGTAGTTAAGTGATACGATAAGTATTAGAAGTGCATGCGAAAGGATTAACTATTGTGAATTAATAGCCACATCAAAACACACCACACAATGCAAACAATCCAAACAAATGAGTTGAATTTATTACTTTCATATCAAACAACTGACGATAATCATAATAATTCCTTCTTTAAAGGAATTTTAAGGATTATTCCTTTTACTCAATGAATTTATGGTATACTATCCATGTTTGCATTTCCAAAATTCCAAAGACTTCATTGCGTGTTATTTGTCACATAAATTACACACATGGTGAGCAGTAAACATGAACACTGAACATTTACGTTCACACATTTTATACAAGAAAACAGTTCTGCAGGTCTTCGTTCATGAAAATGCAAAACCCACACAGAGCTCCAATCATTTTACTACTGGTCGCTTGTTTCTCAATAATAAACCAAACCTTAATAGTTTAAATTGAAATTTGTGGAGGAATAATACCGTTAAAAGTTGATCGGTAGCTCCGACTCTGGAGTCTATCTGCAGAGCAGTCAAATCAATAATGGTTGTTGAAATACAATAAACAAGGAATGCATGTAGAGAGAATGAGAAATGTTCATAAATTCAACAAGGTATTAAGATAGCCTTTTAAAGACACAGGAGTGTGTCTGATCGTTCATCGTAGACGAACCCCCAAAATCATATGCTTGTATACTGGAAAAATTATATTTCTATCCATACTCTGAGATGAGTAATTTTATGGTTGTAAAAAAGGCGCAATTGAAATAAACATTTATATATACGTATGCAAAAAAGGGAATAAATGTTAAATGTGTATAATCTGATGGAAAGATGAAATTTTATGGTTTGCTGTGTGGCAAGTTCACTGGTGTGGTGTGGTAATGGTAATAGTAATGGCAAACCTCCCAATAATACCATAAACAACAAGAGACAGCAAAAGAAATCATAGCAAGATTCATGAGCCAGGCAGAATATTACGCTTAAACGTGGCAGGAAAGGCAAATCTTCGCCAAGGGAAAATCAGATAGACTTTTTGACACACGTCCAGCTCAATTTAAATTTTCTAAAGGGCAATATTGGCGTTGGCAACCCTATTCTCTCACTTATCTCGTGAACAAGTCCTTAAAATTCAATTGAAATAACTACATGACGTCTACTCAGGTCCTATTCATTTTACACTTGTCGAAACCTAGGAAGATTCTAGGTTTCAATGTTAGCTTTTGAATTTACAATTATATTTTACTATTACAGTGTCTTGCCTAGGTATTGCTACAGTATGGAAATCAAAGGGTTAAATTCGTTTAGAAGTGAAGGAGGATAGAAAAGTCAAGTCAATCTGTAATTGAATGACTGGGAGGATAAAGGAGGCGTGAAAATGATAATACTTTAAAAGTCTTAACAGAAAAAGGGTAAGAAATATTGTACGTAGGTAGCTTTTTATATGTGTTTTTCTTACAGTGTCCTGGAGATTCTTCTTTGTTGTCTATTGTCAACGGAAGGCCGGAAACTGGAGGAGTAAAGGTTGAAACATTATGTAAGGGTGCGAAAAAAGCGAAAACGGAAAACTTCTTGATTTGCCTCCGCGTTTTTGGACTTGCTCCTTGGTTCACCCAGGATATTCTGTCAACTAAATTCAGGTAACAGAGTTACCGTTTCTGCATTAGGAATTTTCACCAAGAGAGCTACTTAGGGTTGACACAGGAAATTAACAATAAAATCTCATCTTGCTCTTCCTTCGCTATGCTGCCTCCTTTCAATACAATTTCATATCCTAAGTTCCTATTCCCTCAAGGTTTAACTTGAACTTCCCTTCCTTTTGCTGTAAATTGGCGCTTTTACTTACAGTCAGTATTAAGTGTGGGTGTAGTACTTACGTATTATTAGCCTCTATATCCTATTTCTTTTCGTTTCTCTTTGTGGGGTTTACAGATAGTTTTGTCTTCTTTTCACTTCAAAACACGAAACGTTGCTATTGCATGACTTGTCTGATGAGAGAAATTTGATTTTACCCTCCTAGCTACTTTGACGGAATTGAATTTCTCCCAGCTTATTCGATTTTCTCCATAAATGAATGTAGTGTGACAGAGGGAGAAAGCTAGCCTATTAATAAATGTACTGGAACGGTTAATTTCAAAATATATTCAATCCTTCCACGATTTTAACTAGCACCTACTAAAATATTTCAGGCATGAGTCATTTGCGTCCATTTTCTATTATAAGCAATTTGATCTGCAAGGTTTCTCATTTCATATTCCTGGTTTGCACGGCAAACGCATTATGCCGGTATGTTGTAAATTCTTAGGTTTATAAAAATGTTACCTATCTTAGTATCAATGTTAAATATTTGGGAAAATAATTGTTATTGTTTGCCTTTAAAACGTCCTAATTTATAATTATCATTCATATAATTAATTTATTATTCAGTAGAATACAGGTTTTGTCTTGCTGAAAACGCAAACGTGATTTGAAGGTTCGTCATTCAGATTCCAAGGCACATTACAACTACAACTCTAAAATGAACATAATGAGAGGGGAAACGGAAATTCGTTGTATTTGGTTGGCATCAATGTCTTGTCTGACTTGTCTGTATGTTCATATGTTCTGACATTACGAACCTTTAACGAATATCGCTAATAATATCAAACCCTTTAGCTAATACTATCTGCTAATGCTATCTGTTCTGCTCTAGGTATTAGTATTTGAACCTTAGCATAGCAGTCTTCTGCATGTCCAGGCCACTGATTGTGAGTATTTCCGTAATTGAAGCAATCACAAAGAAAATTGCCTCGTGTCACTGGGAACGTTTTCACAAAGCATGCCACACTAAACCAGAATTGCATTCTTAAGAGCACAAAGGTAGCTCTTCCAGTTTACTTAAATGGTTGGGAAGTAAAACTACAGTACGTGGAAATAACATGGCATTCTTTTTGTCTGCCTCGGCACAAATTTCCTCGGCACCGCCAAGTGTAGTCCACCACCAAAGCACAGTCCATTTCACTTTCTTCCAATAATGACCACCACAACAGAGCACAATACAATACTCTCTTTACAAAGTGCAGAAATAAGAAAGGGAAAAGTCCAATAAGTCTTAAGCAAACACAAATAGCATGTGGCATCCTTCTAGCAGACATAATACAATAGAGACAAACGACAAACCGCGTACAGTAAGCCTAATGATATGTTACATACATAACTTTCCCTTGAAATACACGTGATATATCATCCTGGACAATAATGAGACACCACCACCGTATTATAAGCAATATGGTTAAAATCCTATAACGTTTACTTTGCTCTGCACTTAAAGAGCCGTGTTACTATTTGTACAGTTGAGTACTTTGTATACATTAGAAATGACCAGTAGTTCTATTTGTTAGTATGAAAAGGGTCGTGTAACTAAATGGACAGAGAAAACCTAATCAACTTACCTCTACATATACGTGCTCGGGTGACACCTACTACCTAATGATAAGCTTCGCTCAGTTGTTGGTGTAATAAGTAAATATTCTCCCTATAGTCCTGCAACTGCAAATATTAACGTCCAAACTGACAACGAGCCACACAGAACAACTTGACGAACATGAAACTTGACACATCCTACCTATTTACTAATCGATTTTTGTCTTTTACCCTTTTCAGTTTCTCTTTCCTCATTGATTTTGTACTTTGTAGCCATTAATATATATGCACATGCTCAACAAACTTTCACAAGTACTTTTTGCTCATTTTTGTGGATGTACCTTCATGTTTTATTGTGGTCAGAACAAAATTCCCCTTAACATCTGCAATACACTTACATTTTAAAAATTTAGGGGTATTTGGCTCGGCTCTTGTTTTTAGGTTTCAGGGAAGAAATGCGACATTTCAAAATCTTAATGATAACTTTTAAAACTGTTACTGAAAAAGTTCTTTGTATTAAGATAAACTATTGTTTCGTAACTATTTAGGAAATACTTATAGATTCATGATCATCATTGTCTTGTGTTTAGATAGAAATGGTGCAAAAGGAGGAAAGTTTTCGGAAACAAAGTAACAATAAGTTTTCATTCACTTAGATTCACATTCAGAAGACACTGGTACTGTAGTGTCGTAAATTTCAGACAATTACAAGTGTAAAAAAGGTTGGAAAGAATAGGATGTTATCTTATCATAGTTAGAATATCTGTAGTTAAGTAAAGATTGGAGAGAAGCAAAAGGAAATGGATTCCATATATTATTCGTTGTGACTTCTCTCAGCGTGTTCTATGTAGCAGGCATAGTTGCTAAAGACAAGAGGAGTTAGCAAGCTGAGCTAGCCTTTTAGAATTAAAATTAATGATGTCTAAAGGAAAAAGTGAGCAAATGCTAATGTATTTACATTACATAAGGCACGGAACTTAATGCACCTCCAGCCTACGTGTATCTAGTAAATGAGAAATGCAAAAGTAAGTTACATAAATGGGTAGTTAGGGTTTACTGCATTAGTATCTAGTTTACGTGTGTTGCATAATGTTAGATTACCTTAGTATACTAGAGTATTGAGCGAGAATACACTTTTAAGCCTTAGACAGCATGTGCAGATACCTAAGAAAGCATTATGTGAAAACCAAAGCATGTATCTTTATTTCAAACAAACGAGAATGATTTGATCCTGTTTGTACTCGTATGGCGATACTTTTACTTAATACCTAATGCACTTTAGTACTTTAGTTTCAAGTCTAATCTAAACGAAAGTATATTTCAATATTAGAGGAATTAACAGAATGTATGGTAAGTCGCATACATTACATGTGGATAGGCTAACACTAAACTGTGCAATGCAATTTAACCTAAGGAAGACAAAACACTGAGATTTGTTGTGTTATTAGAGTGCATAGGAGTACATTACAGAGAGACAGTGTATCCCAGCGGGCTGTCTTTCGAGAACTCTAAACCGAATCATTCGACTGGGACTAACGAGTTTCTATTTGGAAATTAATTGAGCGTCAAGTCAAACTACAGTCATACTACAGGAAAGCAACCCATTTCTATACACAAACAACTTAGCGTAACGTATACAGTTACATAATATTACACTTTAAGACTTCTTACCGATCAGAACTAATACTCTTTCCAATTCATCCCATCTCTATACACATAATTACATACTAGGTGCAAAGACACTAACTTCTTTCATTTCAATGTAAATGATTATTGCCTTTTCACAACTTTACTTTTACGTAGTGCAATCTCAACATAAAACAACTACATACCTACTTATGCAGTTCTAAGTAGCATTTCCCTTTTTCCTACCCATATCTTAAAATTTCGGCTATTCCAAGTAATCGTTTAGATACATTTCCCAATGGATTTGCTAAAATTCTGCTCCATAATTATAGTAGACAACATGAAACAATTGGAATCTTACTTTTTTGCATGCTGACCAGATGAAATTATCCAATGGTACACTCACATCCAATATTTTGAAGATTTGTACATAAAAACTCACGAATATATTGGTTTGTTACAATTAATTTGTAGTCCGAAATAGTGAAACCGTTTCATTGCATTTGTATTGTTTTACAGTGAACCTAAAATGGAGCAGAAGACTTATAATGTAGTGTTTATGGGAATTACACCGTGGTTTCACAATTCACTGCCGTTAAAATAGATTTGGGAGGTATGGTTTAACTTTATCAACACTTGGACATAATTACTACACTAAAAAGAGCCGCTTGGCTGTGTAAACGTATGTAACAGTGTATAATTTTGCTTATCTTATCCTTGAAAGAAAATCTAGTGACACCACACACTTAGAACGAACTGATTCAGTCTATGCTGAAATACACACGCTAATGGTAATGGTTTACATTGAATGAAACATAGAAACTTAATTATAATGTAGGTACCATTACTATGTGAGACCGCGAATTGGTTCACTTAAGTATATTCTGTGTTCGTATACATGGTAGAACTAGAGAAATTGTATAATTCCTCACGAAAACGGTACATGAGGCAGAAAAGTGAGGAAATAGGAGCGATGGTTTATTTAGATAATGTGGATGTATCCGATTTCAAGCTGATTCACAGATGAGACGTGGAACTGTGCGTTTAGTAATAATAATAATGTAAGTATGTTTCGGTTGGAGATACCCATGAGGAATAAACCACAAATAAACACACATGGATGCAAGTGAAAGACAAGACAAGGCAGAAGAGTTGTTTTCGTGGCGAAAGCCTCCCTCCGACTGAAGTTGAGCCAAACTAAAACTGAGCTGACGGAACAGAACACAAAACAACTTCGTCTCATCCTACAGTTCACTTTCAATCTTGAAACTTTTCCCTGCTACACTGAAGTCTGAAACCTGAACACTATGGTTTATTATTCTCCTGATCAGTTCAATGTATTTACATGCTTTTTACAGATGCATACCGAAACCTAACCAAGCGACTCTTCTACACTGTTCTCAGTTGGGTGGATTCTAAACTCGATTTTTCTGTAATAAATACAAGTGCTTAGTGTCACGTTCTTCTGTAAATTGAAAACTATATTTACCTACCGCTTTATTTAGTGTCAAATGTGATATCAATTCACCTACGACAAATTGCTTTCAAAAATTCAAAGAAAGTGTTGTAACGACCGCTTATTAAATACTAAATACTAAATTACTATTGCTAGCACAAACCAGGAATATTAATCTTTCTGTTGAACTCTGAATGTAAACAGTTCCAAATCCAGACAAGAATCTTTGGTATACAAACTACTTGAGATATTCTAGAAACCATATAGAAATACAAAACTAGGTATGTATTTATGTACAGTTGAATTGAAGTCTTGAGTCACTCACTCATAATATCCCATCACAATCAGTTCACTCGTTCCGAATTTTAAAACGAAAATGTTTGACGCTTCAGTCAAATATTTCGTGGACCCCCCTGCGTTTCAGTCCGGTTCTCTTGACTCACCCCAGCCCCAAAAGCAATTCAACTCACACTTTAAACTTTAACTTACAATGCTGTGAGACTGATTCTGAGTGAGTGTGAGTGAGCCGGGAACGCGACTCTTTATTTCTAAGGACCTCATCTTAACTGAAGAGCAAGAGCAACAATTTTCCAATCTGCAGTATGCACACAGAATAAAGAAACTCTGTTACACTTCCCTACTTGTATTTATATTCTACTTAAGTACACACGGTGAACCATATTAGGTCCTTATTCTCGTCTACATTTGTACACTACTAATACCAAACTTTCAAGTGTTTTGAATAGTCACTTCCCTCCTTTCCTCTCAAAGTTTCCTTTTAAAATGAATCACCCATTCTTTCTTATTAAACAGTTATTACATAGTTACTTAATGCAAATCCTACCTAATAACCAATATTAACACACCTAATGTGTGTAACTTCTTAGCTAAACTCAACTTTTATCCTTTTTTCAATTTCCAAACTAGCTTTGTGTAAAACCTGAGCAAACTTGCGTTTAAAGATAAGTAGGTAGGTGTATAAGGAATAACAAAGTTAAACTATACTGTAGCCAAGTGAAGTGTCATGTCATTTTGCGTTTGCGGTAATACCCAAGCATGCATAATATAGATTACCACATTAGTATATGCTACGGTAGTCATTGTACTGATTAGAAAATGGATTACTGATTTTCCGGTCCTACTACTTACGCACATTAGGGTATTACGTAATATACACAAATAAAATCCACTGAAACTAATCCATCATGCTTTCTGTCACTTAAAACCGATTTGTCTTACATTCTCTATACTTTCAGTTCTTCTTAATACTTAATATATATGAATTCAATCTTTCTCACTTCCCAAGCTTCTACTTACTACCAAATGGTAAATGGTGTTCTTGCTCTGTTATTCTACTTTCCAGAGCTAATGTAGCTGCACTATTGAAAAAGCTTTATTTTTATTTTCGTTCAGGTTTCTTTTCTTGACTTGCATACGATTATAGTTTGTGATTGTGATTGCATGCTGCACTTTGGGTTTTGGTGGGGCTGGTCTCGTTTAAGCTTACTGTTTGACTGTTGTGACTTTAATCTGTACATTTCTCGTTATACGCTGCAGTACAAACAACAACTGTATAAAGATACTTTGGGTATACTCGTAGGAATGGATTTTTTGTAATTTTCGTCCACTAGGATGGTAGAAATAGGAAATGTCAAAGAAATTATTTGATTAATTTGAGTTGGATCCAGAATCCACATCCATATTGCGATATGCAGAGTATTCTTGTTTTTAATGAAATCGAAAGAGTGGTGGAAGTAGAGTTATAAAGTACAATAGAGAATAATAAGACAGAGAGGAAAACAAAACGAGACACTCAACATTTGCTCGTGTAAAAGTAGGAGGAAGGATTTCCCCCTCTCTCCATAAAATTGAGCTTGTCTGTCAAGCACAAAGCCACATTTTCCATGTCACTGTCTCTAAGTCTGTTTACACACGGATGCTGAAAGCAATCTAAAACTTTCAACACTACTATCTGTTCAGAGCTGTAGTCAAAGTTGTGTTGTGTAATGCAAGTAGTAGCAATCCTATGCACAGAAATTCAACTTACAGATAGATATTAGCAAGTATCGTCTCTTTTTAGTTCTCTTTCTCTCCTTACAGTCACACTATTCCTTTCGTCTCAACTTTGATTTTGTTTTTCTTTTAAAGCTACACTTCACTTTTATTTTAGTATCTACTGTATAGAGAGAGAACTTGCATACTTTCAGTCGGAATAAGTATTCACTACACACGTGCAGACATTATATGCAATTCTTAGGCAGAATTGCATAACTTTGTGCCAAATTATATGTGTGAATATTTCTTTATATGAAATCTGTAATATTCTTATCAACTTCTATCTCTGTATGACACTTTCTTGAGATTAGAGGAGGAAAATAAATGTTTTGGATAGTAAAAGTTTTATTTTCACTCCACTACCATGTTTATTGCTTAATACAGAGAAGAGATTCTCAATGACACTGTTTTATATCCTCGAATTAGCGCAATGGGCTTTGAATTCGCTCTTTCGTGGCTACCAAATTGAGGAAAGAGGGTGGGTGGCTTGCTCCTCGTTTCATTTCCCTCCTGCAAACCGAGCCGCCGACTCATTTTACATCAGCAATACTACGGAATTGCTTTATTTGTGGTACCTCTATGTTATATTGCACACATAACTTATCTGAAGGCTAAAACCAAAAGGAAAATAGATCTGAAACGAACTTGGATGCAATATACGAGTGCATTGCCAATTGGAGTGTGTAACATCGGATTATAACCTAAAGATACAAATGCGACTCAATAATGGGACACAAAGAAATGAAATTCGAGAATAAATGCATAGAATATCCATTGAATGCAGTTTATATGACACAATAGCCAGATAACTACCAACAACACAAAAGGCACACGAAATCAGCAGAAATTACTCCTCGTAAATCCTGAACTGTGTCGTTTTGTTGTTTTACGACTTGTTTCCGGCAGCATTACATTACGATTTCCGCCTTTTCCCTATTAAAATAACGCTATTACTTATATTCTGTTGTGCCAACTGTCAAATTTACAGTCGCAATAAATGCTCTATAACAATGACTCAATTTAAATTCCTTATTGGAAACTTGGAAACTTTTTTATCCCCATAAAATATGAACCTAATCAAAATATTCGGCGTTTTTTTTAAATGTTAAAATTCCAACGATTATTTTTTTCAACAGAATGCGTAATTATTTTATGACTCTACCTATTAGGTATTTTTGGCAACTTTAATTCAATAATATTATTACAATTTATCCAACTTTCTAAAAAGTATATTGTTTCTTCTTTTACTACACGGGAGTGTCACAAGGGAAATGCTACAAAGTCACAATTTTTACTGCGAAAACTAAACAAATTCACCTCAAAGTCTACAAAGCATCGTATTGAGAAAAAGTTAAAAAGGATTGATTTTTTATAGAATTCGATGGAGAATTGTCGGTTTGGACTATAAAGAAAATGCGTAATGTGTAAATATATAGATTTTATATGACACAATAATGTTTGGGTTGTTTCTAACGATGGAGAGAGTGAATGTAGGGAATAATATCTTTGATGGTACTACGTAGACAGCTAGAAACTTGTATCTTTGTTAAGTGAGCTCAACTTGTCCATTTCTCTTCGGACGGACAAGGATCAGAAACTGTTTTCCTATTAACGTCACATTCACTCACTCTTTTCAACAAGATAGCATGGGGAAGAAGAAACTCTCGTAAAATCTAACGAGAAAAGCTTTTCTTTGGAATTTGCCAGACCAGAAATACATAAAATGTTTCCAAGAATCTTTTTTTCTGCTGAAATCTTTCTTGTGTTCTTTTATGTAATGTAACACATCTTGACTTTACTTGCCTAGTGTGGCTTTAGCTAAACTGACTTACATGTTAACTCCACATCAGTTTAAATGTTTTCTTTTCCTTTTAGCTCTATCCATTTCAAGTCAACTATTGTGTTGCCATGCTTTGAATTGAATGTCAATGAAATATTTTCTGTCTCTAACTGGCTAAAAAACTGACAATTGCTGAACTAAGGTAGAAGTGCATGACACATACGCACTTTGGGTCCCTCTGTAAATAATAATACCCATTTACCTATACCTATAGGGGAACCAAGAGAAAATAAAATACAACCATGTATTTTCTAACTAGGTAAACTAACTAGTAAAAGTGCAGCAATTCATTTACTCGTACATTGTATGTACAAAGAAGGAAAAAACTAAAAATTTCAAAGAATTTCCTTATAAGTGCATAGTGCAGTAGTTATCCTCGTACTTGTGCATTAACACTAATCTTAGGCAATGTGTAAAATAAATAATGTCTATTGCCGATTAGTGGAACATTAAATCAAGTTTACTTTATTTACTACAGCTCCTGCTTACAGTACCTATACTTACGCACAATACATGTCACGAGAGTACAAACCTATATATTCTCTACTAACCACATTCTTATTTAAAAAATCAATCTGATTACAGATTACAAAGTGCCGTGCTCTAAAAGAAACTTCACTAGAAAGATATATAATGGAGACACTCTGCACAGCACAACTGCCCTTCCTGTCTCTTTCTCTATGCACGAACATAAACTTTCCACTTTGTCATGCAATACACAAGCATGTACACTAACTACACGTAATACCGAATAAACAAATTTTTGGCTTCGGTTCCTCCTCTAACAACATGCACTAATTTTTTTCAATATTCAGTTAGGCTTAAGCTGTATACACTTTTGTTTTCTATAGGTTTTTCAGAAGCTGCAGTTGTCTAACTTCAATTTAGTAATGAATTTACAGATTTTCTTGGGCAATTCGTGCACGTTTTTGCAATCATTACCAATAAATGGTTAATATGTATATTTCTCTTTTTTGGTTATGAATAATATAAATGCCAATTTTTGATTTCTTTTTACTTGTCTCAAGAAACTGAATGTCAATTTGCAGATATAACGTGGTGTTGTCGTCAACCAACCTTCAAGTGTTGAAAATTTTAAAGTAATTTATGATAATTTTTAATAGAGCAGTAAAATATCATATTGATATGTTTTTAGTTTGCAACACTGTTTTTGTTACACATTCGTTTAACAAAAGAACCCCTACAAATTGACTACATTATTTTATTTACTCTGGTTAAGGCTTGTATTTGCCCTGAATATAACATAAATAAAGTCTAACAGCTCGGGGAATTCAAGTTCTAAGTTATCAAATTACATCTTAGTAAGAATTCTAACCAAAAAGTATTAAAACCACCTGCACTTGTTCATTCCTTTTTGAAAAAGCCTACTCATCTAGCATATGTGCCACATACCTTGTACGTACTTAAAAGTTTCTCAACTAGAGATTGTATTACATTACATTTTACATTACATAACGTATTATACATAACATAACCCAACCCAAGGACCCAAGGAAGGTACACTTCCATAATAATATGATATGAATATAGAAATAGTCAAAACTGAAATCCCTTTGAAAAAATGATGATGAATGTTTTTTTAGGGTGGGATAGTTATGATTATGATAGAATCGTAGGATATTTTGTGTTACGTAAGGTACACAGAGCTACATAATGTGGTTAGCATTAACTTAGGAGATATGGGAACATTCTATTTGTTAAAGTTAAAATTTACACTGCATGGTATCTGTAGGTAGAATTCTGACATAGAAATAAGTAGTGATTCAGTTTCATTCAGTTCGACCTGGGTTGAAGTGAAGGAAGAGAAAAGCGTAACTAGTCAAAGTGTGTATTATAAGTAATGGATTGGCTGAAGGAAAAAGATTCAGATTCACACAGTACATACGTGCATTTAGTTTACTTAAACATAGTACATAACGTAACGAAAGGAAGAAAATGTACATACAACACAACGTGAGTCAAGAAACTTGTTCACATCATCGAAGACCTCACAATGTTCATGTAGGCAGGGGGTCCAAAACAAACTCTGTTCCTTCCAATATAAAATGCCATCCTTGGCTTGACTTTAATTTATCTAAACATACATCTTTACATATCGATGTAGTCAAGTCAAGGCAAACCAAACCAAATCGTCTGTGTAACTTCCATCGCAGTGCCATAACATTTTCCCTTCTCGGTACAACTCATAATACCAATAATGTTTTCCTCTAATGCCCATTACACGCTTATTGTTCGCTGCTAGGGAAAAGCATACATGTCAAATGAACCTTATTGTTACAAATATATTCTATATATCTTCGTCTTGTTTCAATGTTTATATCGTCAAGAGATAAAGGTAATACCAGGACTGTTTTCTTTTGATAAAAAATTAAATTCTTTATACCATATAGAGTATCCTCGTTAACAGAGCAAATGTCGAAACGAAAAGGTCGAATCTGCAAACAAAATAAAGTAATTTTAGTAGTTTTTTCTTAAATTAATCCCAATTTAGTTAATATTGACACTATAAATGTTGGCATCTGCACATATTTACTATTTTTCAGTTTGATATATCTTTTCTCACTGTTAATTACGGATTCGACCTTTTCTTCAGCGTTTTCACTGTATTTGATGCAGGAAGGTCGTTTTTATAAAGGCAAAATGTGCTTTTAGGAAAAATGCATTAGTAAAAAAGGTAAAAGTTTACTTATGTATGATTGTTATTGTTTATAATAAAATTGTGAGTATACTATGAGCATATAGCATTTGATTATTGCATTGAAAGTGTGTTGTGGTGCTCAGTCAGTTGGTGAAATGAATTCGTGCTCTATGGCGTCATTGATTCATCCTACTAGTAGATCACTGAATCTAAACGAGTTTCTTCACACATTTCCTAATCGGAAACTAAAGGGTTTGTCTTGTACTTGTTCAGATGGAATGGGTGTGCGAAGGAATTATTTGTCACACCTTTGCATACTAACGACTAAATTACTAGTTTATTTTAAAAGCTTCAGCAAATGATTCCTTCTTTGCATTTGCATTTTTCTGAGATGCGCATCGTTGATATCTATACTCTTCTTTCCATAACTCCACTAAAACTTCACTGATACATATAAAGTGTACCATTTCTGTGTATCTCTTGCAGTGTCTAGTCCTAGGTCTGAAAATGGAAAGAAATACCAAATCATCACACAAAACGGTTTTCTCACTATTGTGCTTGAATTTAAATGAGAAGGAAAATCATTCAGGATCCCCCATTCACCATTAGCAGTACAGATATGTACTCTACCTTCAAATTATACTACGGTTCATTCATTAAATCGTTTATGCCTACACCACACCATGCCATACCTATGCAATAACGAAGGGTAAAGGCGAAACACGATTTCAAAGCTAACAAATGATCTCTCTAATGCATAATGCCAATATGTGTACATTAGTCTATGTTTTAACAACCGCTATTAAATTTTATGTGTAAATATGCGTGATACTTATTTTTCTGACAAATATTAGTGTACCTATGCATGAAAACATGTACCATTCACAAAGACAAAGGAGCACATACTTGTAATGGCCAAAAATAACAAACAGCTTTTGAACTCATTAGGTTCATTAAGCTAATTGGATTAGCAAGCCATTCTTCGCTAAGTAAATATTGAATTCCTTTGTATTTAGCTTACCCAGTATTATTAAATGCATAACTCGTCAATATTATGGTTTGCTAATGAGCTATTTTTAATCATCCTTTGTATTTTCCAACAGAGATGAGTACAGGAGAGGGGAAAACGATTATTTATGCCTTAAGTGTGTCTAAGCGCTGTATAAAGGTATGTTATGTAATAAAATTCGAGCACGACAACTATTATATAATGACACGCATACCTAACTAACATAAATCTCTTTGGTATGTCATAAACTACATGTAACTTACTGTGAATACTTACATATAGAATTTATAAGCTTATAAAAATGTACAACATAAAAATCTTGTGTAATGCAAAGAATTCTAGCTGCGTTTCGTAATAAGATTTTATGACACTAAATAATTAATGTTAGAAGATGATGGTTTTGACTTAAAACATTCTCTTATCAAAAATTTCAATTATAATTCTCTTTGCCTTAGCTTAGCTCATTTTGTGATGATTTACGGGAACTAACTGTCTGGAGTTACACATATAATAGCATTATAAATAAAAACACTTGAGTGTTTCCTGCTTGTGTACATTTCTCAAGTCGCAGACTCTGAGTCTAACTTTGTGTACGGAGAAGTGATGATGGGAATGAGAAGAGAAGAAAGCTCAAGTGTTGAATTTTTAAGTACAGGTTAAAGCAGAATATTAGTAAACAGTAGAAAAGGTCATAATGTTACACTCTGGCCTTTGTACTACTAGAATGAATGGAGGAATAGACAGATGCTCGATCTTTGCATAGTAGCCCTATAAATTTAAAGTCGCCTGCCTACCTGCAGCTACCATAATGTATGAGCATGAACAGATAAAAGAAAAACCTCTTCACTCCAGGTAGTTAAAAGAGTAATAACCTGGAAATTAGGTGGACCCCACAACGAAAAGTAATGCAGCATTATGTAAAGTCAAGGAAAACACAGGAAAGTATAAAAACAACTAGAGTACACACAGTTTCTAATAGGATACATTATGTAGCTACGCGGAGTCATAATTCTCTAAATGCGATGTCTATTGAAAGCATCTTGTGTTTCTATATGCAAGCAAGCAACAGGATCATAAATATCCTCCGGATGCTCCTTCACATAATTATTGATGACAGAAATCCATTTGGATATTTATTGCTCACTTGCTTCTCTAGGTTATGCAATTTAAAACCAAATATGGGATCGTGCTTTCATTTTATTCTCTTTATCGTTAACCTACATCCTTCTCACAAAACAAAACGCAAAACAATGTTTCTTATCTATTCAGATTCGAAATATGTAAATTCTACTTTTTTCTTCTATAATGAAATACGAACTCGTCCAAAATAAGAATTCCTCCAAAATATTATAAGGCTGACACCTCCTTTAAGAATACTATTCCATTATTGTTACAGTCAATTTCTATTTTTAATTTATACCCATGAAAAGGCATATTCAATTTTTTCCAGGTCTCATATTATGCAAATTGCACTCATTTTGTTTTATAATATTGCTGTTTTTGCCCAATTCTCGCTTCTTCCAATTTTGGCCGAATTCTAATTTTACCCCATTCTTATTTTTCTGTTTCTTACCTTCATCATTTTTAAGAAATCTTACTATTTCTCCGGAATCTCATTTTACACTATTGCAATTTTTCCCAAATTCCTATTTAAAGTGATTCTTTTTAAATACTCAATTTTTAAATTGAATATTTATTTGGCATGGGAAAATATTTCTTACGCTACCTATACCTCATAATGTCTAACGGTGAGTGAAGTGTAGTAATCTTAGTTTTTTTGTAAATGCATTTACTATATAAAAATATTCATGCTCTGGTAATTTGTAGAATGTTAAGCCAAGACAAGCCGCTGTAAATGCATCTGAATAGTTTTTAAATGCTGATGTGTACACAGAATACACACGCAAGCAAAAATTCGACATTTAGGGCCTATTATTGTAAGTATACGAAGTATTTATGTTATCTATGTACTTTGTGTAGGTATGCGTTTGGTAAATACACTTCTATGGAGCGATCATGACTGACTGGACCGAACCCAAAAATTGAATGGAGGAAAGAATAACATTTTCCACGATATGCCACGACAGACTATGTTCATTACATAACATTACATACAGTAGATAGTAGTAATGCCTTCTCAGAGCAGAAAAACGACTACAGGAACCAGCTATTAACCAGAAAATGAACGTGATATTATTTGGTTGGGAAGAAAAGTCCATTGTGATCATGCACCATAATAATCCAATTATATTTTACAAGTAATACTATTATTATATACTAATAGCTAACCCCTTCTCACACAATTTCTAGATTACACTAAAAAAACACACGTGGAAAACTCGGAACACTACTTGTGGAAGCCGTGGCTCTAACGTCGTGAATTCTGAAGTCAACTCTTAACTCTAACTGGATTTACACATCAATATTAAGTAGGTAGTTATCCGTGGATGTTATTCAACCAATAAATAAGGCAACTTGAATAATGTAAATAGGTTCATGAAATTATTGGTACAGTACACACAACAATGTCCACGTTATGAATGTAATTACACATAGGTTCAAAAACTCATGGTCATAAATATTTCCTTAAACCTTAACCAGTGTGTAAAAACAAAGCTAACCTTTCATTATTGCTAAATTGAATTTCTGATCGTTAAACAGAATCTACACGATTTAATACTTGTACGGGTAAGGGAACTGCATAAGCGTTATTAAACCACAGAAATGGTAAATAAATCTCAATAATTCTTTTGCTTTTCAGTTTTTGAGTTTTGTAAACAACAGTACATCAATAATGCCACTGTGTTGTTCTTTGATAGATGCTATTACCTGCTTGACTGTGATTGTAGTAGATAGAAAATTTACAAGTAGTTTTCTAAAAGAAAATATCTTATTCGTTAGAAATTATCAACAATTTTTATTTTGGAAAGAAATGCATATAATTTTGCCATTTTTTAGCACTGAGTATGTCAAAGGCCTGATAAGTTCATATTCAATAATACTATAAGGTGTAAATAGTGTAGAAATGCAGGTTAAATACATGTAACTTATTATATGTACATTAAATTCAGAAAATATCTTCATTTTAGCAGAGTATAACATTTTCTGCGAATAGTGACTAGAAAAGTAGTGATAGTAGGTGGATTTTGAGAATTTGAAGTTAATCCGTGAAGTCATAAATACATGTATGTTGTTACATTATTAAATCAAATTGACAAAGTATGTCAATATAACATGACGTGAATGAAGATTGAAATTAATGAAGGAAAATGTGTTCATTTAATGCACATGAACCTTGATCTGTATCCTACAAATTCACACACACTTACACACGCCTTTCCTGTTAGCTCATCACATCTTTCACTATCTTCATTTGTTAGGGCTGATGTGAAGTTTGGAATCTTACCAAATAGTTCGAATGTGTAAACAGATGCATGCTCCATTGCAACCCAAGACTCCACTACTCCACGAGTCAAACCTCCATTTGGGTAATGCAATTCTATCTTGCAAATGTTCCCACACCATAATACGAAATACGCACCACAGCACATTCGTTTAATATTCGCCATTTATTTCCAGTTAAGTTACCAGCACATAAATAGTCGGTTGTTAGTTAGTTACTCTGTGTAGCAGATAATTTTGATTGTCTTTTGCATTATTCTTGATTAGCATTCGTAAGTGGTATATTTGTTAGATTTCGATTTAATTCATCCTGACAAAGTAGGTAGGTGCAAAAAATGTTTCCTCAGCAAAAAAGTAAGTGCTTGGATGTTATGTGTTTTAACAGCCTCTTTTGCCTTTTCCGATTTCTTGGTTTACTCTTTACACACGATTCAACACGTACGAATAACACAAGTCATGTCCACAGCTATAAAACCTGCTCTTACCTTCCTAGATATTTAGATATTTTAATTTTACTACAAAATGGCATTAACTACATTTAGATAGTAATTGCACGTAAGTGTGTGGGAGGAATGGAAAGCTTTCCGTGGTTTCTTATCTAACTTAAATAGAGTGGTGACAGAGACGGGAAGCCAAACTCTTTTTGTCACTATACAGGGAAACATGTGCCGTAGATTTATTTCACAGTGTAAAAAAGGAATTGGTGGTTTATTGTTGACAATGAACTCACTTTATTTCAGACTTGATTGCCTTGATCAAGATAACCGAAAATTTATGTACCAAAAGTCATCGTCACCGTGTCAATTCAATCCATGCATACTTTAAGTGAAACCAAATGACTGGACATTTATTTCATTCTAATTGAATTACTTTGTACTAACTTTAGTAACTACTTATTCCAATACCTTTACAAGGTACTAAATATAAGCTCATCTACGACTAAAAATACGACAATCCGCAAGGGCAGGTGTATTCAAAGGAAAAACCTTTTCCTATAAATTAACTTTTGCTTTTCTATCTTATTATTATTCATTTGTGTAATAATATTACTAATACTTAGACACTGACAGGTTAAATATCCAAAATAATAATAATTCTTTTTATTTTAAAGATAGGTTTAGTTTGGGTTTAGTGCTTCAGTTACAGGTATTTAAACATAATTTAAAGCACGTGTATGTCCTTATTTAAAATTGTCATCATTTTAGTTTCATTCAATAGAAATTCGGACCTCCCAAATTAAGTATGGTTCAATTGATGTGTATGCCTACACATTTACATAGGCCATGAATTAAGATTTATAAATAAAGAAATCAATTTTGTGCATGTACTTTAGGAAAATAATTAGTAGCTCAAAAAATAGGACTAAAATGTCAAAACAGCCGTGTTATTGAATTCCCTGAAATTTTTTCGCTTTTTCAAAATTATTAAACATGGTATGGCTTAACTGTTTAGGAGTTTGATCAAAAAGTAACCAGCGAACTTTTTCAGGCAAAGAGATAATCTTTGGAAGCCATAAGAGTTACTTCAGCTTGAATCTCGCCGTTAAGTCATATTATCTTCTATCTTGTCTTGTCCGTTGTAATCTAAACATGAATCTGACTGAACTGAACTGAAACCAAAATCTTTTCATTGTGATGCTGGACCAGGCACACAAGGCGTCAACTTTACTATTTGTACTTGTCGTGTATCGACAGGCATTGCTTTGTAAACACTTTTTTGTCTTTACACATGTTTGACCTTTATATAGTACCATCTGTGCAGTACCAATCCTTTGTATTCCTTTCTCGTTACTGACTTTTTGATAAACAATAAAGAAGAAGCTTTACATTACTATATATGGAAAGTATTTTCATTTTTGATCAATTTGTTTATCAAAACAATAATTTTACTGCTAATGCATTGGTAATTTCGGTTATTTGGTACTCTTCCGAAATAATAGAAAAAGTATGTAAAACTCGTTGTAATTAACAATTTATTTGGTCTTTGTGGTACTTTTCCGCTTAGACACACAAGACTAATACGTAACACTCCGAATACGAATGTACTTCTACGTAGGTTGTACCAATATTTATAGAATTGGTAAAGTATATAAATATAAGAAGAGTGTAACGAACTTTTATCTTATCCGAACATTTTTACGAGTTTTGCTACCTAATTGAATTACACTCAACTCTTCTAGTTTCGGTTCTAGCCTTGCTCTGACTCTGACTGTTAGTTTCCGGGTAGAGAAAAATGATTTTTTATCCACATACTCAGCAAAACTGACAGTTAAGGAAAGAATCGCTATTTTTATGAAACTTTACCTTTCTCTGTCCTAACTAAACAAAGTTCTGCCTGTAGACACACGCATTCACGTTCGCATTTGATTGAGGAACATTTTTCTTCCCCAACTCGATTACACTCTACCAGAGCCAATAATCCAATCCACGTGAAAACTAAGTGCGTGTATATTGTTCATACCCTACACAGCACTTACACTACAACTACAATATGCTTTTCCGATAGAAAAAACTAAAATAAACTTTCCGTCACACATTTACACACTTTTCTCACACTATTACGGATCCTGAATACAGATATTCAGATACAATTACAGAATTTATTGGTAATATGTGTTAGACAAGCAATAATCAAGAAAAATAAACAATTCTAGATAAAAATCTCGTACACACTATGCGTTATCAGCATCAGGTAGTAAATTGTGATTTCCTATTTGTATCTGTCTAAAAAGGAATAAAAAATCTCATAAGAATATTTAAAATAACAAGGGTGAAATACTATTCCGTAACCGAACTTCAATAGAGACTTTTACAAATGGTATAAAAACGTAAAGAGACCATTTATAAGGATATATTTGTACTACAGATCCTAACATTACCCAAGAGTATCCCACAGGTTTGTTTCCCCTTTGAGTAAATGTAAGTGGAGATTTACGAGTGGAAATTAGTAATGTCACAACAGGGGCTGTCATAATTAGCGTCAACTCAGCCCGACCAGCCTAGCCACATCATAACTTAACGAGACAGAAATAGTTTCTGTCGTGAAAAAATCTTTAGTTTTCCCTTCCCATCGTATAAAAAGAAGGTATCCCAATCCCAAGTAATGTAACTCTGATATTCCGTCAGTATTGTGGGGTTAGCTAATAGAGTGTGAGAGAATCAAAGGGAATGTCATGTTAGCGAGACGAAGACCCTTCACGAGTACATTGTTAATATTAGCCACACGGCAAGACGTGCTTGTATTATTGTGCAGAACAAAATACAGGAACAGATTACGGCCTATTTACATATTGGATTACATTACATTATGATTTTCCTATTCTATTGCATAATAGTAATAGTATATAGTTTGAATTCGAACTGAACTGTTAACAGTAAGTAGTAAAGATAGGAAAAGGAAGGCAAATGTCATTATGAGCACAGCTGAGCATTCCTAAATACTTTTCATCACAAAATAATAGGACTTTTCTTATCTCCAGTGCTACGGATACATTCACGTACTACTATACAGATAAGCTATTTAGTACAGTATAAAAATCTTACAGTTAGCTAGTAGGGACACTGGAAACAACACTCATAAACATTTTCTCCCCTTCATTGCATTTTCTGCTTGCTTGATCGACAAAAATAGATAAGAATGGAATCTCTGCCTTGACATGACATGAGAGTGAAGTGATTCTTCCGAGAAAACATTAAAGAGGTTAAAAGTAGCTCCATATAGAAATATCTCTGCATAATACCCAGATACGTAGAATATATCTGTGTAGTATTTAGGATTTACTATTTATGTTCGTCATTTGTAAATGTACAACTGTGGTGCAAGCATTTATTTATAAAGGTATGTAGTATGATATACTGTGGTACACTAGAAAAGTATTTATATAAACCAAATTAGGTATCTAGTAGTGAACAGTTTTACGTGCTTCATTTTTGCATGATCTAAAGTGTAGTTTTCTGTAAGACTTGTAATGTTTACAGGAAACACAAGACTTACATATGCTAATTTAAAGGCGAAACCTGTAAATAACTTGATTATGGAAAGATAGCAACAAATTACTGACTAATTTTCAGGAAACTATACTTTTACAAGTTTAATCTTATGGATTATTAGATTTTCCGTGTCATGTGTGCATTTAAGTTGCAAAGATTATCACTCATCCGCTGTTAACCACTACGCCTGCACTGGACGTCAAAACAAATAACAACAAAGCCTAGACCACACAAGAAAACAACGGTGAAGTGGCAGATACACATAAACTATGCTAAATGTATTGTTATAGGCATGATTCATGCCAAGAGCTATTAACTCTTCAATCGAGTCAAGGCAGGACAAAACAAGAGTCAGACTGCATCAGACGGGATTAAAAAACGAAAAATAAAGAGTGATGCGGATGATCAAAGAGCGCACTTGAAATACGAGATCACCCATTTAATTTTATGTTATTAGCCTTTACACGTATTAATGCTCTTACCTTCCTGTGTGTGTGTTGTTTTAAATTAGGCGTGCCTCGTTTCTTTTCCCATAAACAATTAGTTATTTCATTATTTGTCATTATCATTACCATTACTATTTTTCACTCCATGGTTATTTATCCATTGCATTCAGTACTTTTACAAACACGTTCGAATACGCCACGTACAGACAAAGCTACGATTACAACGTGGGTATAGTTTTCAATTCACCTTTAGGGTATTTACGATTACATGGTTTAAATAGCAAGCAAACTATCCTTCTGCCTTATTATTATGCAACATTATTTGTAGTATGGTTCTGCGAACCACAGTACAGGAAGTATAAAGTATATATTTTGTTTGTATCAAAGGTGTGTACAGTTTCTTTTGATTAAAATATATAACCTACAACCTAGATATGAATGTGCAATTCCTGTACCTGACTTCTGAATATATCATGGAAGGTTTAAAGACCAATTTAAAATACTTATGGACAATATGGTGTTATATTGCATAGAATTCTGTTTTCATTATATTTTTTGTACTTATTGCATTACATCTACTTTAGAGTTACTTCTGACAGTAGACAGATATACAGGAAACACTAAATATATTGGACACATTTCGTAGACTTGCGAATTGCTTATTTGCATCTTTTAAACATTTAGGAACTTATAAATATTACGAACTAGGAAATAAAATATTGCACTAAGGTGCACATTATTTGCATTTAAAGTCCAAGGATCAAGAACTACATAATATTATAATATTGCCAACAATTCTCTCTAGTTTATTACGCGTAGGTCTTAAAACTTATGTTTCCATATAAGGTTTCATTTCAATGTATTATTCACTTGAAAATAAGTACAGAATTATATGAGAGGAAATAATAAAATGAAGAAACTGCTAGTTAAGTTAAAATCTGTGAGCTTTAATAGTTTATCGCAGAAAAGGACAAGTCTTGTTTGTTTGTCATCTGGTTTTATGGGCGTGCGAACTGAAAGTGTTACACCTTTGAATATTAACGATATTGTTATGTTGACTGCAGTTAACTCCATGAAGTATATCCACGGTTGAGCTCACGTCGGTTTTATTTCGTTGTTGACATCAAGTGGTATTACATACCGTACTAGGTAAGTAAGTACGGGTAAGTGCACATTGAATTTCAATATGGCACAAGAAGATAACTTTACGTAACACAAAACACAACCCCCTAAGTCTTATCGTTAGCGTTAGCATTACGCATTAGCGATTCAGCACTAACAGTAACACTTTAACCTTTTGTTTTATAGTGATTCTATCACATTCCATTATACTATTCTATTCTCATCTTTGCCTTGCAAATCAATCTACGCCACGTAGCCACAATACAAACTACATCACAAATTCCTCCACAGTACAATATATATGCAAATGAATTCTGTGTAGATACATTACGGCTAGATAGTCAACAGCAAAACTACCACGTTCGCCAAGGGAATTCTCAGGTCGCCAGTTTAATCAATACAAATAGTTTCAAAAATGGTAATTTTCAACTAGAGGAAACCCAAGAGATAAATTGCCAATTTATTCTTTGTCTCCCGGGTTCAACCGAGTCATTTATAATCAAGAAGACTTAATTTAGCTTCTAAATAACCTAGACTATTTTGGTAGCATTTTCATGTAGGCAACAGCCTAACCTAGAAAACTTAACTTAAAACCGTTATGATTTGCGTATTAAACATGTATACAAAAATTTCAAATCAGAAATTACGCGTACCAACATTTAATAGTTATTTAGTACATTAGTACGCATGGATAATTCATTAAGAATTCCTACATGCATTGTATGTAAATATGCATAATTACTAACATTGATTCGGAGTACAGACATACATGCCACAAATCTTGCTAACCTAGATTTCCTATTTCCTATGTACAACCACAAAATCAGATACTGCCCTCCCAATGTGGGTTTAAAGAAGTATCGTCATAATTGATTAAGATTTGAATCTCAGGCACAAGTAGTTGAACAAAGGTAATTACAATGCAAGTATATAATTGACTGGAGAAATTGATTGTGCTGATTGGTTATTCTCAGCACGTACCTTAACCTCAGCAGCTAGTTTTCATAAATGATGCTCCAGATGACTTAGTTGTGGTTAATGTAGTGAATATTTCTGCACATGTTGGGTGAATACCAATTAACGAATCAAAATCAGCCTTTGAGGCATTCATTTTCAAAGCAAGAGCGAAACCTTGAGTTACTTCCCCAGCATTAGGACCCAAATAATGAAACCCAACTACAATTTCTCTCATTCCAGTCTTGAGAGTGATCAGCTTTGAATAGCAACTGCTTGCATCCCTATAAAAAGAGTATTTACATTTATTGCAAAAAAGTATTATCACTTTGATATTTAATTTTGCTGAAATAGTTAGCTTTTCTAATTCTAATTCGCTCTACATAGAAAACCCGAAGTTTTCAAAGTTTACATTATTTAAGTTTTTGCATCTGAAATACTAATAAAACCTTTTTACCGACAATTACTACTTAAAAATACTAAATCTATACAAATGCAGTAAAACAGTGAAGTAGCATGTTATTTTACCGGCCTGGAATTGCGAATTCGATGGGCTGACTACCGGTATGGTAGACTTCGATCCTATGTGCACCGTATGTTCTAATAGCATCTTCTTCAGACATTCCAGCACATCCATATTCTATAGGTGTGAATACAGTGGTTGGAATTGCTCTGTAGTCAGCGAGCTCAGTGCCTCCACCAAATAAACGTTTGGACAATAAATATCCTGCTCGAATAGCTGAAGGTGTCAATTCAGGTTTTCCATGAACACAGTCCCCTAACGCAAAGATGTTAGTGATGTTTGTACGATCTGCTCTATTAACACAGATCTTTTTAGCTCTTTTGTTAACTTTCACACCTGTAAATTAAGAAACAAGTTTATAAATGACGGTTTTCTAAGAACATTGCTTTCACCTTGTCATGTAAGATTCTAAATACCAGCTTTCTTTAAATCTAAGGGTGCCAAAAAGGCTTCTCTTCCAACAGCCAGTAAAACGGTGTTGAAAACATGTTCAGATATGTTTCCAGTTTCCGAGTTTTCCAGAGTCACGCCCAACTCTCTTTGTTCTCCGTCTTTTATTAATCGTATTTCTTTTACATTGTATCCTTGAAGAATTTTAGTTCCATGCTCTTTCATTACGACACCGATTCTTTTGGCCATATCTCTATCAAATTTTCCAAGTAAACCTCCTCTTGCCATTACAGTCGTGTCCACTCCAATGCCTGTCAGAAATCCAGCACATTCTAAAGAAATATACGAAGCTCCGATGCATAGAGTTTTACCAGGATGACTGCTCAAGGAAAACAGATCATCAGAACTTATACAGAGTCCATCCCTTTCACCTCCACCTGGAGTATCATTTAAAAACTTGGGCCTTCCACCAACAGCAATAATTATATTATCAGCGGAGAGTTTTCTTTCTTCCTTAGTTTTCCTATCTAAAAAAGTTACTGTATACCTATCGATAAATCTGGCTTGCGAATTTATATATGTTACTTTATCTTCATTTAATCCAGCTCTGTAGGCAAAGTTTGCAGACTTAATGTAGTTTTGAATATTGGAAATCAGTAAAGACCAATCGTGGGGCGCTACGCTTGGCAAATCAACATTCCATCCAAATGCAACCGAATCTTTAATAGATACACGCAGGAGAGCTGCTTGATGCATTAACTTTTTTGGAATACATCCTACATTTAAGCAAGTTCCTCCAAGTCCCCATTTTGTACCTCGGGGGCTAGGTTGCACGTGGTCAAATAAAACTACCTTTTTGCCGTACGATGCTGCTGTTTTCGCTGCAGAAATACCTGCTGAGCCACCACCAATTACAATTAGATCGTACTCGAAATTAGTCTTTTTGCTCCTGATAAATGGAAATTTAAGTTTTCGTAATACTTCTCCCCAGATTATCTGCATCTTGAATTAAATAATTAATGTAAACATTTCTTAAAATGGCGAACCTTTACGGAGTAGAGATGTTGGGATTTCATTCACATTCATTACTTTGTTCTGATCATTTCTTAGCAACAACACGAACCGCCCGTAACCCGTAATCTCCCCGATGTAAATGTAAACTGTAACATCTTGAGAGATTTCGGGTGAATTTTTGCATTTGCCTTTGGCTATAAAAAAATGGGGGATTCGTTTGAGAGAGGTCATTCTGTTTTGGTGCTTTTGACAAAACTTGTCGTTTAATTTACTAGAAAATTATAGCTAATCCCTTACCTGTACTGTACTTAATAATAATACTCATTTTTACAGATAATTTTTGAAAGCACATTTGATTTTGAGCAACTCCAACCGAGATTCCTCCTATACCTACACCTTAATTTAAATTCGTTATATGGAAAAATCGAGCCAAGTTAAATCAAATGGCTGATTTCGGTGTAAAACTTCTTCCAAGTTTATTTTAAAATAGGTGATGAATACAACAAGGCCAACAACAAAACGCAAATGCAAACACTGAAAGAATCAAATTGAAAATACTTGGAAAAAGATACTTATTTATTAAAATGTCACATGTAAATACATCATTAAATAATTATTTACACAATTTACGGATTTTCATAGTAAAATGCCAATTAAATCTAAGAACATTTATATAGCAGGAAAATTCACATTTTTCAAAACCAAGAGGATTAATGGAGTTTAACCAATTTAAAAACAATTGGATCAAAATCAATTTAATCTAGGAATAATTGGTTTTGGGACTGGTACAATAGAAGGCCGAACAATTGAGAGATTTGGGGATCCGACACCTTCAATGACTGGTCTTGTTGGAAGAACTCCTGGAATTGGAACAATAGATGGGCCAACTACTTCAAGACTTGGGGAACCGACTCCTTCAACGACCGGTCTGAGTTCTGGTAGTTTGTTTCCTGGAATGACAACAGGTGGAAGAACTCCTGGGATTGGAACAATAGAAGGGCCAACTACTTCAAGACTTGGAGAACCGACTCCTTCAATGACTGGTCTGATTTCAGGAAGTTTGTTTCCTGGAATGACAATTGGATTGATAATTCCTGGAATTGGAACAATAGATGGGCCAACTACTTCAAGACTTGGAGAACCGACTCCTTCAACGACTGGTGTTGGTGGAAGAACTCCTGGGATTGGAACAATGGATGGACCGACTACTTCAAGACTTGGGGAACCGACACCTTCGATGATTGGTCTGATTTCTGGAAGTTTGTTTCCTGGAATGACAACAGGTGGAAGAACTCCTGGGATTGGAACAATAGATGGGCCAACTACTTCGAGGTTTGGAGAACCGACTCCTTCAATAACAGGTCTGAGTTCAGGAAACAAACCTGGGGGAAAAATTTCTGGGATGGGCATAATTGGAGAAATAACTTCTGGAATTGGAACAATGGATGGACCAACGATTTCAAGACTTGGAGATCCTACTCCTTCGATGGCTGGTGGAAGCACTCCTGGAAGTGGCATAATTGGATTGATAATTCCTGGAATTGGAACAATAGAAGGGCCAACTACTTCAAGATTTGGAGATCCGACACCTTCGATGACTGGTCTGATTTCTGGAAGTTTGTTTCCGGGAACGACAATTGGATTGATAATTCCTGGAATTGGAACAATAGATGGTCCGACAACTTCAAGACTTGGAGAACCGACTCCTTCAACAACTGGTCTTGGTGGAAGAACTCCTGGAATTGGAACAATTGATGGGCCTACTGCTTCCAAGCTTGGAGAACCGACTCCGATGATTGGTCTGAATGGTCTTCCTGGTGGATTTGGAGAGATAACTCCTGGGAGTGGAACAATAGATGGGCCAACTACTTCGAGGCTTGGAGAACCGACACCTTCAATGACTGGACTGATGTCTGGAAGCTTGTTTCCTGGAACGACAATTGGAGAGATTACTCCTGGAATAGGTACAATAGATGGACCGACAACTTCAAGGCTTGGGGAACCGACTCCTTCAACAACTGGTCTAGGTGGAAGAATTTCAGGAAGTGGCCTAATGGGAGAGATAATTTCTGGAATTGGCACGATGGATGGACCAACGACTTCAAGACTTGGAGATCCGACACCTTCAACAACTGGTCTTGGTGGAAGAACTCCTGGAATTGGAACAATTGATGGGCCAACTACTTCCAAGCTTGGAGAGCCGACTCCAATGACTGGTCTGAATGGTCTACCTGGTGGATTTGGAGAGATAACTCCTGGGATTGGTACAATAGATGGGCCAACTACTTCGAGGCTTGGAGAACCGACTCCTTCAACAACAGGTCTGAGTTCAGGAAACAAACCTGGGGGGAAAATTTCTGGGATGGGCATAATTGGAGAGATAACTTCTGGAATTGGAACAATGGATGGACCAACGATTTCAAGACTTGGAGATCCTACTCCTTCGATGGCTGGTGGAAGCACTCCTGGAAGTGGCATAATTGGTGAGATGACTTCTGGAATTGGAACAATGGATGGACCAACTACTTCCAAGTTTGGAGAACCGACTCCAATGACTGGTCTGAATGGTCTACCCGGTGGTCTTATTCCTGGAATAATTGGAGCGATAACTCCTGGGATTGGAACAATAGATGGGCCAACAACTTCGAGGCTTGGAGAACCGACACCTTCAATGACTGGTCGGATTTCTGGAAGTTTGTTTCCTGGAACGACAATTGGAGAGATTACTCCTGGAATAGGTACAATAGATGGACCGACAACTTCAAGGCTTGGGGAACCGACTCCTTCAACAACTGGTCTAGGTGGAAGAATTTCAGGAAGTGGCCTAATTGGAGAGATAATTCCTGGAATTGGTACGATGGATGGGCCAACGACTTCAAGACTTGGGGAACCGACTCCTTCAATGACTGGTCTGAGTTCTGGAAGTTTGTTTCCTGGAATGACAATTGGATTGATAATTTCTGGAATTGGAACAATAGATGGTCCGACAACTTCAAGACTTGGGGAACCGACTCCTTCAATGACTGGTCTGAGTTCTGGAAGTTTGTTTCCTGGAATGACAATTGGATTGACAATTTCTGGAATTGGAACAATAGATGGTCCGACAACTTCAAGACTTGGGGAACCGACTCCTTCAATGACTGGTCTGAGTTCTGGTAGTTTGTTTCCCGGAACGACAACAGGTGGAAGGATTCCTGGAAGTGGTACAATAGATGGGCCAACTATTTCAAGACTTGGGGATCCGACTCCTTCAAATACAGGTTGGACTTCCACTGGTTGTGGTTTCTTTAATTACAAAATCAATATTTTAAATTTTATTACACGAATAGATTGTGACCCACATTTTAAATAACGTTTTAGAATTGTACTTACAGGGGGTTGGATGGCAGGCAAATGGATATCCACTGGTTGGGGTTTCTGTAATTACAATACGCAATATTTTATTACATGAACAGATTGTGACCAACATTTTAAGTAACGCTTTAGAATTGTACTTACAGGGGGTTGGATGGCAGGCAAGGGCATGATCCTTGCTTGTGAGCCTGCAAAGGCCACTACCAAAATGAGAGTTACTGACAGCTGCATTATGGTTGTCAATAGTGTCAATTTCAGTTAGGCTATAGTAATTCAACGATCCAAATCCGGAGTTCTTCACTAGTATGGTCTTTACCACAAATTGTTGCTGCTTTTATACGCTTTTACAGGTTCCATTTACGTAGAAAATATTGTCGTCACTATCATTAGTTTGAGTTCAGAAACGATAACTTTTGCGCACACAACTGACGTGAGTGTACTAAATGATGACACCCAAGATCGTTTATTGACAATAAATAAAGCTTCCGAAGACGAATCTCGGATAATGCATATTGCCTCTTCTGATAAAAATTATATTGCCTTTCATGAGCCGGGTAGAATGCTTAGAGTATTGTACATGTGCATAATACATCGGCACTCAGATAAATTATATTTATTACGCAGTTTTGTTTGTAGAATGTATTAAGTGATGTTTTTGCATTGAGTAATTCCATTTCATTCCTTACAATTCCTTACTAATTGTGTTTAAAATTGCACTTTTGATGTTCATAATTCATGCCTATTTAGGCGTAATTGACATCAGAAATGCAGCAAAAAATCCCTGATAATACCAATCCTATACAACTGTGGTTGAATAACAATATGATTTATTTTGTTAATTTCAATCCTTAAAAAATTACTGCCCTTTGAAAAACATACATTGACGCACCAACAGTCGAGGTGGTTGTCGTGATTATGATGTAATTAAACTTACATATATCGTAATAAAACATGAGCATTTAAGTGCAATAGCCAGTAGGTCGGATTATAGTATTAATATTGGTCATTTACCACAGGTACTACGCTTACCTCACAGATAAGTTACAGTTTATATTCTTTACGTACGTAAAGTAATTAAGACTTCTGTTTACATTTGCATCTATGAATGATAAACAATTTTATTAAAATTTTATTACCAGTAATCAACGAACAGAACGTTACACCCTAATAAAATAAATCCTCAGCTTAAATTGTTTAATTTCATTGCGTAAATGTATAGCTTCTACCTACAACCTGCCTTATACTAAGTATGCTTATCGGAATCTACATGCCTGGCTTACATGCACATGATGCAAAGTTGCAGTTATCTGCATAAGGATGCCTGATTGATAGAAAGAAAGAAACAATAATAACATTTGAATTTGTTTAGCTAACTGTAATTTAGCATAATATCTGTTATTATCGTTTGCACTTATGAACGGAAAGCAAAGTTGCTGGCTCTTAAAGGTACAACCAAGGTTTGCTTTCCATTCCATAGCTCCAAGTTCCAAGGTTCCACTAAGTCAGTTGTAACTTGTAAGCTCATAATATGCAAATATTACTTTAAAACCAGCACGAAAGAATTCAGACACGCATAATCTTAATATTTTTCTGTTATTTAGATGTTTTCCACATTTTGCTGCTTTTTATAAATTATCGTGCTGACCTGTTGACAATAACATTATTAAGGTCGATTACGGTTAATAATACTTCTCAATTATCAGTCTTATCACAATTTTTGCATTACTTTTAACCTAATGTAAGGAAATTAGCAGATTCTATTAACTTCATGTACTTAAAATTCCTCCGTTGTACAACAACTAAGGAACCCAATTTGCATTTATGATATTTATAGGGGCAATAGATAGACATACATAGATATAATTTTATTAGCCGATTTTCATGTAAAGTACAAAAAATAATGGAGATATGCTATAATAGCTTTTGTTAATTTTCTAAATAAAGGAAGTCCTGTAGAAATCTAAATGCATCCATTGCCCCAACAGCCGCACCAAGGCAGTGGTTCCTTCTCGTATGTTTTTTCTAAACGAGTACCACCCCGCATAAGAGGAATAGATGATTGATGTGACATTTGGCTCTGATTATGTAAGAACACGCGACTTCTACCGCTGTTGACACCTCCAGGGAAAACATTGAGATTGTTATTATTGGCAGATTCTACAGTTGGACTTGATCCCGTCCCCGTCTCTCCACTTCCAATGTTTTGTTGAGATACGGTAGAGGCTCGCCGAATTCCGCTAAGGCTTAGCGGGATAAACGATCCAGGTGAAGATTTCATAAGTCGAGATAAAGGTTTCTTCGGATTTGGAGGTAAATTGTTATTGACCCCGAGAGATGTTCTTGAAGAATGATCTTCTGCTGAAGCGGCTGTCGCCCCAATAACAGACATTTTTCTTTTAGCAAGTATACTAGCATTAAGAGAACTATGGGAAGCTTCTGCTGCAGGATCGGTAACAGTTTCCAATCTTGGAGCAGAGCTAGAAGATCTAACTATTTCTTTGTGTCCTTTAAGTGTTTGGTATTGAGATTGGAGATGTGTTGGTGTTGAAATGGATTGCAAGATGGGTAAATGCGATTTAGTAGCACTGGTCGGTAAAGGTAGGGACAGTCTATGATTTTTCTCTGACTCAAGGTCCTCCTGAGAGGTAAGTTGACCTTGTTGTTCTTCAACTTGACCCTGTGATTGTTTTTGATTTTGAATAGAATCGGGAGTGGCTTGAGGGTTTCGAGAATTTTGCACAGGTTTTGGAGTTCGGAGAGTCCTAGAAATATTTTTGGGAGGAACTACGTCAGATTTAGAACGAAGTGCGGGAGTGTTGGTGATGCTGGTGCCACTAGTTGACGGAAGCTCTTGTTTCACATTTTCAGTAGAGTGTGACAATTCTTGGCACTGGCTAATAATCTTGGCTCTCACCTCGTATCCTGCTATAGACAACACCGGCTGTAAGTTCTTGACAAGGTGCATATGGCAAATCCGTTCTGAAATGTCAACTCCTTTGTAAATTCTCCACTCAAGAGGAGCCACAACTTGTCCAAATTGGTTTAGAGTAGATATTACGGTAAAATCACTCATATCCTGCGGTATACCAGATAACACAATTGTCGAGAATCTTTTTGACGCATCAAAAAGTTTGATACTCTTCTCTTTTATCGTAAAAGATTCCAGTTCTAGGATTTTCTTTACAGCATCTCCCGTGCGAAGACAAATAAATACGCGTCCAGGCATCATTCGTACTCCTGCAATAGTCTCCAGTGTAGAATCAAATTGTTTCTCCAGTTCATCTATTACATCCTGAGCTGTTACCTCATTTTCTTCAGGTAAAATACCAACAGCTACATTGTTATCTATGGAATTCCAATTTGGTTGACCTTTTTGTGTACGTTGGGGTAGTGTAGATAATTGACAAAGACAAACCGCTTGGTCGAAACCATTGAATGCAGTTGATACCACAACAGGAGAAGCACAGAAATATTCATCTTGTGCTATTCCTACGGAATTTAAACTTGGTTCGGATTGATAACAGGAATAGAAATCCGGGCAGCAGTCTGCCAAACCAAGTATAGGCGAGCCTCTGCCACTTCCTCCTCCTCTTGTAGGTTTTCCATGCAAAAACACTAAGGAATTTCTTTTTGGGCAAAGTTTTCTGCACATTGTTTGAACTTGTTGATTTTCACCCAGTGCACTTGTATTGACCGCCATATTTGTTGTATCACTGGTTGAATGCTGATTACTCACTATGTTCTGTCTAATTCCAGATATTCCACTTTTCCTTTGTCTTCCCTTTGTTAAAATGGATTTTACTTTTGTTCCTGGAGATGGCGGAGGCAATGCAGCAGCTCCGGTTGTGGATCTTTCAATTGTATTTGTAGCAGCAGTACTAGGAATAGTTTTATCATTTTCAGTTGTGTCTGTATTTACCACAGTTTTAGTTTCTTCTTTTTCCTGACTACTAGATATACGAAGCTCTGAAGTAACTTGAAATAATTTCGGAACAACAGTGACACATCCGATATCTTGGATTTCATTATTATAAACACTTCCGGATCTTGTCCCACTTTCTTCTGGAGTATTATGGGAAACAGGGGAACTAGCTGGGGTAATTTCAATCAGCGGAGCACATGCAGGTGAAACTACTAACCGTCTTTGATTGTCATTTTCAATATTTTCTAACTCATTTTCTTCCTCTTCAAATTCTGCACTAACTGGCATAAGAGGACTTGGAGAGGTACAGAAACTGGCATTGTGAATACTATTACTATTATTCTCGCTCTCCTCCCGAACCACCTCCAATTCCGGAGAATGGTGTTGGTGATGAGACCACATTGCTACACGATTTTGGTACATAGTAGCACTTGCTGTATTTGTGCTTTCAAATTCGGAATCTTCTTCTGGCAAGGCTAAGGGTAAGATAACTTCTTGGCTCCCAGCCCCAATACTCGCACCTGAATCATAATTCCTTATATTAATTATTACAGTTCATCTACTAAACTTACGAACATTGAAAAACATATAAATATAACACACTGTCACTTCCCTTTTCCAAAACTACAGCCAAAACCAAAAATAGAACCAGAAAAATCAAAAGACTTGCCGTCCTCATCAATCATAAGGATATTACTTCCACCATCATCTTCCTCTGAATCGTAAGCTGAAGTTAAAAGTGTATCTCCTCCAATACTGATACGACGATTTGGTCTGTAGCCCGACATCGGCTGGAATTCCGAGTGATCATAATTTGCCTGGACACACACTTTCTTCAGCATATCTTCCAATTTTTCATATTCATCTCTTAAACTCCAAATTTCGCGCTTTAAATGTTCGTTTTCTTTTTTCAGTTTTTTCACATCATTCTGGCTCCTGTCAACCTCCTCATTTATGGAAATGGTCCTAAGACGTAATTCTTCGTTTTCATAAATCATTCCTCTGCTGGATCTCTTGTCCAAGCTTCGATTTATCTTCAGATTCAAGTCTTTCTTCCTTTGGCGATGCATTTTAAATTCGGTTCTGTTTTCCCCAAGTCAGGTACTAAAAATCAACACTGAAACTCCGAATGTTTTCCGGAATTAAAAATCAATGGAAAATAACACCAATAGTGGTGCCACAGGTATTTAGATATCTATCTTTAAAACCAGAACGACACTTCTAAGTATAACTTTCACTATTTTTCAGTACTTTTCTTTAACTTCATATGATAAGTGTATTCTTATTTTTATCACTGTACAAATATCTCTGTAGCACTTTTGTATGTAAAATATTTTCGTTGCCACTTTGAAACATAACGCAGTTTAGTTATGAATTCTTGCCCACGTAAAAATATCTGTACAAAGTCTAGCAGTCAACTACATAAAAGTGCACATACCAAATCGTCTTCCTGTCCTGAGAAGTCCAACTGCAACGAAGAACGCAACGCTATCGTATCGGCTGCCGTAAAATTAGAATTTTATGGCACGTCTGCTCCTGCTCCGTAACTTTTAAAAAGTTAAATCATTAGAGGAAGAAGCCAGGAGTTCAACTTGTAATCTGCTTACAAAATCAGATCATATGGTTTATTTTATTTTTTGCAAAGACACCTCCCTACCTATCTGTATATCCTGTGCAACACTTAAAACTCACACCGTCAAGATTCTTAAGATACCGTTGATCTGGTTTTGGTTGCTCTTATCATATCCTTCCCTCGTATCTCTAATCTTGTTTGGTTTTCAAGAGAAACTTCTTAAACCCAAACCCTGTACCTAAGTAAAGTAGAGTAGAATCCCTGAACTGAAAGTGATAATTTCGTTTTAACTATTCACTTGCAATGTTTGTATTTAAAATTGAATTGTGGAAGGTCTTTTTATTTTCGTGTAAACACTTAGAACACTAAGATCTTCAGTTTAGCAATTCGCAAGTTTATTGGTTCTGGAATATACATTGCTTGAGTATGCTCCTTTTTGCAGAGACATGAAGTGAAATCCTAATCTAGGTAACTGAAGATGAAGTACAAGATATTAACAACATGACGCTTGAGACTTGAGATTCCTGAAGATGATTTTATGACTCGACCATGATATTTCAGTATAAAGAACCGATTCGTTTCCCAAGTTATAACTTTTGAACAACTTTAGTGTAGGGGATATACTGGTGTAGCCTATAGTGTCAGTTGGCCCCGATTTCGGATCCTTTAAGACACTTTTCATAACATAACATAACCTGACTCTCCTCTCTCCCTACTACAAATGTAAACTAGAGCAAAGCACACACGGGTGGGGTTGTTCCGTCCTAGTTGTCTGTTCTCTAAATGCACTGTTATGTATTTACTTTCTTTATCATCTGCAAGACAAGACGCAAACCAACGAAACGATAAACTTGCGTTACTTTGCTCTTATATTTTCACACTAAATCGACAGGTGTAAGCATAAAGGAGTGAAAACATCCGAAAGTTTATTGATGCACAGAAGGAAGTGTGAAGGTTGCCATTTCAGCTTTCAACTCTTCCCCATGCCATATCCTCATAAGTAACTCTTCGCAAGTATCGTTAACAGATATTTAAAATTGAAATGTACTTTCCTACACAAATGTCAACTGTGAAATCACAAAAATGTGTTTCTTCCATGAAGATGTTAGAAAATGTTAAATTCTCGTAACACAATTTAGAAAAATGAAAAATCGAGAAATATTGTAAAAAATGATACTAACATAAAAGTAACAGTGTTGGATTTCCGATCTGAATGTTGGGACATGAGATTAAATGACTAACAGATGAAACTAAAACGAAGAATCTGTCTAAACTATTTTACAGCACACAGTAGATATATGCCTAATGTAAAATACACCGGTATACTTAGTATTGTTAATATACATGCACGAGAAAGATTTTGCATTAGAGAAGAGCTATTAGACTCTTTCAACGGATTCATCCCAGTAGAATTTCTACTGAAATGAAGTCAGCCAAAGTACATAAACACAGAAGCTTTTACATTCTGCTCTACAACATCAAGTCAAGTCAAGGGTGCAAAAACACATTTGTACGTTAAACCTATGAGGTAATTCAGTCCTTCATTGTACGAGTCACAGGAAAACACGGAGTCAGTTCTTAAAGGAACTGAATATCTGGTACCTAACTAGTTAGTATGATTGACTCATACATTTTCGATACACATACAGGGTATTCAATAAGGTTATTCCCAATTTTTATACACCAGGTTTACGATAACCGTTGCAGTATTAGCATAATAATAGGTTTGAATCCCAAATTACATGCATAACAGTTCGATAATAATTAATTAAACACTTAATAGTGTAGACAATTGTTTGAATATTTAAATTGACTTTTTTAAAGCAGAAGCTTTTCCTCATACGCAAATCCGATTACAGAAAATTGCAAATTATAAAGAGTAAATTCATTTCTCTGCTATCTGTAGCTTTTCAAAATAATCAAGAGCCCATTGTTAGTAGTAATGTTCATTCAACATTGTTAGTATAAACTTTTATGATAGCTCAGAGTATAAGGTCAATTTACATTACAGATACGTTGCACTGTAAACACATCGCACTTTTGGCTATGCATCGATTGACGTAGATTTGCACAGTTTTCTAGTTTTCAGTACACATATTTATTACTTTTACTGTGCATTCATATTAAAGAAAAACAAATGAAACCACTGAGAAGACAACAACAACAACTCTGTTGATAGATAAATCGAAGTTGAATGGTTGATAGAATAACGATTCCTGAACTTCATACTTAACCTCATCGTATGGATCTCTAGAGTTTATTTAGAATTCAATATCCAGACTGGAGATAGGAAAGGGTGATGTTTTTTTAGAGTTAAAAGCTTTTCGAATGACAGGGATCGTACTGAGCTAAAAAGTAGTCTTTAATTCTAGTTTCTTTTTAATTTGTTAATGCAAGTTTTGTTTTCGTGTATAATGCCAACCTAAGTAAAAACAGCTTTATAAATACATGCACATCAATGACTGCAATTTCTTATGGCTCCTTACTCCTTACTTAATTCTCTAGTTAGCACAAAATTGAATTTGATGTGATATCAAGTTGGAGGTGTATTTATACGATTGCAGAAAAGTAGTAATGTAAATAAGGAACAGTTAGGGAAACAGACAACAGAAGACTTGTGCTAAAATCTTAAGTACAGATATGTGGTTGAATGACAAATGGAATAAACTATTTAATGTTTAATGTTACACATTTATTCCCAAGTGAAATGCATTTATAAAATGCTGAAATGGCAATGCTCTGTAATATGGGTATAGTGTACAGAAGAGTAGAGTTATAGAGGTTGTCTTAATGCTCGTACGCAACCTGCAAATTCAGCTGTCACCCACAAATACTCTAAACACGAAAACAATGTGACATTATTTATTGCCAGAATTAACTTTGCACTTCTCCAAATTCACAGCTTAATTTTTCAAAAGAGATACGAGGACATGACTCCAGTAAACTGTAACGTCAATATGCACAATATACACATACTACTAAACTTGCTATCAGTATGTCTTCCTCACAATAATAATAGAATCTATTTGTAGTCAAAGTGAGTACTTTTCTTTAATACTACTTAAGCTTGAACTATTTTATTTCCTTCTCATGATTTTGTCAGCGTATAGGCACTAAAATTACATACATTATAAGCATCCTACCGCAAAGGATTACACTCTCAAGAAACGGTACTTCATGCAGAATTGGTATCATAATCCAGAGATAATCCACACTACCTTTATTACTTTACTTTCAAACAGGATGATGAATGGTTTTGCAAAGTTGTGTATGGGAGAGAACTTCAGAATTCTGAGATTAATTAGTTGTAAATATTGAAATTGCGGTACAAATACAAATCATTATTTTAATTAATCTCTCTTTGTACTTTGTTAAGTCTGTTGTTTATTGGACCAAACTTTGTCCTTCAATTTTATTGTTAGGCTATAGTAGAATTTCGTTTTTTGCAGAACTAAATGTGTTTGAGTTGGGTCCAAAATGGGACGAAGTGCAAAGTGAAAATGGGCGCATAAAATGTGGAGGTTGAAAATGTAAATCCAGATTAATCGTCCTAGCTTCCTGACAAGAAGATGTTATATTTGTAACAGATCTAGCATTTAAGTGATATTAATATTCAGATTATGTGTTTACAGATATATTTTTAAGTAGGCTAGGCTGCACATACAACAATTATTAAAACCTGTTTTATCTATCAGTATAGGTAAGTATGTACTAAGCACATAAAATGCGAAATGACGCCAGTATTAAATCAAGTCAACGAAACGAGCACTATAATACTCAGTTCAGTAATAATGTCAATGTAAAGGAAGACTTATTATAAGAAACATTCTAAAACCACAAGCAAAATGAATGGCGAATATTCATAGGCAGCTTACCTAGCTTTAAATTACAAATAGATAAAGATGAAATATCATGCCGTTGTATGCAGTCTCATTAAGTTTACGCGAACACTTACTTTGTGCCAAGTGTGTCGCTGTTTTAGTCATCGAGATTTTATTTGCGAGGAATTTCTTTGGTATATTCAAACTTAATATTTATATCTTATCTCTGTAGCTGCATATCTCACAAGGAACATTTCACTTAATATTTTTTACTTCAGATAAAAATGCTTGTCCAATTGGGTATAATTATTTTCGCTAGCCTGCTAAAGAAGTAAATATCTCTTGTATACCTATTTTTAAGTGTCTTTATCTTTATGTCGTCCCTAATATCCTGTGAAAGTTTACCAAAGTCATAATTGATAATAAGGTTAGCAAAAAATAAAGTTATCATGTTCAAATGGGAAGTATTCACACCATGCCTGAAATTATTAGTTATTAAACAATCATGAGTAAACATCATACTCATTGAATTGAACTGCAATTTCATTTGAAGTGATAGGCTAAGCATATTATAATCTGGTCATAATAATTACCTAATATTTAGAACACCTTAGGATTTAGTACCTTACAATATTAGGTCATGTCGGAGTAGACCTCATCTAGATTGTATATTCTCTTGTTAAACAAATGAGTTACACGAAAGTGCAAATGTTAGTTTAAGTGGCTAATTTTAAACATGAGATGCCCCATGAGAATTTCTTGTAGACGGTAGACAGAAAGAAATATTTCGTGCATCTATGTGTAAAGACCTAAAGACTAATAAAAGTTTATAATGCTGGTAAGGACAAGTAAGTCACTGTCAAAATCCTGTCTATTATATTGTGTGTCCTGAACTGGAACAGTGCTATCCATTCATATGCCTAGCGGCAGCAGTATGCATTTTGTCATGTATAAATGAGATTGAAGACTCAGTGTAAACAACATATTAAATTACTGCTAATTTTTTAAATGTATTTTTACTTGGCTACTTTTTCATTTAGCTGTGTTGCTCAAAATCAAATGGTAAAGTCTTTGAACTACTGTATTCCATAATTCCATAGACCATTTATTACTGTACACAAAGTAAAATTAAGAATATGCAAATACTCACAAATCAACTTGTACAGAAAACTTTTTGCAATGCCAAAAACATCATACAATACCAGAATGTCATAAACAGATTCCTATTATTTCTGGGTAATATTTAATTTTATTTTTCGATTTTGAATTTTAAGTAGCATTCCTGATGATATGGTGTCTCGTTAAAAACCTAAAAGTATTATTAAATAGTTGTAGTTTGAACATAATGTCTTCTGAGGCTCATACCTCTAAATAATAAGAAAAACAATAGTATATCGTACTTGAACATAGATAAATATATGCAAGTCTCGTTTTTGCATTGTTTGATGGTTACAGTTTTCCAGCGTGTAGGGGAGAATAAAAGTGAAAAAATGCAGAAACCGAATATACCTGATGCGAACTGTTTAAGAATAACATTTTAAAATGTTAGATATCTGAAACAATGTACATCGTAATTAATAGAAATAGCGTGATGACAAAAACCTGACATTGAATATAAAAGTACGGTCCACTTTGAAACCAAAGTTAATGTAGTAGTCGTATACAGGAGCAAAAGAATTTTGCAAACTGAGAATCTATTTTAAATGGAACATTAAACATTAGCAAAAGAGTTTTGAAATTATAGTTGTAAATTGGTTCTAAAATATTTTGTTTTTCTGCTTACAAATCTCCTCTCATTGGAACTCTTACACAATATCATGCCGTGTCGACGAACGAAATCATAGCCATTCATTATCTGGAGAAATTGTACGATTTATTTTAGAAACTAAGTATTTAGATAAATGATAAGTATGATGTTTGTAAATGAATAACAAATGAAAGCTTACGACGAACCCAGCCTTACTAATGCTTTCGCTTGTAATAAGAAAACCGATCCAGCATTGCATCATTATAAAAATATCTATTAAGATTTTAGAAAAACCTTCCGCATGCTATATGTAAAAGTAATATCAGAACCAGTTTTGAGTAAATTGGTTTTACTATCATCAAATGAAACAAAATATTACTAATTTACTTCATTTAATCCTCCATTTTTTGGTTCATAAAGTTCTCTTGGATGTTCTATATTGTAATGAGTTTTCTCAGGAAAATCTTCTAAATAAAAACGGCCCAGGACGATATAGAGAGATAAAAACATCGTGATTCCCTATTATAAGTGAAAGCTGTATAAAATTAAAGCCAACACGTAATGGAATCACATTCAAGCAGTTGTTTGCAAAGATGGCTTCATCCAAGAGAAAATTGTTTTCTGAAGCAGTCTTTATTCTCGATTATACCTTTAATAAATAATAGCTTATTGCAGGAACAGCAAAAGCCTTTCCAGTGTGACGGGAAAAGGAGGTGACGACAATGTGTTCCGCAAAGATTTTCATGTAAGGTATCACCCTTGTTTTCAAAGTAAACGAATCTGTATTATCCTGCACAATTGCAACTGCAAAATAGAAAAAAGAAGATTGCAATATCTTTCATTTCATGTGAAAATAATTCAGGAAATTATTCACGGAAAACAAAAGTTTGAATACTTTTCTCAAGAACACAACCCAATCGGAGATTCCACCTTCGGGCAATCATTTCTACTAGTCTGCAGTGTATTAAAACCATAAGGGTAATCATTCTGGAACAATACATTGAATAGAGATAAATGAAATGTCCAAATATTCTCATCCAATAGAAATACTTATGAGATCGGGGTTTCTCTATGAATCTTTTGAAGACGAGCATTGCAGTCAATTCTCCATTTTTCCAAAACAAAGGCCAATATTCGTTCCCAAAGAAAAATAAAACTATGCTGATTACGCAGTAAAGCGCAAAGAATACTTGATTCCGTAAAAGAAACTGTCTCACGGAAGCATCTGGCGAATATTTTATTACGGCAAGAGCAAAGTGCCAACGTGTAAGATATTCTTCAAGGTAAATTCCATACTGAAAAATCACTGAATAACTCCATAAAACTGTATGCAGCATGTAAAACGATGTTATTAGACCAATTAACCAATACTTTTCAAATATTGCTTGATCTGTTTCACTGAAAGTTAGAAAAATATGCAATCTTTTTTATTGTGTTGCAATTCAGTCACCAAATATTATTGTAATGATAATAGGGCAAATTACATTATTAAAGGAGACCCTTTAACAGTTGTATTTGAATCATGGGGGACTTTATAATTGAAAAACCAAACGAATTCTGAAGTAAAAAGGCCACAAAGTATCGTCAGCAAAACTGTCGTTATGCAAAATAAGATATAATTCCATGATTTCATGTTTATTTTGTACTTTAGAATTTTCTCTTCTTCGTATGTCACAAAAGGCATTCGACCAAAGATTGTTAGTAGATTGAAGTAGTATTTCAGAGACGCACTTAGATAAAAACTCTCTTGGTGCAAAATTAAATGTCTAAAAATCAATTACCCAATTCTTAAAATAATAAATGAGTATGCATACTGTAAGATAAGCACAGGAATGTCGGAATGTGTAATAACCTTGACTCTCCCGGTTTTCTTTCCACATTATCCTGATCAAATGTTGTATCTGACCCAGTAAACTCTAACCATTCATCTCCGTACTGAGGTTGATAATTCGTAAAGGACATTCCTTCGACCTCACTATCAGATAATATACTAAATTTATTTTTTTCTCTGAAAATTGTCATTCTTCTTAGTTTTGCTGCGCGAATTTTTTTCATTGCCCATTCTTTTATCTGAGTAAACAAAGAGAACTTGGCCACGACAGAGGCAACTTCTACATATTCAGGACCAAAATCTCTCATTATATATTCTTGAATGGTCATCTTATTCCTCATGGAATAGACGATGGGCGAAGACACTAACATTGGAGCAGCTTTGCCAGTTAAATCCCGATTTGTTTCTGGAAAATAAACATCTGCTATATACCCCTTTGCTTTTCGATTTTTCCTTTTTACTGTTTGTTCTTTTCCATGCAGTTTCTGTAGACTCACACTCGGTATTTGCAATACAACTTTCTTTTTTCTTTGTTTTGGGAATTTTTTTTCTGCTTTCCACACAGATGAATCACTGTTCCTACTCGATATGACGCTATGATCAACCTTTACTGAAAGGGCACTGAATTGTCTATTGTTCAGATTTGAAACAATTTTGGAATTCTTAATTTGCTGGGCAGAACGGACCTTTTTATTCCCTTTGGAATTTTCTCTCTTTTTGGAACGGCAGTGCTTATTTGCGGAAAAGAAGATATCCATATCTGCGTACTTGTTAAGTTTTTCTAATTCCATTTCAGGTGAATCTACAGTTTTACTTTTCATATTTCGTGTTTCTCGAAAACTTGATACCTCATAATTATCATCCTCCAGCCATTGCTCTTGCAATTTTGGTAATTTAGGATACCTCTCTGTTTGACCTTGTAATGATTGATATCGTGGAACATCTTTAACTTTTAATACCTTATCTTCTGAACGCATGAATTTACTTTCTTGCAACTTTGTATTACTAGCGTTATAAATTTTCGGCAGTTTACGTTTCCTCATTACGAAATCCTCATCCCAATTTTTATTCGTATTATCGATGTTTGGTTCGTAGAGAGTATCAACGTACGCAGAAGTATCACCTTTCGTTATTGGATCTCTTTTGTTACTACGATTGTTTTTTGAAATTTTAATTTTATGAGCTACATGTGTCACTTTTGGCATTTCCTCTTCTCTTCGTGGGATATGCCTGCTTAAATATTGGTTTTCGCGATCCTTTTTATTTTGGTTTGAATGTGCAAGAGTTTTAGGTATCCTTTTTGTTTGTACTAGAATTGCTTCCCCTTGTACTGCTGCTCTAGCTTCCTTGTTATTGGAACTAATTGAGGCCTTATTGAAATTATTGTCCATTTTAGGATTTCTTTAAATCTTTATTCTAGTTCTCAAAATAAAGGTCTTAATGGAAATCTTCCCAAGAGAATGATAAAACTTATGAAATGCAAGTTCAGTTCAAGATTTCTAATGAGATTTGGAAGAACATGTTACATGTTCCATAAGTTACCAAGGTGTCCCTAGTCCCTATTGTTTATCATAAGGTGCATGTATTGCAAGTGTAGTATATTCTTCCCAAGTACTAATGCCATAAATTACATTTGCATAATTTTAGACAATTTGAAATTCGACTCTTCCATAATAAATAAAAAAGTTCAATCACGAAGATAATACAGATTTGATTTAGGCCTTAAGAAAATGGGAAGTAGATTTTACAATAATTAGCATATTCTACTACAGCAATTTAGATTCACATCAAATATAGAAAATTAGGCATGCAAAATGTCATTTTTATGGAAACGAACTGCAAGGTCAAGAGGGAGCGTTGAACAACGAAGAGAACCTAGTCTTACGTATTCAACAACTTCAGCTAAACGTGAGGGGAACATTGATGATGTTATTGACATAATAGAACAGCATGAATTTCAGCATGATTCGGCGAATCATTTGGTTGCGGCAAGTAGCAGTGTCATTCAGTAAGGGCAACTTTAAGAAATTCGACCAAGTTACTTTAGTTAACTAGTTTGAATAATTTTTGAATTTGTCGAATGCAGATTCTATCCAGAGTGGTGCCAATGTTTTCAGTGCATTACACCGAAACAGACTTCTTCTAAAGAAAATGAAAATGCTGACTGTTTTAATACCATACGTTACTGTATATTGTGTCCACCTAACGGACCTTTTGCCAGAATAATAGAATTCATAGCTCTATTTCTAGTTCTAAATCTAATGTTATGGCTACTTTTTCTTGACGTGGATCCAGAAAATGACACTCCATCTCCAGGCTCTCCGGGAGGACCAATATTCGCTTTATTCTTTCTAGAACTTGTAGGATTATTTCTGGGGATATTTATGAAATGCATTGGGTTACCGTCACTTCTAGGTCCTTTGATATTAGGAATCGCTCTCAGAAATTTAGAACCTGTAAATCTATTTCGTAATTTCGAAGGATGGTACACAAGAGATTGTTCCCAAAATTTTACAAAAGTACCACAACTCAAAAATCTAGATCATTCACAATGCCTAGAGATAGCTAGCCGTTTATCAAGTAATTGGATAAAACCTATACGGTAAGTTATTTACCGATACAGTTTGCAATTAAGCACCTTTTCCTGGACACGTAATACAAAATTTCTTACAAAATAGACAGATAGCATTGACATTGATTCTGACCAGAGCGGGATTGGAATTGAGTCCAAAACAGTTAAGAAAACTCAAAGGGGTCGTCCCTCTCTTGGCATTTGGTCCTTGCATAGTCGAAGCTGTTTGTTGTGCATCGGTGACCTATGTATTCTTTAATGTTCTAGCGGATGAAAAAATCTCTATACCAATGTGTTTCGTTACAGGGTGAGCCTTATTATCGAGCATTCATTTATTTTAAGTAAATTAAAAGGTAAACCCTCAAGGTTGGTGGGACGTCTGTAATTTAAGTCCAATTAATAATTAGAATATAGAAAACCCGATGATGCCCTTTTGATTTATTGGATAGATTTGCTTTAGCAGCCGTATCGCCAGCCGTCGTTGTACCCGGAATGTTAGCACTGAAGAAAAAAGGTTATGGAGTGGATCAGGGTGTTCCGACTTTATTGATAGCAGCTTCAAGTATTGATGATGTCCTTGCTATATCAGCATACACGATTTGTTTAGGATTGGCTGTTTCTGGTGACCATCATGACAGTATTGACAGTAGTGGCGAATGGGAAGTATACGCCAGTGGTCCTATTGGATTTTTTATTGGTATTGTACATGGATTCATCGTTGGATCATTTCTTCACTTCATCCCTGCTAAACATAGCGTAAATGAATTTAATTGCTAAATAAAGGCATTTCCATAAAATTTGCACTTAGAGCTAGCTATTATTTCTTAGTTTAGGAAGAACAATATTCCAAATCTGAAAGAATAATATAAAAATATATTATTTTCAATTAATGAATTAATATTTAAGACTTCAAGTCTAATACACGAACAATAAAACGTTAATGATCTATTAGTTGTGATAAAATATATAATTGGAATATCTTTAATTTTCCTAGTCAGGACTAGCAATGAACAGATTGATTCTTTTGCTGCTAATTAATATGGTGTCGCTTTTCGCGTACGAATTGGAGGAAATTGTCGCAGGAGCTGGATCACTGGCAGTGTTGGTTACCAGTTTTATTGCCTCCTTTGGTTGGAGGTCCCAAAGGCACTGGAAAAAGCCTATGCACCAATTAGAGCATTACTTGGCACATTTGTGGACTTTGTTTGTACCCTTGTTATTCGGAACAATTGGACGAGAAGTTGACTTTAATTCTCCTGGGTTCTCCTTAGTCCGTGTGGGCAAAATCATAGGAACAATTATGACTTCGCTCCTTGTAAGTATTCTGGGATTCTGGGTTATAAAGCAACAACAACAGTAACGAATTAAGGAACTAATGACTGATGTAAAATTTAGGTTCGATGTGTATTCACGTTTTTCATTGTGAGTATAGCCAAACTGAATTATAAAGAACGGTTATTTTGCGCTTTATCGTGGATACCCAAAGCAACTGTGCAGGTAAAGTATTTTTACATTGATTTACCAAAAAACGATTGATTTTTAGTGTCTTATAGATTTCCAAATACTGAAATATTCATAGGCGGCACTAGCACCTCTGGTTTTGAGCAAAATCCGTTCTCTTCAGTTTACCAGCCATGAAAAGCATGCTACTCTTCTTTCCCATGGAGAAATTGTGGTGACCACAGCAGTACTTGCAATTCTTCTAACAGCACCAATAGGATCAGTGTTAATTTCACTTTGTGGCCCAAGATTGTTAAGAAAAACGTCAGAATATACAAATGCAGCTTTAGAAAGAGAATTTCCAGATGGCGAAGGAGATCCTGAGATTTGCGATTCATTAATACTTCTAGGAAGTGTAGGAAGGAGAGAGTCAAACAGAAGAAGTAGTGGAGGTGATGGTGTCCGTGTTATATTACGACGCGAATCGGAAAACTTAGATGGCTTAGCCACTGCTAGTGTTACTACAGCCAACTCAAATTTTAATGGCATAGAAGGAAATTTTTTTTGAAAATATTCTGTAGACGACTTTTTGCATTATAGCCGAATAAATATTCAGACTGCAGATGAAAAGAAAGAAGCAAGACGAGAGAAGGATTTTGTTTTGTGTTTCATAAACATATAGTTTATTTATTGCAACATTCCCTTGTGTTTCAAGCAGTCAAAATTTAAAACAATTTAACAATTGAATTTAGAGATTTACAATGCTTCATCATTCAATACAATTGAAAATTTAGAAAAGTCAAATTAATAACGATAGTACAATTCAAAGTGTTCACCTAATCATCCTTTCTATAGCTATAGTAAACAGTGGTTTAGCACATTGAAATTCTTTACAAGAATTGACTAGAATTAAAGGATGGGAAGCACAACGAAAATCTCTACCGGCTAACTGCTAAGTACTATAATTTTAATACATTAGGTTAGTTTAAATTTGGTCAAATATTAGTAATTTTGTCGGTGTAATTTTGAGTCCTGTTTGTAGGATTGGAAATTTAGTCGTCTCTGAGAATCAGCTCTGTCAATTAGTTCATTAAGGTTTCAATTTGTCAATTGTATATGAATTCTGTGCTAAAATTCATAAAAATGCGATTAGTCCAAATTCTTTAAATTAAAATGGAATTAAATTGTTGAAGAAGCTGGTGAAAGCTTGCACTTTTTCAGATTTCATTCATATCAATCATACCATTGGGTAGGTAATAAAATTCAAATATTCAAATCAATAAAATCAGTTCGTCAACCGTCAAGTCGACCGCATACATAAAGTAGGTAGTAAAGTTGTGTATAAAAAGGCATTTTGCAACAATCAATCAAACATTCACAACAGCTCAATCAAATCAAAAATAAAATCAGTTGCCAATTTTATAAATGCCTGCTCAAGGGACTGGCTGGACTTTCTTTGTACATACTTCTGGAACAGATTCACACTCACACAACACTCACCAATTACACTCACGTGAAAAAAGCTCAAAATTACAGACCACACATTCAATATCCAAAGGAACATTCATACTTAACTAATGGATGGTACTCTAATTAAAATTAATGACAACAATTTAAAAATACACATTCAAGTCACACACACAATCATACAACTTGAACCAAACGGAATGGGCACAGGGTTTAAGGCAATGGGGTTGGGGTAAGGCTTCGGAATTGGGGCTTCAGCTCGCAATAATTGTGGGAAGGATTGGTCATGGTAATAATTCAACTGCTATGGTTTCTTGGGTCATTTGGTTTGGTTTCTTAGTTTCTTTTGGCAGATTCGTGCAACAATTAGTCATATCATACTCGTATATAAAACGGAAGGTATATTGTACATTGAATTGTAACATTTAACAAAAGGGAGGGTTTTTTGGTTTTGCTTCTCTGTAGCAGAGGAATGGTATGGTATGTTTAAAATAATTGTTTCGGAATGGGAGGTAGAGGCATGGGTAGCTAAACACATTTAATTTAACTGGCTATAGCCAAATAAACTAAAGTGTCTAGGGGTGGGGAATAGGGAGGTTACCAATTCAATTCATTCATGTGTGAGAATTTAGTTTACAATTAATTAGCTAATATATACTTTAAATTGAATTAATTAGTTTTTGCAAACAATTAAGCACTAGCAGCTCGAATGGTTTGCATGACCTGTTGGGCGGTGTAAGGGCACCGTCCGTAGACGCGAGCACAAGCATCAACAGTCTTGGCTTCAGCTCCCAAAAGAGCAGCGTAGCTGTAAGACAACTTAGCACGGGAAGCTTTGCTTGGGTTGGCTGGGATCTTCTCGTCATTTCTAAACCAAAAAATAGAAAATTGTAATCACCTAATTATTTATACACTAATAAATCAAGTAAAAGCTTATTAAGCGGAAATCTTTTGAATAATCGCTGATTTAAAATTAAAATTAAATCAAAGGAAGTTTATATTCATAGTACAACGTGTAAACTAACTAAACACCAACATAAGTCAGGCTCTAATCATTCTTTTACCTATATTAAATGTCTTGTCTCACTGATTGTACTATAATTAGCAAACTAAGTTTATTCAAAGAGTCATGAACCGTAGCGTCGTAAAGAATCATATCCTAAGCTTATTGTAACATGAATTAAATGGATGGTAAATGAAATGGAAAGTTGAGGAAGGCATTTTAAGCTTCCAGGTTGTACGAGTGACTTCAATACACACATACCCACATATAAGTACATTAACTTTACTGTTGTGTTAAATGTATACAGCACATTGTGCTATGTGTGTGAGATAGGTCGTTCATTCATTTATGACTAATTGCTCTCTTGGATTTTTTATTAGAGCAGACAAGGTACTTGTGCGAAAACCGGTTTCTCGACTCAATAAGGTAAATGAAAAGGAAAGTATGCGTAGCATGGCATGAGCTCTACTCTTAAGAGTTTACATAAAATAGGTAATATAGCTGAATAGAATATGAAAATAAATATAATTCCTATGAATACTTGGCTAAGTAGGCACTAATAATATAATCCTATGGATTTTCTAGCGTATTCCAAAGATCTAACTTTACTACAATACATTTTGCATTAATTTCCACTATACTTGAATAGATCTTTATGTATCTACTATCTACCTAAATACAAAGTAGTACTTTGTTGTACTCAAGAAATGTAGTAAAACAAGACTAGTTGTCTGTCCATAACGGTTAGTGGTTTGGCTTCCTTTGGTTCCTGTATTGTATGCATGCACTCTATAATTTATCTTTCCATCTCAACATTTAACTTACATTACATGACTTTACTTGCCTGTAGAAATGTTATGTCACTTTCCCTTTGAATGCATAATCTACGTAACATATTATTGGTCAGAAACTTTTGATTACTTCTGATCTTGGGACCATTCGTACTGTACTTATCAATTACTAATGGCTTGCTCCTTTGGTTTGCAAAGTTTATGTGCGAGAAAACTAATCTAGCAAGATTATCTATAGGTACACATCATCATGTGGAATTAATGACCTGAAGTTATGTATGTTTATGGTTTGCCTTACTATTAGTTATTGTGGTTAGGTTTGATTTGTCTGTCTGACTTAATGTGGAATGTGGAACAACGGAAGAAAATCGTAGGAAGTACTAATAAATGCACGCTATTCTTCATTCTAATTGAATGATCTGACCTGCAAGACTGGAATTGAAATTCAATTGCTGACTCTGACTGTTTGAAGTTCTTTAGAGATACAGCTTCTACAGCTGCTTGATTCATGACTAGAAGGGTAAGATTATAACTTGTACCGTAATGTCATGCTAATGCTAAGTGTATCTGCGTTATGACATTACTTAATGCTACATTGCATTGTGATTATGCGTATGGAAATTTCTAAGTCATTACTATATCATGTTGTCTGTCAAGCTGAATTTTCACTTATGTCTTTGCTCATTGTGAGAATTGGGTTAATTGTCATCTGCTAAAGAATATAATGACTCACGAGTCAAGAAACTTATTAAAATGTTGGTAGGTACTAATTGTTTTGACTGAGCTAAATGGTAATTTAAAGTAATATAGACAGTTTAAATGCGCCCGAGGCAATTACTCGAGGTTTTATGAGATTGTCTATGTGTCACTTCAGTTTTAGGCTATTTGTCTAGTTTGATTAGAAACTTGGTGCTACAGCGTTAGTTTTAAGTACACGATCTTGTATACGTGCTAAACTGTCTAAGCTGTTTCTACTCGTACTGTTAAAAGAGATTAAAAGCTCTAGAACTGCGTTTTGAGGAATATTAATAAGGCATTTAATTTTATGCATGCTTACCCGAACAACTTCAACATGAGTTTCTCATCTTCAAGGAGTTGGGGCTCGGGGGTGGCAGCCAATTCGCAGACAAGACGCATACCGCATCCCAATTGATCGTATTGCAAAACATCATCGACAGAAGCATCAGTAACTTGGATTTCAAGTTTCTCTGGGGTTTCTACAGCGGCAACATCACGACGTCTACGCCATCCGTGTCCGATGTCAATGTTGTGGTCTAATAATGGATAATGACGGCAAAAATAGAGTATTTCGAACAGAATGAGAGAACGGGTGGGAATTCAACAACTACTGCATCATGCATGCTCATGCTCATATAGAGAAAATGAGGAAAATAATCGACTTTACATGAAAATCGACTATTCTTAGGAATCCAGGTAAGAAAATCATGTTTTCAAAGATTCTACGGTCTACTAGGAAGTGTAAAATTAAAAAAGAACAAGAAGTGCTCTTTGTGAAAATGGTAAAAGATTTTCTGTGGAAAAGAAAACACCTTGGACTTTGCATCGTATTTGTACGTGCTGGTGTTGAATTCCATAAAAAGTAAACAACTTACGGTAACTCCCACCTTGGCTGAGATAAAGAAGTCCAGCAATGGCAGCAGCCTTTAACTTGAACAAAGCGTATTCAATTGGGATGATGACAGAGAGGGCTGGAATGGCCAAACCACCTCCAGAACTTGGCAGGACAAGGCCGACGGCGATGAAAGCAACAATGAGCAACACGCGGGTATTCATCTAATAACAATTAACGAAAACAAAACACTGTAAAATTCCGAAAATTAAGTTGGTAGTTTGTAGAAAATGCACAAACACAAGAAAATATCCATGTTGTATGAAAATCTCTTGATTGGCTTGTAATTAAACTGCACGTTGTATATTTTGAGATTTTCAGTTGTAAATTTACCTTGAGTGTCTAGGGATTGTTGTGGTATCCGAAAAACCGAAATAAAATGATAATTCCAAAGAGCAAACTGAGAGTGCTTTAAGAAATGGAAGTAGAGGAAGCTGAAGGGTGAATGATGTTAAGCCGGCATGGAAGTTGACTTTATATACGAAGGTTCTGTCGCTTTCCCTCCAACCCAAACAGGTGGAAGACGCAAGTTTTCACTTTAGCTGCAGAATTTTTGCAAATATATTTATTGCTAGTATTGTCAGTGTCTGCTTGTTAACATGCAAAGTTACTAGCTTGCCTTAGCTAGCGTTTACTAGTTGAATTGAAGTAGAGCTAATAGAACGAACACAAATCAAGTCAAGCTATTCTATTCTAGCTAATCGTGGTTGGTAACATTATTATCTGTTACATACATTACATGTACATACATAATATGCAGATATAGCGGAAAAACTCTGCCATTTGATAGCTAAGGGGAACTACGACGAGGAAAGGAAACTAGGTAACTAGAAAATTCATAATATGTAAAGACTTTTAATGCTCAACAGACGTGATTGCACTTTTGCTTACTTTATTTCATTTTCTACTTGTATTGTACTAGTTGGTCAGTAAAGTAATAATATTTATCATGTAGTTTGTAGGTAACTAACCCCTTCTTAATACATATAGGTACTAATGCATTCTTTACTGCTCTGGCTTGGCCTGGCCTGGCTTGGCCTCACTCTTTTCCTAGGGTGCAATGCTTTACTGTGTTACTTGTAATTATAATTATGACATACATTTAGCTTGGGCTCACGCAATCATAATCTAATCTTGCAGTTTGTTACTTTGGTTTGGTGGAAAAGCTTTGAAATCAAATAATATCCTATAATAATCGACTCTAGTGTTAAATTAAATAAAATACCTACATGTTGTCTTCTTGTCATGATTTGGCTCACTTCATTTTACGTCTACTCCACGTAATGCTCCTTTGCACTGACTTACTTCCGGTATTCCTCCAATCAAATAATCTCCAATCCTACGCTATATTCCTTCTAATATGATGAATTGGTTGATGTCCCGTAATTTTACCTAATGCTCACTACACAAGGTACTTTGTAATACTTTTCATTTAAACGGAGACATTTCGCACACTAATTCTCTCGTTAACAACCTTTAAAATTACTGCCAGATGTGTAATTACTCATTGCTGCGCTCTGTCTTTCCATGTGAATCTCAGGATCGGAACCTTACATTTTTTCTTTGTTCTCTCCTGCCGTTGACTTCTCTTCTTTTTCCAAGTGGACAGAAACAATGCAATACAATACACCCATTAAAAGGTGTAAGCTTATTAAAATTATTGTCCTCTTCAAACTACCTGTGGTTAAAGTTACCTACCTTTTATTCCAAACCATCATTATCCGATGAATGTTATAATTAAACAATCATAAATACTAGAATCAGGTTTTTCTGTGCCATTTCAGTAGGTATCGTATAATGGTGTATTGATATGTATATATGTTGTTCCTTTTTTGTCGCAATGACACAATACAACTCACAAAACAATAAAATAATTATTGGCTATAGGTCTCTAAATTACTTAATTTTCTGTCGCTTCAACCACCGGAAATAGATAAACCCTTCCTTGTAAATAAATTTTATTTCTAATCAATTTTACACTACCGTAACTTGCATTCTTCCTCATAATATACCAATTGTTATTTCCCTATTAGTGTCTACCACTGAATTGAATGACCAATAAAACTGAAATTAAAGAATGCCTATGGTCAGCAACTTAATGTTTTATTTTACTGTAGAATTTTATGCTATTTTGTATGGCTATTATGGCAATTTGTGGCTATTTTATGCATTTCGATGAATCATCATTATTTTCAAAACCATTATTTTCTAAAGAAAAAAGTACTAAAATCCCATTAATAGAGACTTTAACAGTAATACAGGGAATATTCTCTTAACTGATGATAGATAATTATAGTACCTTTTTGGATTTTAATGTTACATCTCTATTTTGCAAAATTTGCAAAATGTTTTCTCAATGTTGTCTTCTTTTTGGGTAGCACAGGAAAAAAAGTTGATTAGAAACTGAATTTGCTAAGCCCTGATAAAGAATTACACGGAAAATGTCTATCTAAGTCCTGTAGTTTTTATTTGATGAAATTTGATTAAATAATTGCTTTCTATGCGATGAATATCTGTAGTGTCGGGTCCGAGGAAGTCATTGTAAAGATGTGAGGATAAAAATTGAAATGTGCAAATAATGAAAAGACAATATTAGAATAGCTAATTTGCATTCCTTTACTTTATCGGTTATCGTTGCTTTGTAGACAGATGTTTCTAAAAACGGTATAATAATGAAAGAGAATAGGAAGTCCTTCCTTCCTACAAAATCAGCATAAATAATCATTGAGGAAACACCACTAGCAATTAACGTGAGACCATGATTAGTTCACAGCTTTGTTACAGATATGCTAATACTATCTAAGGAGGATTAATTGTATTCGTGTAGTACATACTGTAGAACACAATCTTATATTGGTAACTGTCACGCAAGCAATTCTTAGTGTGCAGTATTTCTGATTGTGCAACGTTTGTTATTAATTACATAATTATCGCGACGAAAAAGGTAATTATTGGTTACTTAAACTGTAATTAAAGGAGTGCACAATAATAGAATCAGAGTGCAACTTTTCCTTTTCTTCTTTATGACCAAACAATTCTGGTAAAAATAACCCCAAGAAAGTGTTAAGGATGCATTAGGGCCGGATGTCATAATACGGTGCTAATTAATGTTCATCGGATGCAGTAAACCTATGATTTAACTTCTAGTGCGTATTAGAAATCTCATAGTTATCCAATTATCTGTAGAATTATGAGTGCACTGAATGAGCAGGTAAATAGGGAGTACAGAAAAGTAATTAAATTGCATTCAAATATACTTCCGTCTAGCCTCTGTCCTAATTTATGTCAATTGTCATTGGAGAAACAATCATTTTTACGATATTTGCAAAAATAACATTTAAATGCAGCAGTTCTCATAGAGCAAATACTCTTCTTCCTTAAACGGCACCTTACACACGACCACCGCATTAAATAACATGTTCAATTACCTACTTGCTTTGCAGTAGGTACCTCTTTCCACAATGATGTAAACGTAAGTAATACTTCTTTATATTTTATTAGAAACTTGGCTGTTAAGAACGTAATGGTCTAATTATGACTTCAATGAATAAATCGATGCTAACTATCGTCATAACCATAACCGCTCCTATGTTGTTTATTTCTTTGTTAGATATACAACATATCTTGTACCTGTACTGTAATGCAAACATTTCACACGATCTAACTGCTATTATCATTAAAAATAAATACATGCTTTGATTAATACATAACATCCTATAGGATATTTAATATGACAATCTTTCCTTATGTCTAGTAAATATAAGTACCTATATAAGAAAAGCGACGGCAATTATTAAACCGCTTTTCAAATATCTGATACATGTCTGGCGATGAGAAGCAGACGCTCTGGGCACATGTAATGACATGTAAGAACACTAAATGCTTTCAAGTCAATGCGTATCACGATATTGACACTGTAAATTGGTCTAGATCAAAATAACCAGTTGTACATTGTACATATCCATATTCCACAACTCACTAGCAAAACAAAAACAATGTGACTAGATATAGATACCAGAATCGACTGTCTATACACACAACAAATTACATCAGAAAATTTATACAAACACATTAATAATGCATGTAAGTAACTTACTACCATCGATAAAAATTATGGAATATACCCCCGTAATTTTCTTCACCATAAAAGGATGTATTTATTATTTGGAAGAATTTCTCTTGTTCCTAATTTGAATTAATTAATGAATTACCTTTCCTTATTTATATTTCTGGCATCATACAAAGAAAAGAGCATTTGGACCTTTTATTATCTGTCTATGAATGAAAACGTGCTACTGACCGATAGCCTATAGGAAGGTAGAGTGATTGTGAGTGAAGATATTTATTATCTTACATAATGGTAATGTAATTTCTTGTAACTTGAGAGTATTCGGGTTTTTTATCAATTACATGACCAAAAACAGAAGGAACACGTTCCTGTCAACTCGAATGAAATAAAAATGAAGAGAAGGAACGGCAAGTCAACACAGCATCCCATTAACAGTCAAGTTCTTTGACTAAGAACATGTACATATACGACGAAAGAACGTAACCTAACCAAACGAGCAAGAAAACGAGATCAGATTGTATAAATTGATTTCATTTGATAATGTCATTGGCTTCCCTTGTCTCTGGCAATAAATTTGATCTTGTCTTGTCATTTTGTTGAACAATACCGTCGCTACCTTTGACTTGTATATTAATTAACCAGTACATTCAGGAATCGTAGAGTGTGTATCACTAAATTATAAAAATATTTTCTAATTTAATTCTGTCAAAAGAGTGTGACAAACCCACGCAAGAATTCGTAGCTCGTAAAACATGTCAAAATATTTTACAAAGAGCCTACTGCCAATATGCCAGTGATAAATCTGTAGCATTTCACATAACACTAAAATAAAGTGTAATGCTACCCTTTTTGAGTGTTTTTTGCCATAAAGAAAGATACATAGTAGTTGGCACATGGCACAGCATACGTAAAGAACTACTTATTATCTAATAACATTTATATATTACATTTTCTATGTATCAAATCGAAAGATAATGCAAAAGGAAGTTTGCGTTGTGTAGAATGTAATGTGCTATCTATACCTACCAGATTTGCTCAATGTTTTACATTTACATTGTTGGGTTTACGTCATTTGTAGAATAACTGTGATTGACCGATACTTATATAATTCCGTTTGTTATACACGCAATAAAATAAAGGTACATACCGGAATACACAATAAAGTCAATGCACACTATTCATTTTTTATGTGTGGGCAGAGCAGGAATTCTCATCACAATTATTCTTTCTCGAGCTAATGGCAATAAGTGAGTAGAATACAGAGTTTTTTCATGCCTTACCCAAAGACAATAAGTAGGTAACTAAATAACCTATAAAATACCTTTGCTTACTTTAATTGAGTTCGGCATAATAACATGATAGTTGCAAGAGATGCGATTGTCCTAATCAATACAATACGTAATATGTACATATAGAAGGAAATGCAATAGAAAATAAAGAAAACTAGTCTACTAGCTATAAGTTTCCTTATTTTGCATTTACTATGTCCGAGGGATGTAATATGTGATGATCTCTTAGAATTATTCTTCTTTGCGTTTTCTATAATTTTTTTCGAGCTATTCATTTCTTTTTCCTGCCTTCCTGAATACTGAATACATATTGAACATTGAAAAGGATTGTAACTTTTATGTACTTGCACTATGAATGTGTATGAATGTAACGTGATATTTTATACGCATAGCTTAGCTACTACTTTTTACATAGTTGCAGGCAATGGCATTATAAAATTGTAATTCTGCAGTGCATTGCATGGGAGGTCACTTAAAGAAATCGGCAAATCAAAACAAAATCTACTAATCTCACCTGTCTTCTCCTTTTCAGCTACTCACTCTCCATTCAACGTTAAAAGTACTCTATTTTACTTTACAAACTACAAATTGCTGTACATGAACTACACGAGCTATCGGAAACCAAAGAAAAATTTATCACATCGATACAACACCAACAACAGTTATACTTATCATCTAGCGCTGTGATATACATGTGTGATGCGAGGGTTCAAGTATGTAACCATACATTATCACACTCAGGTACTTTTACAGAAGTATTTCCCACCTCTGCAAAAAAGGTCGTATTTTTATGTACCTTAAATGAAGGAAATTACATTACATATTTACACTTAGTAAATTCTTTCCTCTCAGTTTTACACTGCAACCCTTAGTTTGGTCATCAGAATTTATTCCGCCTATCAACTGAACTGACCGATCTCACTACTAAATTATATATACTAGTCTCTCATTCCCATGTTTATGGCATGAGTACCAATAAAATGATATTCATTGCATGCTTTTATGACTAATTGACTTTCCTGACTTTTCTCAGTAAAGAGTCTGCATCAATATCAATTAATCAAATATAAACTGGCATACTACATTTAATTGTCAGATTACTTAGAGCGAAATTCACATTTTACAAAGATTCACAACTGCTATAAGTAATTGCATAATATGTAAATATGAAATGTACTACTTGTATTTTGTATAAGACAGAGTAGATTTAGGAATGACTAATACCTAAGTAGAGTGCACGTGCAAAGGGATGAACAAATGCTTAATTCTTACATACACTTCTTTGATGACTTGTAGAGAAGAGAATTCACTTTCTTTAGTTTGTAAATTTGTTTTGCAGCTGTACCTTCAGGTACAATGGTAATTTTTAATGTAAAGAGGTACAAATATGTCATAAACTAAAATTCAGCCATCCATTAGCTTTAGTGCTTATCTACCTTGTATTTTCGAAATGATGCGTAATGTGTCAGTAACTCACATGTACAGTACAGAACATTATGCGGTTTGTCGTGTGTGCGTAGCTACATGTAGGTACATTTGCAATAAGTGTGCAATAAGTGCAAATATAATAAGAGAAATATTATGTTGTTAAAACGACAGTGCAGTAGTATAACGGGATGTTCGTAAAATATGCGTTTATAGCTAAGGTAGCTTACACGGTACGTGAGCGATAAGCATTATGTGCTTAGGCAGCTAAGAAGCACGATGACTACGACTGGGCTCCATTAACATTTCAATTACAAGATGCAAAAAATGCAACATAGGATTTAAACACTTTTGTTAGAATAGGAAGGATAGACAAAGCAATTACGACTACGCATTTCCGGAGAAAACCAATTTGATTCACGTAATATCAAGCAAACTTGTCTCCTTTTGTTGAATTAGTATTTAGATTTGCTCTATAATTTTGTGGTTTAGGTTAGCCAGCCAATTGTGGTGATTTGTCTCGATTTGTGGCCACATTTACTGTTACTGAAGGGAAATTGTGTTAATTCTGCTTTTAATAGTTTTATGTGTTGCTCTACAAATATACTACACTCAGTTTTCAATTTCAATCTTAATTTTATGTACTGAGAATATATTGAATCATGGTAATGATGACCGAGCCTGAAAATATGTACTGGTATTGACCATTAGTTTTTAGTCTAAAGTTTCTACAGAAAAACTTTGAAATAAATAATTTATTGTTTTCTTTTGCTGTTATTTATGAAAGATTTTAGAAACTAATTTTTAGAGTTGAGTTGTAGAATTGAGTACTAAATAACGATGATGTCTCTGCTTGCACTGGTTTAAGGTGTGTTTTAAGTAAATCATATTTATTATCTATTTTTTGTGCATTGAAGTACGTGTTCTTTTGATTCTGAGCGCTATTTACGACAGTACAGTGAAAAGAAAAGAAATGTTGTTGGAATTAATTTTATTTGTTCATCATGTATCTTATGTTTAGTACATTGGCGTGACGAGTTGTAAATAAACAGTGTTAGTTGTGAATAGATTTGTAGGGTTAGTGTATGTAAAGGGAACGAAATGTCATTAGAATGATCATCGAAGTGGTAAAAGTTCTCATCACCAGATTGTGTTAGTAAAAAACGTAATTGTCAACTTTTTGCAGTGAGCAATTACTAAATAGAAGTAGATATGAGACAATACAATGGAAAATACACGTCCAGTTAAGTTGAAATCATGATCTACTGCCAAAATAAGTATAGAGATGCATAAAGGGAGAAGAAAAGGCAAATGAAGTAAAGAGTTGGGCGAAGGGAGATCAAAGAGTCAAACATGAAACCAAAGGAAGGAAACCCAAGTCTGTAATTGTAATGAAATGAGGCAGAGCCAAAGGTGGTTGAATGTGTAATGTGTAGTGTAGGTACTTTAATAGAAATTCATCTCGCTTTCAATTTACTATGTACAATCACAATTACGTAGTATGTGAATAGTTGGAAGTTGGAAACCTGCCTGGCATGACATGACACGACATAACAGACTAGACCAGACAATAAGCAGGCCAAACTAGAGAAATATAACTAACAATTAAACATTCAAAGACAAAAATGCCAATTGTGTATTTATCTGTAATTACGTACTAATTCTAAACTAATGTATAACAATCTTAGGTAGGTATACTTTTGATAGTGTAATCAAATTACTACTGACATGTACAATCTGCAGCACACATTACAATCTGTCCTAACTATCAGTAATAGAATAATGAATTTTTAAATTTGCAGTAGAACAGGCATTATTTGTATAGTATTATTAAAGGTATACTTTGTGTATCTGTATGTGCAACTTAATAAATAAAAGAAATGCACGTGGGTATATGTGGATAGTGTCTAATGCTAATGCAAAGCTGTTTTACACAAATTAAACTTGTTTGCTCCGTGCCTTTGCTTGGATTTGCATTACGTTCTGCTAGTTCCATTTTGATAGCTACTAAATATTATGAAACAAATCTGTAATGCTTTTTATACCACAACATAAATTAAATTACACTACAAAATTCAGGAACTCTCTACTGTAACTCTAGTGTATAAGGGGAAATTGTTTAGAAAACGTTTGATTGTAAGCGACAAGTTAATATTCAGTTGAAAGAAATGAGCCAGCTGTGAAAAAGGCTGTGGTGGTTGTGATTTTTTAAATAAATATTGCAAACAGCTGTGAAAAAGATATATTATGTTCTATAAATGTGTACCGGATAGCGAATCGTGTTCACATGTTTGGATAAGGATATAAATGCGAGATTAGATTATCTAAATCTCAAATAATATCAGTTTATAGCTATGAACTGAATGCTTATGATTTTCTATTCAGTTTTTGTTTTGGGGGCTTGGCTTACAATGTTATTCTCTGTAAGATATTCCTACACGTGCAAGCTAATGCAAAGTGATGTGGATTACTTCTCTGTAACTACATTTTCATATCGATTCTCCATCTAAGCTAAGCTAAATTAAGAATTTAACACTTTAATGCATAGAAAACAATTTATATGTATGTATGCACACTAAGGATATGGCTCATTCATTCAAATTAAAACTGGACTAGAAAAAATACATTTGAATTTATTATTTACTACGTAACTTAGCTCTATTTGAACTGAAATGAACTACTCACCAGTTCGTACAGATAATTCTTAATACTGTACACTTTGCATGTACAACGATTATTTACTGATTATTAAATGATACGTAATGTAATTAAGTAAGTAGGTATATAAAATCGACCCCTGTATACTATCCAACAGAAAAGTGTACAATACTACTTATTATACGGTCATTGTACAGTACAGTGCACATTTTAGATGAATTCAGCTTACACTACCTAGCTAGCAATCAAATTAACGAGACTTGCTCATTAAATCAACGATCTAAGCAAACTTGTTTGGTTTTTCTTCTTTCCACTAGCAAATATGCAACTAGAATAAATATTATAGTTCCCCTACTATAGAATACCTAAACGATAGCTCTAATAATTGTTATGGAAAGGAGTTTGGTAGATTTCTATTAATTTTCGTAGCTCCTAGTTTTAAATAGTATGAGGTATACCTAGTGACTTAGAATTGATTAGTGTATTGATGAGTTACGGTACGTTTAATGAAATATTCAGCATTCTTGCCAAGTCTACAACATAACACTAACAGTAGGAAAGCAAGTAAGCTAATTGTAAGAAACATTATAACGACTACATAATAAATAATAAGTACTTGCGCTTGCACTTGCATTAAATTATTTTAACGTCTCTTTGATTTGCTTTGCTCACTATTTATTATGTTGTGGAGAGCTCATGAATTCATCGCACGCTAGGCTAGTGTAATGTAGGTAAGTTTTATTAAACTTTTTTTGTTTTATCAGATCTTTCTATACCTAGAGGAATAAAAATAGTAAAATAATAATATCCATAAAAATACTATCTCTAATCTAGAAGTAAATACTACAGGAATGTGATGTAAACATTTTAGAATTAACACTACAGTGTATTATTCTCATTTAGAATGTAAAATGTAATGCATGTATTATACAGACAAATACAAACTGAGATAAAACTGTACATACATACATTAGTAATACATTTACTGTACATAAACACCAGTTTAACTGATACGAGTGGATATTATATTATGACAAGTGGACTTAGTAAAGGTGTAATGATTTATCTATGTGCACGTGTTCACATTCATGCTACTAATGTAAAGTGTAACCTGAGCTATCATAGTCTGTATTTGTACATGAGAATAATTTAGATTATACACTTTTCTGTATTTCTTCCGTTTTCTGATGTCTTATGGAGTGAACTGTAATTCAACACATACAATTTCACACAACAGGCTGCAGATAGGTTAAGTACCTACATAATGCACGCCTTAAGTTATAAGTACAGTCCATTTACCTTCGTAGGTAGATTTTAATATCGGTATCTGTCTATATTGCTAATTAATTGTTTTGTTTTCTGTTGTGATTGTTATTACAAGCTGATTTATCTACACCTCCAATAATTATGATACATTAAATTAAGATGTGGTGGCATGCCTAGTTACTTTTCATTGTTTCAAAACTAAAAATTCACTCTATTTATCATAATTACTCTATTCATGTATAGAAAGTTTACCTATTAGGCCTTTTTAACTAAAATTGTCGGAAATCTTTGATCGAAATTGTGAAGACCTCTCAAATCAACACTTCATAATGATTTATTTACATTTCCATCATTACGATCTCATTTTCAGTGCAAGACAAACGTAATAAATGTGTAGTAATTAAAAATTAAGTTTACCAAATACAAATGATTTCCAAAAGTACCATTAACATTGATAGTTGTTAAAACACGGTTTTCCGAGAGTTAATTAAAATATACGTAAAAGTTTGCTGTTCACAATATCTGACAAGTATGAAAATTGGTTTTTCAAGCCTTTTAACAAATTATTATCACAATGTATGTAATTTGCAATGCTTTGCAAAGCCATTGTCAGAATTTGCTGCTTTTAATGTGCATTAAGTCCCTGCACTTCAGGTTATCCAGCTCAAGTGCTTAAACTGTTACGATATTTCATTATAAACCATGATTTCATAAAAATCGTAGTTTGTGTCATGTAATTAACACTGTGAAAGATCTAATCATAAGCACCCATAGCAAATGCCTACGCATTCGAACAGGTCACTTCCAGAATTATTTTCCTTTGGCTTACCCAAGGCAGTAAATACCACATATAGTGCATTGTGTCTGCTTTTGACTACATAACCACCTTGTCTCACCAAGAACAATAATTATTATCAGATTAATCGCTAATGAAAGTGAAGAGAGAATAATAAAGCATTGTTTTATCTGTTTAACAGTTTTGCAAGCTTTAATGCATCCACTTATGTATACTTTTGTATATTCACATTCAACCAATTCAAAAAGTTTTACATATCAAGCAACAAATAACTTATGTACTTTTGCAAACACGCAATGTATAATCAATTCGTCCTTTTTACAGTAGTGTATATGCATTTCCAACAAATTTTATGAATATTCAGTAAAAGTAGTGCATATACCAAATATTTATTTGTTTGGAAGAAATAAAAGTAATTTCTAGTAGAATCCATAAAATATTTGTCAGGAAAGCACACATTTAATATTTATTTATAGTTCGTTATGTTTAAAACCTGAAAAAGCGGGTCTAACCAGAACTAAATTGCATCAACTCTAAAAATTCATATATTTACATGCAAAACACGCAGTCTTATGATTTATAATACGTTGGTGTGATAAAATATGTCCAACCAGAAGAGCAGAACAAGATATGACAACACTTTTGTAGTATGCACAGCAAATCATGTCATAACCACCAACTGATAGGTTGGCTTGTGTCAAAACAAGAGACTCTTATCAATGAATGAACAAACAAAGAGACAATGAAATGATTTCAGTTCCTTACAAAGTTAAACATAATATTACAGCATTATCATAATACTTATAATACTAATACATTTATCTCTTTAAGCTTACCTGAACTACCAGCAGGGCAGCCAAAATGATTATACATTTATTTGTATTCCGAACTTACATTTGTGAACAATGTAGATCACCTTGTAAGCATTACTATATAATAATTTGTAACCATTAGGTGTTTTATGTTTGTATTGTATTCTACGGTATTCCAAGTTGCAATTTGTAATTACAGTGTAACCCACATTGCTTTTTGGTTGGACTTGGGCGTGGATCGCGGAGAATAATCTTTACTATAAGCATAAGCGCACTACACGATACTGGATGCAAATATGCAAAAACCAATAGAAATATGTTTACACGTAATCCAGTAACAATTTTCTTATCAACTAGTAAATACGTCATGTCCCATATCTCTGCTCTGGTGTCACTTCATCAGTAAGAACTGGTATTTCTTGATTATCCTGTACTTAAAATACTGATCTGATTAAAAGCTCAGTCTGGGTCAGAACAGTTAGCTGCAAATTACAACGGTGAGCGGACTGCACTACTGGACTAAACTGGACTGGGAGTGTGTTCCTGGTTTCTAAAAATTGTATTTGGGCTTAATTGTGAAAATATCTTTGTAACTTGATGTGAACGGTAATAATCGTTAGATTTCTGTGTGCAAAAATTAATCATGGCAACTACACTGCCACCGCCACCATACGTGATCATAGATTATTCTGAAAAATTCGAATGGTACGAGTACACGGTTTTTGCTGTGGTACTTGCAGCATCTTTAGGCATCGGTGTTTTCTTTGGGTGCTTCGGCAGTAAAAACAAAACCAATGAGGAATTCTTAATGGCTGGACGCTCCATGTCCATTCTTCCTGTAACTCTTTCCCTCATTTGTAGGTAGGTCATCAGTTAAGGGGTGAACAACCGCATGACAACAATTGTTACCCAACATGGGGAATTTTGGGGGTGAAATTTCTTTCACTGACTAATCTTCCCAGGGTCATATGTTAACTTGTAGTACGGAACTTGTTCACCCCCTCAACCTCTTTTTTAATAATAAAATTTTTTAGAATTTTTAAAAACAGATGTAGTAAAACATTTCGTTAATCTTTAAAAATAGTTTTGTGTCCGCTATCACTCTTTTGGGTAACCCAGTTGAGGTTTACCTTTATGGATCCCAATACACCGTTATTGCCGTTGCCTTTATTCCCATGACTTTGGTATTGGCTTATCTTTATGTTCCAGTCTACTTTAATCTGCAACTCACATCCGCATATCAGGTACAGGCATATACAATGGCTACTGCTCCTGTTTCCAATTCTATTCTATTGCTAGCAGATATTTGACTACCATTTTTCTGTACATTTTCAGTATTTTGAATGGAGATTCAGCAAGAAAGTGCGATTTATTCTGTCTGTATTTGCCTGCATTCATTTGGTATATTTTCCATTTCCATGAAACATATTTGTAAAAAGGTAGCATTTCCCGAATTCAAATTATCATGATGATTTCTTAATAATTAGATAGTGTACATGCCGACTACAGTATTCGGACCATCTTTAGCTCTCGATGCAGGTTGGTTTCTAGTTTACAATTCTGCATTAATATAACACATGAACCAAGACGAATCTACGTGTAGAATAATTGAATAGTATTATTACTATTTATCACAGTTATCCGATAACATTTATATACAGTATTTTTACTTTAGTTGCGGGGATCGATTACAAGATTTCTTCGGCTGCTATCTTTCTTGTTTGCATAGCGTACTCTTCTTTAGTAAGGCTTCTGAACAATTTTTAGTGTCAAATTCATGAATATTAGGAAATTAATTATCTTTGCTGAAAACAAAACAGGGAGGCTTAAAGGCAGTGTTATGGACAGATGCTCTGCAAGCAGTTGTAATGATTGTAGCTCTGTTGGCCGTTGTTATATGTGGAATGATTGAAATCGGTGGTTTTGGAATTTTATGGGAAAGAGCTGAAAATGCAGGTCGAACAGACTTCTTTAAGTAAGGACACTTAAACTTACATACAACTATAAACTATGAACTTATATACATACGTCTTGAACAGAATATTTTAATTAAAAGAAGAATTAGTTATTATAATATATTTTTTGGAATAGTTTCGACCCGGACCCTCGTACACGCCATACTTTCTGGACGGCAACAATAGGAGGGTTTTTAATGTGGCTACCATTATTTGCAGGAACTCAAGCTCAAGTGCAGCGTTATAATTCTGTACCGACTCTTAGACAGTCTAGAATGTAAGAACATGTAAAAAATTTAAGTTAGCAATATTTCAAGACTGGTACTGCTAAATGATTGGTTAATTGATAGAGCGTATCAGTTACAAAGATAATTCCTATGTTATGTTTGCTAACAGTGAAGAAAATTAATTATTATTATTTGCTCTGAATTATTGCACTATTAGATGTTTGGTTTTCAACATGGTAGGAATGATTATAGTCATCTGTCTGTGTTCCTTGATAGGCCTAATGGTTTTCGCACACTACTATGATTGCGATCCTGTTAAAACAGAGGTATTAATTATTTAAGTAATATAATATAATTATGCTATCCAAAACAATGTATCTAATATAGTAGACCTAAATATTTTGTAAGATATGCGTTCGTTGAGTGTTGATTGTAGAAACATAGAAAAATTGTAGGTCACATCCTACAATTAAATATTTACGCACTTTTACTAATGTTTTCCTTTTGCGTTTATTTCCGGTACAGCAAATATCATCAGCAGATCAATTGGTTCCATTATTTGTTATGGATGTTTTGGGTGATTATCCTATAATCCCAGGTCTTCTTGTGGCTGGATTGACTTGCGGAAGTCTTAGGTAGGTTTAAATAGAAATCAATTTAAATGCTTAAAGTTCTAATTATTTATAATCAAACTTTTAATTTCCAGCACAGTATCCAGTGCGCTAAACTCTTTAACTGCTATTATTACTGAAGATTATGTGAAAACAATGAAAAGCGGCTTATCAGAAACTACTTTGGGCTTAATCTCAAAATGTATTTCTACTGGGGCAGGATTAATTGCCTTTGGACTTGTATTTGTGATTGCTGAAGTCAATAAAACAATAAATATTTCACCTGTAATAATTTAAATGATTGTATTCATATTTTACGGTCTAAATTCTAGCTCTTGAGTTTTTCAACTAACAAATCTAATTTTCTTCCTCACAGTTTTCAACATTGATGCATGGAAGCTTTTTGGGCCCGATTTTAGGAGCCTACACTCTCGGAATGTGTATACCTTGGGCCAATGACTTGGGAACTTTGTCGGGAATAATTATTTCAATTTTAATATCCGGATTTGTAGGTTTAGGAAATATTATTGCTGGAAGAAACGGAGACCTTCCTGATCAAAGACTTTATTTGGAAGAATACGGATGCAAGCGAGTAGGTTTTCCAGAATCGTTTATGCCACCATTAGACTTTTCGCCCAGGGCAGCTGAGGCTTGGAAAAACGAAGAATATTCTTTTGCACTCAAAGTTTGGTCAATATCTTATATTTGGCTGCCTGGAATCGGAGGACTGAGCACACTCATTTTTGGACTCATATTCAGTTTTATTTTTCTCTGCATTGACAGAAAATCCGATAAAAGAGTCAATGCAAGTCTTCTCAGTAAACCCTTTATTCGTCTTTGGAGAAAATGCTTTGGCGAAGATTACATGCAAAACTATATAGATTCTGATTCGCCACCATTTTCTGGGGGAGCTGATGGCGCTCAAAGTAAAGCACCTAATAATGGAATTGCCATTCCTAGAGCTACACTGGTAAATGTTCCAAGAATCTAACAATTTAAGAAAATGCATGAAATATTAAGAATTCAATTTTCTATTTCACTCTTTTTTAATTTCAGAAACAAAGACATGGCATTTTCTATGGAGGTACCGCAGATATTGATGATTTCGGAAGTTTTAAAAAGGGAGTTTCAAAACGACATGGCGTTTATTACGGAGGCGCAGATATTCCTGCGGGTAGTAGTGCTAGACCGGGGGCTCCTGATCGAAATGGAGTTTTCTACGGAGGGGCTGCCTAAGTCAAGAAAAATAAACCCCTTGAATGTTACGACTACTTTGTAAAACATGGAAAACAATGTGAATATATTTATGAATGATGAATGTTCTATATTTTAAGTGTTAATTTTGCAATAAAACCTAATTAATTGAGAATCTTATACATTTGGTAATACAATTGGGTAAGCATTACATAAAGGTGTGCATAAAAACAATAACAAGTAAATTAGGACAGCTATTTAAATGTATATACATAAATAACTCAAGATGGGTCAAGTGAATGTGATATAAATGTGACCAATAATAATGAAAACTAGAAACAAAATGTGTGGTTAGGTTACATTTTGCCAACACCTAGATAGTGATATCGATTAGGTAATTTCTCTGTGAAACTGTGAATCATACACTTACTTGTCTAGTCGTTCGAGTGTGGATTAGTACTGGATTAGTGTACATGCTGTAAATTATACACTTTTACATACATTATGGAATTTCCCTTATTCTCTATCACATTTCGTAAATTTATTCCAGAGTAGCTCAACAGACTTCAGATTTATGAAACTTCTATATGAATATTCAACAATACTGGAAACATAAAGACACGTATGGATATTATTATAATTGTTAGGGTTAATATTGCATTAAATGTTCATGAACCTTGTTCTCCTAAAAGACAGGCAATAATAAGGTTGCAATGCAATGTGCAATTACGCAAGATATGGCTAGGCTTCCTATTGATTCAGTATTCAATTCAATTAATACAATTCCATGATGAATATAATGTAATGTACCTTCACCTAAATCCTATTGCCATTTGTCATTCATTTAATGTAATTACGAATGTATAAGTAGAAGTACATGGAATACTAACACTTGCATTCGTTAATGAAGAGTTCACTGCAGTTGTTCTTGGGGTCACGGTTATTTCAAATTTATTTGAACTTCAATTTACAAGAACATTCAAAATGAGACTGCTACTAATTGGAATATTGATAACCCAGGTAAGTGCGAATTAAACATTAATATATGGTATGCAAAAAGTTGCAATTTAGGATATCACAAAATATAACAACCTGCAACTACATTTCATAATGATTTTGAGTTAGGTTTACAGTTTAGCTTCAGAGAGCAAAAATGAACAAACTGGAGTAATAAGTGCAGATGACGAATCTGTAGCAATCGAAGCTGAATATGAAGCCATCGTTAACAACGCTGAAGTCCGAGCAAAATCCAAGGAAGTCTTAATGAAAATTTCAGATCCAAAGGATACAGAGTTACAGAGAGAAGTTAAAGCCATCATGGCTGAGGTAACATAAAATTTTAGATTCTCTTGTCTTCAGTTTTCTTTGCCTTCTGAATTTCGTTACTAAAGTAAGTTTTCTCTTTAGTATTTGGTTGTAACTGCTATTACCGAAGAAGACGAAGAAAATCAAGTTCCACATTCAGGAAACGCTATCGGTGGAAAAGCATTTGGCAGAGATAAGCACCGCCCTCATCATCACAACAATTACCATAACCGAAACAGGGACAGGGATAACGCCAACAACCAGAATCCTCCGAATCCAAGTGCCTCACCAGTTATTGTAAATGTTCAAAACTATCCAGCGCAGCAGCCCCAGCAAAATTACGTTCAGAATCAACAACCCCAGCAAAATTACGTCCAGAATCAACAACCTCAGCAAAATTACCAACCTCAGCAAAATTATGTTCCTCAACAGAATTACGTTCAAAACCAACAACCCCAGCAGAATTATGTTCCAGCACAACAGCCCCAGCAGAATTATGTTCCTGCACAACAACCCCAGCAAAACTATGTTCCAGCACAGCAACCCCAGCAGAATTATGTTCCAGCACAACAGCCTCAGCAGAATTATGTTCCAGCACAGCAACCCCAGCAGAATTATGTTCCAGCACAGCAACCCCAACAAAATTATGTTCCAGCCCAGCAACCCCAACAAAATTATGTTCCAGCACAACAACCCCAGCAAAATTACGTTCCTGCACAACAACCAGCAGCAGTTCCAGCTGTTGCAGCTGTCCAGAACAATGAACCCCGTCAAGAGGTCACGACATACTCGCCTATTATTCAGCAGACTCAAGTTCCTATTATCCAGCCTCAACCAGCACAACAGCAACCTCAACCAGTACAGCCTCAACAACCAGTACAACAGCCTCAGCAACCTGTACAACAGCCTCAGCAACCAGTACAACAGCCTCAACCAGTACAACAGCAGCCTCAACCAGTACAGCCTCAGCAACCAGTGCAACAGCCACAACCAGTGCAACAGCAACCTCAACCAGTGCAACAGCCACAACCTCCTCCAGTTACTCAAGCCCCCGTGGTACAGGCTACTCAGGCTCCAACAGTTACAAGAAGACCAACTGTAGATCCAGTCCATCATTTAAATCAAGTCAATAAAATTTTAGGAAACGTAGCTACAGGAAATATCGTTGGCATTGTCGATGAATCTTTGGCAATTCGAACCCCACAACCCGTCAGGACTCTCGTGACTAACATTTTGAAAGTTGTTTTTTGCAACCCAATTGATAGAATCTTTAATAGATGCGCTCCTAATCAAATAGCTGCTGCAAACACACGTCAGTAAAGTAATTACATAAATAAATCAGCAAGAATAAATTATTTTGCACATGTATAATATCATCTTGTATGTATACAGTATACACTTATGCTGCATTCTATTGCACTAAATCATTAATAGGAGCTGATAAGTATCCTGACTGATTTGTATCTCAAAAATCATTGACAAATAAAAATGAAATGAATGATTAACCACAAATAATTGTATTAATACCACTGGGCATATACTTTTCTTCTCAGGGCTAGATTTTTTTCTTGCATATAATTTCATACACAAATCAACAAGCTTTATATGCATTGTAAGCAAGCCATAAGCTTTACCACGTACATTTTTAGGATACAAGACAGAGATAATAGGATAATCCCAGACGCTGATGAAGACAAAGCCTAAAGGTATCCGATATATCTTAGCAACACAAAGTTGGCGTATTGAGTTATTGAGCGAATTGTTTGTCATTTACCCCAGTTTCGAATTCTCGACTCATTTTTGCTTGCCTCACAGTCAAAGGGTTGCAATTATTGCAAATCGCATGTAATGTAAATTAATTTACCCATAGGTCATTTACGTTTCCCATTTCAAGTATCTTAATTCTTGTTAAATTAAATTGTGGTGTCGATGGCACCTCCAGTAAATAAACCAACGGCAGGAGCAGCTGCAGCTGCAAAGCGATTATCTAAAGGGGCTGCTTTGAGAAAGGGCAGAGGTCGAAGAGGAGAGGATGATGAACACGGTTACTCTTCTCGAAAGGACCAGCAATTACAAAGACCTCCGGATCAAGAGAAACTCACTCCTGATGTACAGTAAATTGTTCAAAATGTTATCTATTCTTGGAGTATATGGATAACTTATTTTTACTTAACGTTTGTATTGCAGCAACTTAAGGAGGAAATTATCCGAAGTCTTGCAGTCTGTGATCCTTTGCGTGAGAAGAATCTTAGTGTATGGGATTTTAATGAAAGGTATATAAAAAACAACTTACAAGTGTTTTTGACAGTTTGTTGTATGAAATATTATGTTTGTTTCGTTTGCAGAGGTTTTGTACCCTTAGTGTTTGAAGACCAAATGGTTACATTGTTTTATTTACCATCCGAAACGATCTTCCGAGATTCCGAGGAGATTCGTGACTACAAAGGAGAACTACTTGATGATGTTTCGGACCCAGAAGAGGAGGAAAAGGAAGAAGTTCCGGAAGAAAAAAGCAAAATTCCTCTTATACCGAAGATTTCAGAAAAGGCCGCGGACGCCCCAAAGGACAAAGATGCCAAAGACGAACCGGCGGAAGACGCTGCAGAAGGTTGCCTAATTAAAATGTGGAAGTCTTGTTATTTTCTTTGGAATTTACTAAAAATTGGAAGTATCTTTATGTTCGTGGTATTTAATTAGAAAAAGAAGAGGAGGTCGCACCTGTTCCAGATGGAAAGCCCAAAAAACTGCTGAACCAATTTAATTTTTGTGAAAGAGCTTCTCAGACATATAATCAACCCATGCGGGTAATTGACTTTTGAGAAAACTTAATAGTAGAAATGATTGTGGGGAAAGTATTATCTTTAATGAACTTTATAAAAGGAACATGGATGCCAAACCCAACCTCCTCCTAGAGTAAATTACAAAGACTACTGCAATCAATGGATCATATACGATGCCTACGAAGCAGATAAAGGGAACCGTCCCAAGGAAACTAAAACCAATATGGCAGGAGAAGAGGCCCCTACTGAAGAAGAAAAGGGGGAAAAGGAAGACGCTGAAAAGAAAAAGACTCCACCAGCAGGCGCCGCTGCAGCTCCTACAACAACTCGAAAAGACAAAGACAAGGAAGGAAAGTTAGTATAGCTGCGAGTACACTCATTTTTACCTTGTTTTTCAAAATATTTCTGTATTTCATCTTTTATGCTTGATAAATTGTAGAATAGCACAGAGAGAACGTGTAAAAATGCGAAAACAGTCTGTGTTGGAGGGAACAGCAGCTCAAGATGCAGCTATGGCAAAAGCCTGTGATGGACTTCGTATCTTGGAGAGACTTGTCATGCAAAATATTCACAATGAAGTTTTATACGGTAAGTGAACTGATTTTCTAAGGTATATAAATTTTCCTTTTATAAAGCTAGAGAATAATAACTGTTATTGTTGATACGTAGATTTTCGATACTATGAGGATCCAGCAGATGAATATCGAGAAACAGGTGAAGGTACTTTACTCCCCCTCTGGAAATTCGCATACGACCGTGCCAAGAAGCTTCACGTCACCGGAATCAGTTGGGCACCAAACGAACCCGATCTCTTTGCCGTTAGCTACGGATCTTGTAATGACTTCATCTATATAACATCATTAATCAGTATATGGAGTGTTTCAGAGATGCAATATATTTATACACATTTTTCTAATTTAGTTTCGTTTGTTCATCCTGTGTTGGACGGAATGGTGGTCGTTTATTCGATTAGAAATTGTGCCTACCCAGAATATGTATGGCTAGCCCCTAAAGGAGCCATGGCAGTTGACGTACACCCAGAGTAAATTAATACATTTCCTTTTTCACGCTACATTGATACATACTACATGTATTTCTAGGTAAATGCAGCTTTAAAGGATTTTTATTTAATAGTAAGAACAGTTTGTTGTGCACCGCACTATACGATGGAAATGTGGCAATCCTCAGTGTAGCCAAAGACGAAGAGATGTCTTCACTGGTTATGAGGAATGTACCAACAGAAACAAAGCACCGAGCTCCTGCATGGAGTGTCAAGTGGGGTATCGACGATATTGACGGAAATCCGAATTTCTACTCCGCAGGTATGGATGGCCGTATTATCCATTGGGTAATTGAGGTACCTGATGCTCACGGCACGGGAGGTTTAGTTGGCACCGAAATCGCAGTTCTTCACTTACCTTATCCACCCGTAGCGGGTCCTGACGGAACGAGTTACCGGCTCTTTGGTAAAATTGCATACATGATAATCTTAATACGTTACTTACCTGTTATATAAATGGTTATAGTAATTAAAATATTATGGGGTTATCAAGGATGTGCAAGAGTGCTAGCATTCCATCCAAAGGAAAAAACCACATTTCTCGTGGGTACTGCAGAAGGAAATATTTTTAGATGCTCCTCCCTTTATGGATCCAAATTCTTGCAGGTATCAATATACGAAACGCAATCAAATTGTAAATAGATGTAAATGTAAAAGATATACAAATAGGAACAATAGTTTTGTCATAAAATGGCACTTTTTTTCTAAAGATCTACAATGCCCACTTTTTGCCAGTAGCCACACTTCAGTGGAACGTCTATCATTCGGAAGTATTTCTCTCTTGTAGTGAAGACTGGACAATTAAAATCTGGGATCGTCGTGACCCGTTAGTCAAAAATTTGTTCCTTTCAATTTTATGTAAATATTGATATAATTATCTATACCTAAATTTCGAATATGTTTTCTTAGGGAACCAATGTACGTTTTTGAAATCGGAATTCCAATTCTAGACGCTTGTTGGGTATGGTACAGCACATAATTATTGAAAATAATATGAACCACTTTTGCCAACTTACTTTGTATTTACATAATTCTATTAATGTGATGTTTATGATATGTAATACATATTTCTAGGCTCCCTACTCTTCTACGGTTTTTGCAGCAGTCACAGACGAAGGAAAGGTAGTACATAATATTATAATAAAAATATGTACTTTTCTGCTATAAGCAAAATGTAAACCTTTAAAAAACTGGTGTGGTGTAGGTGCTGGTGTATGACTTGAACGTAAACAAAGAGAAGCCCATTTGCTGCCAGCAGGTTGTTACAAAGAAAAAAGTCCGTCCTCATCGAATTCAGTTCAATCCCCTATACCCAATCATCATTGTTGGAGATGATCGGTAAAAATATTGTTTTAGCGCCTGAATGGGTCAAGTATCCCTTAGATACTTGATTTTTATTTTTACTAAGGAGAGGAGAAATGGCAAAATTTTGATGAATTCTATTGGGACGTACTATTAAAATAATTAGCAAGTGCCTATGGCCACGGATTAGGGAAGGGGGCCTAAATTATCTATAATCCCGAAAGTTCGAAATCAGGAACTCCGCTACATAACCAGAAACCTATTTATTTATTTATTAACTGCCCAACGTCCGGATATTCTCTGTAAAAATTTGACTAGTTACCATGTAATTAAAGGGAGAGATGTTTTTTACTAAGAGGTCTCTGGTTATTTAACGGGTTTCCTCATTTCGTACTTGCGGGATTATAGATAATTTAGGCCCCCTTCCCTAATCCGTGGCCATGGGCACTTGTTAAATATTTTAATAGTAAACCGAATTCTACTGGGGGTAAACCAGGGCCAAGTAGACGTAGTCAGGGATACGGGGTCATCTTTCTTTATCAGAGTCCCAGTACGATTCCCAAAACGTCCCAATAGATTTCATCGCTCTTGTAATGTAAAATGTGCCATTTCTCCTCTCCTTAGTAAAAATAAAAATCAAGTATCTAAGGGATACTTGACCCATTCAGGCTTCTTGGTAAGTTGCATAATAATTTATGACGCATATGCATTAATAAGCATCTTTTTGTAAAATAAGGGGACAGCTAACTAGTCTGAAGTTATCACCCAACTTGCGGGTGTTGCCTAAAGATACACGTAGTATTCTTTTGGAAGGAGACACTCGTATTAACTTTGAGATAAACAAAATGGCAAAACTGCTGACTTTGGTTCGTGACCCCGAGTCAGTAACAAACCCCAAAGTTATTCCTGGTCCACCGAAAGACACAAAACAAGTGAAGACCATTTTGGCGGCGATGGCCAACTAATGAATCACTGATGAATTAAATAATAAGCTTAAACAAGTAGGCCAGCCCAGCATTACATGTGAAATTAAACCTTAACAGTATTCGTTATGCTTATGCTACATCATTCAAAGTACTATACAATAAATTATAAAAATATCAGTTATAATAATAGCGCAATTAAAATGTCATTTTGTCATCAATAAAGGGTACGTATATGTAGTTTTTAAGTAAATATTGTGTTGCTATGACTTTTTAGTTTGCTTGTTTGGAATTTGGGGTAGAAAAGCACTTTGTGGAAAATATTTTCTGCTATTAGAAAAGAAAAAAACCAAAGTTCAGTCGTAGTCCAAAGTTGTCGTCGGTCGACCTCAATTTCATTTATCATAAACTTTCATTTCATTTTACCATTTCATTTATCAATTTTACATATACAAGTTACATTTTTCAGTTAAGCTTCTTCAAAAATTCATTATGTCGGATAAGAAACAGGGTATGATTTTCGTTGTTCTAATATATACATATATATATATATATATATACATTTTCCGAAGTATTTGTTCAGGGGACGTTGCCAAAACTATTTGATCGATCTTTATTGTTTTATTACAGACGAAAATGATCCTGCAGGTGGACCACCGGCGTGTGGGCCCTTTGGTGGCAAGGATGACGATTGTAAGAAACCTGACGGACCGGGGTCAAAAACGAAGAAATCAAAGAAATCAAAGGAATCAAAGGAATCGAAGGAATCAAAGAAAGCAGAAAAATGTAAACCATCTAGAAAAAGAAAAGCGTCACCGAGCGGTAGTTCTGGAAAATCGAAGGGACCAAAGAAAAGCAATAAAGGTTCTCGGAGCAGAAAACGATCCTCTGGGGGTTCCAAAAAAAGGAGCTCTGGAAAACGTGGAAGCAGAAAACGATCGTCTGGGGGTTCCAAAAAAAGGAGCTCGGGAAAACGTGGAAGCAGAAAACGATCGTCCGGGGGCTCGAAAAAAAGGGGCTGTGGAAATGGTGGAAGCAGAAAGCGATCGTCTGGGGGTTCCAAAAAAAGGAGCTCTGGAAAACGTGGAAGCAGAAAACGATCGTCTGTGGGCTCGAAAAAAAGGGGCTCTGGAAAACGTGGAAGCACAAAACGTTCGTCTGGGGGTTCCAAAAAAAGGAGCTCTGGAAAACGTGGAAGCAGAAAACGATCGTCTGCAGGTTCCAAAAAAAGGAGCTCTGGACAACGTGGAAGCAGAAAACGATCGTCTGGGGGCTCCAAAAATGGGGGCTGTGGAAATGGTGGAAGCAGAAAACGATCGTCTGGGGGTTCCAAAAAAAGGAGCTCTGGAAAACGTGGAAGCAGAAAACGATCGTCTGGGGATTCCAAAAAACGGAGCTCTGGAAAACGTGGAAGCAGAAAACGATCGTCTGGGGGTTCCAAAAAAAGAAGCTCTGGAAAACGTGGAAGCAGAAAACGATCGTCTGGGGGCTCCAAAAAAAGGAGCTCTGGAAAACGTGGAAACAGAAAGTCCTCTAAATCACGGGACGCGTGTAAGCCGAAAATAAAAAGAAAGGGTCATCCTGGAGCGTCCTTCGTGCTTTTTGCTGCCGAACGGTGGCGCACAAAAAACAAGTGCATCAAGGGGATGACAGTTACCAAGAGTGCTAAAGAAAGTGCCAAATTATGGAGAAAGATGAGTCCGGCAGAAAAGGAAAAGTATCGTCAAAAATACTGTGACAAATGCAAAGGCTGCAAAAGTTGCCGATGCAAAAAGTAACTGCACAGAAACGGAAAGTTTTGGGGAAGCCAAATTGTATATAGTAACTTGTATATTGTACTGTACTGTAGTAATGAGTGTACTGTGCATGTGCCAAAATTTTAAATAAACATTAACCTTTCATGCTTTTATATCGTTTTCAGTGGAGCTACTTTATTTAAGTAATTAATAATATAAGAATTTATTTACAGCAAAATCACAATTATAGCATAATTCTCATGCAAAACTTAACCTACGACTAACTACTGAAATATTTACATAGTGCCACAGCCTAATTATATTATTACACACATTTTTCCTCAGGAAAACTACCATACTTTACTTTATAACAGCAGTATTCAAATATTATAATAGTAATTTTTATGCAACGTAATAAATTCAGTCATCCATTCAAAAAATTATTGAAAAACATCTTTCCCAAAGGTTTTCTTCTCCGATTTGCTGTCATTAACAGAAGTTTAAATGACCAAGGTACAGGTACAATTACAATAAACATTAAAACACAGTATTCGTAATAGATAATAGTTCCAGCGAAAAATAAATCATTGTTTTTATAACTGTCAGTTGATATTCGAAATTATTTATTTCGAACTATCAAAATAGATAATTCGAAATAAATTGAACTGGAAATAATAGGGATAGTTGTCGAATACAATAGTAAAGTTTACTCTTTATTACTCTGCTTGTTGTAATTGCTGGGAGCCTAAAACTTTCAATAGTGCCTCCCTGAGGAGGCGGAACTATTTATTTTTACTTGCTAATTGTATTTAAGCTTAATTGAAGCGCGGTACAATAGAATTGTTGAGATTTTGCAAAAAAACTGCCTCTTTCTTATGGCAAGTATCAAAAAGTTTGGTTTATCTTTAAAGATGTAGTAAACCTATTAGAAAACACGGAATACATTGCCTAACAACTTGCTTTTAGTAGTTAAACGCATTCGTTCATATTTTACAGTTACTTTCCCGGCCATATCTCTAACCAGAGAACATAGTGAGTGGCCATTTGGTGCACAATAAATTTTAATGGCAGATAATCAGCAAATTTATTAAACGAAAATTTTGATTTTAATGTTGTAGGTGACAGAAGTCGAGTTCAAATTCAATGTAATATTGTATTAACGCAGTCAGGCATTAGAGAATGCTGACGGTTTAGATATTTTCAAAATTCAAGGTTCAGCGGAAGCTTTCAATTCAATTTTCAATTTTAGCAGTCTTCGCTCTTTGTTCAACATATCTGATTGTGGTGAAACAAAGATATTGTAATTTTGTATGAAATTCGCAGCTTCACAGATTTTTTCGTGTGACATAACGACAATACTAACTTTAGGTGACATAATATTATTACGGTGAATCAAGTGTACAGTACTTTGATGGCTGGTTTGGTTGGTAATGTAGTATGGCAAGTTGCAGGAGTCTACATGCCTTTGTTTTCAACACGAACAGTTGTCACTGCGCACATTTCGAGTGTCATTGTTGATAGTAATGTGGTCTGGAAAGTCATTGTAGATATCCACTTCCGTCTCTTGAGCGAGAGCGTTTTTGGCTATAGTTTGGAAGGCCTGTTCCACATTGATCCCTTCCTTTGCACTCGTTTCAAAGTACGGCATATTATTCTTGCTCTGAGCCCACTGTTGAGCACGTTTCATCGGAACCTGAAACAAATCATTAAAACTTGTATCTACGCGTAATTACACAATCAAATCTATTTCAGTCGTCTGTCGGATGTTTTATACATCCTGACATTCATATCTAGTTAGTGTCAACTGTCAACACAAAATATAAATTGCAATCTGCTTAAAAATCGACTTACGGCGCGATTCTCCAGGTCCACCTTATTACCCACAAGTACAAAAGGGAAATTTTCCGGATCACGAGGTGAGGCTTGTATGAGGAACTCGTCACGCCAACTGTCCAATGATTTGAATGTATTTGGAGCAGACACGTCAAATACTAGCACGCAACAATCAGCTCCACGGTAGAAGGCTACACCAAGAGACTGGAATCTCTCTTGACCAGCAGTATCCCAAATCTTTACAAAAATCATATTACAAATCGTACCTGCCTCTTTTCATATGGTCCTATCTGAACTTTTAAAGATTTACCTGCATAGTAACAAGTCGGTCATCAACCATGACCTCCTTAGTGAGGAAATCAGCTCCAATCGTTGCCTTATACTGATTTGAGAACTTTTTATTTACATACTGATTCATAAGAGATGTCTTTCCTACACCGGAATCTCCCAAGATGATTACTTTCAACAGGACCTTCTTCCTCGATGCCATTTTCTAGAATATCTTCTTTTAAATCACAAAAACACTGCAAAATTAAACAAAGTACATTATTTCAGTTTGCTGGTAAGACTCAACACGCATAACCACGGACTAAAATATTAATTTTGTTACTTAAACAAGCAAAACTGTAAAACTGCTACACTAAAAACCTTTTGTACACACTGACATATTCCCGCGGAGAAAGAAAAACTAATTTCTAAAAAATGTATACAAATACTAGATACCTAAACAATGAGAATCCGAAAAACTGACGAAACAAGTACAACTAAGAACTACGAAAATTCAGAGTCGCCCACAAAGTTGAAAGTCACAAGACACACAAGTACCACATGTATGTCCAAAGAGAAAATGCAATAATCACGTTATTTACCTAAAGGCAGAACGTAGTGAACAGTAAACTAAAATGCTATCTCAGTCAGTATTAGTATATATTATCTCAGACAATACGACATTGGTAACCTTCTTCTTCTGGTCTGGTTGGAGGCTATCTAACTGAGTACTGCAATGTAAAATGAAAGCCTTAGAAATGACTGAAAATCAGAGCTTTACAATATGCTGACTTATAGATAAACAATTTAGTATTCCGTTAGTGAGTGTAATATTGGAATGACATGGAATAGCACTGCAAGGTTCTCATCTATTCTTACTTAACGATTGAGCAAAACGTATACGCAGAAAACAACGGTAAAGAACAGAGATATGGATTGTATATGACACATGACTCAATATTCATCGTCATTATCAGCAAGTCACAAAGAATCAACATTATCCCGTGCACATTAAATGTTTGAAGTTTAGAATGAGTTATAATATGTTATCTACATTATTACACTAGTCGGATATCAACATTAGTCACATAAAATGTATTACAGCAGCAGTCTACTCTACAGTGTCTACAGTGTGAAACTGAGATGATGTAAGTAAGTACGGACTGGGACTGGACCATACATATGGTGCATAAATAAGTAGACATCTGTTATGGTAGTCTGTCTCTAGTGTAGTGTGAATGTGAATCGAAATATGGAAGTACACGTAAAACGTGAAGCAGAGCTCTGATCCTTCATCTTCAATCCAAAGCATACATGTATTTATCTCGTTATCGTGCTACTTTGATTTTTAATGACAACACAAAATACACTGCTTTACAAACTTCATATTACGCGATTACAAACTCATTGACCTTACTTTCAAAATGAGATAAAGATAATCAAACATAAATCAAATCACAAAACAAATACCTACGTAGTAAGTAATAAAAGCTTATACTAACTTCCTACTATCTGATTACTGATTACGCTAACAAAATAAAGTGCATGAAACGTAAACGACAAGTAAACCAATTATCTATTTCATATAACCCAATATTCATGTCTCATTTAATAAAATGCCTTATATACTACTACAGATATAATTGCAACCATAATTATTTAATTACTAATGGAACGTATACAGACAATCATGAGTGTCTCGCCATGTGTCACTTATAGTAATCCTAATCAGCTATGTTTTCATCCCATGAAACAGAGTAATAAAATACTTGTCCTACTATTTTTAACCAATGTATGCCAAATTCCTCATTTTCTTTTCGTAGGCCAAAGAGTACCCAAAGTTAATTGAAATTGTCAAAAAAACCTGATGGAGAATGACGAAATAGTGGATAAATATGCTATTAATAACTATTTTCCGGACAAGTGTACAGGAAAAATATTTACGTTAAAGGAAATAAATATTATTAGAACAGGAGGAGTAGCGAACAGCGAAGATCGTCGGATCGCATTAAGCTTAGCATAATCAGAGGTTGACCAAAAAGTCAAAATAACTAGTAAATACTGACACAAACTGAACGATACAATGATTATAATGAGATTTGGCAAGTAGAACTTGAAGCAGACTGACGAACAGTCGTAAAAGATGTGATCAAGTTAATGATAAACAGTATTTATTGATGTAATAAATACTATATATGAAGTCAGTCACAATAATAGCTGTTCCCTTTCCTCTACCACACATTGGGAAATATATAGGGGTATGGAAACATACGTTTCATATTATAATGGCGACTCGTTTTATGGATAACTTATACGGACAAGTAAACTATATTTAGTCTGTATACATTCACAATTAGTAAACAAGCATTAGAATAAAATGTTATATAAACAGACTGCTGTATATACCACAATGAAATGTATGAGGCCTTACCATACATAAAAGACAAGGTTTTAGCCATTTGGTATCGACTATTATCGACACTAAATGCATCTGCATTGTCGGCAGTAGTAAATGATTTGTGTCATTACTATACTTTAACACATGTAAATGAAACATCTTTTCTTATTATATCAGTTCGAGTTGATATTCTAAAAACAGAAGCTACAAAGTCTGAAAGTACATGTAATTATTTTAGAATAGTGAAGTGAAGAAATACTTTGTACATTATATATCCATAGCCCCTGATTGACACATTTACGTTAATGTATGACTTCCAAATAACTAGGTCAATGTTCTAAACATTCTACAGCTTACAGTACAGTATCACAGTATTATCTATTTAGGAATGATTCAATTCCAATGGGATCTATGATGAAAATGATGAGGATAAAAGCCGAAAAAATAATGACACATCTTTTTACTATATGTAAAAGCTTTTCCATGTTTTTGATGTTTTCCACAATTGCCCTTTTTGTAGCAGTACCATTTTATCCTTTCAAAATATATCGTTGTAGTAGTATAATCTTTTTTACCAAATCCGTGCTATACAAGTGTCTAACTAATAATTGAACTTTTCGGTCCATCTATGCATTTAAGTGTAATAATATTATTGTCTACTTTTATTGACATTACTGCTCTCTAATTAGAATCATCGTTATCTTCACCAGTAACAAAGAACTATTCACAAAACTAAAGCAGAGCTTCATTGCATTTTAACATGAATATATTGAAGGCTTTCTGGTATCGAATCGACTGCATGTTGTTATAAATGATTAACAATAACAAAAGTGACAAAAAACAAAATGTAATTTATCCTTAATTATTGCGCATTCGGAAATACAAAGGGATGAAAATGGAATATGGAATACTGCATTTTTACACGCAAAGAGAATTGAGTAAAATGCTCTTGAATTTTCAACTCATTTTTCGACTAAAAATACAATTAATTTTTTTTAAATATTTGAATGATGTAAGTTGTAATCAGTGGATTATTCCCCAAACCCCACTACCAAAATTATTACTATCCCTTGTCTGCATTGTTATATACGTCTATCTATATATCTATCTTGCATAATATGGCAAGCTTTAATCCTTTATGCAGACATAAGTGTACTTATAACCACGGCCTCACTATTTTTCGAAAAATCGGGACATTTAATTGCTCAAATGTAAATAATGGTAATATAAAATAGTTAACTTACCTTTTCCTTAAAAATTGCAGTCAAAACTATAACCAGTCTTTACTTAATCTGTCCTTATTGTGTATCTTCCGTTTCCAATACGTATGTTATTGCAAGTTTGAAATCAGCTGACAAAGAATGAACACATCCAAAGGTTGAACTTCCAAAACAAAAGGGTTGAAATTGAAAATCGACCAGAAGGGAATCAGAAATTTTAAACTTATAGAAGGGGGATAAATGTTTAAATTTAGACGAATTAGATGAGTGAATAAGAAAAATCTCGGCTATAAAATGATATTACGCAGATAGACAATAGTTGTGCAATTAAATTCCTCTTGTATGACGACCTGAAAAACGAAATTAGAATTAAACTCGAATCAGTTTTTTACATCTAGCACTACTGTATATGAATATATAACAAACGAATAAATAAACCTACTAGATGACATTTAATTTTATTACCAAATAAATTTGTATACGATTATAACTGCTTTGTTAAAAAACAAATGACTCAGAATAGTTCTCTTGTTTGCAATTTCCAGGAATCTTGAATGAAAATTAGCAATCCTAATGACAAATTATTATTCTTTGTGTATAGTGCAGGATTGTAGCATATTTAGGTATGGAGTATGTATGGATAATGATAAAAAGATGTGATGAAATTGATGAGTCAAGCAAGGAGCTTTAGTAATTCGTGTACATTCAATATTGGTATTGTTTTGGATAGCAAACAAATAACAATGAGTACAGAAAAGAGAACATATGAATCGTGTAGAATGTAGAAGTATATATTAATGCATGTAATTGAATTCACCTTTGAGATTATTCAGTGGCTATAACTATAGTGGTATGATATTGCTATAGGTGGGTGGGTGGACTATCTCTTTGTAGTACTGCAAGCAAAGTAATGGTAAAATATAATATCATCGCATATATAGAGGACTCGCCTAATAAACTAAAAAGTCAGCTGATGGTTTCTTACGTCTTTACCTCTTAAGCTAACTTTTCCACTGTTAACCAAACTGCGTTCTAGGTTTATGCACTAACAAAAAAGCATAGTGTAAAGCATACCTATTGGAATTCAGTTTTTTAAAGGCTCATTGGAATTACTCTGCACTTTGTGTTGTATTATTGTAGTTTTGGATTTTCTACGTATGTACTATGCTACGCTAGAATAATATATGAATTTCTATAGAGCAGATCAACCTTTCTGTAAATACACCCACTTTATTTCACGTTACGTAAGAGCAACTGCGAATAAATACCAACTGGGAGTATTTCTATGTGAAGCTCTACACTGTATTTTATCCACGTTCTCTCAAACCATTCGTTTTTAGCTGGAATAAGCCTAGGATAGCATATAACCCAAATCAGTATCCTCCTTTCCTTTTTCTCTTCTTTGTAGATGGCGAAAACTCAACGATTGATTTTCTTTAGTTTCCTATACGGATTACTCCAACCCCAAGTTCGGATAGTTTCCAGTTTACATCCAAGTGGATATAAATATTTTCTCAGTCTAGTCCTAGTCATTTCATTAATTTCATACATACCGTGGAGTTGTGTTTTTGACATCTGTCGGGAACACTAACGAGATCAAATGGCTCCCTAAATAATTTATACCATATTTTTACAATATAGAGAAGTAGAGTACGCTAATAAGTTATGGATTAGGATAAGAATAGACTGCTAAACTGATGGAAAAATTATACAGTTAATTCTCGTTTTAGTCTACACAATTTTTTCTATTTATTGTATACAAGGCTATAATATTCTCCTACCTTCACAGTTCCACTACACAAATGCAAAACATGAGTACAAAATCCATGGAACGCTTACTTCTATACAAATGAAACGTATTTATGATGACTTCATGACATTAATGTACACGGATTTTGTCAAACTATTATTTTCTCAAATACCCACCCTTTGCTTGCTTGTAGAAAGCCATGAGACTTTTATGTGGCACTTATACTCGCGTAAAATGAAGTGGGTGAGACAATTGAACCGTTTAAAATGAGACAAAATATAAAGGCCTATTCAGCTACATTGAAATGAACCACTAGGGACGCATGTCTTTTTCTTTTGTTGTTAGCAACGGATCCAGAATAAATTCATGCAAGTAAACGTAGGTATAGATTGCAACAGAAAAGCTGTACAGCCTAATTGTATTGATCTCTGATTCTGCTCTGATAAAGATACAGAGTACTAAATTTTTGTTAGTTATACGTTTAAAAATTAACAGGAAACAATCAAATCTTTTAATAAGAAATGATTTACTTTTGATTGAGAAATTCCAGCCGTATAGCTATCCAAATCAACCCCACTGCATTCATTTACGGCTACATTATCAAAAGTGTCAGTGTCACACATCACACACACGGACAATAGAAATCTGTAAGAATCTGTAAGAACTTTTGCAAATTTTTATGAGTGCATGCAAGAATCGTCACGACAACTTTATGGGACCTTAAAGAAAGCTCAAGAATAGGCTTACAGTGACAACTCTTGACTTTGTACATGTGAAATTCAAAGTTGAGTTCTTTGTGTTTTTGTCAAAGAAAAACTGAAACCTTTTTACTGTTATGTTATACTTTATACTTTGTCAAATATCCAGAATAAAATGCACATGTATTTGAGGAATGAATTTCTTGACAGAGTGCTTGAGATTGAAGTACATGATATTTTGAGAGGAAAATCCTTAACACAACATATTCTTCATTAATACAAAATACAGTAGTAAATTATATACATCATTAAAGAAATATGGCGCATAGTTCCCAATCACCTGAAAAATCGACAGAAACATCCCAGAAAACATCAAAGAAAATCAGCCGAAAAAGAAGGGAGAGACCTCACCCTCGTTCAGCTACTACGTTAAAAGAAACTTTGTCAGAGTGTCGAGAAGACATAATACGACTGAGAGATCCAGAAATAATTAAAAGCACCTTGAAGCATCTAAACGAATACAACGATGTGGCGATTCCTATGCCCAGTGACTATGACCTTCTCCAGCAACCCTTTGAAAGAGTGTCAATGGAAAACGCTAGTGGAAGCCCTTCAAATAGATTACGTAGTAAATTTTTTCTTTCTGCCCGAACCGCCCGTAATTTAAAGAAAATACAAAATCAAACTGCTAGTCAGAATTCTTGTCCTCACAATCCACCTCCGTGGGAAATTCCAGAAGTTGTTCGGGATAGAATGTCTCTTATCAGAGTTTGTATTATTATTCATGAGATTGCATGTTATCTTAGTGCTGTTCTTACGGGTCTTCTTATCTGGCATGCTTTCCAAGGGGTAATTGACAATAAAATTATTACCAATTTAATATATTCGCAGTTTTGTTATGTACTCTACCATGATTTCTTATTGAAAAGATTTCCTGGAGCTCTAAGAACGGATCCTTGACATATTCATGGGTGTACACTTGGCTTTATCAACCACTGTCAACGTTTTCGGTAGTCGTCACAAGTGTTGGATTTTTATTAAGGTATACTTTATAGAATTTACCGGAATCCCTTTTAAATGCATTACAATTCATAGAAGGAATAAAATGAAAATCAATTTTGCAGGGTGGATTTAAATTCTCCGGGAAACTTAAGAAGGTTTTTGCTATTTCTTTTGCCTACTGCGATTCTTCTTGGGAGTTTCTACGCCAAAAAGGGATTGGACTTAACAGATTTGGAGCTTCATCATCAAAAAATGGAATTGCTATCCAATACGAACAGGACAGCTAACATCACGGATAAAACAACTGGCAGTTACGATATTAGCAATAGCAGTACAAATAGTAAAATTATAGTGCTGACTTTTGTATCATTGTCTGCTCTAATGGCACTAATCATATCTTTTTATTTGCACGTGCATAGGCATAGTTTCTATCTTGTAAGGAATTATCAAAACGAGTATGATCCAAATCCAAATGAATGACAGCTACGATTAATCTTTATAGATATTCAGTAAAATTAACTGTATATGTGTAAATGAGTCCTCTTTTATTCTAGATATTAAAGACAGCAGCGAGAAATTCGTCATACAAGTAGCAGTTTGTACATAATATGCAGTGATTCTTAAATAATGTAGGTATACACTTTGGAAGAACAGTGTAAAGTAATAATTAAGCAAAGTTAGCAGTTCTAAACGGTACTTGGTACTCTTTTGTATGGCAACAAGGAAAGTGGACTTTTATGTAAACCAATTGAAAATGACACTATTCCTATATATACTATATACAAGCGTGATTCTACTAAATATAAGGAAAGTCTGGAACAAAAATAGGAAATAATGCTCTGAAAAGTTAACAAAATAAAATACACACATAGAAAAGTCGAAATACAATAAAGGCTAAAAAGATGGTAAATTGTGAAGTAAATAGTAAACAAAGTAGATTTCATCCGAGAATTCGTTCTACTCGATTAGATTATTGAACCCTATAAAATTTGACATCCTGGTTTCTGTTTCTTTCCAGCAGCAGGTGGACATAAAACGGCTCTAATGGCTTCGTCGAAAACTGTTTTCAGACCTTTATTCGTTAACGCAGAGCACTCAACGTATTTTACGGCCCCTATTTCCTTGGCTAGAGCTTGACCCTATTTTAATTGCAAAAATCTCATTTTCCAGCACTTAATAAAAACATTGAAAAAATCAAAGTTAGTGTGTAGTCTCACTTGAGCTGTAAGTTTTTTATCCTTTGTTTTATCTGCAACCAATCTTTCGTCTCTCAGGTCTACTTTTGTACCTACCAAAATTACAGGTGTTTTCGGACAGTGGTGACGAACTTCCGGAAACCTGTAGTAAAAGTATTTTAATACATCAAATCGCTAAACAAAATCAATTTAATCTACAATAGAAGCAAAAAAATGATTACCATTTTCCTTTGACATTATCAAAGGATGCAGAGTTGACCAGTGAAAAACAGATTAGAAAAACGTCTGTTTGTGGATAGGAAAGTGGTCTTAAGCGATCATAGTCCTCTTGCCCTGCTGTATCCCACAATCCCAAATTGATTGGTTTCCCATCAACTTCTACATTAGCGGAATAATTGTCGAACACAGTAGGGATGTATTCCTGTAAACCAAGATAATGAATCAGTACCCAAAAATCTTCCGCACAAAATAATTATTTAATATTTCAAATTGTCTTACTCCTGGAAAGGCACTGGTCGTATAACTAATAAGCATACAGGTTTTCCCTACGGCCCTGGAGAATGAACAAATACAACCGGTTGAAATTATAAAATTATAAAATTCCCAACATGGAAATCGTGGATTAATCGTGGAAACATGGAAATGCATTGAAATGTAGTTCTAACTTACCCATCTCCGACAACAACGCATTTAATACTTTGCATAACTCAATAGGCACAGTCTTCTAATTACCAAATTACTAAATGTATTGTGCACTAATAAGAGTACAATTTCTTGAAGAGTTGAAGAGTCCTGGATTCTCAGAGTTTAACTCAGCACTTTCCTTATCACGAGTTAAATCAAATGAGAAAATTAGTGAATTGTGAACTTTTTAACACAATTAAGTAGGAAATGGGGAGATATTGCACAATTCGAAATATTTACTTAATTATCAAAATGAGAGAAAGAGGTACGACAGTAAATGGGCTTTACTACGGAACATTATGGAACAGTAGGAGTGCTCTTTTGATTGGGCGTAGACAGGCAAAGGAAACTGGAGAGATAAAAACACAGTTTGCTTCCAGGAATCAGGGAAGACAATATTGTAATTGTAATTGTGTTATGAAGTATGAAACTACTAGAAGGAGCAACTCTTGATGACAATGTTGTGTGGTTTTGCCTTGGCTTTTTAATTCTTAAACTACACATACTTGGGTTTACAAAGTACATGTAGGTATAGTTTATAAGTCATGGACATAATTATAATAATACAATATCCCACATGTATAAGTAGGATACTAAGGCTTTCCCTATTAGTCTAACGTCTAATGTATAGTGCCCTACAGCTTCCATTTGCATTTCTTACAATGAATTTATGACACATCTCTAACATGCATTAGTCCAGTCAGTTTAAAACCAGATTAGATTAAATTCTTATCTACAACAGAAGTATATTAATTAATACAAGCCTTACAATAGTACTCCTAATCTAGACGGGTATGGTATAATAATCATAATATAATAACCTTTGGGCATTTCATTAGTTAAATACCTAGCAGGGTGAGTATACTAAGAATAGAAAGGTATATTGTAAGCATTAGAACGAAATTATAAACTTAAATTACTCATGCAATTGCAATGTGTTGTTAATCTTCCTAGAATTCCCTAATTATTATTCATATGAAGGATAAGGTCTCATCTTTTGTAGATAAGCAATTTTGGTTTGAGGAAAATAATTTGTCAACCAAAATCTTTTCAACTTATTTATTGTAGTTAATTTATATACTTAAGTACACATTTACTAAAATGAAGTTAAGAACCTTTCCGAAGTATAGTACAATATAAACAATATCAAAATAATTTACATTTATTTCAAAGGTAACAAATACATAGGTAACATTAGTAAGTAATATCTGTTCAATAAGCGGAAATCATTGCCTTTTCAGTGCAATGCATTGTAAATCCTAAGAACTAGGTATACACAGTAGTAAACAATAGAGATTCCTTCATTCATTTCATAGTATGCGAGTATGCGTTATGGTAAAAGGTTATGTTCTTGTTCTGCGTAGGCAGTGTGGTTCTGTAGACACAATATACATCTTATTCCGTTGTGGATTAATTCTTATGTGTAGGTACGTGTATTCCAAGATTAGAATAGAATTCAACAGAACGATAACCGATACTGATACAGATGAAATCCTGTGGCTTGGCTTATTTAATACTCTGAAACGCTTCAAGTTTTCGATGCATTATTATTATTATTTGAAAAAGCTTGGATGAAAGGAAGTGGCGGAGGGTCATCGTGCTTTTTCGCGTACTTCGGTTGACATACGCATCCACTTTCAACCAGTACGTAATCCTGACCTGTAATAAAATTAAGATTAAAGTTTTACACTATTAGCAATTAACCTTTACACAAAAAATGGTAAAAGGATTTGTTTTTCTTTTTGGTATTAGTGTTGCGAAATAAGGAAAGAGCATTTTACCTGTAAGAGTTACCGGACCCAATGGAATAACTAAAAATAAATAAGGCAAGTAAGTCTGCACACATTCTCCATGAAGTACACTGCATTCAGTGGACCTATATAAATTCATGGAAGGTAAATGTGTGAATGAATCACGACGTTAAAATTTGAATCAAGACGTTAAAATTTGATTTCGTCATATAAATACTGGAATTACCGAATCTCAGGTAATAATAGTTTTCATTTTTAGGTTACCGATTAGAAAATAATAGGTTAATAAATGTTGCGTGTACATAATCTACAGGTTATTCCAAATCACTTCTAAAGAAAGTTTAATGTGAAATGCCAAAAGAGCAGTAATTACCTACACACTTGGAAAACAACTTGCTGCAAGAGATCTGGAAATTTTTGTACGATTGTAACGGGTCTTCCCGAAGTGAGAGAGACGCCATAAAGAGGAGCTGTAGTGTTATATGTGGATTGACAAAGTCTGGCAGGGACACAGCCTTGGGGCTCCGGTACCTTTTTAGAGCGACCTTGTCTCTGGTAATTAAGAGCAGAAACGGGGTCTCCAGCTTCAAAAGCACTTAGTAGGATTTTCCTTGTTTCCTGAGGTGAAATTAACTGTGCTTCTGTTTTCTCATCGGTAAACATGAAAGAACGAGAATTCCTCTGCTTAGATACAAATTGAGAAGCCATGTCCCTGCGTTTTCAAAAATTAAAACCAAATTCTTGTATTTAATTTACACATTACATCCCTCCCTTCCTTATTAATCACTATTATTACAATGGTGTATTGAATTTATCAAAAATGTTCCAATGTCAGGGATGAACAAGACACTATTGTTATTTTTGTTGGGTAATAGAAATATTTCCAGCAAAAAACAGTTCAGGTTCGAATTTAAAGCCTTAGCTTACGGATAAAATATTTACGTTTGATTTCAATTAATTTTACCAAGGATAGGGTTTCCCATCAGGACCTAAAGCCATGGGGTCATCGAGAGCATCTCCCCAAACATATTTGAGATTATTAGCATTGACAGGTTTATTTTCACCGGACATTTCTTCATGAAAATTGTCCTCTGGACTTGAACTGTCTTTTTCACTGGAACTAGATGAATATCTCACTGACGAAATGAGAGACAAATTATTTAACTCGTCATTATCTAAGTTAGTAGGTTTACTTTGCTCACAATTTGTATTAGTTACATAACAAATTAGAAAAAGCACTGCAATTAAATGGATCCAGAAGAAACTGAGAGTGAATTTCTTGAATGCAAAATGGAAATGCATCTTTTCTGATTCTGACTTGTTCTCTTACAATGATTTATTTTGTCACTTGTGAAAATGCACCGGTATTCTAATGGAAATGAACCATTGAAGCACAATATATATAAAAGTAGGAAAATATCACTTTTTACTAATTAATGACACTGATCTTGTATGGTGAGTGATTCATTGTAATTTTGCACTGCACAAGAGGAAATCCTACTTGATTCACGCAAAGGTAAACTGAAGAAGATGAAGAAAAATGTTTCTTTTATTGTAGTACGTTGCTTTCTGGTTTCGTGTCTGGTTGCAGTTTGTAGTGGGCAAAAGAAGACAGATATGTAAGATAGTCGGCTTTTTGTTGTGCCTTTAGCTATTAAGTATACTAGACTACACTAAATGACAATAGAATGAATCCTTAGGGTAACCGAAAGTGAATGACGATGTCTTTGTACCTCAAAGCACTTGCTCTCATACTTACACACCTACACAGGTAAAGAGAAAAGAATCGCTCAGAATGACAATCTCTCTGCACCATATACATAACATTATATCCTCTTCCCTAAGTCTAATGTGGTTTCGTTTTGTTTGGTTACACTTGTGGTATGGTAAATGTAATTCTAATATTCTAGTAGTAAATAGTTAAACACATATTACGTATATGTACTTTGTGCACGCCTGCATTACTTATTAGAAAATATTTTAGAATCGTACCTACTCCTACTATAACTGAAACAGAACACTAGTTATATATATCAGTAGTACTATTGTATATAATCAGAGTTTGTAACCTTACAGTACTGAATGCAAGTTATTAACAGTACGGAATGAAGCTTTGAAGGCGATTGCTTAACGATAAGGAGTAACACTAACTAACAGTAACTGCACTCAAAGGTTTAGTGCTTTTTGAACTGTGACAGACAATGCATGATGCTAAACCGAAACGAAGCCAAGAGGGAAGACTAAGATTTTACACAGACGGTAAACAAAAAACAACAGTAGGGCATAAAATTAACTATTACATATACTTGAAACTACTATCCCACTCTTGAATAACGTATTTAACAAATTTTAAATTTTAAATATCTAGAATATTATTGTCTTGTGATAACCTAAAGTTACCTTTACATGAGTTTGTGTTTCTGTCCTAAATTTGTAAACCTAATATTTCATACAACGTAATTTATTTAATTACAAACTTATGTACTCCTGTTATGCTAACTACTATTACGTGGTATGTTGTGCATTTCCCAAGTAAAGAAATCTTGTTTTATGTTTACTAGTCTTTTACATTAGTTAATTGATGTTGATGTGTTTAGGGAGGATTTTAAGTCTGTTTACCTATAGTAATAATGAGTAATAGTCGTTTCTTGTAATGTGCAATAAAGAATATAATGGATTCTTTACAGATACTAACATCCATCACCTGTGCTGACAAACAGAAAATCCTTTCAAGAAAACAAACATAACTTACATACCTAGGATAGCTATTCTAATGGAATTCAGTTCACTGGTAGGGATGCTTTGGACAATTGTTTTCCCATCCCACCTCAGCACAAACAAACTCAGTGTAAATGTCCTTAAGTGTTAAAGCTTTCATGTTCTCAGCTTCCGCTCTTTTATAAATACATAATCTCACGCTTCCTTTCTTACAAATTATTTCTTTTTAACCAAGTTTTCAACAGAAAAGCTTCTACAGGCTTAATTCATAATTTCTTCTTGCATAATCCCCATATTTAGGGATTAAACCTATTTTGCTGAGATTAATTTGTCACTTACAATACAATACTTGGTAGTGTGCGTTTAGAATAATTATTGTTGCTGCTTTGTAGTATTATAACTCGAGTTGAACTTGTGTTTACAATGGAAAAGGTAGTTTGTGTAGTTACATCTTTGATTTTGTCCCACTTGGGTAATCTCATGGGTTTAAGATGCGGTTCTTTCTATTTAAGGTACTGATCGTAAGATGGTTTATTGTATTCCTGTCCTTATAGCGAAAGTTGGCGATTCTATCCTCATTCCCATTCATTTAGCATATAGATGATGGTGCACCAAATTCTATACACGAGGAAAGAAAAAGACGGGAAGGTCAACGTTTCCTGTTTTTATGACTTGGCATTACATTACATATTCAATTCACTGATGTAAGCTAAATTTTAATGCAATGATATCTTCAGCACCAGTGCAGGTTGCATCTGTTAATGTAAATTGCTTCTTCGTATAATAGGCAGGCTGCACCGTATGTACTACTATTACCATTACTATTACGAAATTTACAACCGTGCCCAAATTGTGTTCACAAACCTAACGTGTATTATTTACGGCAGTACATGAAAAACACCTGTCCCTGGAATGCAATGCAATAAGTAATGAATTCTAATTCTACCCAATATAAATAGCAATTTCAATTTTTTGGACTTTATTAAAAAATATTTTCATTATTAGACTTTAATTTACGCATCGCTTCAAAACGAACTTAAATTGTAATTACAGTTAAGTATATTGTACACTACTTAATAATTCACTATCATATCAATCATGTCCAGTCTTGCTCAAGTAGTTCGGTCAATAGTATTATACACATGTTCCTTCCTTACGTTTTGCCACTTGCCAAACATCATTTTGACCAAATAATGTACCGGAATAATAAACAATTGGTTGTTTATGTGACTGAACTGTGTGGCAATTGGAAAACAAATGAGAGAGAGAACCAACAAAACATAAATCTTACAAAAATGAAAGCAAAAAATGAAGTATTCTGTTTACAATATATTTACTATTCTAAGCAAATAAAATGACATCTGCATAAACTTGTATATTTAATTAAATAACACTGTAAGAGTAAGAATAACATTATAAATTGAGAAAATGTTCGCAAAGGCAATCGTAATAATTGTTCATTGCGTTTTAATACATCGTAATGTAATCGTAACTACTAAACAAACATAGTGTTCATTTTTACTTTATTAAATGTAGGAAAACATAATATTTGCTATATTTCACAAAATCACGGCAAATTGTCAACAGGACAAAACTCGAAGATACACTAAAACTCATTGATGTTCTTCCTCACGACTCAAAAAATCACTGAAGTAATTAAGCAAAGTAGAATTACGTAAACAAGAAATATGGTATTTTAAATTAATTCTTTTAAAAAATTGTTTAGACTCCGAAAACGGCTTTGCTTACTTAGTTGCGTGTTTAAGTAGGATGAATTCTGCTCATATGACTAATTAAATCTTGCGGAGACTGAAAAGGCAACTTGCAGATCTGACACCATTGTTCTCGACTGTTGAAATTTATTCCAGAGTGAACAGAAGAGTAATGTCTCTTCAATGCTTGGGAATGTCCATATGACTTTTCGCAAATTTGACACTTGAATATGTCCTTTTTCATGTGTATTGAAGCAATGTGTTGTGCGACATGGTATTTATGGTAGTACTTTTTCTCGCACATTTTGCACTGGAATCTTGCCATTTGCCTATGCTTTACGTTAATGTGATTTAACGCTGATTTTCGGCTATTAAATTCCTTTCGGCAATGATTGCATGAGAAATTGCCATCCTCAGTTGCTGCAAATTCAACAGATAGTTTAGGAACAATGAATAATACTCATATATTTCTGAATGAAGTAGAATTTTAATATAATGATCTTAATGACTAAGGCTCACTTGTATATTCGATAGAATCAGAGAATGTTCTATCTACTGCTAATTCAATGATATTTTCCAATCCAACGATGTCGTAAATTGAAACCTCATCGGTAACAAAGTTGCCCATCTCAGATTCCGAACTGAAATGAAAATCAAATTATTGCTTTATTGTCAAATTATTCAGCACAAACAAGCACTGTTCTCCCACAGCAGCCATAATAGACATAGGTGTATTTTTAAAATGACAGGAAATCTAAGGGATAATTATTAATGTGTATTTATTAAAACAATTACCCGAATCCAAGACCATTTTGTTCTTGAACAACAAACTGGGGTTCTTCTTCCTCTTCTTCTTCGTCAGAATGATCAGAAAGTACGTCAAAAAATGGTTCAATGCCCTTATCTTGAGAGGAAGGTAATTCTTTCCAAGGTTCAAAAGACATTGGCTCTTCTACTGCCATCATACTATTGTCAAGCGTGATCACCTCCGAAGAATGCACAGTAGGAGCTTGAGAATGAACATTTGAGATTTGTAAATCAGAACTACTAAATCTTGACGAAGTATTCTGTGACGGCCGCTCTACGGTTTCGAAAGAAAAAGTACTGTTTTGCATTTCTTGACTATCTTCTTGTGAATTTTGACTTATTCCATCAGCAGGATGATTATCTTCCACATGTTGTTTACAAGCGGCCAAATGATAATACTTTTTATTGCAAAATTCGCATTGGTATCGACGGACTCCCAAATGAACGTTTTTAATGTGATCGGTAACAAGTTTTCGTAATTTGAACGAACGATTGCACACTTTACATTTGTTAACTGAATCTTCTATAAAAGTAAAAACAAGGAAAAATCAGCCTGCAGTGCACTATTTATGATAATGGCGATTAAAAAAATAAAAATCCTTATTCTTACTGTCGATGAAAGGATCACAATTCAAATTTGACTGCTGATGAATGGTGATGACACCGTAATCACACTTCGGAGCTTCGTTTTCTCCTGAGTATTCCTCTCTGTCGATACAGGAAAAGAAATTAAAGTGCACACAACATTAGAAAGTAATACGGTATTAATAATAGTTTTAGTTTTTTACCTCGATGGGACGACATCTACAGAACTAATGGTAGCAGGTTCCTCTTCATGGTTTGAATCCATCTCTTGATTTTCGTTACTTGGGCTTGGAGGGCTATCCGCTGTTTCATTTCTAGACTCAACATTTTCTAAAAACGGATCCGAAGGCTCTTCAATAGGTTGAGAAAATTCAATCCAGGTTGATTCAGCTTTAACAGGAGAAATTTCAATGTCGTCAGAGATATTAGTGCCCACTGGCTCTGCTTGTAGTGAATTTTTCGCTTTGGCATTTTCCAGTAATTTCTTTTCAAGCTCTTGAGCGGCAAGAGCTGCCTCTGCTGGATGACTGTTGTAAAAGTGTTGAGTCAAAAGTGGCTTTCTGTTGAATTTTTCATCACAATGGTTACACTCATACGGATAAATGTCTTTGTGCATACTGACGAAATGATTTGCAAGCCTTTTGTAATCTGCAATGCGCTTATGGCAAATTTTGCAAGTAATTCGCTTCCCGTTTCCTATAAGTGCAAACAAATAATAATTTCATTTATGTACATACACTTGGCAAAATTCTTTCTTTAAATTCTCTTTAAATGTAAGACTTACTATCGTAGTAATCTCTATAGACTCCCGTTTTGGCCGGTTGTGCTTTTGGAGGTGTAAAATGCACTTTTTTCTTAGCTACGTTGGGTTTTGATTTTGGAGTAGTACTAGAGACTGTAGCTTGACTTGAATCCATCGATTTTGCTTGAAATGAACTATAGTCGCCTTTCAACCTTAATTTCTTGCTTTGCTTTAAACATTTCTCCTTAATATGTCGCATACATTTTGCTTTATAGAAAAAGGTTTTGCTGCAAAAGAAGCACTGAAAATTGCGTATTTCTTCGTGGACGTTAGCGATATGTTGTTGCATTGATGCAAAATGTTTTTCGCACACCAAACAAAAAGCGGCATCCGTCTCTAGAATAAACAATTTGTTCGATGAATAAGTTAAATTAACTATGTCAAGCATTAAATGTACATTATACCGAATTAAATAGTTAAAAGAAATATTACCTGAGACATATTTGGTTAAGAATTCTGGAGAAAATGGATATATACTTGACTTTGGCAATCTAATACATAATTGTTCTTCATCATTTTGAGGTTCCTCCGCCTCCTCATTATAGCTTACAAAACCCCGTTTAGGCCGTAACGTTTTACTGTCATTTAAACCTCCGTCTTGACCGACAATACTTTCCGAATCAACATTAGTTTCATCGTTGCTAGGATTGAGTCCAGGTTCAATTTTTACCTTTCCTCGTTTACTAACACTAGTTCCACTTATAGATTGGGAAGACTGTTGCGAATGATCAAGAATTATGTGAAGTTGACATTTAGATTTAGTGTAGAACTCCTTTTTACAGTACGCACAACTATACGGTTTTATCTTTAGATGACAATCTCTAATGTGACGTCGGATGTTCGTATAAACAGATGTAGCATATGCACAACTATTGCATCTAAAGCGTTTCTTCCCCTTAACAGTCTCTGCAATGAAAAAGAAAACCATTTCAAACTTTCGTACACAATCTAATAATTAAATTAAAAAATTGCAAGTTCAAATAATTATAAAGTTTACTTCTGTCTTCGATATACGACTTCACAAGTTGATCAATATTTGCGGGTATGTTGGAGATTATTCCCTCGTCAGTATTAGGAGTTTGGCTATTGTTAGAAGAATCCACTTCCATTGAAGATTTTTCTTTGAGATTTGCTTTCGTGTCCTTCGATTTTTTTGCAATCGCAAATGGAAATTTTATAATACCAGGTCGGCCTGCGGAATTGCAATGAACTTTTTTATTGTGGCGGTATATACTTGAGTTATACAGTGATGTAAAATTGCACTTGCAGCACTTAAAACTATTGCCTATTCCTGAAATATCAATAACCACAACCAAAAGTAAAGCTACTGCTCCCCGTATATACATATCTTGTGTAGCTACTCTAAATTTTACTTACTTTTGTAGACTTGTAACTCATTAGTCTTAGTTGAGCTGGAAAATGAAGAAACCTCAGAAGTTCCTTCATTTTCAGCAGCGCAAAGTGTTTCGTATTCCGCTTTTAATTCACTTTCGTGTGCACTTTTTAAATGTCTTACACATATGTATCTTTCCAAGAATTTCTTATTGCAGTAAAAGCATTGAAAATTGGGACTTCCTTTATGACAAGCATGAACATGGCGTACGATATCCTTAATGGTTTTTACTTGTCGCGTACAAATTTTACACACATAATTATCTCCAACTTCTACAAAATTAAAACGAATTACAAAAGAAAAAAAGTATTCGCAGAAACACTGAAAACAAATATGAATAGGAGTGAAACTCACTTTTGTAGTGACGCTTATATTTCTGTGTAATAGGAGTTGGGTCACCATTTTTAAGTTGAATGACTTTTTTTAATATTTCTTCTACGGGGACATCTGCTGACGGAATGTACCTTTTTGCCGGACTGCTTTGAACATTTAAATTATTCAAAAACATATTTGAATACAGGACAAATATTAAATAAATATTCTTATACAGATACAATGACAAAAATGTAGTGATACCTGGTAACTTTTTTTCCACCAGTTAACTTCTTCGGTCCAACTGCCTTTTTCAAGTGCATAGAACGAATGTGGTCAATTCCTTCGGCTTTTGCTGAAAACATTTTCTTGCAAAACTTACACTGATAACACATTTCTTTTCCGTGAAGCGTGAGAAAATGACGCTTTAAATTGTTAATGTTTTTCGCCAGCATAGGTCTTTCACACAAGTTACATTGAGCTATATTTTCACCTTCTGTTGGACAAAATAGTCATATACAGTATTAGAAAATGTCAACCCCAACAAGTTGAGAATTCAATTCATTAGTAAAGCGTACACCAAATTTACTTTTAGTGTAAAACTGTTCCGCGTATTCCTTTGTAGAACGTGGTACATTTAATGGAATTTCAATTAAGCTACCAGCCACCTCAGAGTTCGGAACATCCTCAGTATCTGAACTTTGGCTAAATATTCAAAAGTTATTTTAATTGTAACTGCAGCTTTTGCTTATCTACCCTTTTCAGTCGATAAATAAACTACTTACTAATCATCTTCCTCAAAGAAGGAAGCTCCTTGGTCTTCAACAAAACCAGTCTCTTCGTTACCTTTCGGTAGAGATAGCGCTACTGCTGGCAAATTTTTGGTTGCCTTAAGAAGCTCATTTTTTATATTCAGTTGAACATCTGGATCCAAATCTACGAATAAAATTTTTCTATTATAGATGATTATCAAAGTGAGCTTCAATCGTTCAATCTGTGTTATAAATACGAAAAGTTCATACCTTTGACAGCAAAGCTTCTGAAATAATCAACTTTTTCTAAATACGATGCAGATCCTCTGGTACCTCTTCGCCTTCCCAGAGGCTCCATCATTCGTTTCAAATTGGCATCTTGAGTTTTCAGTATTTCTATCTTGACTTTTTGCAGAATAACTCGAATTTCATTCTGGATGAAATGAAATTTTTCATTTAATTCCAGAAGCTTTGTTACAGTTGTAGTACAAGGGCTACAGAACGGTAAACTTTCATATTGGAAATTCCATTGCATAGGTAGGATCAATTGAACTTTCAGCAACCGAGTGTAGTTATCAAAGATCCTTTTAGATATCTCATAATCGGGTCTATTTGATTTGGTAGAGTTGAAGTCTTTATAGCAGATCATACATTTCACATTATTATCCCATCCATTTTGAACAAGCGGTGCCGCCTGACCTTGTAGATCAGGGGAATACATATTTCGCAAAGTTTCAGAAGACAAATCTGAAATAATATTCAATTCTTAAATTAGTAAAATTAGACAGGCTGAAGGTAAATAACGTCATAAAACGAAAACTAGACTAAACGAAAAAGAACTCTAAAGATCTTTGGTGAGATTGTGAATTTATTTTAACAATTTCATTTTTTAATTTATTAATTGAAACATGGCATTTACTTGTATGTATAACACATACAGAGTTTAATATACAACATGATAACGTTTTCTGATCTCATAACTTAACACCACCACTAATTTAAACAATGGTAATCTAATCTTAAGTAGTAAACTGTCATTAAAATACGATTTACGATGTATTACTATTACTACATAGTTCGAAGTGACCATGACCATTAAGTTCGTTAAAAAATCTTAGATCAATATCCGAAATACAAAATATTACAGTAAAAAATAAAAAACTGTATTTAAAACTTACCCTTTGAGGAATTGTTTGAATATCTACTGATAGTTGGACACTGTAAACTGTAATCAGCTCAGCACAGAAAATTCACCTCACCGACAGTGTCAGTGTCACCGTCCACCGTAGTTAAAGATTAGAAGTATAAGCAAGCTTCGTTCACCATATACAGCAAACTCTTCTATACGAAAATTCAAGTCTTCATGTTCGGCTTGTGTCTGCTGGACATTCAGCAAGGAAGCAAATCAAAATAGACTCCGCGAAATCAGCAGAAAATCTTAGTTTTGTTTGGAGACCCTGAGCTTCAAAACCGCTGTAAAATTTTTCCCCAAGACTAGCATCAAGATCAACTAGTATTTCACCTTTTCACCTAGTGTGTCTGTGAAAGTGAAAATGCACAATCGAGTGTACTTTGTTAAAAGATAAAACTGATAAACATGGATATTATCAACTTGAGCCTATTCTATGTGTAAATGTTTGTAGTGCATAATGAATTGAGTGAGGAATCCGAGAAGTTAGGTTTCCCGCACAAACATAGTATTATTGAACCATTGAGGATGTGTTTCATTTCTCCATTCGCATTCTACAGTGTTGGCCGCAAGTCACGCATCATGGGGAAATAACATTACCTGTGGCCACAAATAACGCATCATAGGGAATTAACATTACATGTGGCCACAAATCACGCATCATAATGAAATAACATTGGTGTGTAGGAGAACCTTCGATTCCATTCAATAATCAGCTCCAATGCACCTTTATTTGAGCAGACTAACATTTATTTTGTAAGTTCTTTTTATCGAGTAAGTGTATCATTTGCGCAATGAAGCTTTCGAAAGATGAAAGAGTGGAAGTGATAATGTTGGCTGGACGTCCAGGCTTATCCACCAGAGCCGTGGCAGTGGAATTCGCTCGGAGACATCCTGATAAGGCCATCCACCAATCAACAGTTGTTAGACTGATTAACAAATTTAAGAAGACAGGTTCGACAGCTGATGCCCCTCGACCTGGGCCTCCTAAGACTGCTACAAACCCAGAGACTTCAATCACCGTTCTTGCAAAATTTGTTGCAAGTCCAAGAAGATCGCCGAGAGAGGTGGCCAGAGATCTGAACATTTCAAGAACCAGTGTTCGTCGCATCCTGAAATTGCATCATTTTAAACCATATAAAATGAAAATTCTTCAGGCTCTTAAACCAGAAGATCCGGCAAGGAGAATTGCATTTTGTCGGTGGGCGCAGTCAATTTTAGAAGAAGACCCAGAACTTCCAAAAAACAATTCTTTTCAGTGATGAAGCCAAATTTCATTTAAATGGAGTCGTGCATCGTCACAATTGTCGGTATTACTCCGATGAAAATCCCCACTGGATGGCAGGGCTACAGGAACAAGGGTCTCCTGGATTTATGGTGTGGGCCGCAATTCTGGACGACACCATCATTGTTAAATTCTTTACGGGGACAGTAAATGGTGAATCGTATCTTGATTTGCTAATGAACGAATTACTACCTGAACTGGACTTTATGCAGGTTGACCGGAGAACCATTTGGTTCATGCAAGATGGTGCTCCTCCCCACTATGCAAATCAAGTTCGTCACTGGCTTGATGACACGTTTGTGACATGGATTGGTCGAAGAGGGACCATAGAGTGGCCTGCAAGGTCACCAGATTTAACCCCGTGTGACTTTTTTCTTTGGGGCTACGTAAGATCCAAAGTGTATTTGACCCAACCCAGGGACATTGATGAATTAAAACAAAGAATAGTGGATTGTTGCACAGCTGTCACTCCAGAAATTCTTCTTAACGTCAGACAGGAATGGATTGATCGACTTGACAGGTGCATAACACAGGATGGGCATCATATTGAACATCTTTAAGCCAGGTACCACTTCATCTTTCTAGCTAAAATCTTCAACTTGCAAACCTAATGTTATTTCCTTATGATGCGTGACTTGTGGCCACATGTAATGTTAATTCCCTATGATGCGTTATTTGTGGCCACAGGTAATGTTATTTCCCCATGATGCGTGACTTGCGGCCAACACTGTACATTAGTACTACCTAGCTACCTGTACCCTGCCTGTACCTAAGTACCTAGAGTACCTACCCATTCATTAGAAACTTTTTATAGACGCGGAGCAAAGCTGCCTTTGCAGTTTGCATTTTGCATACAAGAAACGCAGCTATGCAATAATTTGCAATGCATTACATAATAAATACCTCAACCGCTTAGTAAGGCCAGTAAAGCGTAATGGTTTACTTTGGTTAAGTGATATTTTGTGATTATAATAGTTATGTAACTCTAGGCAGTGTAGTAACTAGTAAAACTAAAAGAGGTTAACTTTAACTATGACAAAGTTAAGCTAACGATAAATGCTTTTGAAAGGCACGTACCAATGTACTAAAATTATCGTTTTTCCAGTTTATGTAAAAGTTCCCTTTTCAAGATTTCGGGAATGCAAATGCAAATATTCATAGTAAATGCATGTAGAGAACACTAGTTTAAATTAAAGTTTACAAATTGAAAATGCTCACTCAGACTTTCATTTAAGTTTGATTTCTAAATATAAGCTTTAATTTTGCATATTATTTAATGTACGTTTACGTTTACATATTTTATATGTACCTTTGTAGAAGTATGCAAGAAATAGATGATTCAATGTTATCAGTAATGTGTATGCATGGTCGTTTGTTGTTGGATGCTAAAATGCTAACGAATAGAAAACGTCCACCATTCTTTTAGTTTGCATATATCTTTTGATAAAATTATGTCTATAGTGTATAGGCATACAGTATGAATATGATTATACTTTAAACTGTGGAAAAGACTTAAAAGCAGCAATAAAGTGACTGGCTACCTTTTAGCTTATTGGTACCCAGACCCAGAGTACCTATTACTTAGATTTCGCTTATCTTTATCTTCATTTAGTGCAGTTAGGAATACAAGTCGGTATCCTATATCCAGAATCAGCATTCCACAAAAATGCTTAACTTTCTACCTTATCGTAATGTAAACCTTCCTTAGTCAAAATGCTTTACTACATTCGTATCATTTCATTATCGAATAAAAGGTATAATGCTTTACTTTCATTACTTTAAATGAAAACGGTAAAGGAAATAAATCACAAATCTCTATATTCGTTAATTATCCAACTAAATAAATGTTTTGACATGACAAGCGAAGAATTCGTAATATTTATAACTCTGATAATTTATTGCTATTTTATTTCTGACATAGAAAATACTAAAATACATTGTTGATCATGTATTTAGTACATATATATAATATATTCATTAATTCATTAATAAACAAAAGGCAGGCATTACGATAAATTATCATGTGTGATGCAAAGTGAACTATACATATATATGTAAATCTGTAATATGATAAATACCAATGTGTATTTAGTAGTAACCAAATTATTTAGTTACTAAATAATAATTAAAACCACATTGGTAAATACTATAATAATTATTTCATTAACAATTCATTAACTGTCTTAACCGCGTAATAGTTGTACAACAGGAAGTGTTTTTTATAATGTGTAAAGTATACAGAGGTTCAAGAACTGACTGTTGAGTACAAGATGTCATGAAAAGAAGAACAGACGAGTATCAAGATCACATATAATAAATTCCTTGAGGCTGTGCCAAGTGGTCAAAGAAGGAAAAGTGTCCATCTGAGTAATCAATGGGTGTGGCATCGGTATAATCAATTGTATCAAAACTCATAGGCTCTTGTTCTTCTGGTCTAAAGATAGGTTCATCAATGTCTAATCTGAACATCGGGTCGTCTTCTATGATTCTAAAAGACTCCTCTGGGGTGGGACTTGGAACGTTACGAACTGGATTTTCATCAAGAAATGATAAGTCTATATCCAAATCGATTTCTTTAGCATTAGAATTATCCATAAAAGCAAGAAGACATTTTTCGTCTTCGTTTTCGTGAACTTTTTTGATATGATCTTCAAGGAGTGAGTTGTCCGTGAAAGATAATTGGCAGTTTCCCAGTGTACATTTGTAAATCTTTTTACCGTTGTGGTCTTCTTCATGACTTCTTAATTTACTCAATGTTGCATGGCGTGTCCAACAAATTTTGCACTCAAAAGGATATTGTTCAATCTTTTTCCCATTTGGATAAACGCTCTTGTGGTCTGATTCAACGTGTTTGTTTTCTTCGTTGGAATCTTTTGAAAACATTTCATCATTCGGACGGTGATTCACTAAAAGATTAATAAAAATTAATTTCATGTTCTTCGCATATGCCTAGGGGGAAAGTGGTAAAATATACTAGTTTACGAAATTAAACTTACAAAAATTCATATGCTTCAGAAGTAACTTCTTGGATGTAAAACTAGAGGCACAGTCTCCACATTTATACTTATTGTTATTATTCTCTAGGCCCAGTTTAGGCTTTTTACTCAAAGGATTGCTGCTATTAGGGGATGAGATTTCGGCTTGACTGTTGTCATTATCTGCTTCTAACATTTTAATACTTTTTCTTTTAGTCCTGGAAGATTTCCTAATTGGAGCCCCATCTTGATTAATTGAAGATGTGACGGATTCGTCTTTCCAGCTGAATAAAAAGAAAAAGGACAAGTTGAAATAAAAACTCACGTAACTTTTAGTAACTTTTATACAAGAAAAACTTTCAATTTAAATGTCACTTTCACCTTCTTTCTGACATCGAACCTAGCTCATCTAAATCAGAGCTACTTGCCAAAAAATCAGGATCATTAGCTTCGTCATCGGATGACAACAAATCAATGGTTTCCCACTCTTTCTTTGTTGATTGGACTTTTGTAAGACTACTTTTAGCAGCGGCTCTCGACTCCGGCTTCAGTTTCTTAATCGGTGTATGCATTCTAGGAGAACTTCTGGTACTTGGAATAGGAATACGGATAACTGATTTGGGATTTGAACTTGAATTCAACCCTTTTTCTTCCTTAATCGTGAGTTTAGCAGGTTCATTTTTCACGGTTATGAGACTTTCTCCAGGTTTACTTTTTGGTAGGCTAGTAGCATTATGCTTAGGCTTAGGTACTGATTCTTGCATTTGGTAACCATTTGGAGTTAATTTTTCTTTACCAATCCTCGACAGTTTCACATGAGGTTCAAATTCTGGACAATTAGAAAGAGACAATCATGAACATCAAAAGTAAAACTAAAGTTTAATTTGTGTCTTGTATTCATAATTAAGGTCTGTAAACTGTATTTATAATGCTTTTTTTGAATAAAAAAAATTACTAACTAAACTGCCTCATGCAATTATTGCAGTACAATACAAACCAATAAACTATTACACATATATACGCTAACTATATGCTGTATATCCAAACAAGCTGTTGAATATATTGTTGCACTGTACTTTGTTTACAAAAATATATATCATGTTTCAATTTTACCAAGGCTAGAAAATTAAAAATCGAAAGCTATAATATTATCACTAAATGTATGTTAAAAGTATTTTACTGAATACATTTATTTCATCCTCAGTATTCCTCAGTAGTAATTTCGCTAGGAATTTATTTTATTTAGTTGTAAACGTACATAAAGAATGAGATGTACATATCTTGAGACATTACCTTTAACAGCCAAATTCCTCAGGTAATCGATTCTCTTTGGAGTTGGAGTCTTTCCAGAGATTTTGTTACTGACATCCGCTTTAGAATGCAATATCTTAAGCTTGGTTGACATCAATATAGTATCAATGGAATTTCTAATTATCGTCATTTGTTCATTGAGATCACACAGGCTAGTCATTTGGATATAGCAATCAGGACAAAATACATATCCATCGGTTTTAAAATTCCATTTGACACCTTGAAGTTTTAGGAGTTGGCAGTAATTATGAAAAAATTTCACCTGGAGAGGCTCTTCAACTTCCTTTTTCCCTGCTGCCAGCAAACTATTATCCAGGAGTTTATAACATATAAAACAGTTAGACTGTTTTATCTTGGAACCAGCCATTTTACTTAGCTTATTAATCCATTAATTAAATAACCGAAAATTTAATGTTAACAATCAATCATTTTCCCGAACTAACTGAAAATGAATCTGTTAAACTGCCAAACAATCCTTTCACCAATACATAATTTCCATGTAAAATTGAAATAAAACTAAACACAAAGATTTTGCTGTTGCGTCAGGGAAGTGGAGAAGCTAAACTGAAGCAACTAAACACATCACAAATCCATCACAACGTAAATAGAAATACACAAGTTGTTTTTGTATTTGTACAACAGGAACATAGAGACCATGTGAGTTCCTCTCGAAAACCAACTGCTGCAACTTTTACACGCATAGGATCACGTACTTTCGCACACTGTTCAAATTCAAATACACGAAGGATACGGATAGGCAGAAAACCAGAGAGAAAGCATAAAAAGTAAGAAACCTTGCCTTTTAGGCATACCTGCTGCTGCGCGCCGATCTTTGTGCCTCTTCCACTTTTGACTTCCAATGTGCGTACAGATGTGTATGGCGTCCACTTGACATTGCTTGGCGTCTCTCTCACGTACCCGCATCAAAAACCAAACCAAACACACCTTCCTGTACAACGTTTTAGCCACTTCCAGCTTTTACAAGTCGGAAATATCCCTCCATGGAACTGCGGATGGCAAATCCCGCTCCCGACTTCTGCTTTGCACTACTTGCTATCTAAAGTAGCCCCTGCACCCTTATATTCATAATTTTACCAAAACATTGTTTCTACTATGCAAATGCTTGTAAAAATGTTCATAAGAAATTATTCAATCTCTCTTTGCTCTTTGTACCTTTCCAAGGTCTTAATTATGCATCATGTGACCATTCTAAATATTGCATAAGTCACCTATTTTAATGCAGACCTTTAGAATTCATCTGAAAAAGTTATATTGGTTTACTGTTAGCTTTAGTCAAGCTTTCGTTAGTATACATGAACTATTAACGAAACGAAATGGGAGTTTACATTGGATTTTAGAGTCTCAAGTCTCAACTTCTCAAGAGTCTCAAGTCTCAACTCAAGTTCCCTTACAGTTATTTCGTTCAATTCAACTCTAAGAGTATGTAGCTTGCATCCAAGCAAGTGTAAAGTGTATTTAGTGTATAGATAGATGTACTACTTTTGCGTAAGTGTGTCGTCGTCTCGTGTGTGCGTATGTTTAACACGACTCACATTTACATGATGCAAAGTGTAATGTCCACCATGTCCAGTATTTAAGTGCCCCATGCATGCATAGTACTTACGTCTGTGAAGTGTACATACATATATTTTATGTGTGCCCTTCGTTGTAAGGGCATTGTGATAAATATAGGCACTTTATTACTAAAATAATTCTATTGTTTCATGTAAATGTTCGAATTACTTTTTGATAGGCATGACTATGTGAACAAAAATGTTTTATGCTTAAGCCGTATTCAACAGACTACACGCTAAATAACTGTGATTGCATTGCAAACTAAGTTAATTTATTTATTTCGAGTAAGATTTATTTCGAGTAAGTTGTTTTATTCTTCGTAATATGAAGTAGTAGCCACCTCATGTGCTATGCATAAGATGTCTATAGATTTAATCGGTTTTCCTCACATTATCTAAGACTAAGAATTGCAAGAATTTTTACTTGGATATCTACTTGTAAATGCGCTTATTTAAGTGGGCCTAACCAACAAAAACTATTTTATGGAAACATAATACATTCTACCATTATTTATACGGATCGTTTTCTAGGAACAAAATAATTCCCAATCCCATTTCAGGTTTTACCGTCTGAAATAGTCTGAATGAATAGAAAGAATAAGAAATGTATTGCAGCTTGTTTTACAACTAGTGTACTAAATGCGTAGGTATATGATTAATATGATTATGATATAAACGCGATATTTATTTAAATGTTTAGCTATACGTGCTCAACAACGATTTAAATATTGCTGATCATACACATAAAACGGGGGGACGTTTTGGTCATAATTCCACTTCGGAAAAACTCTTTTATATAAAGGCATCAACACGGTATCTTGAGACTTCATTTGGCCGTCAAAGAGACATTTCATGTGCCCATGAGTTCCTATACACAATGAATTGCCATTACTTAATCCTTCATTTCGTAAAAAGAACTTTCCTCTCAAAAGATAAAAATAAGTATACCTAAAGGCTCCTTTATGTGACCACGACGGCCGTAACGTGTTTTCAGTTCAACAGGCTTAAACCACTCAATGTCATCTCGGTTAAAAAACATAAATCGAATAACTGCCCCTCGTCCTTGAACTTTATACGGGTAACCACTTAACAAAACTCTTTTAGTTACTATCCTAGCTGGATCAATCGAAAAGAGAGAACCGTGACCAACGGGAATCTAGATGAGAAATGGATAGCAATTTATATTTTACCACAAATTGCCTGAATATTGAATAAAGAATTATAAAGTATACTAATATATTACCAATGTAGCAGTAGCTTTTGACAGTTTAAACGCTAATACAGAAACAACGGGAAAAACAATAGGTCCATAAATTGTCATCATACAACTGGTATTTTCTTGGGCATACCGCAACATCTTAAAACAAAAACCACCATTTATATACTTTATAATTACTTTCAAAAGTGCTCTACAAATTGTGTGCATAAAGACTTTCTTATGTAAATAGAAATACTAAAGAATATGCCATACCTTATGTTTGTTTCCTGATGAGATTTCACTTAAAATTGGTTTAGCTGTAAATCTATAAAAACCTAATTGGAAAATTAACTCATCCTTATTTTTTAGTGCTTCTGAAACATGGATATGAAGATTGAGAACAGACATTCGAGTCTCATGACGAAGAAGAGACACTAAAGACACCAATTTGCTTGACCCAACTGCTTTACTTAATAGAACGTTTGAGTTTTCGTCAACAGGCTTCAGTAATATCGTAATTCTCTGGCCAACCTGTTTTTTCATAAATAAAATATGCTTCCATGAAATAAAATTCCCCAACACTGAATTAAATTGTGCTTTGCAGCAAAGTACTTACTGGAATAAAACCAACACCGTCATCGATTGCTTTGTCTCCTGCAATTAGTTTGTAAGTATGGCGATAATTTTGAAACTGAAAAACTTTCGAATATTCTTTCGGTAGATTTTCATTCACATCCCACGTAGAATTTTTAAATGACTGCAGCCCTCTGTATCTTTGAAATCTTATTTTTGCAGGAGTGTCCTGTGGTGTATCAATCCAATCTGGGAATTCAGCTTCAGTTCTTGCCTCTGCATTTCAAATTACGTTATCAATGTTAGTAAAAAGTATCTAAAGATGTTATTTAATATTTACATTAATGATTACGATTTCATTTGTAAGTCATACAAACCTTTGGCAACTTTCATTTGTTGTTGTTCTTCCTCCCAGTCAAGTTCCATATCCTCGTCATCGTCGTCTCCCTCTTCGTCATCACTGTCTTCCTTTTCACTTTCAAGTTCATCATCAGAATTGATCATACCATCTTTGCCTTCTTCGTCTGAGTTAATCAACCAATCTGCTTGGTAATCAGAGGTTCCCTTTGGTAAACGCTTTTTGCTGGCTTTCTTTGGCGATACACTATCATCATCTTCCATATCTACCGAATTCTCGCTGTCACTTTCCTCACAATCCTCATAATCTTCTTCATCAATATCAGAACCTGAATGCATTCCGTCATCATTAGTTAGGGCCACAGCACTTTCTTCGATAATTTCCTTTGGGACAAGTACTGGATTTAACACAAATCTAGGAGGGACAGTTTGAGGTGGTGAGCTGAGAGAAGAGTCCATTTGAGTTTCCATCTTTGATTTACGATCTTCAATTACACTCTCCCACGGATTCACGTCAATTCTAAGAATTTGAAATGCCCCGCATCCTGATATGTAAACAGGACGATGGGGATCCAGATTCTTTCTACGCACTACACCCGTTATTTGTAATAATTGAGATCCTTGCTCTATTGGTGTAAATGGAATAAGATTAGGATCAACATCATGAACTAGCTGATAGTCTTCAATAAGAATTGAAGATCGCTTAGACCATTGAATTGGCATTGTCAGTTTGGCAACAGTCGCCATTCGCAAAGCGTTAGAAATGGTTCCTGGATTTGTCAGCGGATAAATTTTATCCACCGGAAGAAGTTTTGAAACTGATTTTAGAAAAGCCTTTTCTTCCGTCTGAAATAATATAAATTGGCCTCGTTAAAAGCAAAATTGCACAACTTTCATTAGATGCAGTTTCAATATATTTACCCAAAATCATTGTCTTTTTTATATCAAAATTCGTTGTACAGAGAATTAAATGTAGTTAAAGTTAAAGGAAAACAATGATTTGCGTGAGACATTTTATACCTTATTAAAATTTGAAGTTACACCTAAAAACGGTGTGGCAAGCCCTTGGTCTTTCGCAGCCTTAAGAAGGGTCAATCCTTCTGGTGATAAAGAATCCAACAGAGGCAGAACGAACATAGAAATGTCACACAACTTCAGCGTATCCAAGATGGTCCATATATCATTGTTTGTGGGAACAACCAACATTATGTTTTTCCCGTTAGATAATCTGTCAATAAACCATTAAAAGTAATTAATAATAGGGTGTCTGGATTGTAACATTTATATTTAATGTAATGTAACATATAAAAAATTATCATTATCATACTTGAGATGCGTTGCATTTTCAGTCTGGCCCACTACACTCGCAAAACTTTGAGAATTATCCACAATTGTCTTCAGGGTAAACTTTAAATTGGTATCATTAGATAAAGGAATTAAAGCAACACATATTGGTGCTCCTCGGGCTCCTCCCAAAGCCTTTTTCTTGTCCAAAACCTCTTGAATTTTCTTGTCTCGGTTAGCCACAGCTTGTTTCCTTCTTTCTGATCTTTTCACCTTATGTTTAAATGGCTTTCCTACAGAACCAGTAGCTGAGACCCTACCTAAAACCAACACCATCATACCATTCAAAGTCAAAACACTGAAAACACTTAAAATAATGTGCAAAATTGCATAATGATCCAAAATTATATAAACGATACCAGTTAAGGAATATAGCATTTGAATCCATCTTATTTGCTAACATTAGGACTTTACTTGAAAATAATCAATTTGTAATGTAATAAACATGAAGACTCTTTAATTAAATGCCTTACCCCTTGTTTCGACATCGATAACTCCTTTGCTTCGATGACGTCCAGTTTTGTGTTTCTTGTTAGCTTGCTTTAATGGTCCCGTTCTATGAACGGTCTTCACTTCTTTAGAATTTCTGACCCTCCCCATTATGCTTTCGAAAAGAACACCGGCTCAAAATTTCTATTTCCAACCTCAAAAGTTCCAATCCAAGTTACGATTTACTATACATACCATTTAGAAGAAAGGTCCACATGCTGCTCAATTCAGCTGCGTGTTTAAAATGTTCAAATCCTGAGCGCTGTTGCCTACATTCCCACAATGCCCCAAACTTTTCTGTAGGTCTTCAGCTCTTGTCTTTGTTCAACTACTCTCTTTTGTACCACAAGATTAGAATGAAATTTTATTCAACTAATCATGTTTATATATATTTAATTGAAACTTTTATTAGACCACATGTATCTTTACTACAAGTTGTAAGAGGATTTTAGCGATACTTGACCTCTGGATTGGGATAGAAAATAATTTGTGTAAGGTTATCGAATTTTACGAAAAGCACTCTAGTACTTACTCATTCATAACCACTATACTTACATCAAAATGATTTTAATCCACGAAATATATAAATTCACTGTATAACATTACTTCATACGCAAGCTTTTGATGTGCATTTCTAATTTATTGATGTGGTTAACTGAGGCAATTAAATTTCATATTCCTGATATGACGTTTCGTATATGTCACTTAGCTTTGGGGATCGCCCAGATTTCCTACTCTTTTCACTACCTCACTATTTTATTAATTGAATTTGGAGAGTGTAAAATGTAAACGTGTGCACTATTTGAAAACTATATCAAAATGTCTATCTATAATGCTTATCATTTATATAATCGATTTAATAGGCAAATAGTAATATAAATTGGCATCTTAATGTATTGATCGAGGAATGCAATGAAACATGTACCATTATTATTTACTTTCACTTCACACAAACTCAAATTCTCGAAATTTATTCAGTTTTCTTATTACAAGTCAGAAATCAAGTCTAAAGTACATGTTTCACATCACGTTTGTACATTACAAGCATACTAATTCAATATAAGGTTACATGATCATACAATACATTCGCTTATACACATGTTCAAGGAACAACAAAAAATTAAAGAAAGTGGGTGTAGGTAGAGGACGAAGAACTGACTGTAAGCTTTGATACGTATTGAATTTACGTCATGACTGTAATTAGTAGTCAATTTGTAAGTAAAACATTAACAAAAACAGGATCAAATACAAAGATATAATACAGGTATCTGTGTAAAGGTGAAAATGGGCAAAAAAACAATCAATCAAACAATTAGCAATATACCTACCATTTAAAGAAAGAATGACTATCTGAAAGGGTAAATGACTATATTATTACAAAAGTCATTTTTATAGCGAACAATATTGGTAGGTACAGTTGTGCCGTTGTGCATACAATTTTCAACTTTCTAAACGGTTTTGGCGATTTGATGAAAAGTTTCACCTTTCATGAGTAGAGTTGTAAATTAATTCACTGAGTAAAGGGATTTTCGCTTTCACCACCGAAAATTCTATAAACAATTCCATCTTTAATATTTTCGACCATTTCCGATCTGTCTAAATATCTTGCAAATTCAGTAACCATTCCTAAAAGTCCCATTGGAAGGGTTACAATGGTTTTTCCAGCTTCATACCATTTGGCCATCCTGCTAAAAATTCCATAATCTGGTTCCGCAGGAGCAGGAGGAGCTTCATCTTTTCCATTATATTTGCCTGTCGGAATTCCTGGAATTGCAATTGGAATATTAATGGAACCTTGAGCTTGTTGTTCCCTGAGAAGATTTTGAGATTGTCTGATAGGAACGAAACTCATTTCATGATGAAGACTGGGTTTTGCATAAGGACTTGGAATCTGATTAAAATTGTTGTATCTGTGTCTCTGTATTTGCAATTCTTTTTGCAATTCTTCAATTTGCATTTGTTGACGTATATTAATTTCTTTTTGACGCTGGAGTTCCAAGTAGGAATTGCTAAGCGAGGTTCCAGTTCCACTTCCTGACCCAGATGCCCCATTAGCAGCAATATTTCTCACAATTTCTAAATTTCTTAAACTGCTCGGGCGATTACTTCCGTTGGAATCTAAATTTCTAAAATTACTCGGGCGATTACTTCCGTTATAATGACTTCCACTTCCGCTATGCTGTCTCCTTAATGTCGAAGGAGAGGAAGATGACTTTGAACTGGAACTGGATGATTTACTTCGGTGGCTCCTCCCACCAGATTTCCCCTTCATCATATATTCAGCAAAATTATCCAAAAGACTTATATCAATTTCGCTTAATGAATTAGGCAATTTGACTTTTTCGCCCGTATCAAGAGGAAGGGCTCCGCAAAAATATACTACACTTGTTACCACAAGAATACATGATAATCTCATTGTGAAAGTTTCACTCTGCACCACTTGGAATCTTAAACTCACTTAAAAATTAAATATGATTACTTAGTTTTTAAGAGTTAACAAAACTGTTAATTGTTTTGTTCACGCAATTTTGAAGTTTCTTGTACTTAATACTTGAAACAGCAGGAACAAAAGATAACTGACCGAAATATTTATTGACTAGTTACAGAAAGATTGAAAATGCAACTGTGAACTGCATTTTAGGTATACATGTGAGAAATCGTAGGGAAGGTAAGGGCATGGCTCTTTTTTCTATGTAGCATTAAGTGGTTACTCACATCAGTACAGAGAATACAAGGAAAGCAATGAATTTGATGCAAAGAATATTTGTTTACTGTTTGTTACTACTGCCCTATTTGAATAATACATTTATACATAAAAAAATGTCTTACTTTGTTCTGCAGGTAGGTAATCTGTAAGTATTGCCAAATTGCGATGTACACAAGTTGTAATCTTTATACATTAGTTTCTTAGCCAAATACATACAGGGTGTACTTTGTAGAAAGTAAAAGTAAAATTCTTGTATTGAATCGAAAAGCAATATGTAACATGACTTACCTGTGTATTTACACATAGTTTCTTTAGCAGTACCTATAAGATAACAAGTATATTGGTTTGTTGTAAAGTATTCGCTAAAAGGGAAGCAAGTTCATATAGATATGAAGCTTAAAATGCACTTCATTGGAAATGATAATAGCATAAAATCCTGAAGTTACACAAGTAAAGGTCGTAGAGTTATGAGTATTCTGTAACTTTATGGTTAGCTTTAGTCGTTTAGTCATGTCCGTTTCAGAGTTGAAGAAAGTCAGAAACAGATTCATTCATATGTTTATTATCACTACTTCGTTTTGTACTTACATGTGCAAGTGCATGTTTGGTATAAAAAAGCCAAACACATTGAATTGGAAGATCGTGCAAAGCAATTATCAAAACGTATTGCTTTTATACACATACAAGTTTTTAGGCAAAAACGAGTCATCAAATGTCATGAGGTGAATATCACAAAATCCATGTAGGAAGTAAGTAACCAAGTTAGTAGTGTTATGCTCTGTTCATATTATCTTTTGAGAAGTTAAAATACAGAAAGGGCAAACCTGATTGAGAAAGTTCAAGACGATAAAACCGGTTAGTTAGATAGACAGTTATCAACTAATCCTCAAAGTTCATTCATCATTCGTATAAGAACCGCAAGTCACATACGATATAATTGCTTAACTGCTATACCATCGCTTCTGGGCCTAAAAGTTGCAAACTATGTCGCATTTATAATAACTGCATCCAATTGTTATAAGACACTACACATTATGCGAAAAGGTTTCTTGAGGTAAATGGTAAAGCAAAACAAAAATATACAGAACGAATCTCAGTTCACAAAATACGCGTAGTCTTTAGTAATTTTTTGGCCCAATAACTTTTATGGTAAGATTGGTAAGTAAGTGAAGGCAAAAAATTTAATTTTGCCTAACTAATGATATTTGCAATTAATATGCACAAAAACTGACTACTAGTAAAAAAGACAAGGCAACATGACATGAGTTCCAGATCATTTTATTCCCGAATCATATCTTTTAATATCACCAATATACAATAAAATAGAATGCACAGTATAGAACGTTACATTCGTAAATTTTAAAATATTTTGTCAAATTTTAGACTAGATCTAACGATCTATTGATTTTAATACATTTTACCAATTCAGTACTACATTTCAACATCCGCTACATGTGTATGAATATAGCACATCACATCACTACGTTACTTATGTTACATCCACATGATAATGTAGGTTGTTAATTAAGTCATTACAATAATGAAGCATATTATCTAGCGTATAGGTACACCTGTTAATAAGTGTGTAGTACCTATTCTAATACTTAGGCAGTATAATAGGTTGACTTCCCCACATAATACCAAGTATTTTCACAACTGCATTAGGGATCTTAATGAATAGTACGTTTATATTATACAATACAGTAGAGATATACATTGGTAATTAACTTTCATAATTAATCTAAAGCACACCAAGCAGACAATTCTTTTAGGACACGACAAGAGTAATTAGGAATTTCGTACCGAATACTCCATTTTCCATTAAACTAGAATCTTATCATGCAACAGTTATTTTCATTCTGAATAGTTGTATTATCAGTGGCGTAAACAAAAAATTTCCGCAAAAAACAATACCTTTTTGGGTTAGTTAATAGAATACAATTTTCACTTCATTGACATAAAACAATTGTTTTTGATACCATGTATTATAATCTAATATTTTGGGTACATGTCTAAGCATATAGGCTAAAGTATTATGAATTAGATATTACGCACTAGCTTTCCATAACGTTATCTACTTACAATTAGACAAATGAAGGTATTATATAACTGTTTACAAGTTGGATCGACTTATTCATGTAACGAACTTTGTTACAAATCCAGTTCTCTGATGCTATATCAGTACTAAATATGTTCTACTTTCCATTAAACAGAATTATCTAGTTTATGGATTTCGTAAATGCTATTAACAGAAGAAATTACATTCGCTCGTTCAGAGTGATTAAGTACACACACTTTACAAATATACTTTTAAGACTATTTTTATGTATTATGACGTAACACATCTCTTGCATTCTCACATAAGCCCGCAACGCAACACGCAACTGCGAAAAATCTTATTCTTTGTAACGGATGCGATTAACGACAAATATAATCTATAGGGAAAATAATCCGAAAATACATTTTTATCCATTAACCCAAAATGAGAAAAATTATTCTACCATATACCTCCAAGGTTCTTCAGCCTTTACACAACGCAGAACGTAAACTGTCATTTTTAATGTTCCTGCTAACGAAACTTGAACAATTGTATTAGTGGTAGGTAGTAATGTAGTATCAGAATTTAAAGTAAAATAGCAAGATATTCAATATTTGGTCATTTACTTTGAATTGCTTTAGTTTAACATGACGACTTATTGTTAGTTAACAATTATTATGCATCATCACCTTGTGCTCGAAATACATGCAGTCATTTTGCCTGCCTGTGAAGACATGTACACAACCTGTTTTGTGTTTTAAATAAGCTGATAGATAATCTGGCGTAATGCAAATACCTATGCATTTGCATGTTATAAGAAATTCTCTGTCACAATTGAAAGTGTAATATTACTTGTTGATCAAAGTGTGATTCAAATATAAAATGTATATCTTGCAAAATACCCACTACTTCGGTAAATAAGCATTTTAAATGAGATATTCAACTTATATATATAAATATTGGTAATTAGAAATGAGCCGGTGTCAATAATCAGCTAGATCTGCCATTCGATGATCCCGAGACTTTCCCCGTGAGACTGATCGAGCTTTGAAGTTGCACGCGTTGAGGTAGTGACGTTCATTTTTAGCTTGTTTTGTTCCAAGTGATCCATCAGATATGCTGAGTCGTGGAGCCCCCAGTTCTAGTACTTGACGTACCAATGGGTTTTCCAAAAGATGACGATTGATTCCAGACACCAAAACCTAGTGTTAAATAAACATCAAAATGAGTACTTTGTAATTTCAAACATAATATATTAGTATTAAATTAAAATATTTAAAATAATGCGGATAATTAGGAATAAAGACAAAAGACAATCTTACTTGAGAAATTGCATCATACTGGCGTTTCTTGACCCAACTTTCTATTTCCAGAACTTCTCCGTATCCAAATTTAATTGTTAGAGCTGGACCATCACCATCTTCAACTGCATGTAAATAATCTCGGAAACTGTGTCGCTGTTGTCGACGATCTTTTTTATTGCGGTATTTATGAGACTCAGTGGAGAGCTCTCTTAGTTTGCCAATCAGTGATTTCATATTGGTCTTTTGTGCGGAATGGCCATTTGAATATCCATTTCCGTTAGAGTGCCCATTAGTGTGTCCGTTGGATACACGTCTGGCTTCTCCTTCCTCTGACTCATCTGAAGATACTACGTGGTCAGTATCATCTGAGTCATCCACAAGTTCGCAAAGTTCCACGAGAATTGCCAAAGCTTCACCAGCATTCAGTCGTACTTCGAGTTCTGCTTGATCAAGAAGTTCTTGCATGTTTCGGGTAAACCTAAAGTAACAAGAATTATTTATTCATTTAATGACTTATATGAAGGTTTTCGATAATCTACCTAATTGAAGGTATCATCGCAAAAGTCTAAAAGCTTATTTTTCTAAGCTTACCGGTGAACTCTGAGGGCTAAATATTCTCTGGACATAAGTGTAAGAAGAAGAGACCATCCAGCAATCGCAGCAGACGCTAAGCTACAATTACTGCTTTTCGGAATTTTCGTTTTAGACGGGCTAGCTCCAACGTCATCATTATCAGCATTTACTTCATCCTCACTTGCGAGAGCCCCATTTTTCTTGCCTTTTACTCCAGCTCCAAAGAGTGGCTCGAGAATGGTAAGAAGATTGGAAATGTCTTGAAGGCAACTCTCGGCTAGGAAAGCGCCAAAGCACAGGGCTTGACAACACTACAAAATAACGAAATATGAAAAATTAATGCAATGGTGGTAACAAAACAACTTTTAAAAACATCCAACTTCAGTCATCACAATGATAGTATCCATTACGTAACTATTTAAGTAAAGCAATTAGCTACTCTTACCTTAACCCGAACTGGAATGGGCACGGTATGGTCCAAAAGTAAAGACTGAAGACATGGTTTGATGGCATTGAAATCTTCTGATGCCAAATCTATATCGATAGGCCCGACCTGAAGTAAAGTGAGGCAATACACAGTCGCAGCCAATCCTTGCTCACTTCTCTGGCCTCGTTTAAAAATTTTCTCCAAGTTGTCTCTGAGTGTTTCTCTGCGACCTAACATTAAGTCAGGCAAAAATTGCTGACTTAGAAGCGTTATGAGAGTGGCGAGACTTGTGGCTCTAACATTAGCCGATTTTTCTGTCATCCCATCGATCGCCTCTGCAATTTTCTCTTCAAGAGCTTCTCGGCTCTGCATACCAATTAAACTTCCATCATCATGATCGTCTACGTTTCCGTTTTCTCCTGTAAAACACAAGTACAAATAAATCTAAATTATGCAGACCACTTAAACCCAAAAGAATTCCTATGGCATTAGATTGCATAAAAGCATTCTTAAGAAATGAAATTACCCATCCTGAGGTATCTAGGTACTCTAATTGGTTAACCCCGAAGTCTTCAAATGGTAATAAAAGATAAAATAGGCAAATTAATTTTGGATACTGAAGGACACACTAAGGGTTATTGAAAAAACAATCACGACAAACTAACAACTTTCAACACTATTACAACCACAAACTGACAGACTAAAATTAACCATACCAAATAAATGTGAACAGTTTTATACTAACCCGCCTAATCGCATTTGTATATTTGACTTATTTTGAGATTTTTAATGAATCAATAAATAGTTTCTGTTTAAGTTTTGAAATAAAAAATTACAGAATATGATAAATTGCCTGTATCTTTTTTGTCATGTATATAGGGGTCACCACCATACGCCATCATTACATTTAGATACCAATAAACTTACTAAAAATTAATTTATTTCAAAAACGACTTACCTTCTTCATAACTGCCACGATCAGAATTAAGACTGAGGACACTGGCAGTGTCGCACAGTGACTCCTCGTCCGACATTCCGCTGCCTCCCCTTTTCGAATTTCGGGATCCTGCGTTTATCAAATAGTTTGTCAGAAAACATGAAAAAGATGTACATGTAATCAAGAAAAAATTGTGCAAAATAAGTAACTTTTAAAAGAGGTAAACAACAAAGAATAAAATAATGGAAAGAAGGTTGGAAAGCATAGATAGGAAATACATGAAGGAAATAAAGTAGTAGGTGGGACGCACATCGATTATTAATAGTCATAAGAAGAATAGAAATACTTTTCAAGATATCGAGTCTCACTAATTATGTTTTAATTTGAGTTTGTGTGTGTCACAATGAAAAAGAGGTAATTAAGCATTGCATTACTCATGTATGGCTTTCGGCTTTGCTTTTTTGGAAAGAGTAAAGTTTTCAATATAACTCAGTTTTGCAGTTTAAGGAAAATAAAGAAGTATAATACTTCTTCTTTATATTTCGTTTAGGAACAAAGAAACTTTTACACTGTAGGGAATACGTGAATAGTGAACAACGCGACAATGTTATCAGCTAGTGAAAAAGAAAGTTTGATTTGAGAAAACAATCCCGACACATCACGACCTGACATTCATAAGAATTCTGTGCACAATACTAAAATAGAATCAAGAGTATCTTCCTTTCTTTTATTTACATCATTCCGCCCACAAGTGTGATGCAAACTGAACATCTGAAAGTAAATGAAACGTTGTAGGCAGTTCAATTCTCTAGACTTCTCTTCGTCAGTCCTGACGTAAGCAAACTCGAACGTTTCTCTACTTTTCCTGGTAAAAGACTTTCCTTTCCTACACAAGATGTGTCACATGATGAGAGTCGTCGGGACATTGTAATATGGTTACCTACTCTTTGCATGGGTTCTACAATGATCATGCTTCGCTAACCATTGGCATCTCATCCATCGATTTCGCTTTGCAAACAAACTGTACAATATCAGTTTCAGTGAAAACATTGTTGCAATATGGACAAGATTTTAAAATAGTATTAGTACCTGTTAACTTTATTTTATTATTGCAAATGAAAATCTCCTATGTACTACTCTAACGCTGAAGCAAAGCACAATACAAGGAAAAAAACAAAGTTTAGGTAGCTTTGTCACAATTGCATGCCCATGCACATAGATTATATTTTCTATTGTGTTCAGTCAGCCATAATAATGAAGATAAATAAATACAGCATGATTATTTTGATTATTATAAATTGCAGCCTACACGATATTACTACTAACTAAACCTTCTCATGGGTACCTAAAGTTAATTTTACGCATTGACGAAACGAGATAAAAAAACATTTAAACTGATAATCTCAAATGGCATTACAAATATTTTGTGTTGACTTTAATTTTTATGTTCTAGTGGAATATGGTACGGCAAGGTATACGACTAATTAAGGTACTATAATCAGTATAATCCAACATTGGGTGTATTCCATTTTTCATTAATTATATATAAAAGTATTATTTTCAGTTTATTAGTGTAGTGTATGTGAGCGTCTAAGAACAGAAACATAGAACTACGTTTTACGTTCGATATTCCCTACAAAAAGAACTTTTGGTAATCTGTTATTTACCCCGACATTGTCTGCCCGCATTTATTAATGCTGCATGACTCCAGTAAAAGGTGAATGTAATCGTTTACCTTTTGCCATCACAGTCAATGCCACGAATTTTTGTGTACATTACATACCTATTTAAGAATGACGCATAATGGCACAACACACCAAAACACGTACTCCTATATTATAAACATTAAGCTAAGCATGCAATGAACTTTGTATTTACTACGTCGTTTGTAGTACGCATACCTTCTTTATTAATAACCTAAAGTCGGTATTAGCCGCCGACTTTAGGTAGGTTTACGTTTCGTAGAATTTTGGCTTCCTAAGGTAACATTATAAGTAAAACTACGCTACAATAAAATATTAACATCACTCTGCAATAGTCCATGTAATCCAATAATCCTCGTAATCTAATAATTTCGCCTGTTACATTTGGTGCACTGAGACACTGAGAGTTGAGAGTTATATAGTATATTCTCAGTAATCAATCCATCAAATGACACGTGGATGTCCTACAACTTTATTTGTTATTCTGATGTAAGTAATTAGAGCAAAATTACCACTATTCTTTCAATCTTTTGTTTGTAATTGAATCTCGATAAACTTGGGCAGAAAAAGACAGTAAGGATAGGATTAGGATATTACCACAATTCACATGTTAACTAGCAATAAAATATTACCAATTTACAAATACATAATATAGGAACAATGAGTAAGTTCCGAGAATTGTCGTCGGAAAATTGATATTACTATTACTGTCATATTTTATATGCACATATAAGTATTAGTATTTCTTTGTATTTCGTTCCTAAAATTAAGCAATAAGCACCATAATAAACCACCGTAAACACTTTACTGAATCAGAAGTATTAGTGCAGTGTACACACGGAACGTAAGCATGTCTAAAAGCATTACCGAGACGTTGTCAAACGTTGAATATAAAGCAAATACAAACACACTATGTATATGTTATGCATGTATAAAAAGTACATTGTATCTTTGTATCACAACACGAGACATAAAACGGCGCAAATGAATGCTTATAAGGTCAAGACTCTCATCTCACCTACCAAGTACTAGGTAACTACCTAAGTAGCAATAGCAGAACGGAACTCAACTTTATCTATTCCACACTAATGACGTAATGACGGCAACGACGCACATAGTCCGTAATCCATACGCCTTATAGGAATATAATCCTAGCATTCTCAAATCCCTGTACATTATAACTATATTAATTTTAATGCGGTGTTTTTAAGGAAATTTTCGTTTTATTTATGTAATTGTTCGTTATAGGAAAGCTTCGTCTATATGATTTACGTATACACACTAATGCATGATTTAAAGCACAAATTTGATGTAGCCTTTAGCCTTGCTTCCGTATTCAATATCTACAGACGACAATCTTAAAAACACAACGGTTACAATTCACTCGAAATTCTTTTGAATAAGTGTCTTATTATCTAAATAAAAAGTTATATGAGCCACAATGAAAAATATCACAGGTTTACTTCTGAACCTACTAATAAAGGAATATTGCAACACGGTCGGTCTTCACTATTTTTGCCTTTTCTGCAGTTTTGATTTTATACTATACAATGAAACAAAGTTATAACTGACATGACGTGACACAGGCAACTTTAAGCATAAACTGGTGATAAGATATGCATTTTTCTGTTCTAAATCAATTATTAATTAGTCACAAGTAAGCCTCATATAATGTAACTAGGTAAGACTTCACCAGGTAAGATTTTTGATAAACAGAGGTATAAAAGCAAATAGAGTGAGAAACAGAGTAATTAGGTCATTTCAAGTCAACTACACGTGAGTAAATAAAACTTTTCACAGGAGACAACAGTACTAAAAATACATTTCTTACATTACAGGTCAAAAGTTTGTTGTTTGTTATCGTGCCGTCACCGTTAGCACTACATTATCAAAAATCAGTTGTCATTGTCGTCAATAATATTTACTAAACTAAGTCATAGTCATGTGTAAAGTACCACTGCAACTGCACCATACAATGCAGATGCAAAAACGTAGGGAATGTATGTACGTGCCTTGTATTTTGTACATTTTTTGCAATGAAGTGCAATATGCAATGCAACCGTAATATCAAGTACAATGTGTACCTACAATCGAATCTACAACACCAATGTTGACCGAAAAATGCAGTACAGACAGCATTGTTTAATTTATATTTTCCACAATTATTGTAAAGTAAATAAGAAATTGGTAAAATGTAGGTTGTAAATGTGTATCGTGTATGTGTAACTATAATGATTATAGTCACACTATACACCTTTACACCTTACCCCTTGCAATTAATGTATCCGTACTTATTGAGTGCCCACGTGCCAAATTACTTTTCAACAAACTAAATATAATAGTGGTACTTCATACTTAGTAACTGTAGTACTCTTGTACTCACTTATGTCAACATCAATGTACATTTAATAACAAAACAAGGGAAATGGAGAGCAAATATTAAGCCAAGAGAATTGGAATGCGAATGTTGGGGTTGGGATGCGGACATGGGGAAACGAAAGTTTTCTTTTTATTTTTTTTAATTAGGATTGTCAAAAGTGTAAAATTCCTTAATATGAGTGTAAAAAGTGAACATTTTGTCGTGGTACATTTATACGATAAGATATAAGATCAGTTTTGTGCATTATGACAACCACGTACCTGACGTACGCGTACCATAGATCTTTGAAAAGGCTTATTAGAAATGAGATTTGTGAAAAATACATATCATAATAAACTACATACAACTAGCGTACACAGGTTTAAATATCAGTATCAATTACACAATGATAAATTATAGGGGGCCTAATATAATATACAATATACTGCAAACTGCAATGTAAAATGCAATATAAAATGTACTTTTAAATAGCCCTTAACGACATTGGAAGAACATATATTTATTTTGCTACTTTGTAAAGGATATGGACTATGGACACTACTAGTTAATACTTAATGCAGCTAAAGAAAAAAGAACCAGACCTATTAGCCTCTCACCTAGAGCACTTTTCGCTAAAATAAAAAGAATCCTTTTACTGCACTGCACTACTGCAAACTGCTGGTCACCGCCTAACAAATATCATGTGATTTGTATATGTAAAATTAGCAATCTATGCAATTCAATGCCAATTAAATCAACCCAGCCATGTGTAGTTATAATTGCACAGGAGAGGCTGCAGCATCATGGTCACTTGTAACTTTAATTAAAATTAAGATCAAAATTTTAAAGATCAATAGTAAATAAATACGAAGTTGAGGTATACCATACCGAACAAACTTAATAAATCCAAGTAAAATTGTATCGATAGACGGACAGAGCAAGATAAACTTGTATTTTGATGACATTACCAATATGTTTTTCATAAAAAATAAAAATGTGAGAACACCTGTATATTTTATGCACCTAGGTTTCTATCTACACAACACTTTACATCAGTATGTGAATGTGTAGCTAAGTTAAGCCCATCTCTGTGATAATAAAATAATTGACATACATTATTCTGTTAAAAATTTGCTTAATCTAAACTTGGCAATGCTAACTACTAACTGAATGAAGTACAGCATACACAACCAACACTCATATTAATCGCGTCATGTCGATATTAATAAGTAAATTTAGTAAATTATTTTATTTTAAATACCTACAGAAGAGAAGGTTAGATGTAATATTATTGTTCTCTTGTTTACTGTTATAAAAAAGAGAACTCAAAGGTATACTTTAATTTTATACCAATCGAATACACCCTACAATCGGCAAATCCTTTTTGCATGTCTATGTTATTGAAGTCTTACTTACTATACTAACTACTATAACTTTAATGCTTATTGCTTAGCACAAGAATCACAAGATCAGAAAGCTTCCATTTATAATCCCTAACGACAATGATTATAACTTTATAACAGTTCCTAGATGCTGAGGTAAAAAGATACAGAAATACCATACTAACCATAAAATCAACGCTTGAGAGCGAGTTGGAGTCGTGCAATGTCCAAGGACGAGAAATATAGAGATAGACATAGTGTAAATGCAGACAGAACCAGACCAAACCAATGCAATAGCATAGCAGACCAATGCAATGTTAGTGTGTTACTTTCCTAGCTCAGACATTACAAAATCAATGCTGTTGTGTTGTAGCTGTGCTGTAGTAGTTGCATTACATGCCTTACAATCGTGTTACATCTCTTTAACTTACATAGCTAACAGCTAAATTATATGACATAGCTGTGCAGACGAAGAGCTTCCAAGAAGGCAAAATGAACATACCTTTTTAACATAATGTAAGACCTGATCTAGGTTACATATCAACGGTAAACCAAAATCAGTAAAATCACTGCAAACAGACTACAATAATATTTGAAATAGTAATATTATTATTACTTACAAACAAGTTAACAAGGCTCAAGAAAACGAATAAAAAATTAAGGAACATGTCAAAAGGAGAGCTTTTGTATATATTGAATTCTATGACTGATGACTATTATAAAAATTGCAATTTATTAGTAAGTTTAATAAGGCATGTTTTTCCAAATCTGTGAGACTTTCATAATTCAATAAATAATCCAATTCCATTGTCAATGAAATGGGAATGGATATTGTGTATGGTGTGCAATAATGCAATGCAGTATGCAATCAATGCACTTCTTTGCGATGCCCTACTTTTAGTGGCAAATTGTAAGTGTTGACCCAAATTGAGGTTTCCGTAATAACAGTATCTATAATCTATACTATAGGCTCGACTACAGAGAGAAAAGTAAGCAGGGGACGTGCAACGTGTAGCAAAAATATTCCATTCACAAAAGTTTAATCGTACATAAATAGTATACCTACACTTGAGCAATTACGTTAAACTTTATACTATTATATACTTATAACTGCCATGCCTAGACGTAGGCACTAAAAACTTTCCATGAGGTAACTAACTAGTACTACTCCTTAACTCCTTCATTGCTACTGATGACTGATAATAAATTAAAATGCTATACGATAACAATAACAATACGTGCCACTGGTGCCACAGTTGAGTAGGCTGAGGCTGAGTTTTCATTGCTTACTTACTACTATCCTACTATCTACTACTACCCTACTTTTAAGTAAATAAAACCCACTTTTCTCATTATTATTATTACGTATTCTGAGTATTCTCTATTAAGTATTAAGTCTATTATTCCTTTGTAGCCTCAAAATAGAAATCGAAAAAATTGAACTCTGTAAATATGACTCAGCTATGCGATGGCCATAACTCAGTTTATATTGTAAACTCAGATTTCAGTTCGGACTCGGACTCGGACCATTTTTAAAGAGCCAGTACCAACCACGCAACCACCAACCAGTATCTTACGATATCAGCTTCCTTTGTTAAATGTAAATGTTGGTCTTATTCAGATTCACCCTTTAACGAACCTACGACGCGTAGGTCTAACGTGGCTATAGCTGCGTTAGAAGTTATAACTATACTATATGTACTACTGGAGTTAAAATATCTATATATAGCTTTTATAGCTATTTAGCGAAAGCCCAGTAAACGGGATAAATAAAGTAAGGTTTTCTTTGTCAACAAGCTAAACAGCAGCAAATAACAGAAACAGCATTTTGGAGCCGGGGAAGATTTCTACGTACCTAAACCTAAGCAGAGTGGAGTAGTGTACTTTTAATGCAACCGTTTAACTTTAGGTATACATGATTAGATTCGTTTTGCTGTGTAATAAGAGTTGTAAGTGTATGTACATTATTTCTAACATATTCCACACTATAATATGCTTAGCAATGCAATAATCAACTGCACAAAGTCAACCGTATAATCACATAAGCAAGCAGCTGTATGAACAGAACAGAAAACTATTGAATCCAGTGGAATGGAATAAGTATACCTTTCGGTATGTATTTCAGTGTACTTCGAAAGCTTTTAAACTCAAGGTTACTTCACGATTACATAACGTTGCTTTGAGCATAAAATAAACGAGTATGGACGTATACAAGACATGACTAACTGACTAACACAATTTCTCGGTATCCTTCTAATTTACATTACATTGTAATTTGATAGGAATGGAATACAGAGCAAAAGATAAAGAATAAGAACTGAATAAAAGGTCAAAAGGTGTACTCTAAAAATAAACCATTGAATCAATGATCAAATAACGAACCTGGGGCTCCTTTCTTTGGTGTCCCCTTCCCTGGCTTTTGTTTATCCGAGCGAGATTTCGGCATCTTTTCCCAAATTTTGTATTTTCAGCTGCTCAAAAGTTATACTGACTTTTAGATTCAACGTGGCCTGCAGAATGACACAACGCTAATGAAACATGATAGCAGAAATAAGAATTTATCAGTAATGTTATAAATACAACATGTAAGATAGCGTCAGATAAGAACTAGAAGAGATTAAGATAACTAACTAATAAATCAGTTCAAAGTTCAAGAGGAAATACTTTTAAAGTTAAGCAAGAGTATGTTTGTGGCAAAAGGCATGTTTCGTTATATTAACGCAAATGCTTTAAAAATAAACAAAATGCCATTTACCAATAAGTAGCTTTCCACAAGATGATCAATTTTAAATATCCAAAATAATGATTATTTGCTTCTTATTTAACAAACCTATAATTTTCAACAGTGACTGAAGATTTTTCTTATTTCGCCTGGAGTAAAAGGACAGATGGAGCCTAAAATTCGACACAAATATTTAAAATCGTAAGTAGTAAGAAATTTTTTCTATTTTTGTAATAAATATAAATAAATTGGACTAGAAATGCGTTACTTAACTACCACATTTTACCAGAATTTTGCACTTTGCCAATGAAATAGTAAAAAAATACAAAAGCATAAAAATGATTTTCATTTCCAAAAAACTTACGGTATATTACTTTAAAAACTATTATTATTGAGGAATGGCCAGCCACCAACGTCGTCGTCTACTTGCTTAATTTTTGAAACCACTACCACAAACAAATGAAAAACCAGACACCCAAACTAATTCGATGAAATTCACCCTATGTATAGTTTCACAATTTATAGTAGTTGAGAACAATTCAGTACTAGAATTTTTTCACTATTTTTTGCCTTTTCTCACTTTGAGGATTTTTATTTGATTTTTAAATCTACTAAAAATTTTAGCTCTTGGTTATTTAGTAAATGAAATGTTAATAACTATTGTAGTTGAAGAATGAAAGTTATACTTATGACCTAACCTATTAATTATTGTTCTTTTAAATGTTAAACCCAATATGAAGATCAAGATGAGTAAACGACTGGGTCAAAGGAGAAATGTCTATTGTAGAAACTGTTATTAAAATTAAGATGACTATTAGGGTGAATTGTAGGTTCTAGAGTCTCCTTACATATAATTTTCACCCAGTTGAGTCCAAATAATAAAATGTTCCGTTGATGAAATTGAAATAATGATTCGGATTCACATTCACTTTGGTGCTCAGCAGCATAACTATTACTCGATGATGAAAATTGACGATTTCCACTTGCGAATTTCTCAATAAACATTGCAATTTCAGCGAATTTTGGCTGATTGTCGTAGAAATGTCGCAGAATTTGAAAATTTGACGAAAATTGAAGATTTCTAAAACTTGAAATTTGCTCAATGGATCTTCTCCCGAGACACTTCCGTATGGTTGGAAAGTTGGTGGATGAATGGCAGAATTGCAGTTTCTTTACCATAATGAACCATTGTTACGTTCAGGGAAGAATTCACTCACCTGTAATCTCAGCACACAAATGCCCCTCATATAATACTCCACACATAACCCTATCTCATCCATTCTTTAAATTTCCATTCCTATGTGGAAACCTTAAACGCTCAACGTGCGGGAAATCTCCCCCAAGTTCCCTGTAACTCTGTATATATTTTTCAATGTATAACTACTACTTCCACTGTGTTATTAATTATTTATTTATATTGACCAAAGACAAATAGGGGAATTCATGATGCAATCCTTGATTCAACAGTGCCAAGTATCTTTGTGTATTTCATGCGTACACTTTACTCCTTTTGGAAATGTGAGTAATTCTGAAACTACACAGGACTTCCGGTCTTCTGACACTTTAACTCGTGATTGTATTTATTTTCCAGCCAAACTTGAAATACTTCGTTTACTAGAACTTTAATTTTGCCGTATCCTGGATTTCCAGTGCACATTATTTACAAAATCGAATGTAAGTTTTTTAGTAACCTTTGCCCTTTAGAATATGATATAATAACATATTAGATTATCAAAAATTTTATTCTTGTTTATAATATAAATGCACAAAAAACATTATAACTGTACCATTATTTACAGGGTCCATAATCAGCAGACTCCAGGAGGTGGCTTTTACGTCGTAATATAGGTCACAATTTATGTCACTATTTAACTATCGGGTGTAGGATTGATTTCGAAAAGTAAACAGTCCACTTTGACCGCTCTCGAAACAATTGTATTGTTTTGCCAGCAAATTACAAGCGGTGGCAGCTGCCACTGGTTAGTTAAAGTTTTTATACATTTTAGATGCTTTTTTGATAAATACCTTGCCGGCTGATTTGGAGCTGGAAACTAATAAAATATTTGTATTTTCCAGGAACATTTGGGAATAATGACTTTGTCGCAGAAAGATTTGGAAGACATAAAGCCGTATGTCGATAAGATAGTTCAGCGTTTCGTTGGTCTGAGTGAGCCTACTGTTGTTAACGCTGTCATATCCTGCCTGGCATCGGGAGCTGACAAATATGAAATTACTGACAAACTGCGAACACTTCACCCAGCCCTTATTGAAGGAGCCCACAAGCTCACAGATTTGATATTTGAACTTGTAAACCAATATGCCCTCTCCGTTCATCAACATCAACAAAAGGCTGCAAAGAAAAGACTTCGAGACGATAAGGATGCCGAAGCTAAAGCTGCTAAGGCTGGTAAAATATCGAACGATGCCGTTGATAATGGAGGCGAACAGTTATCCAGCTTACAGATCAAGGAAATGATGGCTAATGCTCAACGGATGATTGAACAAAGAAAGAAAGCATTACATGTATTGACAGCATCCTCCCTTCCACCACCAGGAGTGATTGTTCCTCCTCCGATGCAAGTTATTCATGTTCCGATTCCTGCAAAAGATTTACCAACGCCACCCTTGGTATTTGAAGGAGATAAGAAAAGTAAATTAGCAGAACTACAAGCCCAAATTCAGAGTAAACTTGCCGCAGGAATTCTTAAATCGAAAGATGGGTCCCTTGACCAGGCAGGTTTATCTAAACCTGTTCCCTTACTCTTGGACAATGAGGGTCGAGCTATCGATGTAAGTGGAAAGCAATTATTATATCCCCAGCACCAGCCAACTCTGAAGGCTAATATCCGTGCTCAGAAAAGGGCAGAATTTAAGCAGCAGCTAACAGAAAAGTCTGAAACAGAAGAGCCTGAAGTTAATTTATACTTTGATGAAAGGCTGGCTCCTCTGACAGCATTGAAGAAAGGAGCCGACCGACGAAAGAAAGCGTTGAAGTTTAATGAACCTGGAAAATACGTTGCAATTGCTCACCGACAAAGAATGCAAGCTCAACTTGCAAAATTACAACAAGAGATTGCAGATAAAGCTAGAAAAACGGGGATTTCTACTGCTGCTCGTTTAGCAAAATTATCTGGTGCAGCGTCCCTGTCTGCTGATAAATCGCAGGAGTATATTCCGCAAATAGAATGGTGGGATTCTCTGCTTTTAGAAGAGAAGGACAGAGACAACAACAAGGATCATGTTACTTACGACTCTCCAATTAAGGAAGAAGCAATTACAAATCTGATTGAACATCCTACTCAAATGAAGTGCCCCACAGATCCACATGAACCTGTTTACATGCCTGTTTTCCTTACAGCAAAAGAAAGGAAGAAGCTCCGAAGGCAAAATCGTCGAGAAGCTTGGAAAGAAAAGCAGGAGAAAATAAGATTAGGACTAGACCCAGCTCCCGCAGCAAAAGTCAGAATTTCAAATTTGATGCGTGTCCTTGGAGTAGAGGCTGTCCAAGATCCAACAAAAGTTGAAGCTCACGTTAGAGCCCAGATGGCTAAGAGACTCAAAACTCATCAAGATTCTAATGCAGCCAGAAAACTTACTCCTGAACAGAAGAAAGAAAAAAAGCTTAAGAAAATCGTCGAGGATGTATCACTTGGAGTTCACGTTTCCGTTTACAGAATAGATTGTCTCGGAAATCAATCAAAGCGATTTAAAGTGGACACTGTGGCTAAACAGTTACATATGACAGGATGTGTAGTCATGTATAGAGAATGCAATATTGTTGTTGTAGAAGGAGGACCGAAGCAACAGAAGAAATACAAAAGATTAATGATGAATCGAATCAAATGGAGCGAAGATATGGTGAAAGACAAAGAAGATGTGCCTAATAAGTGCGTCCTCGTTTGGGAAGGTATGACGAAAGAAAGGAGTTTCCAAGAGTTTAAATTCAAGGCTTCAAAAACTGAAGAAATTGCTAGAGATTTTTTGAAGAAGTATGGTGTTCAGCATTTTTGGGACTTGGCCCTTAGTGGTACGGTACTGGAAACGGTTGCAGATAATCTGTGATAAAATGAAAAATAGGTAATACAAAAATGCCTTTATTAAGATTTTGAAACTCGTTTTCGATTATTTGCGTATTAATTTAAAGAATTAATTAACATTACTTTTTCTGTTTCAGGTTAGAAGGTTAGATGCATCTTCAAATACCTTCTATTCCCAAATGGAAGCTTTGGAACACATATGACGTATGGTTATTTCATCACTTATTTATTTTCACTCTCGTGTTAGTTTACGTGATGGGTTTTTATATATTCCTCCGAAGCCATATTTTCTCATTATTTGATGACTTTATTTGTGCATAAAATATCGGTGTATTCCAGTGTATAAATTAGTCCACAAAATTACCATTTAGACCATTTTTCTTTGAATATTTTGTAAATCCTAAGATACTTTCTGTTGATTACGTAGTTATAGTGTCGCTGATAGTTGTATGAACAAGGTCATATATAATAAAAATTATTTGATGATTCGCCGAAAAGGAGTTCTTTATTCACATATGCTTATTAATTATTTTGGTTAACTATTACTGTTACTTTACATTATTTACAAGAAATGTATTCTGTAAATGTAGGAGCAATATATGTAAAGTAATCCCAAGTGCATTACTTAACTGCGTGCTATTAAAATCTACAGGCATTGTTTAGCATTTCATACCGCCCCTATGTCACTTACAAAGGATTGTTAAACTTTAGTATACGCATTGTTTCATCGAAAGTAAAATTGTATTGTGTTTGAAATGAATTATCTTGAAATCTAATAAAAAAGTATTTTGTATTTATGTTACTTGTGTCAATGTCAAATGTACCAATACAGAATACACACACTTATTACTCAATGTGTAGATAGTTATCATTTTACCATTTTACTAATCACTGATGTATATATGTAACTTGTGACTGTGGTTATCATAACAGAGTATTTAAGGGTAACCACTTTATATGTACACAGTGATTATATAAGGGTAAAAATAATCATGTATTAATGTAGAATAATATATAAAAAGCAAGAGTGCATCATTGTGTTTAAGTGTAAGATAGTAAAATTGTGATTCTAATTAATTATTTCAATAAAAGCATTTAATATTTATACAAATTATTAAGCAACCGAGTTAAAAATGAACTTGGTGTGTTCGTTTTGTATTAAATACTTTACCCAACAAAGAACACCCACATCTGTGCATTTTTTGTACATATAAATAAAAGATAATTGTGCATTGAAATTATATCTCCCCGTTGAAATAATACCTCTGCACATTTTTTGTTGTGGACTGTAGAAATTTTCGTTTGTCTTTCTGTTCTCGATGATGAGTAAACCATAAATATGAGTAAACCCATAGGAGCGCCTAATACGGATGTGTCAGCATCAAAACCATTGTGATACAATGCTAAATGGAGTTAATTGGGTAATTTGTAGACAACGTATCTTATTGGATGAACATAGATTTCCATTAAGCTAATTACTTATGTTATTACATATACCTAATTCTCGACAATAAAAAGGGAACTAAACAGTAGGGCATTAATAAAGCATTTAGGGTGATTTGTACAAATTTAAATTAGCCTATTGGACTTTTGTTAGTATTTAGTCATATCCTAACCTATTAATTATGGTAATCCTACAGGAAATGAGGAAATAAAATGAATTTGCATTTAGCTAGATTATCCTTCATTCATCATATTGAAATGTCAATGTGCCAGTTTATATTAGTATGTAGATGGGTTTAGAATTATTATATTTTAATAAGCTTGTTTGTGAATGAAAGTTATAGATAATATAGAAGTCCGAAAGAGTTAAAAAGTTCTAAGGGCAAGGCTTTTACAGCTAATTGCTTTGAATGCATTTATCTTGCGAGATATGTAATAACAAACATTTGCTTATGTGGAAGTATTAATGGATATGGAATATGGATGAAATGAATTGAAATGTCGTAGACCCTGATACCTATTTCCCAATGCCTACGTTATCGGCTCCTATATAAAAGATTAGAGTGTAAATCAGTTTAAATTCAAAAGCAAAGTCAACGTCAGCATATCACGATCTAACAACAACTAATTTTGACTCAAGTATTATCTTTTTTTTCATTTACACTCCTGACTACCACTGTTCAGCAAATACTGAAAACAAAATGGTAAGTTATTTAAATCTTACACATCTACAATGTTAATATCCCGACTTTATATACGATTTGTAATCATAGTTATATCAGTAGCAGAACAGAAACAAAGATTTCCTATGTAAATTGTAATTCAGAGTGGGCCTGATCACACATACCTTCTCATTGACACGGATGCGGGTTTAGATGACGCTTTGGCCTTAATGGTAGCAATTGCAGCCCACAAAAGACAAGATGTACCCTTAACAATTGTAGGCATTGTTTGCGTCAATGGAAACACTATCCTGAATAACGTTATCCAAAATGTTGCGAGAACAATGCAATCAACGAACAGCATTGTACGATGTGCACGAAAACGTGGTTGTATTTCCATAAATGAAGTTTGCTAAAAATACAGTAGGTTCTAATACATTTTCTTGGAAATGTAGTTTCCTTTGTATGCTGGATGCACAGATCCTATTTTAGGACCCTTTGAGATCCCAAAGCCACCCCATCATGGAGAAGATGGATTTGGAGATGCGGGACTTCCACCGGTCTCAGCATTTGTCGAGAAAGAACATGGTGTCAAAGCAATAATAGAATTAGCTCACAAATATAAAGATCAAGGTTATTATTTCCAAAAACCACAATCAATATAGGTTTCCTTGAAATTTAGGAAAATGAAATAAAACTTCTTTATGAATTCATGAAGGGAAATTGACTATTCTGGCTTTGGGGCCATTGACAAATGTAGCAATGGCAGTCAGAATGGATCCAACAATTAAAGGTGCAATTAAAGCGATTTATGCAATGGGAGGCAATATGGAAGGTACCAATTTCAAAGAATTTCATTTCATGCAATGAATGTAATGAAAGGAAAATCTTGATTTTCATCCAATCTGATGACTGCAGGCGAAGGAAACATTACAACCAGTGCTGAGTTCAATTTTGGAGTGGATCCTGAATCGGCGTTTATGACTTTATCCTCCTACACGTGTCCGATGTATATTGTACCATGGGAAGTTTGCAAGGCACAAGCCACTACACTGGTATATTATAAGACCCTTCCCAATAGCTTGAATTTTAAAAACATTAATATGTCTTCTTATATAATGTCTTTATGTAATAGGAATGGCGAAAAGAAGTACTGGGCAGCATAGTTTCTGATCAAGCAATCCTTCTAAACCAAATTGAAGCTAAGTTATTAGAAAGGATGGATAGGTGGATACCTGCAGATCAACTTGCAGCCGCAGCTTTAATTGAGCCAACGGTTGCTCGCTCGTTTACAGTAAGTAAAAAAGCAAATACTTTTACAAATCTATCCATAATTGCTTTTGCAATTTGCAATGATTTTCTTTATTATGAAACAGGACCCCAAGACTATGGTAAGCAAACATTGCACTGTGGAATTATCCGGGAGGTACACCAGAGGAATGATGGTTGTGGACCATAATTGTGCTCTGGAGAAACCTGACAATGTATTTCTCATTACTGACTTTGATAAAGAGTTATTTCGCAAGATGATGATCTGGGGAGTGGGTGGACCTTATTACAAGTGATCTTTTAAAATAACTTTTCATAACAGTCTGGACTTTAGTACGTAGTTATGATTACATAAAAGCTAATAATTGTTAAGAATGAAAATAGAAATATCAAACTGTCGCACTTAACATCGCATTTTAGCTATATATTAACCTCTTATATATGATCTGTGTCGAGATCAGTCCAAGGGGCTATATACCTATTGATTCCCTAAACATATCAATACACAGAACTTAGGGAGTACAAATCAACCTATTACTATGTGACCTCGACAAATTTTTTTTACATCGCATGGAGATGGAGTATATTTTCTATTATTCTGGAAATTTATTTATACCGCATCTTACTGTATACCTTACTGGTTACAATCAAATAATAGTTAAAACGTTAAAGCACGGACTTTTCAAAGTTTTGCGTTTTTTGGGCAAACCTACCATGATTTTGGAACCTTGTACTACCATTTAGTATTAATGTTCTTCATATATTTGGAGTGCGCTTTAAGAATAATATAGATTTTAATGCAAATAAATGTTGAGATAATAAAAGTATGCCTGACACATAAATAACATTAATTTATTCAGCAACACAATAATAATATCATTGAGTTAAACTTTCAGCTTAGGTAAGGTATCTATATATTATATTGATTTGGAGTTATACTCATATTTTGAGAATGAGTAACAACAACTTAACAAACGAATTTTGACTTGACATAGATATACATTGTACAATTGACATAAAACGGCTGGTACCGCTAAATCCACAAAACTTGCAACAACCAAAGAAAACCTAGGAAATAGGTGTCTACCCATATTCACATATCTGACACCAAAATACCAATTATTTCTGAAACGTCCGTTTTACTACAACATAAATCGATGTTTTGTTATTTTTTATTTTATAAGCCATGGTTTTATATATTCCACCGAAGCCATATTTTCTCATTATTTGATGACTTTATTTGTGCATAAAATATCGGTGTATTCCAGTTTATAAATTAGTCCGCAAACCATTTAGACCATCTTTCTTTGAACATTTTATAAATCCTAAGATATTTTTTGTTGATTACGTAGTTAGTGTCGCTGATAGTTGTAAGAACAAGGTTATATAAAATAAAAATATTTGATTCGCCGAAACGGAGAAGTCCTTTATTCACAAATGCTAGTTTATTACTGTGGTTAACTATTACTGTCACTTTACATTATTTACAAGATTTGTATTCTGTAAATGAAGGAGCTATATGTGTAAAGTAATCTCAAGTGCATTACTTCTTAACAATGAGTGCTATTAAAATCAAGAGGCATTGTTTAGCATTTCATACCGCCCCTACCCATGTCACTTATAAAGGATTGTTAAACTTTAGTATGCGCATTGTTTCATCGAAAGTAAAATTGAATTGTGTGAGAAATTAATTACCTTCGATTCTAATAAAAAATTGTATTTTGTCTTTTCCTTGTGTCAATGTAAAATTGTGCTTAGGTACCAATACACACCCTTATTACTCAATGTACATAGGTACTTATCATTTTACTAATCACTGATGTATATATGTAACTTGTGACTGTGGTTATCATAACAGAGTATTTAAGGGTAACCACTTTATATGTACACAGTGATTATGTTAAGGTATTAATATAGAATAATCATGTATTAATGTAGAATAGTATATAAAATGCAAGAGTGCATCATTGTGTTTAAGTGTATCAATGTATGATAGTAAAATTGTGATTCTAAATTCTAATTAATTATTTCAATAAAAGCATATAATATTTCCACAAATAATTAAGCATGTCGTGAGTTAAAAATGGATTTCAAACTTGATGTTTTCGTTTCGTAATAAGTACTTTACCCAAGAAAGAACACCCACACCAGGAGCATTATTTCTACATATAAATAAACGAAAATTGTACATTGAAATTATATCGCCCCGTTGAAATAATACCTCCGCCGCTCCGCACATTTTTTTGTGAACTGTAGAAATCTTCGTTTATCTTGCTGTTCACGATGATGACTAAACCATAAAGACTAGTAAACCCACAGGAGCGTCTAATACTGATGTGTCAGCATCAAAACCATTGTGAAGCAATAATGCTCAATGGCGTTAATTGGGTAAGTAGACAATGTATCTTATTGGATTAACAGATTTCCATTAAGCTTAGTCGAACACCTAATTCTCGACAATAAAAAAGGAACTGTACAGTAGGGCATTAATATTTAGGACGATTTGTACAAATTGGAATTAGTCTGTTGGATTTATTTGTTAGAATTCAGTGATTCCTAACCTAACTCATTATTGTATTCCTACAGGAAATGAGGAAATAAAACGAATTTGTGTTTAGTTAGATTAATAGGTTTACAATGATTATATTTTAATAAGCTTGTTTGTGAATGAAAGTTATATACAGTATAGAAGTCCGAAAGAGTGAAAAAGTGCAAAGGTCAAGGCTTTTAAAACTATTTGCTTTGATTGCGTTTATCTTGCGAGATATGTAAAACCAAACATTTGCTGATGTGGAAGTATTAATGGATATGCAATATGGATGAAATGTCGAAGACCCAGATACCTATTTCCCAAATACAACGTTATCGGCTGCTATATAAAAGACTTCAGTAAATCAGTTTAAATTCAAAAGCAAAGTCAACGACAACACATCATGATTCTAACTCTAGAAGTAAATAATTTTGACTCAAGTATTATCTTTTCTTAATTTACACTCCTGATTTCTACTGTTCAGCAAATACTGAAAACAAAATGGTAAGTTATTTAAATCTTACACATCTACAATTTTAATATCTCGACTTTATATACCATTTGTAAGGAAGGATAGTTATATCAGAACAGAAACAAAGATTTCCTATGTAAATTCTAATTCAGAGTGGGCCTGATCACACATACCTTCTCATTGACACGGATGCGGGTTTAGATGACGCTTTGGCCATAATGGTAGCAATTGCAGCCCACAAAAGACAAGATGTACCCTTAACAATTGTAGGCATTGTTTGCGTCAATGGAAACACTATCGTAAACAACGTTATCCAAAATGTTGCAAGAACAATGCAATCAACGAGCAGCATTGTACGCTAAGCACGTAAACGTGTTTGAATTTTCATAAATGCAGTTTGCTGAAATGTTCTATGTATGTGTAAAACATTTTCTTCGAAATGTAGTTCCCTTTGTATGCTGGATGCACAGAACCGATTTTAGAACCGTTTGTGAACCCAGGGCCACCCTATCATGGAGAAGATGGATTTGGAGATGCGGGACTTCCGCCGGTTTCAGCATTTGTCGAGAAAGAACATGGTGTCAATGCAATAATAGAACTTGCTCACAAATATAAAGATCAAGGTTATTGTTTCAATAAAACGCAACCTGTATAGTTTTACTTGAAATTTAGGAAAATAAAATAAAATTATTTATGAATTCATGAAGGCAAATTGACTATTATGGCTTTGGGGCCATTGACAAATGTAGCAATGGCAGTCAGAATGGATCCAACAATTAAAGATGCCATTAAAGCGATTTATGCGATGGGGGGCAATATGGAAGGTAACAATTTCAAAGAATTTCATTTAATGCAATATGGTGAAAAGAAAATCTTGATATTCATCTAATGTAATAATTGACTACAGGCGAAGGTAACATTACAGTCAGTGCTGAGTTCAACTTTGCAGTGGATCCTGAATCGGCGTTTATAACTTTATCCTCCTACTCGTGTCCGATGTATATTGTACCATGGGAAGTTTGTAAAACACAAACCACTACACTGGTATATTAAAGACTTGACCAATAACTTGAATTTTAAAAACATTACAACAAACGTCTTTTTAATGTCTTTATGTAATAGGAATGGCGAAAAGAAGTACTGGGCAGCATAGTTTCTGATCAAGCAATCCTTCTAAACCAAATTGAAGCTAAGATATTAGAAAGGTTTGATGAGTGGATACCTGCAGATCAACTTGTAGCCGCAGCGTTAATTGAACCAATGGTTGCTCGCTCGTTTACAGGAAGTAAAAGAAAAGTTAGTGCAGCAGCAAATACTTTTACAAATCTGTCCTTAACTGTTTCTGCATTGCATTTATATAGTTTCTTTATTATGAAACAGGACCCCAAGACTATGGTAAGCAAACATTGCACTGTGGAATTATCCGGGAGGTACACCAGAGGAATGATGGTTGTGGACCATAATTGTGCTCTTGAAAAACCTGATAATGTATTTCTCATTACGGAGTTTGATACAGAGTTGTTTCGCAAGATGATGATCTGGGGGGCTGGTGGACCTTATTACAAGTGATCCTTTGAAATAACTTTTCATAATAATCTGGACTTTAGTACGTAGTTATGATGACATAAAAGCTAAAAATTATTAAGAATGAAAATAGAAATATCAAATTGTCACATTTAACATCGCATTTTAGATCTTAGCTTCTTATATATGATCTCTGCCTACACGAGTCCAAGGGATTATAAAATATACCTATTAATTACCTATTAATAGATTCCTTAAACGATAGTAGAACTTAGGAGTATAAAATCAATCTAGTTCTATGAGGTCTCGACAAATATTTTCTACATCGCATGGAGTATATTTTCTATTATTCTGGAAATTCATTTATACCGCCTCTTACTGTATTACTGGTTACAATTAATAGTTAAAACGTTAAAGCACGGACTTGTCAAAGTTCTGCGTTTTTTTGAACAAACCTACCATGATTTTGGAACTGTGTACTACCATTTAGTATTAATGCACTTCATATATTTGGAGTGCGTTTTGCAAATAATATAGATTTTAATGCAAATAAATGTTGAGATAATAAAAGTACAGGGTGTCTGCCCAATTGTGATCCACGCTTAGGACCAATTATCAGACGAACCAGTTGACCTACGATGTTGAAATTAGTTTCATTCGATTCCTAACAAAATTTCGCTTCAGTTATATGCCCATAATGCATTTACGTTAAGTGGTTTGGTTAACAGAGTAGGTCTCCGAAAAACATTAATTTTCGCATATTAAAGAATTATAAAATCAGTTCTAAATTTATTTCTTTACCAAAGTCAATGAAAATACTGCGTTATAAACGACCACGGACGACGATAAACTTTAATGTCTACTGTTGGTTATCTGTGCTTCTCCTTTTATCATGCATAAATCCAATCTTTATTATGGTAACTGACTTGCATGCATTTACACAGTGTTCTATTGGAATATCTTGAATGACTTGTACCACATCGGCTTTCAGTTCTTTCAGTTCCAATCGAATGCTACACTCATCGGTCCATAAAATCCTTTTCGCGATATCAATGTTTTCGTTTTCCTTTATTTCTTCCGAAAAAGAATACCTCTTTTCAGTTTCACCTTCCAAAAGTCCTTGAATCGTTCGATGCTTGTAGGGAGTCATTTTCGTTGTCTTTAATATTCTACGCACACACTTTCTTTATGAATTCCTAGTTTAGCTTATGCTTTTCTTAATGACTTGTTAGGGCTAGTTTGAAAGCGTTTAGCACAATTGCTGTGGTGGTCGGAGTAAAGACGCTTGGTTTTCTAGAGTATTTTTTTCTAAAAACGCTTCCTCTTTCGGTAAAAGTCTTTACGCTTTTGGAAACAGTTACTGGAGATGGCTTAAATTTAAATCTTTGATTGAACTGTCTCACTACCTCGCGATTTGAAATTTGAGTAACCACTACAATGCTGCTTTAGTATGAATATTTTCTGTTCGTGTGCAAGAGCCATTTTGTAATACTAGTGGTAGTTAATTCATATATTCTGCATTCAAAAAGTAATTGAAAACAATTTTTCTGAAATAAAGCCCTCATGTGACAAAATAATAATAATTTTTAGATTGGTATTAGGCGCGAAATTTTGTTAGGAATCGAATGAAACTAATTTCAACATCGTAGGTCAACTGGTTCGTCTGATAATTAGTCCTAAGCGTGGATCACAATTGGGCAGACACCCTGTATTACTGACACATAAGTAACATTAATTTATTTAGCAACACATTAATAATATATGATTGAGTTAAACTTTGAGCTTAGATGTATATTAATGTTGCGAAAATTTTTATTAATCCCGCAAATACATTATGTAGGTAATTATAAATTCCAACAAAGTTGTCCCTGGATGACAAACTCATTGACTTGAACATTGAATAATTACTATTTTTGCATTCTTGACGGATGATGGGATGATTAAGTATATCTTAATAATGCTTTGAGGCTACAATCCCTCCGCCGTAATAATACCCACAGGGCAGGAGTGCCTAATACTCGTGTCGTCATCTAAACAATAATGCTCAATGGCATTAATTGGGTAGTTTGTAGATGCATCTTATTGGCGGAATATAGTTTTCGATTATTACTTATACCTATATCTAATGCTCGGCAATAAAAAATGAACGATACAGTAGCGCATTAATAAAGTATTTAGGGGGATTGGTACAAATTGAAATTAGTCTGTTGGATTTATTTGTTAGTATTTAGTCATTACTAACCCCATATATTATGGTAATCCTACAATGAAATGAGGAAGTAAAACGAATTTGCATTTCGTTAATCCTCCGTTCGTTTCATCATATTATTTTAATAAGCTTGTTGTGTAAGTTTGGATTTGTGAATGAAAGTTATAGATAATATAGAAGTCCTAAAGAGTTAAAAAGTGCAAAGGTCAAGGCTTTTGCTATTTGCTTTGATTGCGTTTATCTTGTGAGATATGTAATAACAAACATTTGCTGATGTGGAAGAAAATTAATGCATATGGAATGGATGAAATGTCGTGGACCCATATACCTATTTCCCATTCCAACGTTATCGGTTCTTGTATAAAAGATTAGAGTAAATCAGTTCTTAAAAGCAAAGTCAACGTCACCATACCATGATCCTAGCAATAACTAATTTTGACTCAAGTATTATCTTCTTTTAATTTACACTCTTGACTACTACTGTTCAGAAAATACTGAAAACAAAATGGTAAGTAATTTAAGTCTTACACAATTAAAAATTTAATATCTCGAATTTATATATAATTTTTAAGGATAGGTTATATGAAAACCTAAGATTTTCTATGTAAATTCTAATTCAGAGTGGGCCTGAACACACATACCTTCTCATTGATACGGATGCGGGTACAGACGACGCTTTAGCCTTAATGATGGCAATTGCCGCCCACAAAAGACAAGATGTACCCTTAACAATTGTAGGCATTGTTTGCGTCAATGGAAACACTATCCTGAATAACGTTATCCAAAATGTTGCAAGAACAATACAATCAACGAGCAGCATTGTACGCTGTGCACTTATATTTCCATAAATGAAGTTTGTCTAAAAATACAGTGTGTTGAGTGTGTTCTAAAGCATTTTCTTCAAAATTTAGTTTCCTTTGTATGCTGGGTGTACAGATCCGATTTTAGAACCCTTCGTGCGCCCAAAGCCATCCTTTCATGGAGAAGATGGATTTGGAAATGCGGGACTTCCACCGGTTTCAGCATTTGTCGAGAAAGAACATGGTGTCAATGCAATAATAGAATTAGCTCACAAATACAAAGATCAAGGTTACTGTTTCCAATAACCACAATCAATATTATAGGCATACTTGAAATTTATGAAATCAATCAAACCTGTATGAATTCATTTCAAGGCAAACTGACTATTATGGCTTTGGGGCCATTGACAAATGTAGCAATGGCAGTCAGAATGGATCCAACAATTAAAGATGCCATTAAAGCGATTTATGCAATGGGAGGCAATATGGAAGGTAACAATTTCAAAGAATTTCTTTAAATGCAATGCAGTGAAAGGAAAATCTTGATTTTCATCTAATGTAATAATTGACTACAGGCGAAGGTAACATTACAACCAGTGCTGAGTTCAACTTTGCAGTGGATCCTGAATCGGCGTTTATAACTTTATCCTCCTACCCGTGTCCGATGTATATTGTACCATGGGAAGTTTGCAAAGCACAAGCCACTACACTGGTACATTAAAGACCCTGTCCAATAACTTGAATTTTAAAAACTTTAAACAAATCCTTTTAATGTCTTCATGAATTAGGAATGGCGAAAAGATGCACTGGGAAGCATAGTTTCTGATCAAGCAATCCTTCTAAACCAAATTGAAGCTAAGATATTGGAAAGGTGTGATGAGTGGGTACCTGCAGATCAACTTGTAGCCGCAGCGTTAATTGAACCAATGGTTGCTCGCTCGTTTACAGGAAGTAAAAGAAAAGTTAGTGCAGCAGTAAATACTTTTACAAATCTATCCTTAATTGCTTCTTCATTGCAATGATTTACTTTATTGTGAAACAGGGCCCCCAGGCTATGGTAAGCAAACATTGCACTGTGGAATTATCCGGGAGGTACACTAGAGGAATGATGGTTGTGGACCATAATTGTGCTCTGGAGAAACCGGATAATGTATTTCTCATTACGGAAGTTGATACAGAGTTATTTCGCAAGATGATGATCTGGGGAGTGGGTGGACCTTATTACAAGTGATCTTTGGACTGAAATAAGTTTTCATAATAGTCTGGACTTTAGTACGTATAGTTATGATTACATAAAAGCTAATAATTATTAAAAATGAAAATACAGTTTTAAATTGTGACATTTAGTATGGCATTTTAGCTCTTAGCCTCTTATATATGATCTGCGCCTAGATGAGTGCAAGGGATAATAAGTAGAACTTAGTATCTCTTGAAGCAAGTAGAACCTAGGAGTACAAAATCAACCTATTTCTGCTGGGCCTCGTCAATTTGTTTTACGTAGCATAGAGTATTTTTTCTATTATTCTGGAAAATTTATTTATACGATTACTGTATACCTTACTGGTTACAATCAAAGTAGTTAAAACGTTAAAGTACTTTTCTGTTTCAGTTTTCTGCACTTTTTTGAATACCATGATTTTGGAACTGTGTACTACAATTTGTTATAAACGTACTTCATATACCTATGGTATGAGGTATTATATAGGTATGGAGTATTATTTTGCAAATTTGATTTTAATGCAAAAAAATGATGAGACAATAAAAATATGACTGACACATAAATAACATTAATTTATTCAGCAACACACAATAATAATATGATTTAGTTAAACTTTGAGCTTAGGTATCTATACATTGATTTGGAGTTATACTCATATTTTGAGAATGAGTAACAAATGTTTAAACACACAACCGAATTTTGACTTGACATAGATATACCATTGACATAAAACGGTTAGTACCGCTAAACCAACAAAACTTGCCACAACAAAGCAAAACCTTGGAAATAGGTGTCTATATACCCACATTCAGATATCTAACACCAAAATACCAATTATTTCTTTCACTGTACATACGTTGTACTACAACACATATCGATATTTTCATCATATTTGTGATATCATTATCATTTTCAGATTTTCAGCTATATCTAACAATATATTTTTTATTTCTGTTATTTAGCATTAACATCAGAGCATTTGAATTCCATAGAATTTGTATATGGTGTCTATGGTCCTGTGTTGGCCAACTGGACTGGACAAACATTTTAGTTTAGTAACATCATACCATAATTATTATCATATTAAATATAGTATAGAATAATACAGTTTGAATTTACATACAATTTCGTCATGGTTCACATAAATACATAGATGTACTAGTGGCTTTTACCATACTGATACTACGCAGAACACGGACACGCAAATTAAACACACGATATGTAGAATGTAGTAATATGTACATTATTAACGATCATTCCAAATCGCAAATAGGTGAGGTAAACATAAGCTGTTGTAAAATGTGAGTGACCCTAGCCAATTAATGGAAATAAAACGAACATGAGTATGAGTACCTACGGTTCACTATTCACTATAAATAAAACTAAATGGTAATACATTTTAAAGTGAATGCTTAATAATATATTGATTTTGTTAGATGAAACCGAAAGAATAGTAAGCCAAGTTATTGGTACATAGCTACCTACATACCATTAGTGTAATTCATGATATAAACTTGACATATTCTAGTAATATATAGTTGTATTCTATATACAAATTATAGGATTTACTACGAATTACTATTTCTTATATGTATGGTTATGCCTCTTCAGTGTCTTAGTGTCTATAAATAATAAATGTATTCTTGTGCATAACATTTACTTATTTATGTGCCCTCTTTTTCATCCTGAACAAAAATTAATGGGTAGAGAGAGGTACCTATATATGTGCAATACGTAATAGTAAATCACTACTGTAGTATTACTTTAGGTATTAATGGATGATTAATTACAGTTAAGTACATATAAAATGATTAAGCTCGTTTATAATTCAATAAATACGAGGCTACTGTATTAAACGATCAGTAACTAAGTAGTGAATATTTTAGTAAGTAAATAGAGACACCAGCCAGTTCCAGGAAATTATGTATGACGAAAACTACAGTCTTGAGAGTAGTAAAGAAAGCTAATAACATCAACTATCAAGACCAACTTGTACTTTAATGAGGAAATTATTAATTTGTTAGCTACCTACCTATGCTACTTCTGTAGAGTAGAGATACGATATTAATATTTTAGGATTCATATAGACTATTACTATAAATATTAGTACTACGCACATTTACTAACTACGACACACAATTCGCTACAAACTATTTAATTATTGGATTCTTGTACTTTTGAACCTGAATTATTTGTTAGTATATGACTTTGTTATATGTTTTAGTAGAAGGTATAGTTAGTTGTGGTGTCTTGATGTCTGTTTATATGAGCAAGAGGATCTTATGATTCTATATATTTTTATTTATTTAATAAATGTTTTATATATCTCTTGCGTCATATTGTCTTGTACTGTTTTCCAATAAGTTCATCCTGCCTTAAAAGTATTACATATATAATTCTATCTTAATCATTACTGTTACTGTTACCCGAATTTTCTATAACTATATACCAACAATGTTGCACTAGCATTTCAAAATGTCTACTCTAAACACATAGAAAGTATTACGTATTGCTATACAAATTATATTAATTTTCTAATAATGAACTGAAATATACATCACATTTAGTATATAGAGATATTTTTCACTTTTTATATCTTTAGGATTTTGTGCACAACAAGTATATGTATATAGGTAATTATATATTAGGTAATTACATTCGTATGTTATTCATTTTAGAGCCTTTGATATAGGATATGATATTTGAAAATCTTAATTGTAAACGTAAATGTTTGGTTTATTTTGTACTTTTAAAGTGATTGTTTTCATTGGTAAATGGGGAATGAGGTATTGTTTGAATTCTTAGTTCTAAGGTTCAGGAAACTTTACACATGGTCACAATCTTGGTAAGTCTGGTCAGCGAAATTTATTTTTGGCCAGATTCGCCAGATACACCCTGTTCTACTTATATCATTTTTTGTTTTTTGCACAAATCATTTACAACTATTGTATCTGTAGATTCTTAAAATAGGCTAATGCAAATTATTTGCTATTCATCAGTAAAGTATAATTAATATCAGTAAGAACCGTTTGTTTGTAGTATAATGAAATCATGTGTTTGTTTTGTGGCAACATATACCTGAATGTTAAACGTTTGGGAGGGTCCAAACGATTTTCATTTTACACCGTAATAGTTCTGCTGATTACTTTTTGTAATTAGCTGCACAGTAAACCAACCTTGGTAATTTGGCTTGTGAATAATTTCTGACATTATGATGTACTTTTATTATTATTGTATTATTTGTGACGGTGACTATTGTGCGGTCACAATTTGTATGCATTCTATTTATTTAAGCCTATTTGGTATAGCCCTGTTGTTGTTACATAAATAGTAAGGAATTCAGACAGGTAATTATATATGAGAATACGTATTGTATATTGATAAATAACACAGGTCGGGTAAGATCAGGTCTTTATGACTCTTTGAGACAATAACTTATTACTAATTATTATAATGACAATAATATTATTACTATTACTATACTTAGGAATATTTGCACTGGATTGATTTGGTGGTAAGGATACGTAGAGGTGTAAGGAATTATGGATACTTATAGGAATGAATGGGTATAATTCATAAGATACGAACTAAAACACAGTTTTAGTGTGTAGCATGTCTTTGTAGTAATACAGAAGTGATATACATAGGTAAAACGTAAAAGTAGGACAAAACTTGGGTACTGACAGTGATATACCTCTCTGTCATAACTTTTCTTTCAGTGTTAATTACTTTTGCATATTTTTCTGTTCTGTTCTCTAGTATATGCCTGTATTGCTTAAGTTATATTCATATAAATGGATTATATACAAACGATATGAATGTAAATGTTTACAAACTAATATTAACTTTAAAAAGTCGCGAGTCACGTTGACAAGACTAGAGTTAAACAATTTCTCTTGTACGGATAATAACCAAGATTTAATTAATTACTTAGTAAATAATAAATATACGAAAACGATATTATCTGGTTTAAATTGTAATCATTAAGGAAGGTAGGTGTAGGTGAACCTTTCTTAACTTAAGATCTTAATTGTGTTAGAGGGAACACATCATTTTAACCCGTTTTCTTTGGTATCTTCTTGGCTATGAACTTTTTAGGATTCGTTCCCGAAAGCTTACCTTTCTTGCCCAGCTTCAGAGTTGCGTCTGGGTCCACCAAACCCCGAATGTTCCTTTCTTTCTCCTTTTTCTGAAAATGACCTCGCTCATGGTAGTAGAATTTCAAATAACTCGTAAATGACTTTCCACACACTGAGCACAAATAAAGTGGAACTCCATTGTGTGTGTTACGGTGATCACGGAAAGCATCAAACCATCTAAATGTCTTTCCACACTCTTGACATTTATACGGCTCTTCTCGAGTGTGAACTCTTTCATGGCGCTTCAACCTATACCATTCAACAATATGCATTGTTAAATTATCACGGAGAAAACTGATTTTCCATGCAAAAGTGTATTTCATCTCAAACAACTAGATTGGGTTACAATAAATATTTTCCTCCCAGCAGATCTATGTAAATTCTTAAAGAAAATGCTCTAAATTGTCTTAAGTATTGAACTGAAGTCTGGGAAATTATAATTAGCATTTTTTCTCAAAATTAATTTACGATTTTTTTGTGCTGGAAATATTGTTTATTTTTATACAAGGAAATGACTTGCCAATATTTATTTACACCGATCTGCCTATACCGCCTACATATTCCTTTGTGCATTATATTTAGAACAAAGGGAAACCTCAGCTCTTACCTAGTGCTTACGGCGTACTTCTTTCCACAATATGCACACTCAAACGGTTTATCTCCAGTATGTAAACGCTCATGGTGTTTGCAACATTGAGCACTGTTGAATAAGCGACCGCAGTATCTGAAATTAGAATAACCTCATGCGATTTACTTTTTTACGGTTTTAACATTAAGGCCAAAAAGGTAACGTGTACTACTTGATAAATAGTTCTTAATTAGATTGTCTTTCAGTTGTTAATTGACGAAAAACAAACTGATAATTATTTATAGTAATGCCTAATATGTATGGAGTGTGCCAAAGATAGAAGATGGGACCATGAAATATAAATGATAAAATATATATAGTATTCCTTATTAATGACTTTTGTACTATTCCACCTGTACACCAATTTTAAGATATTACACATAAGACACACGTAACGATAAAATAATGTAGACTCGTGGACATTTTAAGAAATATGTTTAAGGAAATCATTTGTATGGTTGTCGCACACGTGTGTACCTGTGACTGTGACCTAATTTGGAAAAAGTTGAAGAGAAGTGGGAATACAAAGTCCATAAGTCACCAACTTGTGAAAGTTGTTCATAAAAGAATGTATAAAAGTTTTACTTACTTGCAGGAGTAGGGTTTCTCCCCAGTATGCCTCCGTTCATGGATTCCCAGACTGCTCTTACTGCAACATACAAATCCACAAAATCTGCATTTAAGTTCACCCTGTTTTTTGTTGGCTGCAGCATCTGGGTCAAAATTCCTAGTTTTCCCTTTGAATGCCACCAGATCCTTGATTGGAACATCATTTCCCTCGATTTCGGCATCAGCGTCGTCGATTTCCTCTGGATCTTCTTCGTCATCAACATCGTCATCATCTTCATCAAGTAAATAATCACTTGTTGATACAGACGGATGATTAATATCGAAATTGCCGCTTAAATCAGTGAGGTCCCCTTGTTCCAGCTCATCTAAGTCATCTTCTGGTGGAACGGATCCGACGCCATCATGATTATGATCAGTTACATTAGCAGTTACATGTGAGAAAAATTGTGGGAAGTCCAAATGATCAGTATCATCTAAAGACTGTGCGATATCAAGGCTATTTGGATCTGCATTGTTTTTATCTTGGTGAATGTGATTTTCCTCGTTGAAAACCGAAGCGGAAATAGCTGATTGCGATCGACAATCATAATTGATCCCATTACCTGTTGCTCTAGCATAGTTACCGTTTTGGACTTGCTGCTGAGAGTTAATATTGGAAACGTAGTTTTCTAATATCGACGAGTGGCAGGTTTCATGCAGAGAATTTTGATTTGGTCTAGTTTGATTTTGCGAGTGATCTAGGTGAGTTGCGTAACCGTCGACAGAGTTACTCCCGTAAGAAATATGAGGAATATGTACTGGAGAATTGGGAGAGAGTGCTAAGGGTAATATTATACTTTCATCATAATGTTGATATTGCTGATTTGTTGTCGTGTTGTTTATAGAAGTAATATCAATAGACGATGAAGAATTCGTAGAAGTGTATCCGATCAATTGACTGTGCTCGTGAACGTCGAGTATCGATTCGTTTGAGAGTGGCTGTTGCTGCTGATGCTCGTGCAACTGATGTTGATGGTGAGGCTGCTGAGGAACCGTGCGAATAGATGATGTGTGCTGATGATGAAGTCGGGAAACTGGGTCAACCAGCGGCCCGTGGCTGTAAGCCCACGTTGAAGCAAAACAGTCGTCCATAACACAAGATTTCTATGTGTATCCCTAGTCCTTGTCTATATAGGTACGTTTAAAACTCCTAAAACGGGGAATAGCAGACGAATAGGTACCTTGTACAGAATATATGTAGATGTGTAAGCGTATGTGATTCTGGGTTACTGATGAACACAAAATGATTATTACAATTTACGTATAGATTTCTAATTCTGTATTTAAAAGATTTACTAATAGTTTGTGAGCGAAAATTTTCAGTCGATATGGTTTATTTCTCAGATTTTGAGCAAACTGTTAATTTCACAGGCGGAAAATCAAGATGAATCAAAGAAAATCAAGATAAAGAATAGGTGAATAAAGAGATAACGCGAACATGCCTCTGTCTAGTCTTGTGCAGACTTGTGGACTGGCTGGACTGAATTGAATAATGCATAACGGAGCACGGGCGCTTGTAGAAAGCAACATGTTGGCAATTTTTGGCAACGGGCATGAAACTGGGGATTTGCTTTCGGTTAAAGAGAAGTAAGGGATATAATAGAGACGAGAACTCGGGTATAACACACACGGGTAATATCTTACGTTCCTTTCCTCTACCTACTACTACTTAGCTCTTTCGTTTTGTCTGTCTGTTTCTAGCGTGGCTTTGCTTGCGTTGGCTCTACTTCACTCGGGGTTTCCTTCACCAGACTTGACTAGATATACTATCCACGCACACGCAGTTTTTTGGACGGATGCAATGGCCTGCTGGCAGCTTTGGCAAGACATGTTTGACTTGGTTTGGTTCTTTCCCCTTGTCTTATGTCTTGTTTTCACCGAAATCGGAGCTCTCGCAACGCAACACCTACAACTATAAGACGTGAGACAAAACAAGCTTTTCAAGCATCCTTCTCTCTCTATACTCCTTCAACATTCTACTATTTGTGCTTTGAATTCATTGAAATTTTTGCGTGCTTCTTCCTAAGCTCACGGTTCTGATGCTCTTCGCGAATATGTTTTTCTTCCTTCCCTTCAGCCACGATTACATACTACATACTCTATGCTCCAGCAACAAGCTGCTCAACCCGGTACGCTTACGCTTAGGCTACTACTCTTTCCCCAACTAAAGCAACTTCAAAGTAGTGTTGCTAAAATAAAACAAGTGTTCTCTTCTCTTCTGCTCTCTGTCTTTACTCTACTCCTTCTACCGTTCAATGTTCTATTAGCAATGCGTATGTATTTCGATATTTTGTGCGTAGTATTGTTTGAAGGCTTCCTCTGCTCTAGTTTAGGTTATGGTTAAGGTTACACTAAAATTTCCGTTGCGTTTCGTACTTTCTTTTATTATATTACTATTCTCTAGAGTGGTCTGGCTTGGCTTCGCTTTGGCTTACTACTTAGTTAGCAAAAGTGGAATCCCGACTGAACCGAACCGAAAACTCAAACCGAAAATCACCGACGGATGACTAACTAAACAAATATACGCAATTCACAAACACATGAATTTAGCATTTCATTCCCCATTATGTTGGTATGTCAGGCCTCATGTATAGCTAATAGGTTTAGTGTCTCTATATTACGACGTGTTTATATCAACACTAGATACAACCAACCTTTGTAATTCCGATGACTCTTTATTATCTATTCTCGGATGGGATGTCGTGTCACAGGAATGCTCTGTATTGTCTTTTACCTTCTCTCGAATATTTCGCTTCATATGAATTCAAAGATGAAAACTCGCTGCTTCATTAATAACATCAAAGCTCTGTGACTAATAATAGCTCATATTGCTATACCAGAGTAAGAGAGCAAGAGTGCTTCCCATTATACCAAATAAACATCTACTTTGTTAAAAGCACAACCCTACATAAAAGAAAACAAGACACTCCAAAAAATCCTTTTTACCAGAGACAAATAGCTTTTGGTTTTCATCCTTCTATCCTTTTCTCAGTAAGCATTACTTTCCGGCTCTACTATTTTTCATTTCACAATGCCTACATTATTCATTAAACTATGATGCTGTGCGAGCAGCGAATAATTCAACAAATTAATTATTCACGTGCCCTAAAAACATATTGCGCACATCCTATTAATCTTTTTTATAACTAATTACGGTTTTAATCAACTTTCGTGCATTCAGGAATGTACCTACTATTACGTACACAAATTCAAAGACATAAAAGTCTGTTAAATTCCCAATTTAGGTAGACCTACTTTTTCCCTTCGCAAAACTAAAAGGTGGATTTTCTGCTATTTTTAAAAATAGTAATTTCCTTATGGTTTCTCCTGTAAATACAATATTGCAATGAATTATATAACTGTAAAGTAAAGAGTTTATTTCTTATTACCATCTAAGTATGATCTAACTATAAATACATATAAACTTTACACAATATTCGCTGTTTATTGTTTGATGTGTCATGCATGTAAGAATGCATTATATAATAGTCACACTATTTGTTATCTAACAAATAGCTCATAATAATTTTTCGTAACTTTTCCTTGTAGACAGACAGGACAAAAGTATTATATTATAACACTTTAATATAGTTCAGTGTAGGCGTAAGTCGTATGACACGTAATAAATAACTGACAAGTATTATTACTTTTACTTTTGCATTATGCATTACTAAGTCTTCATTTATTTACTTGTTATTAGGTACACATAAAGCTGAGCTAATAAGTCTGTTTTCATTACTACTGCAGTACATGTCATTTGAGAAGCTTCCACATTTCTACAACAACGAAAAGAAATGTTCTACAATTCTTTTACTACCTAAGAAATAAAGATCTTGCAAATGTAGTTGTAAGCATTCCATTACTTATAACGTTATAACATTATATAATTCACAATTTACTTAAGATTAACAGTTCTGTAGGTCTAGTTGGTAGAGTAATTTGCGATTAAAGATTAGTCGTTTTATTCATTTTATGGTTTCGTGGCTCATAGTGGAGTTATGTAATCTACTACACCAGTAGTAGAATTACTGGTGTTAACGAACGTTAGAAAATAAACGTAGTACTTTGTAATAGTCTTGCAGAGTGCTGGGAAACCGAAAGTCTTAATCGCATAGGAATAGATGGGATACCACTAATAATGTCAAGTCCGACCGAAAAAGAACTCTTAGCTTTGGACAAGGTGATTTCTTTAACTTTGCCTACTCATTCAATTGTTAGATAATACATTTTTGTGCACACATAAGAGTGTATTAACACACCTAGGTGTAGATCAAAAGACGGCTTAACAAAAACATTGGCAAAGTTGGAATCCCAGAATTGCTTTATATACATTCCTGCTCTGTATAACCATTTTAACTCAATCGTTAATACATTATTGTACAGTTTAGAGTGAGATTAGCTGACTTGGGTTTAAGAGGTGAACGAAATAGCGACAGATTTCTCTTACGATGGCTGCGAGGTAAATTACAATATCATCATTATCTTACAATTAGTACAATGTGCGAATAATTAACTCGTAGCTTACACTGGTAATTCTCAATGTAATTAACTTTACTGTAGCTCGAGAATTGAATGTAAACCAAGCAGAAGATATGCTAAGAAAGGTAAATCAAATAGATACATCTACTGCATTTGCAATTTAATTTTTTAATACTAGTGTTACCAACATACAGAGTTTGGCGTGGCGTGCACAAGCGAACATAGATAAAATTCTAGAGTGGTCAGTCCCTCCTGATTTACTGGAGGAACTTCCTTTCGAAGTATGTGGTGAAGACAAAGACGGATGCCCTGGTATTTCACTTTTATACTGCACTTCTTTATTTTAACACCAAAGTGTGTACTTACTCATGTATGCTGAAAATGACAGCGTAATAAGGCGTATCTATTATCACATGATATTTTTGAATGCAGTTATAATACTTCCTTATGGTAAATGGAACGTAAGGGGTCTCATTGAGTCTGGGTACAAGGACCTTTACGTTAAATGCATGAACCGACTTTTTGAAAGCGTTATGGATATTCTTAAAAGCAAATCAACAGAAGAAAACCTGATTACAAACTTTGTTGTTATCATGGACATGGATGGACTTAGTTTTCGACAATTAGCCTCTGTTGCCAGTTCGTTTCTATATTAATGAATCACCAACTTTCAGTATACACTACCTATTGATATAATTGATATTTAAAATATATAATTGCATTCAAAATATTTACTAGCTGTTGACACTACTCTGGAAATAGTTCGCAGGTACGAAGCTAACTATCCTGAAACTTTAAAGCATGCATTCGTTATAAATGGTAATTATTGGCAATACTTAAGTATAAGAATAAGAAATGTAGGAGTTGAACATAACACATACATATTTTAGCCTCCAGAGCCTTTACGATAATTTTCGGACTTATAAGACCTTTCCTAACCGCACGGTCTTTAGCCAAAATAGAAATATTTGCGTCAGATTCATCTAAATGGAAACCTGTGATAACCTCAAGTATACCTGTTGATCAGATCCCAATTTATTTTGGAGGAAAGAGGGAATCATCTTTATCGGTATATACTATTATAATTATTATAAGAACATAATATACTTTACGTTACGAATATCATTTACAAGTATTGGAACAATGAATATCTTTGTATATAATACAACATCAACGTGTATTACATGTTTAAGTTTTACAACCAACAAGTAACTACGGAAGCAACTGGGAAAACGATAAGCTCTAGGCCAATGTCAATGATGTTGGAAGATGAAGTCTTAATAGCAGTAACAGTTGATGCTGGAAAAAAACTTAATCTACAATTTGATGTGATTCAACCAAGTCCGAACTTAATATTACGGTAATTCAAAAGCTTTTAGCTCTTCCGGTATTGCGACATTACTGCGAGTTGAGTACATCTGAATTGTGGTCATTTCTTTGTCAAGCTAATGATGAACCCTTTGCATATTATTCTAGATGGAACTTTAAAACAGATTTGCATGATATAGGGTTTTCCGTGGCTTTGAATGAAACCACTGAGCTTGTACAGTATTCTAGAATCGATTCTCATATTTCAATGCAATACGGCTCAGTGACTTGCAACAAACCTGGAAGATGTAAGAATTTTGGTATCATTCGCTTCAAATACATAATATTTCCATTATACTGCTGGATACAAACCACATTTGTTCTGTACCTTTTACTTTTAGATACACTTTGCTTCGACAACACATACAGTCGATTACGATCCAAGACATTGCACTATTTTATTCATTTCGGCGAAATATAATACAGTACATGCAATTTATTGGACCGAAACGTTTATATGTAAAAATCGTGTAGGTGTGTCTAGAGTATGGTAATATTACTCATAATTTATGTTAATGAGGAGATAACTGTAGAAACTGAATTTACTTCATTCATTATTCACCGTTTCTGCAACTCTAGAAATATATTCATAGTTATGTAAACAAAAATGAAATCCAAATATCAATTGAATTTCAAATTATGTTAGTATTTTATACTGTTCTGTTTATAAATCTTTACTTCTATCAGTTTAATAGTTTACGTTTGTTGAAAACTCCATTAAAAACTATCGGTAGCATATTATTTGATGTATTAGTGAAATGTAACAAATGATCTTCCTTCCTGATTCAGCATGAATGTGTTTGTAGCGTTATTATTATAAATTAAAATAATATTTACATATATTGATTTATAATGGTTTTTTGTTTACTCTGCAACAACTGTGTATGCATCTCATATTCAATTCACATATGTCAACAGAAAAACCAAGGAAGGCCGTGTAGTGACTTGGTGAGATAAACAAATACAGTATCACTGCTTTAAGATTCTAAAGTCGTTTCAGTTAATTGGTCTGCCAAATCTTGGCAAGCATGATATTTCGTCTTTAGGTAACGTGACATTAGAAGTTCATATCAATACAAAAATATGTGCCACCTAAAAGTGTAATACGTTCTGACCTGTGTACATGATATACAACTGGATACATATATTATATTTTACATGTCCAAAGTATATAACCTAGCTAAGATATGTCCTACAACTTTAGCATATGGAAATTTTGTTGCTCAAAAATAAAGATATGTAAAGTAAACTTCGCTTTTATTTTACACATTTGTTTCACTGCTTACTTCTGCTTGTAAAAACTGGAAATATTTTTCTGTCTGTGCTGTCTACGACATTTAAATTTGCCTACGAGCCTATTTCCCTGCAACATTTGTACAACGTTGTAATACATTCGTGTGACTTGTGGTTTATATTACATGTGAATGATGTGATGCTTTAAATACAATAATCATTTCGTTTTTTGTGTAAAGAGCGGATAATTGTTTAGGTTTTACTACTTGGTTAATAATATTAGGTTATATTGTAGGTGCCTCCCCATCAAATCTCAGGAGATCGTGTAAAACTGTAGACCTAAATGATACGTACGTCAGACCGATAGATGATGGTATATATTTATTATTGTCGGCTGACCATACAAAAAATTTTGTGTACACCACCACGAAACAACTTTTGCACTTTTTATCGGAAACTGACCCAACCAGAAGAGATAATTTCCATATGTTTGTTTGTGCTTGCATAAATGAAAATCTTTATCATATAGGAGTCGCATGTGCCATGTGTGACCTTGAACACTGAAGAAAGGTCTGGAGCTACTAAATTTTACTTACTTACTATTACAGTCATTGATGACGTCCTTCTACTTGTGGTGCCTACCGATTGTCCATACATTAATAGACCAAAATTGCCAATGTCTCAATATCTGACTTCTGTCTGTATGCATTAACTTACTGTTCATATTCAACACTTCAATCCAGTCCAATTCTTGTTATTCAACTTCAAAGATTATTGGACAGGGTACAAATATCATCTGTTTATTAAGGAGGTGTGGGGATTTGAGATTATCATCTAATTGGAGGAGAAGCAGGAATTGTCATTTAGGTACTTTACACTTATCTTTATTCCCTAACCTCTTTTTTCTGATTGAAAGAAACATGTTTACGTAAGAAGTTGACTTTGGGCGATCTACTAAAATTTATTATTTGGATTTGGCCTGGAGTAAGTTGAAAGTGGAAGTTACACTTAGTTTTGTATTTTTCCATTCGAATTGTGCATTAAACATCATTATTCGTAAATGCTTGTTATCATATCAGAGTTTTGCACGCATAATTGTACTCATTAGATCTTGTGGGTAACCATCTGGAAAAAAATCTGTATATAATAATCTGTAGAATTTTAATGATACTAAGAAATATGCAAGGTTGGAAATACCAATTGATTTCATTGTCTTGTCAATTTGTACGAAATAGCCGAAATACTCGTTTTAGCATAAGATTTTTAGAATACCAGATAATCCTTTTAGTGCTCCGAGTAGCGTATTTACCATACATGTAGTGAACTAACAAGAAACAGCACCATGACCATTACGACCAGATAATCTCTAATCTCACCTGTGAAACCACATCTTTATTATAATGAACCCGGCAGGCAACCTTTACTCCTGAACCACATTCAATGCAACGTGATCCTTAAAACAATAAATACAGATACGACTTTTTTAAATATGTAATTTAAATACTAAAGCTGCATCGTACATATGAATTCAACTTTTGTAGCAACAATGTAATCTTTCAATACCAGCGTCAACTTAGAACTATGATGCAATTGTCAATGTTATATTATAAAAAAGTTATGAATAACATGTATTCTGTAAGTATAAGCAAACCTATTTACCGAATACTACACACAAAGAAAGAAATGTGTGTTTATTGGTACTTTTATAATTGCATTACGTTTTAAATTGCAGACATCGCAATTTGCTGAGCACTTAAACTTCAGGATAGTCTAAAGTCTAAACCTACAGTTCTACCCAGACCTAACCCAAACCACATGATATGAGGCATAAAAAGTAGTTTTATGCTATTCTTCGTAGACAAAGCTGTTTAGACAACTAACGATTAAGCAACAACAACAATCTTGGAAACGTTTCTGGATATTTCCATGCAAAGAATATTCTAACGAAGGGTTGCTAAAATGTAAACATCATTTTGGATGATGGAATGAGATTCAAATGACTTCAAATTACACTTTCTTAGTTCCAGCCTTCCAGCAAGTTATTATTCTCATCTAGAATGTTACAATAACATTGTTTTACTGTATTTGTCTAATCTACTTTGTATTTTTCGACAATGAGAAAGTTTATTTATTCCCCTAGATAAAAATACGCAGTAAAATAATTGGCTACAGTACTTTAATTAAAAGACCAATTCTCTAAAGCCAGATTTGTTTACAAGGAAATAGTCATCAAGACAGAATGCATCTTCAAATTATTGTTGTTGTAGCTTACTGATGAACTTTTATACGTTAATTAATATTCCTATGGATAATTGTTCTTACCCAAAGCTCTTTTGAAGAGTAGTACCCTAACAAGCGTGCAACAACTTCTTGCTAAGCATTGCAAACAAAATAATCATCTTTTAAGGTACCATTTTCTGTCTGCTTGTGCTTTTCAAAGCATTTCCCATATTCCTGGATAGAGCATGAGCCGTAATTAATATCACAAGGAAAGACAGTATAATTGTAATAAATGCACCATTATCCAATACAAGAATCACAATTGAATTTATCAACAATGCATTTATGTTTGCCATTTATGTCACGTCATGTCAGCCTGGATAAATTGCAAAGTGTTTCGATGAAGTATGAACAATAGTAATAAAAACAATCATCTACTCGGTAAATTGGCTTCCATCTCATTAAACTATATATCTTGTAATGAACCAGATCCAGCTTCCAACCGGCTCTTTATTATATGAGTTTCCCAGATCTGTTGAGAACCTTGACTTTGACTTTGACTTTTCATTCAAAAGCTTTAAATCAAAAAAAAAGTACTCTGCGGAATTATGCAATAGAACATTTTAGTCTGCGTGAGGTGTGAAGTTCAAAGCAAATCGCCCGTTTACTTTCCTCGTAATGCATCATGCAACAAAAGAATCGGATTAATAATATTATGCAGTACTTTTAATACTAACCACAATTATTGTTTTTGTAAACGCATGCACTTAAAGGAGATCTCCGAAGTTAAATAACTTTCATTCCCTAAATGATTTTAAGATTGCAACCAATCTCGGCAATTATTATTGCATTGTGTGCAGTATATTTCCATTCAGCTTTTCATGAGAAACTCCCTTATCTATAATGTAATGAATAATATAATAATGCAATAATATAAGGAATAAGGAAAACGATGCTTTAGTTCTTCCCTACGTTATTTTTTGCTCCTATTTACAATTTGTAAGTTAATTAAATAGTATAATTAACTTGATGGGCTCATGTGGTCATTAATTATCGTATCCTTCGCATGCGACTGTTATATTTTTTTATTTAATCCAACCAATTTTGCTATTAACCAGGAAAACACGTATCAAATTATTTTTGGGAACCATACGATGTAGAAAAAATTCAGTTAGTTACTTCCAGGAAGGTGGAAATGTAAAAATTGAATCTAATTCCATCGGTTTATTGACACTATTACTATAGCGTAGCTGCACAACTGCCAAATGCACCTAAGAATACTAAGGAATTTTGCAAGCTCAGTCAGTGAGAAAAATTCATGTGAATACGGATTACTCATTATATATGTACATGTTTTTCCATACGCTCAACTGAATTGACTGCAGGTCTGAAACATTCTTAATTCCATTTTCTCTGTTTCAATGGATGTTTTTGTATTGCGTGCATTCTTACTCGTAGAGTTTGACATAACACGAGTAGTACCAGACTACCAGACCAGTCTTACGAGTTATTTACATTTGTGTGCAGCTACTTCTGTTGGATTGAGGAATGTGTAGCATGTTCACGTAAAGGTGATGGCTTTTAGGTGTAGGAAATCAGAGGCTCTTATACGTATCGCCGAAAGAAGTCATCCGAGAGACTTGGGTTGATTCAGTTGCATCCTGCATCTCTAATCTCACTGTGCCATAACTCGCTTCATCAGATCCGATAGTTTTGTATTCTCGAAGGGCCGAATTTAAGTCAATTCTCTATCCTACATTCCTTTTGGGAATTTGTGTTGAGTTTTATATTTATTGTGCCTGCCAGGACTTTTCAGTTTTACAGCACATTGTAATATTTATGTTACATCTGTAGTTTGCAAAGAATTGCAGTTGTGATTTCAAGCTAAAGATATGGAAGCCCCAACTGAAAAAGAATTGGATGTTATCAAGCAGGTAATTAACTTAATATTGTTTCCATGTTATGAAATCATTCCCATTAAAATATTGTTTCGGCTATGAGAAAAAATTTTCCTGTAATATTTATTTTTTACCCATTTTTTTCATATAACTGTATAACTATTATGTAACTGGCAATTGGAAGTTTCATTTCAAGTTTTTACAGTCAATTTATTTTAAAAACTCTTAACATTCTTAAATATGAAATTTTTGGAATAAAAATGAATCTACTATACTACATTTTTACTATTTTATGCAATAAAACATTTTATTGTTGTACACTGATTACTTAATGCATGGATTTAAAAAAATAAGTAATAATGGTACACCTTGAACCTTCGTGAGAGTTAAATAATAAATAAAATTGCACCGTGAGAAAATTATTGAGAATTGAGATAGGCATCTAGTGTTCGGTGACCCTACAAATACAAGAACCTACTCACTTTGTATAACAATATTATACCTTGGAATCACCCCTGATGCTAATAGCTTGCCTTTTACCTAGTTAACAACTGTAAATATGTCAGTGTCAGCAATTCCCATGAGATAAGATAATGAAAAGAATATTTTTGAAGCTCATCGTTGATTAAATGCTGGGTTTTATAATTCTTCCTTGTAGCTTCGAGAGAATTTGTCAGATCTGAAACTAAGTGACGAAGAAACCAGTGACAGATACTTAAACAAATGGATTCGAGGTTAGAAACTACAATTTTTCAAAGTTATGTACCTAAAGAAATTCTTAATGAAATCATTGCTACATATTCACTTAATGAATCTAACCAATTATCATTCTTTACTCTAGCAAGGAACCTAAATGTATCTGCTGCAGAGCAAATGTTCAGAAAGGTATACAAACTCTTGTTTTATTACTATATTTTTACTATGATTCAATGGATGTAATTATTTTAAGGTTTTTCCATGAAATGATAAATTAACTTTTACACTCCCACACAAGACTACACAGCGAGACAGATAGAATAATCAATATTGCCATTTGGTGTTAATTAATTTATTCATTCATTCAATTATCGAATTCATTTAATCACCTGTCAATACCTCGCTATTTAACATATCTATCAATTAGCTTCAATGAAACAATATTTTACATCATTAATAATTACGTATTCCTTAAAAATGTTTATTAACTGCGTATCATACAAACGTCTACAGTATTGTATGTTTCTTTGAAGTAGAATATTATGGCCTTTCTGACTTCTTAGGAAGTAGTGTATAATATAGTACCATGTATAAAAGTTTTCAAGTGCTACGAATTCCCTTTTGTACATGTTCAGAAACTTATCTATATAGAGATAAATCTTTGTATTGTATTGAGCTACCTGACTAATGTAATGTAATGATGCAGAAAATCAAGTTTTTCTTATGTTCCAGACCAGAGTACTCGGTATATCATCCATATAAACTTTATCTAGAATTTTTAAATCGTTGAAGAAATGAGTTTTTGTAGCGCAAAATTGTGAAATGCATGGGGACGTGACTGTGAACCTACTATGCAATAGTTACATGAGTTTTGTTGTTTTGCTTTAATTATCGAACGTTTCCCTTTCATTGGTTATGCAGCACTTACAATGGAGAGATGATATTGAAGTGGACACAGTTTTATCCTGGCAAGCTCCTCAGGGTCTTAAGGAGGATAATCCGTATTCAGTATGTGGATTTGATAAAGACGGTTGTCCAGGTTTGTTTTTATGCACATGATGAAACTGAAAATATTGCAATACGGATAAATAGTTTATATTCTATTTCTTAGGTTAATGCTACTTCAGTTTAGTGCATCACATGCCTTTTTTGCTTTGTATACTTTTATTGTTTATGCGTTATAGCATTCATTGTTACATAATCGTTATTCTATGTGTTTTATTGAAGAGGAAATTAATATTGTTTTTTTTCTCTTTGCAGTTGCGATAATTCCTTTAGGTAAAACCACCTTATATTCTTTTAATACTTTACTGCAACAATTTAATAACCAATTGATTAACAAGGGTATTTGTATTTTGAAATATCGTAGGTAGTTGGAATATTGTGAAGTGTATGAACGAAGGAATGAAAACGGAATGGCTTCGAATGAGTTTACAGTATTTTGAACAGATGTGGGCTCTGATGAAAAAGCAGTCGAAGGGAAAAGACTATTATGTCCAATCTACTATAATTGTTGATATGGAGGGACTCAGTTGGAGACAATTAGCTTCCAGAGACTGTACGCTCTACACATTGCATCACACACAAATTACGTTTAAAAGCGTCATTCATAGGGTTGAAAGTTTAATTTTGGTTATTCAACAGGTGTGGATGGTGTTGTAACAATGGTTAGATGTTTCGAAGCTAATTATCCCGAAGTTGCAAATAGAGCCTTTATTGTAAACGGTATGCTTAATTGTAATTATTTTCTGTCAACGAACTATCAAATTAGGAAAAAATATCGTGAATGCAGTTGGAAAACCTAAACAAAACTATTTTGCATTAATAGCTCCGAGGATTTTTGGAGTTGCCTGGAATTTCGTTAAGGCATTTGTTTCTGAAAGAACTGGAGCAAAACTTCAATTCTTTGGAGCAGACAGATTGAAATGGAGAGAAGCCATTCTGGAAGTAGCAGATGAAGATCAGTTTACAATTAAATACGGTAGCTAATTGCTTTCAGCAGAAAATACAATTTACCAAAACATACAACCTTTTAATTATTAGAAGACGAAAATTGTTTCAATTATGTAATATGGACTTTGCTTATTTTTTACAGGTGGAACAGCTCCTGATGATACAGATGTAAACTATTGCCTATACTTTAATATTTCAAGAAAAAATTTTCAAATATATAGATCAAAAACTTAAATATTTCTTTTTGTTTTTAGTTTGTTGAAAAGACACCATGTAGGGAAGAAAATGGAAATGATGAAGAATCTGATGAATATGGCGAAACATCGGAAATGTGATATAATTGTGAAACTCTTTGTGCGCTGGCTGTGCATTGCATCAAATAACATCCTATTGTTAATCCGCATTAATTTTATTGTCATTTTAAGATAAATCATTGTATTTTTACTGCTTTTGTACATGTACATATATTTTACTGAAGCAACAACTCATTAAAAAATGGTTAGGTATTAGAAGTAGTACTATTGTCTAGATATGATGTCAAACTGGTTATACCCACTTGTAAACAAGATGGAACTTTTAAATTTTATTTTCTGTAATGTCTTTTTATTACATTGCCTTCTCAGGCACATATTTTATGAAATGAACGAATATTTCGACTTTTTCGTAAAAAAGTAAACATTTATAAGTACATTTACGTGATTTTTTAGCTAAATGTATAGGATTCTATTTCTAACCCTAGGTTAACACACCTACAAAATCAGAGCGTAGTACATAGATGTAATCAGTAACATTAAATTATTATCATTTCCTATGTCGTTGGCTGGCTGAAGCTGTTGTGTCACACTAGTTTATTACTCATCAAATCATGCATAAAAACTATTCAATGTTATGTTATACTTGTCACTATTGTCTCATTAGCCTTATTTATTGATTCACTCAAGGACCTGGATATAATAAGATAAATGTAAAATGAATTACGTTTGCCTATACCGCCGCAGTAGCCTATATTTATAGGCAAAATGCAACTAAACTATAGTGCGCAATGCGCAAAATTATATTGCACGTAAATTGTAGTTTGTAATTCTCAAAAATTTATCTATCCTACATATAACACCGGGATTTGAAGCTCTCTTGCAAATTAGTAGTATCCGCAGGGCAGCAAGAGTCGTTTTTATGGATTGAGAGAAAGTCCCAGGGGCAGGGGCAATATGTGGAGAATAAAAATAACAGTAAATGAGTCAAAGCATCGCTTTTCACCCTCGTAATTTGCAAGCAACATGGCATTACTACCCCAAAGCAAATGCAGCTGACCAGAATTCCTAAAATTCTTCATTGATAAACACATTGCGGTAATGACGGACGATTATAAGATTCCACTTAAGGCAAATGGCATTTCTGTAGCAAGACCAAATCAGAAAGCGCTGACGTTTTAAGCATACACAGAGAACTCAGAGAAGTCTTTGGAAACAGCAATAATAATGCACTCGTAACTGTATTTACTCTTTTCTGTATTTACTACATTGCATTAACAGAATAATTTCGCTTTTATTTGTTTCTATTTTGCAATTCTTCCATTACCACACTTTTCAACAATAACAATTATACGAGAATTATTCAATGTCGAATTTAATGATTGCTTTACAAAATTCATGCTAATTTAACACTGCTATTTTCGTCTATCCACATATTACCCCCTGCGACTTTCACTCAGTCCATAAACAGGCCTCCTCCTGTTACTATTTACTCATTTGATTTGAAAGAAAACTTTATAAGTCAATTTATAAATCACTGGAGTTTTTTCCATGAACGTATACATACCCATCTCTATCTATACAATATTTTCGACTTGCAGACTGAACTGCATAGATTTCACAAACACTTCTCACTAAATTTATAGGTGTCTAAAACTTCCTTACCTAGCTTCGTTGTAAAACACCTCAAAGATCACCGATACCAGAAAACACAGCAACCGCAATCCGCAATGCTCTACCACCAGCGACTGTCTTTATCAAATTGAGATGAGAATAAAAGCAAGGTGAATTTATATCCCGATTTAGCAGCCTTAATTAAGGTAATCATATTTTCCCGTATTTTCCCATGGTATAGCCGTAACGGTTAACAAATGGTTCCTACATGAAAAAAGCACACACCCCCAAAGGAAAAAGCGCTCCCCAAAAGAAGACGCAATGGAAAAAGCAGCCGAAAACAGGAAAAGTACCTCCCAGTAAAATAGGTACCTCCCCAATGGAAAAACTTTTTACATTTGCTTAGCAGAATCAATGGATCAGAATCAGAATCTAAGATCTATTTCGAATAGAGCAATGATGCACTTGCAAGATGCACCTAACAATTAAATACTTACGCATACTAGTTCAACACTAGTATTCACACCTTTGTTTCTGTTGAGATTTGAATATCATGTTTTCACAAGCTTTTTCAAAAGGAAGCTTATTGCCATAAGGTAATTAATCTGAACCATTCACCTGGATGGAATCTGGAACTGGTTTGAATCCCACGCTAGGATAACTGACAAATATTAGTTCACCTATCACCTTTTTGTCCAAGCTACTTAATTAGCTATACCCACACAAGTAATTTAGACGCAAGTTACAAACTATTTACTGAACTTTCGTAAATGTATTGTGCTCAATCAAGGTCTACAATGTCCAGTCCTACAAAACATATTGTAAGCAGTTCTCAAACCCAGGATTGTTTCTATTGGGTGAGAAAATTTTTGGCCGACAAAACTGGTTAGGTTTTTCAAATGAAGCGTTGCGATATACTAATCGTAATAAGTATTTTGTTAAGTACCAACTTATCTAGCTATGAATGCTATAATCATTTTTAATGGTTCACTTTGCATTTTTGCCCAACATTAAATACTGCGTAGTTCTATGTAAAATTCCAGTGTATTAGGAAATAACATCTTAGTTAGTTTCTCATAAAATGCAAGATAATGCAAGACAAATAGCTATTCCAGATAAAAGAGAGCTCATTCTTGTCCAGATCGTCAGTTAGAAAATGCACACTATGGTTCATCGTTCATCGTGTTGTAGTTTCTAACCAAGGACAATTAATTGATAGCCAAGAATCAGAATCGATATTTCAAGTGATAAGGAAAATATGGAAGAACCTAACGATACGGAAATAGAATTGATTAAGAAGGTAACCATTATATTCTCGTCATTTTACATCTATTAAAATTGTGCTTTTAGATAATAAAGCGCATTAACAGGAAATTTGATGAAAATCTTTGTAAGCAATTTGTTCACAACAAAATTCTTCTGGATTGGGAAATAATAGTGCACTAATATTCAATTCGCTGATTTATTTGATTCAGAATTATATCCCTATTTTTTTCAGCTTCGGGAAAATTTGAAAGACCTCGACTTGTGTGAAGAGGTGCTTATTCCTGCAAATCTAGTTCGTTGGCTTCGTAAGTAAATTAACATATTTAATTACTTTATGACTCTTGACCGTGCACAAGGAAATTCTGATTAATCTTCGGTTTAAAATGGCCACTTTGAATCAAATTCCAGTTTTCCAAGCACATGATATTGTTTTCCCAAAATATTACTTTGATTTCTTTCAGGTAGAAATAATTCTCTTAAGGATGCAGAAAGAACGTTTAGAAAAGTGAGACGAACGTTTCTTTGTTTCATTTATTGTTCTTAAATTACGAATATTATTTGATGTCTAATATCTAATGTTTATTTTCCAGTATATCGAATGGTTTGATGATATGAAATTAGAATCGATATTTGAACATGAAATCCCAAAGGAAATTTCTGAAGTGGTTGTACAACCAATGTTTGGATTCGACTACATTGGATGTCCCAGTAAATAAGTTAACTAATAAGTCTCTAATGATTCTTGTGCATCTACTAAAGATTGTGTGTAATTTAATTGCATATAGTTGCTTACTGCCCTGTTGGGAAAATTGACGTGGCTAGAATTATGTCCAAAGGGTATAGAGACGTATTCATGACCCACATTCTTCAAACTGTTGAAAGAAACGCATTTTTCATTCGACAACTAATGGCAGAGCGGAAGATGAATGACAGTCTTGTTTTGATAACGGCCATTGGGGATTTGGATGGATTAGGCTTTAGACAATATTTATCTAAAGATGGTATCATTTTATTTTTATATAATATTTATATGATGATACTATAGTGTTTCGAGTGTTTTCTTACAATAATCTTGTATTTTAGTTTTGCAGTGCATGATAATATTGGCAAAGTATATGGAAGACTACTATCCTGGTACAGTATTCAAAGTCGTTGCTATTAATGGTGAGTAATAAATAGTATTATTAATGTCATCACTTATAGTACGTATACATAAGCTACAGTACAATAAACAAAATACTCGGAATAATTAATAGCCCCGAGGATATACACATTGTTTTGGAGGATTATCAAACCGTTACTTTCTGCGGATACTCTTGGAAAAATCGAAATATATGGAAGAAATCGCGAGCAATGGCAAAAAGTTTTATATGAATTGGCACCCAAGGAATCACTACCTTTAAAATATGGGGGTTGTTTACCGGATGACATTGATGTGGGTTTTTGCATCATTATTATCCGCAATATTTAATTAGCTAATTTTACCTATACATACTTACCTTCTATTTTTATCAAACTATAATTTCTTAACTAATTACAGATTCGACCCAAACTTTATGAGTGCGTCCCCAAGAAAAGAGGAAGCCATTGATTGCAGAATGAGAACAATAAAAATTTCAATGGGATTTTATGTGACAATGTGACAGAAACTTATGTAATCTAATCTTAGTCAAAAGTTAATATTATTTACAAAGTTTGTTTTAAAATTACAGTTCGTGAATTCCTAGCCATGTAATACATGTATCGTCATTATAGTCCATTAGTAATTGCGATTATTTGATTAACATGTAAATAAATGAGATTGAGGTAGCACTAATTACATCAGTTTGAACTGAAAGTCCATCTTTGTAAAAGTTAATCTATTTTTTAAGCTGATCACTGTAATTATGCCAATGTAAGTAATATCCTGTAGGTATTAGCCCTACTTAAGCACTGCATTTAATAGTACCATAATGAAGTTTGGTTTAATTAAATAAGTGGTACAATGACAATGCAGCAAATTAAAATGTTGGTTTTCATATGCCTGTTGTGCATTAATTGCACAAACCAATGAAGACAAAGACCTTGCCTACTACCTCTACCTATCCTACAGAACTACGTGCAAGTGAACCAAATAGATTAAAAGCGTGAGAAAATTGAAACAAAGAATTAAGCCAAGGCTTACTCATATTGTTTTACATAAACATGGCAATTTTGCTATGAGTGCTACTACCTTGCTACTTTGTTCATCATCATTTCCCAGTAGTGCTAGCGTAAACATTTCAGACTTCCGATATATCACAAATTCCCAAGACTTCATCAGTAATTTCGTTAAAAAATTTTGTTATTGCAATAATTATTATCCCAGCCGAAGCAGCACAACACTCACGAATCACGTTTACAGCTTTCGCAACTGCACTTACACTACCCAATTAGAACATGGAGCATATACCGAGAATCGAGCATTGAGATATATAATTTCATTTGCATGGATAGTACTTCATACACAAGATCCTCTTAAGATCAGTTACAGGAGGAAAATCAAGGAGACAAAAGGTTGGCTCTTGTAAACCAGTTTCTAAATTTTAGTGCTTATAAGTTGCCACTATATTACACTTATTTTAACACTTTCCTTTCTGTTGACCAAAAATTTATATTAGAAATCCAAGAACATGAATTCAGATTCGGAATTGCCAACTAATATTGAATTGGCTGAAATGAAACAGGTAAAGTGTCAATTTACTTCCAGAGCACTTCTTTTTAGTGATTATAAGTAACAAAGTTCCATACATATAAATATTTAGCTACAATAATAGAATAAGATTAAAGGATAACTTAAATGCAATTTTTATATTAATTCCTCGTTCATAGTTGGCCTAAGATTATTGATACATTATGGCATGTTTTTACGAATAGAGTACTAATTGATTAAATTATAATATCTACCTATATTGTGTATGTTTTTCTAGCTGCGTGATAGTGTTGTAGATCTGAAATTATGCGACGAAGCCTTGAGTAATATAAATCTGCTGCGCTTCGTCAGAGGTACAATTTTAGAAGTTATATTTTGAAGAAATGACATATTCCTCATTTCAAAAGATCTTTTTGACTAACCGTACCAGATAACTATCATGTCTGAAATTCTTAGTTAGATAGCTAACTGATTTTGAAATTTTTTCAGCGAGAAACCATAATATTAAGGACGCAGAGGAAATGCTGAGAAATGTATGCACTATTTTTCATTACATTTTTTTGCACAACGATATCAATTAGGTGAAATGTTTTATGTACTTTATTAAAATGCCTACTAGTATGTGAAATGGCACGACGAATTTGGACTGTCCACACTTCTTACCGAAAACTTTTCAGAGGAGATTTGCAAAGTGAATGCACAACCTCTTTGCGGTTACGACAACCACGGGGGTCCCAGTAAGTTTTACAAAAACTGCAAATTGCTCTAAAAGTGTTGTCTGATGAAGAATGTTATGTTAAATTGTTTTTTCATTAATTAGTTATGCTTTCACCTTTGGGTCGGATGAATATATCATCTATTCTTAATGCTGGGCAAAAGGATAAATTTATTCGTCACACTTTTCAACTTTATGAAAGAAATGGTCACGTTGCTCGCCTTCAAATGAAGTCCCTTGACGCAGAATGTTATTTTCCAACTACTTGCATTGCTGATTTGGATGGATTAAGCTGGAGACAATTTACTCCAGATGGTGAGCCTTGATAGGAATACTTTTCAATAAACTTCGAGCTCTTATATGAACAAAGTCCTCTATATTTGTCATTACTTAACTGAATATGTAATTTGTATAGTGGTGAGCACAGTGTTGACAATCACTCAATACCTGGAAGCATATTTCCCTGAGACAACTCGAAATTTGGTATTTATTAATAGTAAGTCATCTTCTAAAAGAATTTCTGTATTAAACCCTTCAGCAGTAGTGAAATGCAAAAGAGAATTTCTTGACTTTCTAATTTCCCTGTACACTCTTAACCCTGGATTTTTTGTTACTAGCTCCCGCTATATTTACATTCTTCTGGAAAATCGCCAAACCATTTGTGAGTGAAAGAACACTTAAGAAAATTTTGATTTTTGGAACGGATCGCCGACAATGGGAAGAAGCCATTTTGAAGTTGGCCGCAGAGGATCAAATTCCCATGAAATATGGCGGAACCGCTCCAGATGATATTGATGTAAGTTATTTGCATAAAGTGTTACCTTTAATATGTATTTATAAGTAAATCTTAATCTCGTATTCCTATGCAGATTTCTCCCAGCCTACAAGATTGCCGAACTAGGAAAAGAGGTAGCTACTAAAATTGACTGATGCAAATACCTTCAGTTACTTTACTCCTGGATATAATAAAGGATCGAGATGATTTTGGATATGCAGTTTTCAATAAATATTTATATTTATCTCGAAATTCTGCATATGAGATAAATCTTTCTTTTTTACTTAACTATTTAGTTTTTTCACGCTAATTTCTGAAAGTGTAATGTAATGGCCATAAAAATCAATAATAAAGTAAATTGAGCATGCAATATATCTTTCCTGCAAACTATACCTACACATTTTTTCGTTTTAATTTTATTCGTAATAGCCTTTATGTCCAATTTTTTTTGCGAAACTTGTTATGCAAATTATAAAATCGCATAGTGGAATCTGGGAGGCTATACAGCAATTTTCTTTGAAAATCACATTCCAACTGCTTGAACAATTGCGAATAAATATATGTGTGTGAATAAATATGTGTAATATGCAACTGCGTTTTAGTAGTACTAGTTAGCATTGAGTGATATAACCTAAAAGAGTTGTGTCAGGCAGCTGCTCAGGTACCCCGTAACTATATAGGTATATTAATTACTTTCCATTATTCACCTCCATTTATGAATTGCAAACCACAGAATCGTGTTGCATTACCGTATAATGTTTTTCAAGGCTGAACTGCTTATTCAGAATAAATTGGTTTTAAGAAATATATCACTGTAATTGTAAATACCATCGTTATAAAACTAAAAATTTATTTACTATTATATATCAAATGAATGGTAGTAGTACAGTAAATTTAGTATAACCGAACGTATTATGTGCTATTTTATTATTGGTTTTTGGAAGCATTGAGAATTATTGGAATGTTGCAATATACATAAAACTACAAGATGCATAAAAGATTGTTGAGGTTGGTACGTGTAGTAGCAAGAATTTTTTTTGATTGCTGTATTTTCGGGATATTTTTGGTTTTCATTTCTTTCAGTGTACTTTTACTAATGTAACTATTTTATTGTTATCTGACATAAAATATGACATCTTCGAAATTAATGATCTACTTATATGTAAAGATGCAAATTAGTAATATAAGTTTTATAGCAACAACAGCGCAATTGTCAGGCATGGCATGACATGGATATTACTGTAGCGCTGTAGCTATTTGCTTTGTATGATTCTTATATGATACCTACATGAATCCATTATTTATGTTTGGACTACTTATTCAGGGTGGCTGGCTAAGTAATCCCCCTTGCTTTTAAAATTTCAATCTTGACTGCATTTGTAATATTCACGAAACTCCGTGCATCTTACTAGACCTTAGATGGAAGGAACCTACGTACGTGAACTTGCTTAAAGGAAAACAGGTTTACTTTTTCATGCTTCTGCACAAAAAATTAATAAAGGTGAGATAGCTGAATCTGAGAGTGAACTGAAAGCTAAGAGTTCATCTGTACACCTGTACACATACACTTCTTCGTTTCATACCTTACATACCTACTACAAATAAGTGCAGATCCTATAATGCATTTACTATGAAATCTTACTTTAAGTTAACATTGAACTTGATTCTATGCATCGTATTCCATACATAATACAGATTGCAAAGTATGCAACTTATTACCTAAAGTCCAACATAATAAAATAGACTCTGTGTTTCATTTTGTACATTTACATGTACCAGTATGTGTTATGCATTTCTTAGAGTTTATCTCTCCCTGCATCTTTCAGCATATACTCTAGAAAATAAAAATGACTATCACTTAATGTATTATATACATATAACGTATACCTATGGATCTTCACACTGTTATTATTAGTTTATATTGTATAAGATACTTCGCAATTTCTTTTCTATTGACAACGATGTGTGGTATAAAAGTGTAAATCCTGGGTTCATACGATATTAATATGATGCTTAAGTGCAAATAGGTAGGGATGCCTACTACTATACTAGTGGTAATTTTGCTGTGTTCTCTCAGAGGTAACACAAAACTGTTTTAATAATACCCTAAGTACCTAACCTTACTAGAGATTTTAGATCGTATGATGTTTTGGCGAATACAAAAGTCTGCTATGTAGAATAATAATAATTTCGTGTTTGCAATAATTAAGTATAAAAGCACTTCTGTAAGCACACACAGGTATGTAGTATTTGGGTACAGTATGTGTACGTAAGCTGACTATTTTAATACAAGTAATAATGCATTGCATTATTATTTCGAAGATGTTTTGAGTATGACTATGCATTACACCTGCATTTGAAATATGACGTAGTGTATGTAACTTTAAGTAGTATGAATGAACAGTAGAGTTCTCAGGCATAATTTTTGCAAATGTACAAGTGGAATACAAAAGGTAGTAGCATAAAGAGGAGATACAAATATATGTAAACATAGACCCACGCTAGGTACTATTGAACTTCAAGCCTACAGATGGTTTAAATCACTACTTACCAATGTACACCTACTGTGGAGTAAGTTTAGGTAGTTATTTTATTACAGTCGGTATTAGGTACAGTAACAGAGTAAGGTAGTTCTTCATAACATTATTAGAATTTAAGCCAACTTTATATTATACTATTACAGCAGTGCACCAATCAAACTGTTAATCTGTGAGCAATTACAATTTGCTGAGAAAACTTTCGGATTTCTATTTTAGTGAAAACTTTTACACATGCCCTCGCAATCCTCAGGTTAAAATTTCACTAGTCTAATTAAATTCAGTTGTGCAAACGACCATTTTACCATAAACTTCCAAAGCCGCAACTCCTCAACACAGTTATCTAAGGAGCTAAATCGTAATTCAAATCGTGCAAATAAAAATACAATGATATATTCAGTATTGCATACAACTTTTGCATAATAAGCAATTCGGAAAGTGTACGAGTTCAGTTAGGTCCATTTGCATTAGCATGTTTGTATAAATCACTTGGGAATCTATTCTTCACTTACCAACATTAGTGTGTATTCAATGTTCATTGAGCTGGGAAGTGTGTAACGTGTACGAAAAAATTCTTGTGAGTTTATACACTCATGTGATGTAATGTTGATATCCACTACTGTCTATTTCTCTTACTAGAGTTCGTGTGGATGAAATTCGTAAATATTTTGCTGTCAAACGCATGCAAACGGAAAAGTTCAAACTGAAGTCCACTCAACCGGTTTTGCAAACATTTGTTGTTGATGTTCAAGTGTATACGTATAATAGTACATCTTAAGTTACGGTACAATAGCTGCATTTCTGCAACCCTATCCAGGTAGTTATGCAAAACTCGCTGTAAAGTTCATTCTTATTGTATTTGTATTGCGGTTGTATATTGTAGTTGAAAAATTGCATTTATTATACACATAACAATTTTAGTATCCAGAAATTATGTAAATATTTTGTACCATAACATTAATTTTGCGGAGTTATGTACAAGATTTGTGATAATTTATAAATTGTTTTGTTTTTACCTAGATTTACAGCAAATATTTCAGAGATTAGCAAATTCTAACCGATCGGGCAAGCAATAAACATGGAGCCTATCAGCGAAAAGGAACGGGCAATTCTTAAAATGGTATTTGCTATCATGCATTATATTATATTGCAGATTTTCATGGTATACTAATTTAATTAAATGCCTATTTTCCAGTTTCGTCATCAAATTAATGATATAGAACTGAATTCCGAGGATGCCTCGGATAAAAATTTGATACGATGGCTTAGAGGTAAATTGCATTAATCAATCGTATATATACTAATATTTATATTGAAAGTTTTGTAAGCTCCGCTACATAACAATGAGTAAAATAACCGTTATTTTCTTTAACAACTTTCAGCACGAGATCTTAGTGTCTGTAAAGCAGAAATTATGTTCCGGGAAGTAAGCCAGATTTTCTTCTATTTCTATTTGTAGTTTTTTCTCATCTACATCAGCAAAGTTTATTTCCCTAATGTTTCTTGTTGAATCTTGCATAGGACAGAGAATGGCGACGGATTAACGGAATAGACACGATAATGTCATGGGATCCTCCTGCTTGGATGCCAAAGCAATATCCTTACCGAATGTGCGGCTTAGATTTCGAAGGTTGTCCTATTGTTCATGTCCCTTTTGGAAAATGGGATGTTAAAAAGTGTATGGATGAAAATTTCCAAAAGGAATTTCTTCAAATGTCGTTTCGATACTTTGAGTCTGTGTTTCGGTACATGAAGAATGAGTCAAAGAATAAGGATTATATTTGCCAATTTGTAATGATTTGGGATATGGAGGGATATTCTTATCGTCAGTTATCTTCCATGAAAAGTATTCACTATACTAATATATTAATACATACTATAATTATACAGATAATATTAAAAAATCCATTTTGCTTAATTTATTTTCATTTGAAAATCTTTCAGCAATGCAATCGTGTATGACTGTTCTAAAGTGTTTTGATTTGCACTACCCCGAAACACTGAAAAGAGCTTTTGCTGTTAATTGTAAGGATTTTTAAATTACTCAATATTCGTTAATTGTCAATGTAATTCCAAAGATAGTTGAGGAGGTGGTCGTCATTTGTATTATTTAGGTCCTCCAATTTTCACACTCTTTTACCGAATCCTATCTCCGATGGTTTGTGAGAAAACAGTTCAAAAGCTACGCATTCACAGTACCAACTCAGTTAAACTTCGCCCTGAGCTTTTAGAGTTAATGCATCCTGAAGAGTTTCCTGGCAAATATGGGGGTTGTGGACGCTATTCTACTAATGTAAGTTGTTTGCATTCTTAAATGAGCAATTTGCAACAATATGTAGTAAAATCTCAGCAGATATAACCGTTTTGTGGAATTTCTAGCTACTCGATTCAGAAATATCACCTCTGGGAACAAAAGATGAAAACACGAGCACGGTTTCAACTAGTGACTTTGAAAAAGAAGATTTCCTGAAAGCTAAAGTAGAAGCAAGAGCAACATTAAGTGTAGATTACGATGTGAAGCAACCTAATTCTCTGCTAAGGTTAATGAAATTCATATTGCCCTGAATAATTTTCCATTTAGTGTTTTTACTTACATTTTTCATTTCTAACAGTTGGTTATTCAAAATGGAGTGTCACGATATTGGATTTTTCGTTTCCCATGAAAATGAGAGAGTAGCAGACTATCAAAGATTTGAACACAACGATGAAGGTCACTGCGGTTCAATTGTTTGCCAAAATGCTGGGAAATGTGAGTTTGCAAATTTTACATTTGACATTTATAATACAATTTGATAAAATGTATTACAACAATTATAATTTTATTTTAACTTTATTTTTGTCACAGATACTTTGACGTTTGACAATACCTACAGTAGGCTGCGTTCAAAAACTTTCTACTACATCGTGAATGTAACTTGCTTAGAATAATGGAAGTGTAGGCTAGTAAAAATATACATAGAATACTTTTTTTATACTCGTTGATTTTCAATCCCAAAAATTTAACTACTTTAAACAGTGTAACTGATGTGATAACGGAAAATAAAACGCAACCCATTGTGCAAGTAAAAATATTAGTAACCTTTTGTCCTTTTGTAATTACTGATTTTAAAGATGAAATTTTTATTCCGATTACTGTGACGCAATTTTTACCAGTTTTAAAGGTGAATATATACATAGTACTACTAACTATTACTTCCTTAGATTCTTAGATCAGCAGTATGTTAAAATCACACATGAATATTTACAAATGATTCAGAAAAAGAATTTACATGATACCAGTCATAATGTCATAAAGAGGGTTAGAAATGAAAGAGGAATCTCAACATCCACGTTTCTTAGATCCAGAGCGTCCGCGTTTAGAAGATCCTCCACCTCCACGCTTAGAAGAACGTCCGCGTTTAGAAGAGCGTCCACGTTTAGCGGATCGTCCACGGGCAGGGCTAGTCCCCTTTCGCTTTCTTCCACGGCCACCGCCACCACCCTTTCTTGACTTACTTGGACAAACACACTTTTTGCCATTTTTACTGGAAGATTTGTTCCTCGAAGACGATCTCGATCTTTTTCTGGACGATGCATTCTTTCTCTTTTTCGAAGAACTCGGGCAGTTCTTTTTGCCTTCCTTCTCGGATTTGTCCTGTTTTTCCTTCTTTGGGGATTTTGAAGGTTTTCCTTCCTTGCAGGTCTTCGATTTCTTCTCCGCTGCTGACTCTGCTGCTTTCTTGTCCTTCTTCTCTTTCTTCTCCTCAGACTTTGTACTGAATAAATTTTCGTATATGAATACATATCATTCACAGTATGGCAATCTCCCCACACTTCACCAAATGCCACCGAAATAATTTAATATTAAGAAATTACGAATGCTCTTACGGTTTTTTCTTGCAGTCAGGAGGGTCCTTATCCGCCCCCTTGAAAAAACTCCCACAGTCTTGCACTAGATCACCAGGCTCGACTATTTCTCTGGCTGCAAATTTTAGACACAACATACTTAAAGATTTATTATTTTCCACGCATGCAAATTTTCAGACCTAAAATTGCAATATTGTCTTACCTTCTTTTTTGTCTTCGGCATTCTTATTATTTTCCATGGTGGTGTGTATTTCAAACTAGATTGGAAAAATGTGATTCCTGTTTTAAAAATTGAAGTAGATAATTGACAACTCGGTTTGAAGGAGAGCGTGAATGAGTAGAATAACTATTTTTATGGAAAATTTCCATAAACGTGTTTGCTTTTCTTCTTTGAAAACGTCCTCATAGTTGTTTGCAGTTTTCTTGTTAAAAAATTGGACTTTTCAAAATGCGCGAAATTTAAAGCCATATTTCTATGGTGATATCATTAATAGAGTGAAAAATTACTGGTGAAAATTGGTTTTGCGTGTCTCCTACAGGAAATAAAAAATCCTTTCTTCAATCTGTAATTTTTTAGCACAAAAATAAAGCAAGCAATGTCAATGCCATTAATATACTTTATTATAGTTCATTTTTTTTTGTCTGACAATTTATTTTTTAAAAGGTTATCTGAAAGGGTATTTCTGTAACCAAGGGGTAGATAAAAGTGAACTTTGCAAATATTAGCAAAATTTCTAATTGAATAAAGGGTTACCAGGGGAGAAAATAGTTTTTCTCCAGAATTTTTCCATTTAAGATTTCATAATTGAGACGCTAAATGGAATAAGGGGGTTAGCAAATTCGCAAAATTTTAACTTTGTTTTGTTGTTATGACTTTCGGTATTTTAATGCATAGTTTGAGAAATACGGGGTGCTATTTATATTTAGTTAAAATTATAGAAAAGTTTGCTAACCCCCTTATTTCATTTAGCGTCTCAATTATTTACATGGGAAGGATAGGAAAAAATTGTCAAACAAAAAAAAATGGACTATAGCTTGCTATAAAAATTATGCGAATAATTTGCCAGATGAACAATGATGCAAGGTATTTTCGTATTTTGATTTATTTTTTCTGCAATTTTCCGCCCACAATTACGTAGTTAGTTAATGGTATTAATTTACTTACCTGTATGGATGGGTATGGGAATTAATGCTTATGTTATAATAATTGTGCATGTAAGAATCATTAGAATCATTACATATAATATGCTTGTACAAAGTACAATGCAAAGTACAAAGTACAATTCTAGTACACGAGTACAATGTATAATCGTACGGCTGCAGTTCACTATAAATAATGGACAGTATGATAAATAAGGCGAATTAAAAGATAAGACATTCTTTGAATGACAGTCATTCTTTTGATTGTGAATATTAATAGATTCACAGCATACGTACGCAATTGGCCTTGGTTCATGGCCATACATATGCATATTTAAGAAGAGTCGTTGGCTTTCCATACACTATTGATTCTATATCTACCAATCTACCTATCAGATTAGTACAGAAAGGTCGAGTGGACAGACCAGACCAGCAAACCGGTGTATCTCCCTAAATATTATTGCCCTTTACCATCTACTAAGATTTCCTATGAAAACTTGACATATTATACACAACCATTTGTTGAACAAAGGAGGAACAAACAGTTATTGCTGTTACGGAACTGTCTACATTACTACTTACTACCTCAGTTGCTTCAATATCAAGTTTGTCGTTTACTTTAACCTGTATGCATCACTACTAGCATACTTTAACCAGTAGGTATTGTACCAGCACTCCGCTTACTACTCTCCATTTGTTTAGGAATTAGAAGTTTATGTTATGATTTGTGATTCCAAATATTTATAGTTCACTATTTATACTTAATATTTACAAGTGCACCTTTTACCACCTCCGGTCAGGATTAAGATATTTAAAACCATTAAATTACCATAAGGTAAAAATTTTGTATTTATTAACATTTGAGTCCCTTGCCCAAATTACATGAGAAATTCCACAACTCCAGTTTAGTTTGATACTTTTCCTGGAACACATACATGCAGTTTTAAATTAAGTACAAACCATATACTCCGTACGTACTGGAAACTTTTTCTTTCTTTGGAATCATCGCTTGTGTGAGCATATTAATGATATTATTATGCAAAACTCAATCCAGTGCAGCTTCATACACCTCCTTGAGTGAATCCTTAGTGCTTGCGTAGTCACTTTTTACTGTATTTGTGAGTGTGATATCACAATACTGGTTTTCATACAAATCCAAAATCTAATCCAACAGATATTGTTCTTAGTTCGATTCGGTATTGGTTGAAGTAGTGAAAATAACTATCTGTGAGGATTCTGCAAAAGTATTAATACGCAAGTATGGCATTACCATCAATAAAAGAAACGGAACTTATAAATAAGGTACTTTTTCGTAATTTAAATACTTTTTAACACATACTGGTGTAAATATTTACGTATGTTTTCCTAAGTTTAAGATAAATATTAAAAATATCTATTTTTTAATAATTTCCTAATTTCAGTTCAAAGAAAACCTAAGCGATTTGAACCTGGACGATGAAAAACTAAGTGATATGTATCTTGTAAGGTTTTTAAGAGGTTTGTTCAGTTTGTTTGTATATTGTGTACATTATTTTTCTGAGATAGTTAATTATGAGTATGTGATTTATTTCGAATAATTTTTATATGTTTACGTTTAGCCAGAGAATTAAATCTTAATAAAGCTGAGGATATGTTCAGAAAGGTAAATTCCTTAAAAATGTATTTTGTACTTTGTACTGGAAAAACTGAGAAATGCAACGTAGAATTAATTTGGTTGTAGCACATAAATTGGCTGATTGATAATGATATGGACAAAATTATGTCTTGGGAGCCTCCGAAATTTTTCCATGAAGAGTGTCCATATGAATGCAGTGGATTTGACAAAGAAGGATGCCCTAGTAAGTAATCTATTTATGTTAATTTTCCATACTTTAAAGTTTCGCACGTGTAGCATGTTTACTTCAAAATACTATTTTATTTATGAATAGTATTCATTGCTCCATTTGGAATTTGGGATGTTCGAAAAATATGCGAAATGAAGGAAAAGGCAAATTACATAAGATATGTCGATCAGCTTTTCCTGAAGGTGTTAAACTCGATGACCATGAGTTCAAACAACAACAAAATCCCAATTACACAATTTGTGGCCGTTTTCCTGCCTGACAACTTGCAAGCTTTCAGACAAATAAGTTCTATCCAAGGTTAGTCATCATCAATGATATTGGCATTAGACGTGTATTCTGTAGTCTATATAAATTCCATTACGAAATATTACAAATTGATTGTCTTAAGGAATTCTTTGACATATGGTTTATGAAACTTAGGCATTGTAGTACTTTTGTACTGCAAAAACAAATGAACATATTATGTTTAAACTCAAGGAAGCTTTTTAAGGAAGTTCTATAATGTGTGTCAATTTAATAATTATTTCGTAATAGCTGTGGACGCTGTACTGGAAACTGTGCGTCGTTTCGAAGCTAATCATCCTGAACGTCTCAAGGCAGCTTTTGTAGTAGATGGTATAATTAGTGTAATATAATGTTCTACTAACATTGTTGTTTCTTGGACTAGTTATTTAATTTTTTATCAATTTAGCACCAAGGGCATTTTCCATAATCTTTTCTGCAATCAAACCTCTACTGAATTCACGTACTTTGGGAAAAGTAACAATTGCCAGCAATGAAAGCGATTGGAAACCTAAATTATTTGACCTCGTGGATCACAGCCAACTTCCAAAGAGGTTAGGCGGTACTGGAGTTTCAGCTATAAGTGTAAGTATCAAGTTCCATCGGGATCGGGAACATGTATGTATTCCGATAGTTAAGAAAATTAATTGGGTTTTACGATTGTGTCTCATACCTGTAATTTCTTTAGTTCTTTAATGATGACAAAGGCGGAGTTGTGCGATATCTAAAGGAACGAAAAATTGTTGACCAAAAAGATGAATTTCTACAAGCTAAGGTTGATGCAGGAAAAAAGTTTAAACTGAATTATGATGTTGAGGAACCAGGAAGTTCTTTAACGTAAGAAATTACTTATACCGAATTTCTCGAAATAAGCTCCTACTCCGAATAGTGTTCCGTCCAAGAATACTATTTCGAGTTTATGGCTAAAATCCTTGAATGAAAGGGTAAAGTCCCAGTTCGAAATACTGTCCCGTGTTAATTTTACACAGATCACTCAGTGTAGTCGTATGCAGCGATAATGTTAATTTTACTAAATAATTAATGTTTTCGTTTGATCTTTTAGATGGATTTTTAAGACAGATGGATATGACATTGGATATTCTATTCTTTTTGAAGATAAAACTGAAATTGTTCCTTACGAACGAATTGAAACCCAAAAAGAAGCTCAAGAGGGATCAGTTCTGTGCAAAAATTCTGGCAAATGTAACAGTATTAGATTTCATGGAATGGCGAAAAGATGTTTTGAATTATTTTTTCTTAATCTATGCTCTTTTTCCATTATAGATACCATTGTATTTGACAACACGTACAGTAGATTGAGGTCCAAAATGGTACAGTACAAAATCAGTTTACAGGAAGCTCATCCCAACAACTCAGAAGATCAGTATCAGTCTGCAATCCTGTGAAGTATTAAACCGAACAATTATAGTAATCATCTAAAAACCGTACCTGAACAGAATATAAATAACTTCATCTTAAAACAACTTATTAAAAATTCTTTTACTTGCGATATTGTAAAGTATTACGAAAACTTTTATTTATAATCAGGAATGAACTTCAGTACAGATCTTAAATATCGCAGCAGCAGCCGCAGCCAAACTATTAATCCACTCATAACTGTATGATTTGATTTCATCACACATTCAACGATACTAAATAGGAATGTGATTTTAGTTTCCAACACTTTTCCATACCTCATCTGAGGATTAATGAAGGGTAGTTTATAATACTTGATTATTTATATGATGCAAATTGCTCAATTAAATTGATAAAAGAATTCCGTTTTATTCAATACTATATTTATAGTTGTTGCGTAAGTAAGATAACCGGTGACATGTACGTATTCATACAGTATTCATCGTCTTGAACTACACAGTCATTGGAGTTTAGTTTTGCTAACAGTGTAAGAAACCCTGTCATCGTATTACTTGCCTGCACTACAATAATATTTGTATTGTTAGTTTAAATGTATGCAGCTTCCAGTTTACTGTTTGTATACCGAATTTTTAAGCTTAATAAATACAACACAATTATTGCAACTATTCTAAAGTAAGTAGTATTAGACTAATCAAAATTGTACCTAAAACGTTTTGCTCACTGCTTTAAGTTCATTTCAACATAATCTTGTAATAAAATTTATCTTTAATTGAAACAACGCTCCATTAATTAAACAGATATTCTAGAATTCTTTCCACTAGAAACCTAAAGCTTTAATTTCTGCCTACGCTTTAAAATCCAGAAAATCTAAACCTTAATGATCTTCTCTAAAACATTGATGACTTAATAAGAAATAAGAAACAGAAAATTCCATGAAGAATCAGAAATCAGAAAGAAACAAAATTCATGTCTGTGAACTGTAGGAAATACTTTCCCTTGGGAAAATGTCTTAAACACAATCTATTATGTAAAAATGAGTTAAATCTGTTATTTTTTTCGCATTAATACGTACAAGTAAGATCAATTAAGATCAGTATTATAAACTTCTTGTACATAGTAAAAGTCAACGCATAAATAAAATTACTGACATTTACCGAATTTAAAGGTATACTTTGCACCAGGATCGTGATATAATGTTCGTAGGTTAGGTTTTAAGAATGTACTATTAGTTTAAATCGTATACCAAGGAAGGTCATGACTAATTCCCCTGGATTATAATATGAAGTTATTAGTACTTTAGCACTCACTGCTCTATCAGTTTACCCTTGCTTTTATAAGTTGGGAAAACCTCCTCCTGGACAGAATTTTTTCTTTACACGTGAAATCACTTATGTAATCAGTTGTATTCAGTGATGTGCATGTTCTTTCTGGACACCGTGTGTTTGCATGTATTTAGCAATTCTATCATAATGATCTCGAAGTCGAAGTAATTATGGAACGAAGTTCTTCCCTTTTTTGTTACCGTATTTGTACAACATAACCGAAAATATCACTACATATGTAACACAAAATATTAATGGCCATTTCTAACTCTAGAAAGAGTACAATAAAATTGAAAACTAGGAATGCATTTCTTAGGGAAGAAAATCTAAATTTTTTTCTGTCATTCTAACATAAAATCATGAGATTTTCTGAATAACTGAGATTCTCAATAATAATTTATTCATGACTATGACCTATGAATACTTTATCCTTACAAAACATGTCATTATTAACTTTATTAATGAAACGTCTTTTCAACAAACGGAACTCAACGAGAGCTGAGTGAAGTACCCAGAACACCCAAAGTGTAATTATGTTCTGTTGTTTTTCGGCAAGAAAATAGAAAACGAATTTTTCTCTGACGAATAAATTTGTTATTCTTTTTGTTATGTTACATGATTAGATTATACATGTCCCCATTTGTTGAACAAAGGAGAAGCGAACAGTTATCGCTATTACGGAACTGTCTACGACTACATTACTATCTCAGTTGCTTCAATATCAAGTTTGTCATTTACTTTAACTATATGCATCCCAACCAGTATTATTTAAACAGTAGGTATTGTACAAGCACAGGTTACAGTCCATTTATTTAGGAATTACAGTTGTGCTTATTGTGAATCCAAATATGTATAAATAATACAACTATTTATACTTTAATAACTTTAATATTTACAGAAACACGTTATCCCCTCCGGTCAGGATTAAAATATTTAAAAGCATAAAATTATATAAAATCATAAAGTAATGTTTTTGTTGAAACCTCTACGTTAATGTAACGTGATAGTCTACTGTGATACATCATTAGTTTCTGGAATTTATATGTCTTAAATTCTCACAAGTGGAAACCATACTGGAAACTTCTTTCTTTAAAAACATCGCTCGTGTGAACGTATTAGTATGTAAAATGTAATCCAGTGTAATTTTGTACGTCTCCTTGCGTGAATGTTTAGTGCTTATAGTTCACTTTTTACTGTATCTGTGAGTGTGATATTAAAATACTGGTTTTCTTACAAATCCAACATCTATTTCAATAAGATATTATTCTTAGTTCGATATTAGTTGAAGTAGTGAAAAAACCATTGTGTGTATTCTGCAAAATTTTTAAGACGCAATTATGGCATTACCATCAATAAAAGAAAAGGAACTTATAAATAAGGTATTTGTTCTCTATTTATAAATACTTTTTAGCACACAGTGGTGTAAATACTTGTTACTTGTGTTTTCCTTTCTAATTTCAGTTTAAAGAAAACCTAAGCGATTTGAACCTGGACGATGAAAAACAAAGTGATATGTATCTTGTGAGGTTTCTAAGAGGTTTGTGTGTGTATTATGTACATAATATTTTTTTGACAGTATTGATATTGATAATGGGTACGTATGTGATATTTTTTAAATAATTTGTGTGCTACTTGCTACATTTTAGCCAGAGAATTAAATCTTAAAAAAGCTGAGGATATGTTCAGAAAGGTAAATTCCTTAAAGTTCAAGGTATTTTGGACTGAACATCTGTGAAATGCATTGGTGGAGAATTAATTGGCTAATATATTTTGCATCTTGCAGCACATAAATTGGCTGATTGATAATCATATCGACAAAATTGTGTCTTGGGAGCCTCCGAAATTTTTCCATGAAGAGTGCCCATATGAATGCAGTGGATTTGATAAAGAAGGATGCCCTAGTAAGTAATCTATAATATATTTATGTTAATAATTTCCCATATGTTAACTTTTTCGCACGTGTATCTTGTAAATCACATTTCAAAACACCCATTTATGTATGAATAGTATTCATTGTTCCATTTGGAATTTGGGATGTTCGAAAACTATGCGATATGAAAGAAAAGGCAAATTACATACGATATGTAGATCAGATGGTCCTGAAGGCGTTAAATATGATGACCATTAGTTCAAACGACAACCAAATTCCAATTACACAATTTGTCGGTGTTTTCGTGCCTGACAACTTGCAGGCTTTCAGACAAATGAGTTCTATCCAAGGTTAGCCATCAATGATAAATGCGTACTATATAAATTCCATTTTCCATTACATATTGATTTTATTAATTAATTCTTTTAAATACGATCATGTATAATACCTTTCCAATGCAGATATAAATGTTGTACTTTATTATTGTGATCAAACTCAAGGAAGCTTTTTAAGGATGTCAATGTGTGTCATATATATTTAATTATTTCGTAATAGCTGTGGACGCTGTACTGGAAACTGTGCGTCGCTTCGAAGCTAATTATCCTGAACTTCTCAAAGCGGCATTTGTAGTAGATGGTATAATTGCTATAATATAATATAATTAGTACAATATAGTACTAATATTGTTGTTTCTTGAAATATAGTTATTCATTTTTATTAATTTAGCACCAAGGGCATTTTCCATAATCTTTTCTGCAGTTAAGCCTCTATTGAATTCCCGTACTTTGGGAAAAGTAACAATTGCCAGCAATGAAAGCGATTGGAAGCCAAAATTATTTGAACTCGTAGATCATAGCCAACTTCCAAAGAGATTAGGTGGTACTGGAATTTCAGCTATAAGTGTAAGTATCATGTTCTGCATTCCGATAATTAAAAATATTAATTGGGTTTTGAGATTGTATCATATCTGTAATTTCTTTAGTTCTTTAATGAGGAAAAAGGCGGAGTTGTGCGATATCTAAAGGAAAGAAAAATTTTTGACCAAAAAGATGAATTTTTACAAGCTAAGATTCATGCAGGAAAAAAGTTTAAACTGAATTACGATATTGAAGAACCAGGAAGTACTATAACGTAAGAAACCCGTATTTCTCGAAGTAAGCTCCACCTCGGAATTGTACTCAGTCCGAGGCGACCAATAATTGGAAAGGCTAAAATCCTTGATTAAAAGAATAAAGTCCCAATTTGAAATACTGCCCCATGTCAATTTTACATAGGTGCACTCAGTATAGGCGTATGTAGCGATAGCGTTAATTTTACCAAATAAATGCATTCCGTTTTCGTTTTCTATCTTTTAGATGGATTTTTAAGACAGATGGATATGATATTGGATACTCTATTCTTTTTGATGATAAAAATGAAATTGTTCCTTACGAACGAGTTGAAACTCGAAAAGAAGCTCAAGAGGGATCAGTTCTTTGCAAAAATTCTGGCAAATGTAACAATATTATATTTCATAGAATGGTGGAAAAATGTTTTGAATTATGGTTTCTAAACCTGTGCTCTTTTCATGACAGATACCGTTGTATTTGACAACACGTACAGTAGATTGCGGTCCAAAATCGTACTGTACAAAATCATTCTCCTGGAAGCTCCGAAGAATTCAGAAGATCAGTATTAGTCTGCAATCCTGTGAAGTATTAAGCATTGAGAAACGGAACACTTAATAATCATCTAAGAGCCGTACCTCAGCAGAAATTACGCAACTTTATCTTTAATTTATTAGTTATGGATGTACTTAAGTACAAGTCTTAAATATCGTAGCAGCAGCCAAATTATTTGTCCACAGAACTCATAACTATAACTATATATGATTTGATTTCATCAGACATTCAATGATATTACACGAATGAGGCTTTCTTTCACAAAGTACACTTTTCCAAAACTCATCTCAGGATTAGTGAAGGGAAGTTTATAATACTTGATTGTGATTATTTATATAATTCGAAATGCTCAATTAAATTACTAATAAAATCAGTTTTATTTTAATCAATACTACATTTACATTTGTTGCAGTGAGGTACCGTAAACACCGGTGACATATAACTACTTACAGTATTCATATTCATGTCTTGAACTATATAATCATTGGAGTTTAGTTTTCCTAAGAATATTACTTGTACTAGCATTAATTTGTATTTGTATTGTTAGTGTAAATGATTCCAGTTTACTCGTCTGTTTACTGTATTATACCGAATTTTAAAGTTTAATAAATGCAGAACAATATTTAATTTATCTTTAATTTAGCTTTAATTGCTCCATTAATTAAAAATATTATATTAATATTCTATGTAGAATAATTCTGTTATAAATCCTGTTTTGTCTACAAACCTATAGTTTTAATTTCTGTCCCTAATACAATCCATGCATGCAAGACTGAATTAAATCCGTAACAACTTTTGCTGACTAATACGTACAAGAAAGATAACTTCTTGTACATAGCAAGTCGATGCACAAGTAAAATAACTGATATTTTCCACTTTGAAGACGTATGCTTTGCACCAGGAATGATATATGTTCGTAGGTTAGGTTTTAAGAATGTAGTATCATTATAAATCGTATACCAAGGAAGGTCATGGCTGAAGTCGATTATAATATGAAGTTATTACTTCGCACTCTCACTACTCTACTATGAGTTTACCCAAATTGTTTTTATAAGTTGGGAAAACCTACTGGATAGAACTTTTTTTCACAAATTTACGTGAAATCATGTGCGTTTTCAGTTTTATTCCATGGTGTGCATGTGTCATCGCCAAACAGGGCAATGTGTCAGGCGGAGCAGATGCACCCAATATTAAATGGAAAGTTTTAACTTTTTAAAGCAATAAAATTTTACACCTTATAGCAATTCATCGGCTACTCTAAAACAAAGAACAAACAATCCAGAAGTGAACAAACAATGGATTGAATAGTAGAGTTATTCTATTTAACATGTTGCACTGTCTGCCTGAAATGTTGAGGTATAGTTTGTTCGCCTATGAATCCAGCGCTTGCCCAATTTTGCTAGGCAGGCTGCCCTGTCTTACACGTTGCAATATTTGGCACTGACACATGTTCTTTGTGTACCTAGTTCCTCGAAGCAATTGTGAAACGAAGTCTTTCCCTTACTTTTAACCCTTTTGTCCTACTATTTATTTCATATTTGTACCACATATTAACCGAAACTATTTCTATATTTCTACTTTTACACACAATATATTAAAGTCCAATATATTAATGTACGAATACAATAAAATTGAAAAATAGGAATACAAATCAAAGAAAAGGTCAACATTTTTCATTCTAACCAATAAAATTTTATGATTCTGTACATAACTGAGCTTCTCAATAGTTCTTATACAATTTATGACTACTTTAGTTTATCCTTCCAGAGCATGTGGTCATTAGCTTAAATATGCATTCCAATTTATGAGATAACTATGTGAAATAAACTTTAACAGAAAGAAAGCACAGATGATGGGAAAGCTGCCGCCATGTGGTATATCATCAACGTTTATATTCGTCATTTTGTGCATTTGTGAACTTTTTATATTTGCACCCTTGAAGAACTAATTAAAAAAGCATGACTCATCCTGAGAGAAAGATAGCATATTTCTAAACCTCCAAGTACCCAGAATACCCATAGTGTTAATACTTTTATTGTTTTTCAACAAGAAAATAGAAAACAACTTTTTCTCTGAATGTTATTAAGTTACATGGTACATTGTTTTGCAATGGAAACCACTGATCCAGAGATTTATATTTTTATGGTTATGTTATGGGAAGGTTCTTTTCCTACATAATTGTACAGTAGACAATTACCATGTAATGTTTTCAGCAGAATACAAGGTATTGCTGCGTTTGTTTACCTGAGGTACATTCAGAATAATAGAACAGAATCCAGACAGCCAACATATTCGTCTAATATGATTTACTTTTATATATATCAAGTACAATTCCCAAAAACTCTTTTGATAATTCTGTTCACATACACTATTTACATAAAATGTTTACAAACAATATGTTTATTTCTATCTTAATACATAGGATGTTATTTTTTCGTTTGTTAGCAGAAATACATTGAAAATTACATACATATACATTTTATTGAACTTGTCTGAGATTTTACTTGTCTGTGTTAGTAATCGAAATCTCTGTTACGAAAGGGCAATTTCTCCAGACTGCCCATTACAGATTCATTACTTAGTCAAGCTTCATTTGCAATTGCATTGACCTAGGAATAGGTTTTCCATGAGTTCCATCTTCAACTTAGCATTTGTTACATAATAATATGTTATTATTGTCTGACATAAGCTTAATGTAACTTGTTTAAGCCACCTGACCTGCCAAATGTATTTACGCTGGATGTAAGCACAGATACCCGGAAAACAGGCTTTATACTATATCTATCAGAAAACAGGTCCTGATATTCGTAATCTGTGACACTGCAGAGCAAGTTGTTTTTGCATTGAATGAAACCAGTTATCTTTTTTTCTTCTACGGCAAACCTAAAAATCTCGTTACAAACAAATAACGTGGAAAGAACTACGAATTGTCTGTTATGTTTTTTGCACGGAATGAATTCGCTTCTTTTAAAGTACAAGAAGAAGGAGTCCAAAAGATTCTGGAAGTAAAAAACTATTTATAATCGATTCCATTGCGCTGAAAAAGTTAGTATATGGTTAGCAAGTATTCTAAAATGTTTTCGTAATATGTAAATATGCAAAGTGTTTTCAGATAGTGTTTACAATATGTAATACGACATAAAGTGATTAACTACTTATTTAATTCCATGCCATACTACAGTAAATTATTCAATTTTACAACAGTCAAAATAAACGACTACCAATGTATTACTGCGGATCGAATGCAGTAGTTTTGTTTACACAATTATATTTTTCTCGTGATTTTTATCTACTATCCTAGAATTATGAATACATTAATAATTTGTTGTTCATGTACTAAACAACACCTTTTTGTACTAAAGTGGACAAATACGACATAGCATAAATAAAAAAGAGTATAATCATCTTTTCAAAATAGTGTTTTTGCAAAATGTCATCATTTTCATTTTATTACTAGTATTTCCTTCAGTACTCGTGATTTAAAAATTTAGTAATAGTTTTATAGATAGTTTTATACAACTCTTGAATGTAATACACAAGCACAAATGCTTTTTTCAATGTCTAATAAAAGTTTAGAACCGAAAAGCACATTATAACACAAAGGCTAATAAATGTCATGTGATATGTAAAGTAGTTTGCAGTACCCGAAACATTTAAGTTTTAGCGTAATTAAGAACACTTAGAGAATAATACTTTTAAATTACCATTAAAAAACGTCATTGCACTGACTTGCATGGAATTGTAATACATAATTATTATAAACATGACGTTTGTTCTATTATACTTGAGAAATAATTGTTTTACAGAGGGAAGTAGCTCTGAAAACTCAGCAGACAATGCTTATGTAGTTGTAAATTACTCTTCAGATCATAATCTCTTCAGCAACATGATGTGGGTACAGCAGGTATAAAATTTGCATGAATCATCACTGTCAGTATTACATACATTGTACTTTTGTACTTGTTAAATCCATGAATCGGGTATTGCAGTATTAAGCAACAGGGCATAATAGAGATCAGAGATCATTACGTCCAACAAAGCCAACAATCTGCATCATTAATGACCCTCAAAATTCACTATTACTTTTTGCTAGATTACGTGAATTTAAAAATTATTTCCTCCAGCAAATCCATGCGAAGATGAAATTATAATTTGGACAGCTTTTGGAGTAAAAACGCTGCCAGTTTGCGATCTGTTCTAATGCCGAAGGGTTTTCGATTGTGGTTTGGGTCTTATCCATTTTTATTTTCGCCGACACTTTTTTTCGACTCTACCCAAGTAACTAGCTTACTGAATGCTGAAAGTGCAACTGTTTTGCTAAACGGATTGAATATCAGAACTGAAAACACATTAGAACCTACATTAGATAGATACATATAATATTATTCACAATAGATGATATAATTACAAGTTTAATGATACAAGTATACTAGACCTATACAGTATTTTAGGTAAGTACACTAAATAGTATAGATAAATGCTCTGTACGTAGTATTGGTATAATAATGTGCGTGCGTAAGTTTACTTTTGTGTCTAGTGATTAGAGTAAAGCATAAAACATTATTACAATACATACAAGCGTAATGCATTTTACTCAATAACCATAGCACATCATACAATACTACCTACGTTGTAACTATATCTTATACATTTCTTGGTAACCTGATGTCTACTGCAATAAAGGTTTCTTATACAGACCCAGGAGTTACTTAAACCTTAATCTTAGCAAAGGATTCACAGGAAAAAGAATTCTAACATGCAAAGGAAAGCCAGACGAGTTAGCTGTTATAAATGAAATAAAAGCAAATGGTCTTTGTTGCAGTTAGCATTCACAGTTGTCTATCAGCTTCCAAGAGCCACAGAGCAAGACGAACACTAAACTAAACCGGCTTGACTTTGTCTCTTCTTAATCTCTCAGCAGAGTTTATCAATTCCAGATGAACTGACAGCATCTACGCTTACCTGTGCTCCTCAACTTACTATTTGTTTATTTAACTCACTTCACTTTGTAACCTCTAGCATTCCACTCACAACGGGTTCACATTTTTAAAACCTGGTTCAAGTTTTCAACTTTAATTATTATTAACCACTCATATTCATAAGAGGTAAGTTATTATCTAATTTCAGTGATGAAATAATTTATTTCTCTTTTACTTTCTTAAATCATCGATTCATTAATTTCATTATTCAATTCATTGTAACAAGAATTAATTAGTGCTTTATTTGTTAATAATTAGTTTATCAACAGGATAATAAGATGAAGATGATAGTTTCTCAATAATTCATTATATCATTTTGCTTAAAGATCAAACAAGTGTTATTTTTTTATTGCTACAGATTGAAAATTCAAAATGGCTAAACCTCCATCCGAAGCCGAGCAAGAAATCATGGTTAAGGTAATTTTCCAAAAATTATGTTTTCCTTAATATACTTTCATTTAGCAATACAGTGGCAAAACTGCAGGTGCTGTATAAGCCCTAGAACGAAATTACTTTTTCGAAGTTGAAAAACTTTAGAATTTAGCTATCGATATGATGTAAGATTTTAAAATGCCTTGTAGCACAACAGAACGCAATTACATGTTTCTAATTTAGGCTACTTAGCAATTTGCACAATTTATCGAAGGCCATGGTCAGGATCTACATTTGCAATCGTTAAAAAATAAGTATTATTATGATGAGACTGTACAATTGAACAGAGTCTTAATTGAAGTCCTTGTCCAGGATTCAACAGATTCAGGCCAACTAAATAGTTCAAGAATTATGGTTTGCGGTCTGCATCATTTAAAATGTATTTTTGTTCAATGATTTGCAATTTTAATATTCTCAGACAGTTATAGTGAGCAGACAGGAATAAATAAACTGCATTACCACATGTTACTTTTAGACAATCATTTCAGCAGAATTGTGCAACTATGTTACAAAATAATTGTTGACTGAAAATATTTATTCTTGTCTCAGAAGCGATTTCGTAATTTCATGTGTGATAACTTGTGTAACAATAACAAACAATAATGTTAGGATATTTAGAAAATAAAATACCTGAAAAAGGGAATTTAATACGGAACTACATTCTATCAGACATTGGCTGCCATTACAAGAGAATTAAGGAAGTTTTAAGAATAATTATTTAACTTATACCTAATACCTAATGCATATAAGTTACATTATACCTAATGCAGTAGTGCAGTCGACTAAAGTTGGATTTTCTAGAGATTGCTGAGGGAATTTTCTCAAAGAATGAAAATTTACTTGGAAAATGTGAGTTAAAATCTCTAGAGAAAGGTTAGCAATCTTAAAAGTTAATCAGCTTCAAGAATTTAAGTGCAGCGGAAGCAGAAAAATGTCCGATGATAATGATAAAGGGTGGAAGAACACAGAAAAAGCATGACAGTTTCAGTTTTGTGATTGACATGGAGAGTGAGGAAAGAAGAAACTGAATTGAAATGCACTGCACCAAGGCAAGCAAAACATGCGAAGACAGGAACAGGTTTATCTTATTGAACGGTCTTCTGTAGCACATAAAACTACATATAATTGCCATTACATAAAACTATGCACTACTTTGTAAATGACTTTCTTCACAATCTTCACTGAGGCAAAAAGATTTCATGGTTCATTGTTTTTATCAGTACTAATAAATATTACATGCGGTTTATACATGTAATTATTCATTGTCTTTACGAGGAGGTTGGAAAAGTAGATAGTTTGTATTTGCAACTGCGTACAAGTCAACGGGATAAAAATTTAAACTTGCACTCGGCTTTAGCAAACTACTTTTTATCAATGAGTTTTAAATTGTTTACTATTTAATTCATGCACGTATGTATATCAATAAAAAGGCACAGAATTAGGTTCTATGTACTTATATCTATTACGACAACCTATCATTACACTATAAGTCTATTTCACAGTTGTTGTGCAATAAACATGAACCGTGTAGTATGTACTTTTGCTTTCACACGGCTATAATGAAATTTTCTCAACGTCTAATTCTCTTATAGTTTCGTAAGCAGCTATCGGATCTGGATTTGAGCCGTGATTTGTTTCAAGACAGACATCTCATCCGTTGGCTTCGAGGTAAAAACTGCAGAGATTCCTTTTAATGACATCGTTTCCGTAGTTGTACTTTGATCCCGGTTTTTGTTTAACACAAATTACGAATTCTGGGGATGTTTAATGAATTGGAAATTTTTGCAGTAATATTTCATTGCTGAATATCTCCGAGTAAACCCTACTACTAGTTTTTTAAGCGTTGGTACTGTAGTATGGATGCTTTTGCCTTTTGCATGCTTAAGATTGTATGCGGAAAGGAATGTTATTTCGTATTTTGTTATATATATTATTATTTACATTACTAGGGTATAAATGTCAATTATTTGTGTCAGAGTATTCGATAAAAAGAAAAGTACCAAAGGGACTGCGCACAAAGAAAAGAACATTTCGTGCATGTTATTTTATGTAGTATAAGTGCACAGGTACTAGGTACATAATTAGTACCTTTGAGAAAAAGTCCTGCCTCCTTTGTGGTTATTTTATTGTATATTATTGGCACGAATATTTAGGTAAGCACAATTTTTCCTCTTTTGAACTTTGAGACTTAATTTCTATTTTTCTTAATTTCATTTTCAGCCAGAGACCTTGATATTCCCAAGGCAGAAGCAATGCTTCGAAAGGTGATTATTGAGACTTTTTGCTATATAAAATTCCAATTATTCCATTTTCTCTCAAAAAAACTACAGTATGTGAATTGTGAATGCTGATAATGATAATATTTTCTTGTAGAGTTTGGAATGGAGAGAGGCAAACGACATTGATACCATTTTGAATTCAAATATACCCCAGTTTATCCTTGAAGACTATCCTTTTGACGTATGTGGTACTGACAAAGACGGAGGAGTAGGTAAATATTACACAACAACACCTTCATGCTTTTTCAGTGTTCAGATAAATTAAACATACTATAAACATAAACTTTAGAGTGTTACGAACGAATGGCTAATAATCTACGTAAGCCAAAATGAGGGAATTTTCCATAACTAAGTAGTAATTAAGTGATTTACATTTAACATTAGTTGCAGCCCAGAATTTTTTGGAGAACAACTATAATGATAACACCAACCAATTGAGTTACAATTTGCGTAGAAGATAGGTGGTAAAGAATTTGAATGATAAAATAGTTTTTCAGCAAAGTTTTCCTTAAACGAGGAGAAATTTTTAGCTATTCGTGAGACTAGACTAGAGTAAAACTAGAAACTAGTTTATTAATGTCTTCAGGATCTTTACATTAGAATCCCTTTACATAAAAAGTTAAACAGCTCACAGACAAAAATACTAATTATTTTTAACGAAGTGTTTTCAATCCGAATTGTGCGAACCAAAACTTGATTTTCTTGGCGTGGACTTACCAGTATGTGATACGGTATCTGCATGTGACCTTGGGTCAAGAAATAGTTTCTATAAAAATGCATTTATTGAATTGCATGTGAAAATCATTTTTCTAGTTATATAGGCCATAAAAATTAGAAACCTAAAATTATTATTGTGCTACTACTATAACCTTTTATAGGCCAACATGCAATTAAAATACGTATGATTTTTTTCTCATATTAATGTAATTTTGACTTTTGCAGTTGTTGTTGTTCCATACGGAAAATGGGATCTTCGCAAATTAATTGTAGAGCAAGGAATGAAAGCCGAAGGCATTCATACTATATTTTACTACTTTGAACAAGTTTACAAAAAGCTGGAAGAAAAATCAATAAATGGAAAAACCTTTAAGCAGTTTACATGTATTGCTGATATGGAAGGACTATCTTTCAGACAATTTACTTCCGTCGAACGTAATTTTCATATAATATATACTCATTCATAATACTGATATAAAATAATAAAATTGCTTAAAAAGTAGTCAATATTGAAAATTGCTTTTTTATGTTATGCAAAATATAAATTAACCATATATTAAACTTTTACAGTTGTAGAAGCTATCGTGACTTGTGTGCGAGCATTTGAGGGGAACTATCCCGAAAGTCTTAATTGTGCCTTCGTTGTAAACGGTAAAAAAATTAAAAAAATTCTCTTGCATTTAATTACCCATAAAAATAATCGGCTTTCCAGGAATCACACTCGTCGTTTTTCCTCATTAAAATTATTGCCAAAAAGATTACCTAATAGTAAAAGAAGAAATAATTTTTAATTTTTGTAATCACTTTGATGTTACAGCTCCCAGTATTTTTGCAATTCTGTATGGTATGGCAAAACCATTTTTATCCGAATCAACAGCCCGAAAAATTCAGATATTTGGTCCGAATTCAAGAAAGACAACCCCCGCAATTTTACAACAAGTTGACCTTGACCAGTTCCCGGATAAGTATGGTGGTTCGCAGCCATATTTTACGGTTTGTAAAGTAAGTATTCGTACAGTATAGTTTCATGAAGATTTCGAATCGGTGAAAAAGTTGTAGTAATTACAATATTCTTATTTTCTTGATCAGAATTCAGCGAATGGAAATAATCATAACGAAAACGACTCGGATTCTTTGTGCCAAGACGACTTTGAAAATTTAGCTCAAGTTACAGTAAACGCAGGTGACACTGTTAATCTTTCATATGAAGTCGAAGTGCCAAACACAATTCTAAACTATATCTACAAGACTGTGGACTACGATATCGGGTTTTCTATGTTCTGTGAAACCAAGGGATCCAAGAAACTGGAGATTTGTCCCTACAAAAGAGTTAAATCACACATAGAGCCGCAATCCGATTCTGTGATCTGTGAAACTCCTGGCAAATGTAAATTATTCAGTTAACTTAGTTAATAATAACTTTTTTGCAATTGCAGAGATAATAAATTGTTTTATTTTATTGTTTAGATATATTATCATTCGACAACACTTATAGTAGAATGCGTTCGAAAATATTACTATACAGTGTGAATCTAACATCACCAGAAGATGCGGAAGAGGATGAAAAATTTACGGACCTGTAATGATTTCCTAGAGAATTATTTTCTATGATAACCAAGTTCCAAGTGCTGCGTTCCGAAATCCAAATACAAATGTTGTAATTAGCATTCAAGGTGCCGGTACTCATTCCTTAATTACAATTACTATAGTTCACTATTATAATATATAATAGAGCGTATATTAAGCTCTGAAAGCTCATTCATAACACAACTGTGAATATTAATAGTTACTATAAAGCAATTTACTGTTTTTAATGTTTGTTTTATGTATTATCATGTATTTTTAACACTTAGCTATTCCATTCTTAAGACATATTCTAATGATGTAAACATATATGATAAGTGGAATAAACAGGAGTATTTAGTACTTAGATTACCATTCAAGGTAGTAGAATCGCTATATAATCAGAATTGTATTCCGGTATTAAAAGTATTGAGTTAATCTTTACATATTTATATTATGACTTTACGATTATATTACTGCGTTTAACTGTGATTGTAGATATTAATTTGACATTAAACTCATTAAACTACGAACTGAGCTGCATTAACTCAAGTTGTATTGTTTTTTGCGAAGAATTCAGATTGAAATACAAATTACATATTTCTTTGCATGTAAAGAACAGACCTTTCACTATTGAGAGGTTATTATTTAGTTATTTTATATTTTGATTTATAAAATGCGGCAGGAGTTTTTCATGTTTACTAGCATGTGTAGTTGCATAAAATAATGTAATAACGGGTTACATAAACTACATGCAGTAAACTTAGATTGAGAATCCCAAAGATTCTCTCAAATTTTTTAACTCCATTTCTATGAGTTAAGTATGCCAAATCATATGCAGACATTAATTAGACTTTAGTATTGATAATTAATTAGTGTTAATTAATTTTTAGATTTGAGTCACAAGCTACAGTAAGGGAATTTAGCTCATTAGTTCTTGATCTCGCGGAAAAAAATATAATTAGTAAAACTGGACAGAACTCTCAGTTTGACTTAAAAAATTATAAAATTAATGAAAATTAATTGAAATTCAATTGAAGCTAAGAATTTGGTTACTTCAATAAAACATTTCAATTGTTTCACCGAAGGTCAAAGAAGACTGCTTATCATCTTTGAATTTGGTCAAGGCATTTCAAAGGTCGTGTCATTAGAAATTGTTCTAATGAAAAATAAAGTCTGGAGTTATCGTGGATGCCTATTAATTCATCTCTCACAGACAGACTGACGGATATTACGAAAGCATATAGAATGCTCCGATTGTAAAATAAATACAAATATCTGGCCTGGTTTATAGGAATAGTTAAGTAAATATTTGTCATTTGATATGAACATTATATCTTGCGGTTTTAGTACATAAACATGAGTAAAAATTACTTTTAAGGTACAAGAAAAATTAAAGAATAATAATAAGTTTTAGGATATGTTTTTTGTTTGAACGTTGCAATGAGGCTGCCGGAACTTGGGTTCTGCGGAAGATTGCTTCTGTTCGATTTGGACTTGGAATTATTTCTAGAGTCCAGTGCAGGGGAGGGATTATAATACTATTAATTGCTTACAACTAAGATAATTTCTATTTTGCATTCATCAATCAACTTATCGCTAGATCTTAAGTCATGTACCAATGTATGCATTTTAACAATACTACCTATACCTAAAGCAGCAATGGATTCACAAACGGAAACGCCAATATTTTTACTATTTATAATTTTTTTTCAATTATTTTTCCAAAATTGGCAAATTGTAGTATTTGTAATACAATTGTCCCCTTTTCTGAGAGTGTACGATATAAATCACGGGTTGTAAACTCATTTTAATAGCAATAGTAAGATCAGTTCTTATTGTTAACCCTGTAAGCGCTTATAATTGAACTTTCGTACTACCGCACTCTCCATCCGTAGGAATGTACCTAAGTTTGTTAGCGACAAAGTAATTATTTTGTCATAAGTCGTAAAAGAAGGAATTTTTAGTTCAAGGACAAATCATTTTTCAGTTCGTTCTTTCTTCGTCATAGTGTTAGTACACTTCACACATATAGGTAACGCAATCCTATTCCCCAATAACTTTTTTGTGAATTTATACAAGTTTGTAGTAAACCTGAGAAAGATATGGGTTGTCTTTCCCTGTACAGATAGTAAAGTTTCCCAGCTACTACAAGCTAACTTGAGAGAAGATAAATGTTACATTGTTAACTACCCTAAGTAATATCTGCAGAAACTTATTAATTATAAAGCCTGTATCTTGAATATGTTCTTTGGCAAAACTTACCCTGCCCTTGCTTAATGAAAAAAATCACTCTTACTTAGTAAGTGCAAGTCACTTCTTACTTGGTAAGCACCATCGAACAATAATATTGAAATTGAATAATACATAAGAGATTAATGTGGCTGGAGGGCATATACACACATAATAAATATGTGCACTTGTAATGGTCTTGTATACATAACTATTTCCAAGCTATCTGTCTAATATCTTCTGCAAGCAATTCAATAGATGAGGTGAGCCGTGAGCGTGAGCCTGTGTTTTTTTGAGACTAAAGTATATGCATCTTGTTTTTATGCATTACATACTATTTTTCCATGTGTAGGTCAGTACTGTGTATGCTATGCTGGTACAATCCCTAAAATACACGTATACTTTCTTGCCTTGTTCATTTGCAGTTTAAAGTGCATAGGGTTTGGTGCATCACAGAAGTTACAAGTACTACAAGTATATCATTATACTTAAAAAACATTTTCGAAGCAAAAACTTTTTCATAAATAAAATTTTCCTCCGATTCCCATGCAATTTATTTTTATCACTTGCCCTGCTATTCAGATATTGCTATTAAAATTTTAGTAGGCCATTCGTAATAGTTGGATTTAAAATTGAATATGTAAATTGTAGACGGAAACGGTAGCAATAGTTATTCATCCCTTCAATTACAGTGATCGTTCATTCAAACTCTTTCCTTGACCTTTGCTTCCCATATTTTTTCTTTAAGCAATTCTGAATGGGAAAGCAGTCTAAACAGATTGAAGAGATAGCGTACAGGTAGTCTCCAATCATATCGTATCTTAAATCAGCATTCTATATTTACTTCCCAATTTCCATTTTAGTAACAATGGAGCTTGTGAAGTGAACTAACCTGAATAAAGGAGATCACCCTTTTTTGTAAAAATAGCAGTGGAGGGTTGAATGCTGAATATTTAATAGCATCCGCTTGTGCAACAGCTAAATTAAAGTTTTCCCATTTTAAAAATGTAAATAAAAATTGGGTAACATATTTTTTTCCTGGAGATATTATTCAAAGGGAAAACAAAAATTGGTTACAGCTCTTCTTTCTGTTACTTCTATTGTGAAAAGATAATGTGCATGTCAAGGCTCGTGTAACCAGCCTTGAGTGTATGTGATATATCTATCTATTCATATTACAGTTAGTTGCAAACCTTAATAATTATTGAAGTGCGTGTTGTAAATAGGCGTTATAATTACAGTGGGTTACAAAGTTTGTTTACATGAAGATAGGAATTGATAAATTGACATTGATCTGGATAGCAAGGCAAAAGATAAAATAATTCCATTATACTTCAATTTCTTCCATACCAAATATAAATATTTAATTTACCACTGCTAACTACTATTCTGTAATACTACAATAGGAGAAAATCAGAAAATATTCTTCAACTGCAGGTTTGCAAAGTTCACTGAAGTGACAGTTCTAAATATTTCAAGAGAATAGTGAAAAGGATTTGAATTACTATGGCGGAATTGAGTCCAGAAGAAAAAGTTTTAGTAAAACAGGTAAAAAGTTCATTCAGTTTCGGGAAAAGTGATAAATTGAAGTTTTAAAATCAATAATGTTTTAAAATTAACGTGTTCAAAATCTAGTTCCGTAACAAGGTGCAAGATGTATTAGAGGACCGGGATGAATTCATGAAAACCGATCATTACTTGATTCGCTGGATTAGAGGTACAACTAAACATTTTAAATTACTTGCCAATTCTCACGGATTACTATTTAACTCTTTTTTGCCTTTGCTACGAATTTTTCAGCCAGAGACTTGAATTTGCAGAAAGCAGAAACGATGTTTCGAGATGTAAGTAGCCAAAACACTATTCTGTTTAAAATGAGCTTATTTTAATTTTAATGTAATTTAACGGGTTTTTTATCGTAGTCAATGAAGTGGCGTGCTGAGAATAAAGTTGATACTTTGCTTCACGGAACTCTATCTGAATTCTTATACACTGAATATCCTTACGACTTGAATGGGAAAGATAAAGAAGGACGCTTGGGTAACTTAATTACTTAAGTAGACTTGGTGTTAACTGTACAAGAGAAAGGGTTTGTAAATGTTCACTTTTTGCTCAGATTGGTTAAACTAATTGTAAATAAAGTAATTTTTTTAATTTTATAATTTGCAGTGATGATTATTCCGATTGGAAGATGGTAATAATGAAAATTTTCTATTATCATGTATTTTGTTTGTAGTAGAGGCTTAAGTAAAAATATATATTTAAGGGATGTGAGGAAGGCCGTAGATTCTGGGAAAACAGCCGAATTTGTTCAATACACAAATACTATGTTTGAGAGGATTGTGGACAAAATCAAAATGACTAAATCGTCTAATCCTAACTGGCCGCACACTCAAGTGAATATTATTGCCGACTGGGATGGATTTTCTTTTACACAACTTGTCAATATTAAAGGTATGTTATTTACTGCATACATTATCAGTAGAGGAGAATATTTTGAAAATATTGACATGTGATTCAAATTTTACAGCTGCCCAAGGCATATTGCAAATGGCAAGCACTTACGAAGCTCATTATCCGGAAATACTTTTTCATTGCCACTTCCCCAACTGTGCTTACGCATTTAGTTTGTTTTTCAAACTTTTGAAACCGATTTTGGCACCAAAGACGATGTCCAAAATTGTCACTTATGGATGTAATCGAAATGAATGGATTCCACCTTTGTTGGAAAGCATTGATGAAAAGGAACTTCCTGAATATTATGGGGGCAAAAGTGAGAGAAAACTTTCATGGTTATAACCTGTATAGGCTATAAAAGCCTATAGGGATGAACAGTAGATTATTGTAATGGATTTAAATGCGACTATTATAAAAACATTTTTTGTAAATGCATCTACATTAAAATTTCCAGTTTAAATTATTGTTAAGAGTATGGAAAAGTACAGTTTAAATTAATTTAATTAATACTACATTTTGTAACTTCATCAGTACAATATTAGTTTAATTTGTAATGAACTTGTAGTATTAGTAAGTAGTATCATGGAACCTTTTATTTTTACATTTGTAAGCTTTTTCTCTTGAAGTTCTTGCCGAATGTTATATTTGCTACTGAACATATTCTATCTAATAGTTGTACAGATCTAGTTTTAAAATAAAGCAAAGCTAATCGAACATTTAAAAAAATTCTTTGATAAAATCATTATTGTGTGAAAGTTCAAAATTGTAAGTGTACAAAAGTCTTCGAAAACGCTGTATCATATCTGCAAATAGGCTGAAAGAAGATTAGTTAAGTATTTTCTCCCGTAATAAAAAGGTCGTTATACAACAGCATCAACACTAAATTAGTATTCCAATAACCACCTCCCAGAGAAAAACATTACTACGAAAAATTACGACTCGTTTAGAGTCCCAGAGAAAGGGAAAAATATTCACATATTTTTTCTCTTTAAAAGCATTTCTTTCCAATTCTGCAACAGCAAGTCTCTGCCATAGACTTTTTTATCTACCTAAATAATTCCTCCTTATACTGCTACTTTACTTGTCAAGTCTGGCTCAGTGGCACTACCGGAAAAAGGTTTTAATTTTCCTTGTACATCAAAAGTCAGCAGGAAGATTGCATTGATCCTCCTCAAGGAACTTTGCTTTAATAAAAGTCTATTCTGTTTTAATATGGCACAATGAAAACGAGGTTAACTTGGTAGAGAAACACAGACAACTACGTATTATGTACAACTGCATTGCACTTATGCAATTAGACTTGACCGCCATAAGGTCATAACAGAATAACAGCTACAGGAAGTTCCTTGGTAGCAATAGACAATAAACAATTACCTACTACTAAGTAGCCTCATAGTTGTTCTTACTTTGTACGACAGTTTGAAGTTTAATGTGTCATATATTTGTAAATGGAGTGTTTGTGTCTACTTTAAAGGAATAAAGAGTCTCTAAGGTTGTAAAAAATGACCTATCATGAAATCTATCTCGGAAACAGGTTTTCTGTACCAGACACGACACTGGAAAAACTGGATAAAAGTTTATGCATTCGCCTGTATTCGAAAACTTCTCTAGCACAGCTGCAAATAACATATTCGCAAACCTTTAAAAGATTCGACTTTCCTGCTTGGCATTTTTTGCTGTTATTACTACATTGCTTATATTGGTACAGAATACAAATCCTGGATTTCATACTTAGCAAATCCAATACCATTTCTATATCTATTCATCTATTATCTGTATTTCTTAGCCATGATTACACTATGCTTTAATAACAAAACGTATATACTTATAATTACGCAAGTTACGTAATATGTAAAACTAGTAAATGGAATGAATACCTTTATATATTATCCTTATTGCGTATGATTTTCTACTTCCTACTGTCCTTGTTACTTACATCGTTACATGCATACAGCTTTTATATCCTCAGGCTTTGTCCATCATATTCTCTCATTCTCATTTTCCTAAGACAGTGAAAAAGCTGTCCCCATTTATCTTTTAGCATGCGAAGCTAGATAACATTATTTATAAAGTGTAGGCTCTCTATTTTAAGTTCCTTCAATTTTGCAGTACAAATCGCCAGTGACACGAAAAGGCAAAAATAAATATCAAAGGTAACTCTTACGTTAATAACTTGCACTTGTACTTAAACAATATGTGAAAATAATGCTTTTTTAATTCGCATACTCAGCTTTGTAAACCAGATATTCATGTGGAAATACATATTGCTAATAAATCCATTGGGAAAGAATTTCTATCTAGTTTTTAGAAACTGATTTTATAAACTATTCAAACATTTCATTTCTCTTTAGTTTTCAATTTCTACACAAGAGAGCAATATGGCAGTTCCCACTAAAGAAGAGCATGAAATGTTAGACAAGGTAATTTGCATGATTTTTATATCTATATTTCATGCTAGTTGCAAATAATACTATGAATTTTGAAAGACAAATGGGCAATTAATTATTGATTGTATTGTAGTTTCGCGAAAAAGTCAATGATGTTCTCTACGATGAATACACGCGATCGGATCATTTTCTTTTACGGTGGATTAGAGGTATTTTATTTTAAAAATATTTTTCCATTCCATCATTTGCAGTTTATTATCAAATTAATGGTAAAGTTGCTATCAGTTTAGTAAAGAAAACATAGGTAAGAAACTATAAAATTGTTGTGTAAGAAATATCCTGGTTCCTGATACTAAAACATTCTCATGTGTTCATATCATGTCATCATGTATCAACTCATAAATCATAACACCACATAGTACTCAGGATTGCAGATTTTCCCTTCTCACACTTAAATCACACTGGAAATACTAATCCTGTACTTATATCTTTACAGCTCGGGAACACAACTTGGAAAAAGCGGAAAACATGCTCCGAACGGTAATGAAATGCCAACAACTGTTGCAGATATAATTAAAGTTGAAATAAAACTACTGCTGGGAATTATCATAGAAATAACCTTTTGTAATTTGCAGTCCATGGAATGGAGGAAAACTAACAAAATGGACACCATATTGGACGAAACGCCTGCAAAATATCTGTGTGCAGATTACGCTTATGAATTTCGTGGTCATGATAAAGGGGGAAGACCAAGTATGTTCTTTTTTGCTTTGACTCAATCTGGCAAATTCGTACGTGCTTTGTATACTTCTAAAAACTAAGACAACTTTGCAGCTCTTATAGTTTACTGAAAAGCAGTCTTCTGTGTCTATATATACAAAACCGTCGTGTTATATAACTTCAAACCTAGTTTTTGTTCTCTTATGCAATGGGCGCTTAAAAACATTTTAGGCTTTCCAATTATATTGTAATTCCTTTCACATGTCTTTATTTGTTTTTGCAGTCGCAATTATTCCATTGGGCAAATGGGACCTTAGAAAAGTTAGTTTTTTTAATTCAAATGCCAAATTAATCTTAATGCACGTAAATAGCAATTTAGTAATATATTTATGTCGTAGGTGATTGACAGTGGAGGAAAGGATGAATTCCTTCGTTATATTGACCAAATGCTGGAAAAACTGCAAATGAATATAAGAAAAAGTAAACCTACAGAAGGAGATTATCCGAATACTCAATTTACTGTACTATTTGACATGACTGATTATAGTTTTCGACAGGTTGCTAATTTACGAGGTAAAGTCATGCCATATACAGACAAAATCTTTTCATATATACTTTTTTAACATTCTCAATTTTTTAATGTTTTATTCTATTTAGCTCCTGAACTGATAATGGAGGCAGTAGCACATTATGAAGCTCATTTTCCTGAGACATTGTTTGCTTCTGTTGTAGTTAATGGTACGCTATAATATACCTATATTATTATGCCTACTTGGTTTATGTATGTTTTTGAAAATTTCTAAATTTGGAACAAAAATGTAATGTACTTTTTACATGGTTTTTCAGCTCCTTGGTACTTCTCCATTATGTTTGCGGTCGTGAAACGAGTTATGAGCAGTCGTACATTCCAAAAGGTCACCATTTATGGTTTCAATAAAGAACAATGGACAGCTGACTTACTGCAAAGAATTGATGAGGACCAGCTGCCAGCTAGTTTGGGAGGAAAAGCCACTAGCACCGAATTGATAACTGAATAAGAAACTGTAGATAAAAATACAATGACTCAATGCGAATTGCCATTATATAAATCAAGAAATAGGATAATATGACAATTTTTTGCATACAATTTTTTTAATCAAGTTCAATTGCCAAAATATAAGTTCCAGTTTATTTTGCATTTAAGCGTTTAAAATATCTCTAACAAAAAAATAAATAGTAATTATATATGTAGTAACATTTAGGAGTATTTCTCTGTTCGCCATTTAACATTGGTGTGTGAAATAGAAATAGTTTTCCTGAATTTTTTTTTCCTTATTAGCCAGTTACAGAAAGTTCTTAAATATAAAATCTCATTCTTCGAAGGATGTTTAGGGGATATTTCTGTTTCTATTCTATTATAATTGCAATTTTAATGGAGATTGTGGTTGCAACCGAATTTGTTCTTGTTAAAGAATTCTCTTCCATTTCCGGTTGTCTTCGTTTGGTTGATTGTACTATACGGCCCACTTCTTTATCCATGTTAGGTATTTGTCCACTCTTGTGTAAACTAATAAAATACAGTATTTTAATTTTAGTGAGTAAAACTAAATTGTCATTTGTATACATTGACATATTGGCATTCCAATAAAAACATAATTTTGTACCTCCTGGACGATCTCCGCATCCAATTCCCTGTACAAAGACAACGAATTAACATTAGCGCTAATACATTTTGTTAGGTAAGCCAAATACCATTACAGCAGTAGCAAGAAATATGCAAATACAACAAGATACATAGACACCATGAGATTTTGGAATATAAATTAGTAAAACTTGCCCACGACACGATTCCGACTTGTTCTGCTTTGGATCCCGTTACAATGGTTAAAGGACCTAAAATGTTAATTTGGAAAGAACATTGAACATCTCAAATTGGAGCATTTAATTGTAAATCAATATAAATACTCAAAATATCATGAGATAAATACAAAAGGCTGGTTTAGTTAAGAGCAGAATTCACTAACCTCCACTATCTCCCTGTAAATGTAAAACAATATTTTACATATTATTGTGTGCATAAAATTACAGTAATAAATATCACAATAAAAATAACAATATTAAAGCATGTAAAAGTAGGTAGAATGATTTACCTGACATGAATCCTTTCCTAAAGATGAAGCACAGACCATATTTGCTGTGATCCGATGTCCCTGAGTTCCTGCATAAGAATTGGCGCATTCTTGATTTGTCAGTATCCTCAAACTAGCTGTTCTTAAAGACGCAGACAAAGGTCCGTTTTCATACAATCTTCCCTTCAAGAATTATTGCGAAATATTTTACTTTACTCCTGAAAAACTCTCGCAGTAACTCTTAAGTACAAATGATTAATTACCCATCCAGCTATATCAGCAGTATACCTTCCATCGTCGTATACCTTCTGCCCTAAATTCAAGCAAACTGGTTGGATATTGCTAGCGAATGAAATGGGAGATGGTAATTCCAAAAGTGCAATATCGTTTTGCTGGAGAAAATAATGTATTTAAACTAAATGAGCCAATAGTAAATTACAAGACTTTGAAATACGGTTTATTGTAAACTCACCAGATTTGCTTCTGAATATCTTTTGTGATATTTTATTCTGACGACGGAACTCACAACATGGTTAGCTTCACCAAGTTTTGTATAGTCATGGTCTCCAATGTAAACTCTTAAATTCTTAACAGTGCTTTTCTGAAAAACAATTTTAAATGAGTTTACAAACTAAACATGTATGTTTACCTTTTTTGCATAAATATTTTCTTTAGGGAGGTAGAAATATAACCCATATGAAAATTATGTGCGTTATCCTGTTTGAAATACCTGAAATCTGTTGAGACAGTGCGCAGCTGATAAAACGTATCGGTTATTAATGAGACTGCCTCCACACATCTGTTGACCACTGTTGACTATAGCTACAGCCCATGGAAATTCCCCAATGCGCGCAGGGCGTCCATTGACAACAGTTGGAGTGTAGTGATATGGAAAACTGCCACATGCCGTATTTATTGCTGACGTTGCTCTTTGAGACGCTTCTGCTGGAGGTTGTCCTTCTGGGGACAAGGCAACTCCAGCATCAGAATCAAACTCTAAAGCGGAAACCCAAGGTTTTCCTCTTGCGTAAGTATACGGGGTGCAGCAGACATATTGGTTTTCCATACCACCATTTCCTAAAAGTCATAGTTTTCATTGTTTACAAAATGTAAGTAGTATCAGGGAATACTTTTTTAATGCACGTAAGAAAATTACCTGCAGAATCCGCTATGGTATTTTCACTTGGTTGGCATTCATCTGATCCATTGAGAACGGCTGCTACAAGAACTGCGTTTCTTTGGTTCCACCGCTTTTCTGTCGCATCGTAATCGAATAAGTGAGAGTAACAATCTTTCATGGGTTTACAGACTCCGGAAACTCCAGTTGAAGAAATGCAAGTGTTGTTTTCTCCGGCAATGATAGGATAACTCGTTGTTACTTCTTCCTGCGCATCGTCTACTTGATCTGAAAATTGATTAAAACTTAGAATTGACCGAAATTCATTATTTTACGTAATCAAATTCGATTTTTGACTTAAAACTTAGGAAAACATATTTACCGTCTATTATCCAAGCATCATCAGCTTCCCAAACTATTGCAGAACCTAAATGTACTACGAAATACACTAAATAAAGTTTAAGAATTAGCTGCATCCTTAAGAACTAAAGGTAATAGTTTCCGTCTGCAAATCAAAGTTCTTAAAGAAAAAGAAGGTACTAAGAGTAAGAAAAATATCCGGCTCTCTGTTCTCAGTCCTAAAAGAATACTGAGACAATAATATAAGGTTGTGACCATTTCAAGCTCAATATTTATTCAAGTAGTTGTAAAAAATACATTGGATAAATAGGTCAGATCTCTGTTGTTTCTTAGAAATTTATAAAAGATGATAATGATAGGTAAGGACAAGTTGAAACTTTGGCAAAGTTTTTGTTTGCTCAAGATATACAAACATCTTCGTGTTTGGGGTTAACCCATTGGACAAGAAATTAATTCTCTTATTTATTGTTGACATTTTGACTTTAGTGATATTTTCATCTTGTAAATCCAGTTTTGTATTCCGGTCTTTACTTCTTCAGGTACATTGCTTTGCATTTAATGCTTGTATTGCTCAGGTGTATCAAGCACAAAGACTGGTTCAACTATTTTTGTTTATGTACAAAATATTGGTCATTGTGTCTGTACTCTGCAAATTCATTCACAAATGTGTCTCATAGACTAGTCCAGTTGTCTTTTTACTACTTGTATGAAAATTAAAATATCTCTCTTTACTAGTTTAATGCATTTTTCAAAGATTCAGTACATAATTCATTTTATTGCTTTGTAAAGGCTTATAATAAAATATTTACAAAAATTACAGTCATTAGTCATTACGATTAAGTGGAAGAATTGCAAATATTTAAGTAGATAAGTAAGTGTAAGTAGGTAAGCACTGCTTTGCATGCTGTTTGGCATTTATTTCTCAGTTGGAATTTGGAGATAAAAGACTTTCCAATATTTACCGTTGCATTTGCACATTTGGTTTTAGATTCAAGGTCGATAATTTCTGTCAAGCTTTCATGAGGTAAATGAAAATGGAAATAACAGGCAAAATATAGGTGTAAATTGGAAAATAGATGAAAAATGGTAACATAGGTAAGGTATAGGACATAAAAGGTATAGAAAATATTCTCATGGATACTATACTGTCAACGTTATCTAAATCATTACAAGGAACGAAAACAAAAATATTTTATAAAAATGCACATAATAGACCAATGCATAGACAGATTGCTTCAAGTCTTTCACAAGTCACCTCTTATGAATTATTACAAATTAGGTAATAAAATCTTGGATCTTCAGATAATAATACACAATGATTGGAATTTTGGCTGGTAGTGCATATTGGAATGGGAAATATTAATTTACTCAAAGTACTGAAGTCTAAATCAAACAATAGAAGGGATCTACAATATAATTGAGTCTTAATTTGATAAAACACTGCAGAAAAGTAAAAATGGGTGGTAAAAAAGGGTCGAAACTGAAACCGACTTCAAAACAAAAACAGAATGAAGAGAAGAACGTTAAAAAGGCGAAAGTTAAGCGTTCTACTTCAGATATTGACTTTGAGACATTGGTTAAGGAGGAATACACGCGACTTCACAGGCAATACCGCTTAATGGAAAACACTCGGCATGCAATTGCGGGTGCAAGTGGTCGTCTCTCCAGGCAAGGACGCATTCTGTCTCAGTTAAGAGACCAAAAGGAATCCATTTTGACCGATTTGTCCAATGCGACGTGTACAACGTATAAACAACGGGATAAAAAGAGTATCAGTACGATTTTGAATGTCTTAGAGAGGTATGAAAACTATAGGCATAATCTAGCCCATTGTATTAGCGACATGAAAGAAATGGAAGAAAATGTTGATAAAATCACGAAGCGATTAGTTGACCAGCAATTAAAAGTCCAGGCGATTTACGGGAGAGCCTTTACAGTCGCTCAGGCAGACCACCGTAAGAATACTCTCGAAAATCGCCTATATCATGTAAGTACTTAACAATTTTATTTCCCCAATCTTTAAAATCTATTCATTGGTGGGATTCAAATAATTTATTATAAAATTTTATTTTTCTGGAAAAGGCAACAACACAGTTTGATGAATTGGTATCAAATAACAATTACTTAAAAGATGAAATCAACATGATGCTGAAATTCCGCGGACAGGTTTTTCGACGCTTAATGAACATCAAAAGATTTTCAGCTAAAATTAAGTCAAAAATGGGTGGTGTGGTTTATGAGGCTAGTCAAGCATACGAAGCAAGGTGAGAATTATTAAAAACCTGAATACATCTTACGGGTCCAATAATATCGTGTTTATTACTATCTAATCTAAACATACGATAATTACTATTCACAGAGATGACTGGGTCAACAAAACAGTGATCCTCAGAGATAGAAATGATAAAGATTCGAGACAGCATGTTTTAGAAATTAAGGAATTTCAAAGAGTTCTGCATCACGACTCAAAAATCCATGACTTCATGTCTGTGAAAAACGAAGACCGTGAATTACTGGAAAATCACGAACAACGAGCTTTGCGCAAGAATACAGTGAAAATTGAAGAACTAAACGATTTGCTTTTAGCCTATAAAAGAGCCTTTAAAATTATTTTGAAAATGTCGAAATTTCGAGATGTGGAAGTGCTTGTGGTACATTATTTGCAAGAAGAACAGAGAAACTACTCCGTTTTCAAATACGTTACAGATTTAAATAATGAGGTTCCTGAAAAGTCTTGTCCTAATTGAAATAATAATTTCCTCCAACCACCCAACTGCCATAAATTCATTTCTAATTAATTTCTAATTCTTTTATTTTCTGTTAGGTAAATTGGTTAAAACAAAGTATAGAAGAAATGAAAGTTGAAATCGAAGGCTTAAACTTGCATAACCAAGATTTAGATATAAAAAATGAATTGGAGCTACAAAGGCTCGAGGAAGAATTAAATAGAGAGAAAAAGGAGTTTCAAGATGTTGCTGCACTCTGGAAATCTGCTGATATGACCATGGAAGCCTTTGGTGTTGTCTTAGATCAAACTTTTAATGCAGCCAACTGCCCTGCCTCTATAATTTCCGCTCAACTTGGTAAAAACTGGACACTGAGTTACAGTTGCATGCAAATAAATTGCGTTCAGATTGATCACTGTGTTAAATATATCTTGATGTGTACTGAGAAATATTTCTTTTTGATTGCTGGATGATTTAGGAAACTCTGTTGGCATGCGGCCAAGTAATATATGTATGTGTCTGTCCATTTTGGAAAGAAAAATTACTAGCCTACTCTTTGAGAAATCGGAACTAGAGGTACGAAAAGCTGTTGAAATTGACAAGGGGCCCTTACCAAAAAGAACTCAATATTGGCAACCAGGAGTTAAACCGAAACCAGTTGGAGGACCATTTAGACCAAAACTTGTCATCACTGGACGAATGGACACGTAAGGACAAGGACAGGCATTTAAAAACGAATCGTGATTTTGTCAAAATTGCTTCTTTAAACTTCTTCAGAACAAAAGATATTTTTAAATTGTTTCTTACAGAGAGCAAGATGATGACGATTCAGAAACAACCAATAAGGCATTTGATACACCTTGCTACTATCGTGAACTTAAGGAACTTCTTATGGAACATGTAAAAGAGAAAAGGTTGTCATTAGGAGAAGGGGAAAGTCTTCCAACCGGAATATCGCCGGTAATTCTTTTATTGTGAAAAACAAACAATAATAATTAAGAAGCAAGAAATTTTTGTTCTTTCAATTACCTCAATTATTGTTTAATAATTTTTTAAAAATTCTAGTCCGTTATGGAGTTCTCCAACTTTACTTCGGCTAGTGTGTCTGTAATAAACAGTGCAGAGGGAGTAAGAAACCCAAATGAAGGTCGTCATTCCATTACTGCCAAAGCAGTTCTTCCTCCAACAGATACCAATGCAGTTCCTCCTGCCTTAAATACTACTGCAGTTCCTCCTGTCTTAAACACTACTGCAGTTCCTCCTGTCTTAAATACTACTGCAGTTCCTCCTGTCTCAAATACTACGACAGTTCCTCCTGTCTCAAATACTACGACAGTTCCTCCTGTCTCAAATACTACGACAGTTCCTCGGGTCACTTTCACAGATACTGCTCCTTCTGCAGGAACCGCTACCACCTCAGTTCCTCCTGCAACCGATAACACAACCACTGTTCCTCCGGGTGCTAATGCTGTTATTCCAAAAGAAAATCCAGATAATAATACAGATACATCAAAGAAACAACAATAATGTCATTTTATTATTTATTATATCTTCTGACTCCTGTAATAAATCTCCTCATCATTCTTGAAGGAAACAATAAAATATGTCAACAAGATATTGAACATCTTTTTAATTGCCTGTGCAGTTTTTAATTGCCTGTGTATTGTTTCTTTTTCTACTCTAAAGATCATATCATTTCAAGAGGTTGTTTAATTGCTTCAAGTATAAAAGATCCACTGATATTTTTCGTAAAGAGATTCCACTGTTTCAAAATCGTAGTTCGGAATCATGTTTTCTAGATGTTTTTAGCTTTTCCTCTTTTAGCTCTTTTTTACGTTCAAATTTGTATTTACATTGTCACTGATTTTCTCGTTTTCGTCAGCAGTTTCTGATATCGTTGAGAGACGTATTTTTGCTTTACTTTTCAGCTTCACTACTAACTAACTTTTCCATTGTATGTTGCTACAAGTTAGTTTTCCGCTGCCCTTAGACTGACGAACTAATTATAATGATCTGCCAAGCAAACATTAACCGAAACGTTGGCCATTACTGTAGATATAGTGAAAATATAGTTATGTATAATAGGATTGTAAACATTGTAAAGCAAAGTGGAAGTGAGATTATCTTTTGCATAACTTTATGTCTTGGAATTGAGAGAAATCCATCATCCTTAAATTAAATTACGTCAGCTCTTCATTATAATATTATTGGCACTCATGTATTAATAAAATGCTTATATCGTAGATAATGCAAATAACATTTGCATTTCATAGCCTACATTTGATTCATTGTCTTTTTTATCACTGCGTACAAATGTAGAGTAGATAGTTCATCTAAGCATTAAGCATACATACACATTTACACTTTTACACAATGCAAAAGCAAAACAAAATAGCAACAAGTGTATATTATACGGTATAGATAAAAATGTACATACCAATACAAGCGTGTCTGATTGATACATGTGCAGTGCAGTATTGGTGTATTAAGTGTATGTAAGCATTTATTATTTTCAATTCATTATCAATTATCACCAAAGTATTAAATGATTCATCACTGTTAAGTTGCTTTGCTCTCATCGTTGCACAAGACACAAATTGCAAATTATATTTTAGCTCGTAATTAATTATTCATTTCGAATGTAAATGTAAAGTGTTTTAATTTCTTGTGTTGACATTTAAAGGTAAACTGTCTATTTATACCCGTGATCAGCAGGTTAGAATACAGCTAGATTTGCGCACATGTATTTATTATTTTATAATCTGTGGTTAAAAATATCTAATTTTATTATTAAAGAATTTCACTAATTACGGAAGAAGTTGCTTTAAGATTACCATTTTGAGATTACCATATTTTGGCGAATTAACCTAAACAATCTTACATTGTTTACAACTAATATTTATCTTCTTAAGTTTGTATTTTGTATTCTGTTTCTAATTTCTAAATGAACACTAATATAATTTTATGTATGCCAAACACTTTAAATCTTTACCCAAATATATTGATATGTAGAGGAAACAGAAATCCGATTTTAAATAACAATTTTTTAATTTTAATGAAAGAGTATATCTCATTTGGATTTTAAAAATCCAGAATTTTATGCTATTTGTATTTGTAGAAACCTAAAGTACATATCTCTGTTTTGCAGGTCAAAGATGAATTCTGAGAATTACAAAGTTGAAGTTTATTCATGGGACCTAAAAGGTGTACCTAAAGCAGGTAATTAGTAATTCGTGCTGATTGAGAATTCCGTACCAAATTCTCATCTACATGTACACTATAAAAGCTCATACTATTTTTATCACCGTAATAATTTTTGTTTCACTCTTAGTTTTGAAAGGACTTTCTAAAGTATCAGACATGACAGATGGGGCTATACCAAAAGAGTATTTGCACGTTGGAATTGCAGTTTACAATCGATTCTATCACTTTAACCAAACGGGTTTACAAGTAAATATGGAAATTGTAAGAATGTCACAAAAAATCACAAATAATTCTCTTTTTTATTTTCATCACTCTCTCTATCATTGTACCATTGACAATGTTCTTAGCCTAAAAACTTTAACCGATGTGGATCCATAAACTACACCACGAAATCTCACACTGAATTTGAAACATGGTTCACTACTCAAAGAAATAACTACAGGTGCAAATTTTTGGAAAAGAATTGCTAAATATATTATTTCAATTGAAGACTTTGTTGTATGTGACATTCTTTTTTTCTTATCTTATGAATTCTGAAGAGGTGACACTTACGACATGATTCGAAACAATTGCATAAACTTTGCTGCAGACGCGTGTGAATTTCTTGATGTTCCATTTGAAGGTCCCCAAACTCAGCTCAATCAATGGCTAGCTCTTTAGTAAGTCTATCTAGTTGTTTCATTTTCTTTTAAATGCTAACAGCCAATTAATTAAGCGTTTTCCTGATCTAGTGAAAAGCAACTTCGACCTTTTGAGGAAAAGATTCTGAGGAGTGGAGTTTTAAAGGCATTTGGAGTTCCGTCAGTGAAATCCAAGAATAATCGGACATGTGTCGACTCTGCTCATTATACCATTCCAGATTCAAGTGACGAGGATTCAAATGAGGATGCATATGCATACGAAAGCAATAACAATGGAATAGCTGAGGAAAGTGAGGATGAAGAAAGTGAAGTAGAATTCGTATTAATTGACTAATCAATAATTCATTTTAAATATAACCATTAACTGCTATGTAGATATTTAACCCTTAATGCACGACAAACTTAATAAAGCGGAGAAATACTTATTTAATATTGCTCCAAGCAGACATATTTGATTTTTATTATCATCTCACGTAAACACTTTTCTTCTCTTTAGTATTTTACGATTTATGTACATTTAAGGAGTAGGATTTAATATAACTAACATTAATTTTTATATTACATTTTTCGCATGTACTATTCCTCATCTAACATTTAACTCGAATAATACTACACTTTTCATCACTTGAGTCTTTCATTGCTTACCATGTACACTTCCAGACTCCACACAAAACAGCTCTTCGTGTTAATTACATGTAGGTACCGAGTTATAATTTTTACCTTCTAATCTAAATCATTCATTTCTTAGCTCTGTGGTTACAATTTAAATATCGGTATTTAATTTTTCAAACAATTTTACGCAATCATATTAAAAGTTGCAAATGCCGAAGCTGAATGCAAAAATTTCATAAAATGAGATATGTACCAAAAATCTAAAGTTCTAATCAGGTGTAATTTTGCATTTACGTGTAATTATAACAATAATTAAAGTGTGTAGTAAATACGTTTGGAAATACAAACCATAATTTACTTATAAAGTCTTCCATCTGCAATAAATTAAAAGATCCACTAACTAAATGTTAATTTCTTTACTCGAATGCGAATATTTCCTCTTACATTATTACAGATATTGTAGAATATCATATCATCACGATAATTCGCTAAGTACACATTTCTTATTCTTAAAATAGTTTAACTTGTAAAGACAGTCTATGGTTACATACTTAATAATAAAGTCAATGAAAATATAGATTACATAACAGGTGTCACTGGAACTGGAATGCCGTGCCGTTGCTCTTCAATTTTACCTACAAATCCATTAATCCTATTCCATATTTTCCTTTACTAAACTAGTACACTGAATTCTACATATTATTATTGTTTGCACTAGCATAGTATAGGGACAATTTTCAACAGTAATTAGATCTAATAAAGCTACTACTATCTCAAAGGCCTATTTACAGTAAGTAGTTAAGTGTTTCAGAGTAAGTATTCATAGATATTATTGTGTAGTTGATTTTAGAGGTATAGTTTGTAAATTATTCAAAAGTGTGTGACGTGTGAACAGATATAGAAATTCTTGATTATAAAGAACTAAAGAACTACAGAACTAAAGAAAAAAACAGTTTACAACTTACAATTCATCAAAATGTTTCCAAAATTAAAACAGGTCAAGTAACTCAATAAAATACCCTTATTTAAAGTTCGAAGGTATAGTTGGTGGTGTGGTTAGTAAGTGTATGATATTGAAAACTATTACTCATTTGATTCAAATTCAAAAACTGTCTTTACGATTTTTGTTTCGCAATATATACATCTATATTAAATATGCAGCAGAAAATAATTATTTCGATTATAACGTAACAGTAATTAGTATAACAATCCAATTATTAATTTCATGTTAGTTCAACCACCCTGCGATTCTTCAAAAGCTGCCCAGGCTTCGTTTAGCTCACAAAATATCAATTTTGCTAAGTGCTCCCATTCTTGTCCCAATTGCTAGTGATTCAATGAAAAATGATTTTTAGTATATAGTAGAAACTAAAATTGGCGTACATTACAAAATACACATTAGGTAGATTTCTCTAGCTTACCTTGTCAGGATGAATGGCTAAACATGCCTTTCGGTAAGTTTTCTTGACTTGGGTAGGAGTTATCATTTGAGACATATTGGTCTCTTCCCAATGACATCCTTCCCAAGTTACAGTGTGCAGTGACGATAACAGAGCTCGAATATTTTTCTTTTTTCCTTCTCGCCATTCGTTAATCTAAATTTTGAAATAAATTCTTAGTAATACTTATAAATAATATTAGTCTACGACAATGAAGATTATTTTTATCATCATACTCACTTCTCAACAAACAATTCTAATAACATCAAGCAATAATGATATCTACCTTGATTTGATCGGGATCCATATTTGGATTTGACAGCATTTCTATTTTTCTCATATCATTAATTGTTTTGTTTGCCAGGTTAGTCTTAGCAGTCGAAGAAAATCCTTGAGAATTGAGTAAATCCCCAAAAGCATCGTTTAAAGTTTGTTTCTTTTCTGGAGCTGGAGGAGTCTCAAATAAGTGTCTATTGTAGTTGGGCTATAATTCAGAAAGTTCCATAAAATATTAACAAGAGCTACTTATTTATACAACGATTTACCTATCTTATATCAGATTTAAATATCATACTTGAGTTTTAGGTTGACTAGATGCAACCCCACCAGACGAGCGTAAAACTTCCGCAGGTTGGTTTAATGACGGATTAGATGTATTCATTCTTGGATTTGCTGGTGGTGATGGACCAAAGCCCATTTCTCCAGTATTTTTAATAATATCATCAAGAATTAAGTCAGATAAGAGATTCGGACTGGAACTATTTTTGGGCATCCGTGAGTTTCCAATATCCAACAATCCGGTTCCTCCAGCAGAAGATGCTTTTGCATTATAATTGAGATTTTGGAAACTGGATGACGTTGGTAAAGTATTAGTAGACGCTTGAAGGAATGTGTGACTCCCTCCAAAACTAGGTACATTAGTAGCAACATTCGGGGATGTGGATTGTGGAGCACTTTTGCCCAATAGAGATGCAAAAGGATCACTGCTACCACCTCCATACCCACCAAGTAAATCATCCATAACTGTTTGTTGATTAGATGCTCCATTAGATGTTTTATTATTAGAAAGACCCAGGCCGGTCATTGACGTAGCACTGCCGCTATCAGCACCCCAGAGGAGATCAGCGTTGCTAGGAATCGAAGACGTTGATTGAGGATTAGGAGCAGATGAGCCAAATAAATCACCAAGAAGATCTGCTGTACTTCCAGGATTTTGTGTTGCTTGGGATGTGTTTTGACTATGCAATCTATTATAAATACAATACCATAAACTTGAGTAATGCGCACCTTTAGTTTATGATCCACTGGCTCCATAAAATATTTCATACTTTCCAGAATATTAAACCATTGTGGATTTACCTGGCAGATTCACTTTCATCACCTCCTAAACTAATATCTAAAAGATTCGCCACAGGCTCTTCTGGAGCCATATTGATTTTCGGGGGAGGTGGTTTTGGTGGTGGAGCCCGGTGTTCTGCCTTTTGTTGATGTTGTTGCATTAATTCATATTCCTTGTTTTCGAATTCTAAGTGCTGTGACTGGCCTTTTGGTTCATGAGATGGAGGAGCTGGTCTTGGTGGAGGAGCTCCGTGATGAGCATGAGAAGGTGCAGAACCTTGTCCAGATGTCCCACCCACACTACCTGGTTGAGGGGCTCCAGAACCAACAATATACTTCTGACTGGATTCTTTAATGTTTTTGAATAAACTTTCAGCTCCACCTATTTACAATAAAATCTCATTTTTAAACGTTGTTGGCTAAATGCGTTGTCACTTTAAATAAAATGCATCTTTGAATCTAACCTTTCAAACTATTGAATAATCCTCCTCCACCTCCACCTCCACCGACACTAGTGTTGTTGGATGCATGATGTTGATGAGAATGTGGAGGAACAGGGGGCGGAGCATTCCCAACTTGGTTATTTGCAATACCGGTATGATTAGGAGAATTTGCCGGTTTAAACGGTAGTGGTCCACCCAAGGAGAAACCTTCAGACTCGCTGATAGATGTTAGAATGTCAAATACCTGACCAAAAGTGAACCTTTCCAAAGGATTGACTCTCAGAAGACCGCCTAAAATATTTTACAACTCAATGAAAATTTTGGTAAAAGAATGTTGATAAAATCTAACACTTTTTGCAAACACTTACGAATAATTTCTACAATGGGCCCAGTATCACTGACATTCTTTGGAAAAGAATAATTTGCATTTACTATTGCTAACTTATTAGAGTCTTGAAATGGGTGCTGGCCAAAGTTCAACGCGAAAAGCAAACATCCCAGCGCCCACATATCAGAGTGTTCGTCGATTGGATAATTCGACCAGAGATCAAGCATTTCAGGTGCCCGGTACCTATTTAGGTTAATTATTACGCATTTAGGCTTATTTTCCATGGTAAGAAATAATGTAAAAAAAGATTCTTCTAGTCCTCTACTTACATTGGAGTAGTTTTTTGGGCAATTTGTTCTTCAACTAGAGTTCTCTTATTCATCGACCAGTCTGCAGCAGGATATATCTTATCCATTGTGGCCGACCCAAAGTCCACCAATTTTACTAATCCGTCCGATCCAATTAGAATATTTTCAAGCTATTTTAATAACAAATAGGATCAGTATATGAATTTTACAATATTTCATGTAACACTGTCTCTCATAGCTCATAAAGTAATTTCTTAACTAATACTTGAGAAAAACGTACCTTTATATCCCTATGAATTATTCCGAATTCGTGAAGGTACTTTACGGCCCGACATGTCTGGGCAAAAACTTGGACACAGTGCTGAAACCGAAGGGGAGGTAAAGGTAACTGAATTTGGCAGTATTCCATTCCAATGAAGTGCTCTTGAAGGGTCTTACTTGCTGACTTAAAAAACGATCCGTAAAACTTAACTATGTGAGCATGTTGGAATTGCCTCATGAAATTAATTTCTTGTTCGATTGTCTTTAAAGATTCGGAATCAGGGGCAAGTATTTTCTGTTTCAGAAAGTTTCAGAACAATTTTATTAGTAAAATCTAAATCATATTTGTAATGGTAAACTACTTAAGTACTTAAAATACGTATATATTTATAGTTTATTGATACCTTAACAGCTATAATTTCTCCAGTGGCAAGATCGACTCCTTGATACACGTACGAAAATCCGCCTGCGAGAACAAAACAAGGTCGTCGTAAGTGAAATTTAAACTACTCGTATTGAGATAATAAGCGTAGCCATCTTACAGTATACATAAAACGAATCGTGAATTGAAGAGTGAAGAAATAATGACGCTTTTATTACGTATTTTATTATACCTTCCGCTATCATTTTAGTAATTCTAATATTTCTCCGTTGATCACCATTGGTAAAGTTAATAATTTCTCCAACTCCACTCATATCATCTGAATGACCTTGCTGTTGATAGTGGTGACTCGTAGAATTATTTCCAGCTGCAGAACTGGCAGATGTTGAGGCATTGCTTAAGTAGCCCAAAGCTGAGCGGAATAAATCGGACATTTTCAGGCCCTTTCGTTTTGACACAGAGAAAGTCTTGACTTGACTATTATCGTTTACAAACTTCAAAATTGGAGATTACTAACACAATTCCGGAAGTATGTCGAGCATTATTGAGCTACAGTAGATGTTGGATTCCTAGTTGGCCAAGAGTTTAGCTTGAATGTTGGATTTCTGCAAAAGGAGTTCACGTAAATTACAATTTAGGTATGATTACACAGAAATGACGTAAGTATATGCTAATGAGATTACGGACTACGGAATCATTAAACCTACATTACACACCGAAACAATCTTAAGATAGAAACCTCTTTAAAACATTGAAACAAAGAAAATGTTTTCAGTAGATGCAATTTGAACTCTCAATCAATAAAATACCTTTCCATTAAACGAACAAAATACTTATTCGGTTGTAAATACTTGTGTACTAACTTCAATTTCAATAATACCCGTTTTCTGACTAACAAAAGATCATTAACAGCTGACACTAAGCTAAGCACTTAATGTGCATTAATAAATGTTACATAAAGACTACGAACTGTGTAAGGCCTTACAAGGTTGACTTGTGGTTATCCTAAATTAATTTAATTAACTGGAAGTCTACAAGAAATGAAAATTTCAAAAACGCGGTCCAGTTTCTGCAGATATTTCCAAGGATAGAAATAATTTTCACTACTGGTTTATGTACTGCAGCATTCTCAAAACACGGATAACTTCATGCCAATCTGTGCCAACTGTAATTTAGTTGTTAAAAACTCCTTTTGATACTCATTTATATATTTAATCAGTCAATACGGATATGATATATGTCTGGACACTGGACACTAAATAACTTTATTGCTGACGGTAAATGCAAACGTCCGGATGTAAAGAGAACTCCACTGTTTGAATTATTTAGTATGATAATTAACAGAAATGGAAAACGAATAGTATTGAACACATTTTAATCTTGTACTATTTACTGTTGAGTATAGATAAGTAATTTCTAAGGCTAATGGTGATAAATGTTACATAATATCGGCTTTAGATAAGGTATAAAACCTAAAATAAATTCGTAGGGGCGGGTGTTCTGTTTCTTCGTTCACCAAAGCTCACATATGACATAATTTAAATACTGTGTGCATACTTAATGGCCAAATAGATATATTTGCATAGAATATGCACTAAACTAACCAACTGTGTTGAATTGAGTTACACTTCCATTCCACGATAGTAAGCTTACAGTTATTTATGTTGAAGTTTGTTACTAGACCACAAAGTAGGTAAATGGTAAAGCACGAGCAGGTACGAGAAAGAAGAGCACCAGTCCAAGTCTATTTATTAGTCACTCCACTCTATAGTTCTATAGACTTCATTTCTGCTCAAGTTCTCTGACTTCATTCATTTAATATCCACATCCACCTATACACAGCAAGGAGTTACAGAATTCTATAGAAAAGGATTACACATCACAGACGTGTAGACGGACTGATAAACATTCAAGACGAAAAAACTTTGAACTTATAGGTATATCAACATTCATTGTACTCTTCTGTCAAGTTCATCTGCATCAGTCAGACAACCCAGCTTTTATCAACATTGCGTATAGAGAACTATCCAAATCCAACTAGGCTACATTTATCATGCTCCTATATACCTACCTGTGTTCTTCAACAACTTAAATCCTAATCTTCTTGCTTTGTTTCTTACTCTTACATGAGACTCCCCAGGCAATTCTGAAATAACTCCCTTTGGTAGCACCACTTTTCTCCAAATCTTTCTAAAACTTTTATTATATGGCTCCCATGAATAATAGCTGTAAACATACAGTGCACTTAAGTTTATTAAAACTACGAAGAGCACGAAAACTACAGAGGTTTACAAAACTCGGATTTGCTTTCCACGACTTTACAACGAAATTGTAAATTTATTTTACAGTTATTTCAGCTTTCAAAAGTTTTAACAAAAATACTTCTTTGCTGCAAAGCTCAGTAGATTAGTTTTCCAGGATACTGCTGAATTATTCTTTGTTCATGGACCAAACTCTTTCAATAAATTCAGAAGTAGAGTTGCAATCTGATCATTTTCTGACTCTCGCAGACATTCGAGTAAACTCGAAAAACTTTCGGGTCCCTTTTTTGGAAGAATATTTCCGAATAGTTCGTTATTCTGTTCAAATTCGGTTGGTTTGCTTCTCTAAAAATGAAAATATTACTGCTTTAAAAAATGAATTACGTATATAAGTCAAAAGAAGTATATTACCACAACGCTCATTTCATGCTTGCTTATGACTTCCTCTGAATGAAGAAGTTGCAAAAGCTGCAACAAATTTCCAGTTTTATTAGAACATTGAACTAGGGACCGTCTTAAAATTTTCTGAAATGCTTTTTCTGACAAATCAAAAATTCCTCTTTTAGGTTATTTTTAGATTATTTACTGAATATGAATATATATATGTATGAAATTGGAGAGGAACCTGTAATTGTCCCTTCAGACCCTTTTGATGGTTCTGGTACATTTCCTTCAAGAATTTGTAAAACCCTACCGTTTTTAGTTTCTTTTAAAGCTTCAATCAATCTGCCGTAAGCATGTTTACCCTTCCGTACAATCAAATCATAGAAATCTCCTAATTGTTCCTCAGTGTCAGTGCTGCCATTGAGCTATGAATAAATATACTTATGCAAATAATGTACTATGCAATAAAATTGTGATGTAATTTATATTTATTTCATTTTGATAATATTGATTTGCTTTAAAAATATACTTACGATTTGAAACTCTTCTTGGTCACTAAACATATCGTATCTACTCAGATATCTCATTATATCTCGCAATAAACTCGTATTTTCACATAGAAAATCTCTGTTTTCTATAATTTTTGTTCTGGATATTTCGTCCATTTCTTCAAGTCTACTTAAATAACTACACAAGCAAGATTACAGAAGAAAAATTTGTCGCCAGTAATGAAAATTCACTGATTAATCTTTACGGTTTGATAATTAATTGAGCTTTACGCTAGACAAAAGAAAGGGAGTGCACTTTTTTGAATATAATGACATAAATAATAGATAAAAATGCATATAGAGGTGAAAAAAATAAATGTACATCAAACTGTTTTGTAATTGTCACCAAATAGGTCAATCAGTCGTGGAAAAGTTAAATAAAATGTTTGTTACACACAGGATGAGGATGAAGCTATCTGGCTCTTATCGTTATTGATAAATACTTTTATTCAAAATCCATAGCTTATAATAATTTTGATATTCCTACATTATTTACTCAGGTAATGTAACACTATTGTATTACACTATCAGTGTTTGATATTCAAAGTATAGTAAGTATGTATAAGTAAGTACAGTTGGATGCAAAGGGTTTATTTACCTTGCGCAAATTTAACACTAACTTCCCTTACTTTAGAATGCACACTGTGTATTACTATTTCCAAAACTAAAATAGCAGGGCATATGACATTTGCAAATATTACAAATAAAAATGCAAATTGAACTTCAGAAAGGCTTAAGGACCGTTTCTTTTTCAAGCGATCTTCCTTTGGACAATGTGGAATTGCATTTCGTTCATACACTTTCTGATATCTTCTGTTTAAGCCGTTTTCCTTTAAGTTAATGATTCTGCAATAATTTCAAAAAATAATTATGCCTCATAGAAACATTTAGTCAGTCATACAAAATTGGGAAAGCTCTTTATTATAATTTCATAATTTATACTTGTAATTAAATAGTTCCCTATATTTATAGTCTTTTCTGACCACCATAGCACTTCCAATTGAGTGGCGGTCTATAGGAATAGCTGAAATGGTTTCACAAATAATCCAGTCCAAAACGTTATTTTCTTTAACTATTTGATAAAAGCTAGGCCAGTAATATAAAAATGCTTTCCGTGGTTCTAAAGAATCTAAGGAGTCCATAACTTGAGATTTATCAATCATAAATTCTTCTTGCTCTATTTTTTCATGGGACAAGAAATCCTTAGAAGAAAACATTATTTTACTCCATGTATTTTCATTTTTGCATGATTATTATGTTGGTCAAAGTACCCTTAGATAAGCTCCCATTGAAGCACTGGGTCGATAACTTTCAAATACAAAACCTTTAGTAATTAAATCTTGAAGAGACACTATATCAGGAAGATCCAGAGATAAAACACTGATAATCGCGCCACAATAAGCTCCGTATATTACAGTTGTTGTAAGTCTCCCACTTAACGCCACTATTTGTAAGTGCATTGCAGGAACGTCCAAATCCCAACCTTGAGTGAATTAATGTACATATGTCACCGGCACTGAGCTCACATTGGCATCGAGCGCTCCATGACCAGGTCTGACAGCACGTGTCGAGATGACCGGGCATCGAGACCACGGCCATGCCAGGCATCGATAGCACAGATAAAAGGCGGTTGAATTTCATTAATAATGGTAATTTATTGGTTGCAGTCATTAAAAAGTCATCAATTAAATTTAAAAAAGCATTAGATACATATATGCATTTAGGGTAAAGGCAACGCCGATCTAAGACAAGGGTAAAGGCAACGTCGATCTAAGACAGGGTAAAGGCAACGTCGATCTAAGACAGGGTAAAGGTAACGTCGATCTAAGACAGGGTAAAGGCAACGTCGATCTAAGACAGGGTAAAGGCAACGTCGATCTAAGACAGGGTAAAGGCAACGAGGCAACGTCGATCTAAGACAGGGTAAAGGCAACGTCGATCTAAGACAGGGTAAAGGCAACGTCGATCTAAGACAGGGTAAAGGCAACGTCGATCTAAGACAGGGTAAAGGCAACGTCGATCTAAGACAGGGTAAAGGCAACGTCGATCTAAGACAGGGTAAAGGCAACGTCGATCTAAGACAGGGTAAAGGCAACGTCGATCTAAGACAGGGTAAAGGCAACGTCGATCTAAGACAGGGTAAAGGCAACGTCGATCTAAGACAGGGTAAAGGCAACGTCGATCTAAGACAGGGTAAAGGCAACGTCGATCTAAGACAGGGCAAAGGCTTCCTCCAAACAACGTCGATCTAAGACGGGTCGATTAAGTAATCTTGTCGAAGTATCTTGGCTTGGCTGTTGTAACTCATGCAATGCTTATGCAATGGGCTGCATTAGACGAATGAAGAAGAAACTGTAAGATTGTGTAGACATAGGGGCTTTGCATGCTTTTCAGATAGACATATACAATTATATGTAAATGTATTTAAATTATCTGGACATTTAAATGTGTTGATGCCTGTCTACGGCCTAATGGGTCTTTTTTGAAATTCAACAGCGTTTTATCTGTACTTTCGATGCCTGGCATGGCCGTGGTCTTCATGCCCGGTCATTTCGACACATGCTGTCAGAGCCGGTCATCGAGCGCTCGATGCCAATGTGAGCTCAGTGCCGGTGACACATACATGTGCATATTAAATAAGTGAAATCTTAATGTTTTCTTATAGTTACACGAAAAACATTTCTGAAATAAAAATGGTAATTGAACGAAGCATTATTATAGGAATGTATACAATTTGAGCAACATTTTTCAAACCTTGTTGAGTAAACCCAGAGAAGCCCCAAGAAATAACGTCGGCTGCGGAGTATTCATGGCCATCAAACTGGTTGTGGTGCTTTTGGTATTTTTTCTTGAACAATTTTGTTGAAATTAAAAATATAGCTACAATTCCTACCCAAGTGCAGATAATTGTAATCCAGAGACTTGCTTGAAACGGATCTGTGTAAACATCATGAGAAAATGACGCCTGCGGTTCCTTGAAGAAGGCTGTTACTCTAAAAATGATTGCTTTAATTAAAATCCGATATTTTACTGCATGATTTGCTGTATTCAGAATAGGAATCTGTTCTGACTTTCCTATCTTATGGGTTGGATGTAAATATGACAGTTTAATGTTCACTTCTGGACGTAGGACGCTGTGGAGGATACCAATGTCAACTACACCATTTGTGACTAATTTTGCAGGTTCACTTTTAGGGGTGCCATTAGCGTACATCGAAACGTAATCATTAGTACCAATGACATCCTCCCTTTTCAGAGAAACTTAGTTAAGATCATTGTTCAAACACTTATGCATAATTGGGATTACAATTAGTCAATTACTGGAAATGGAAAGAATCACGCAAATCTCTGTAAATGCTGAAGGAGTATTCACTCTCCAGAACTTGTGGATGAGTAAGTGGGTTCAAAGCTATGATTTCGGCTATAGTTTTGGCATCGTACTAAAATGTAAAAAAAAAATTAGAGTTCAAATTATAATTTAATAATATCTACATGATGAAAAAATGGCAATAATTATTGTATATAACATACCCTGGAAACTCCTTTAACTGTTTCTGAATGTAAGCTTTGTTGAAGTTCTAAAAATGATGATCTTTGTCCTTCAAACTGCTGATCGATATTATCCATGAGTTATTACACAGCAAAAGAGTTGCTCTATATTCAAATGATCTTTACTACTCAACTATTTCACAAGAATTTTCAAATGGTAACAAGAAGTAATAGTTATACAATTTTCCATTTTTCAATCCAATTACCACTATCCAGCAAACTAATTATGGAAATATATTTTACTTATCTTAGTTAAAAATTTAGGTATAGTTAAAAGTTATAAGCGCTGCATTTTATATTTACTGTAACACGACGAAATCTAACTTTAAATTCTCGAGATATGAAATGAGAACTCAGGTACTGGAATGGCAAAGAACCTACTACAGCTTTTTCAATAAGTAAATACACTAGAGACCAGATTGATAGAAGTACTTTTCTTGATCAAACACCTTCTTCATACCCACTTAAACTTACTTAGACTTAGTCCATCATGCTTAAACCACTTAAAAATCGTCAGCGTTCAGCAAAGCTACACGTGCAACGGATATTATTGACAAAATACTCACCCACACCCGAATGCATTATTAACTTAGGTACTTTTAGTTTTGTTAATATTGATATTTGCAATATACGTAGAAAAGTGTTAACTGATTCTATGGGTCAGCACATCAGATAACGAAATGTACAATATGTGAGAAAGCGAAAAAAACTACAGCCTACCACGCCCACACCTTATCTCGATGTGATTAAAACTGAAAAGTGTTTATTCATGATATTCATTTCATGAGACACGAGTCACCGTTAAATAGTTTTTAATACCAGCTAACTTGGTGTTCCCATAAAAATGCGATTTTTCATGAAAAATACTGCTGACTTCGCCCGTGAATTACCAGTGCATAAGACAGCATTTGTTACACAATGCTATATTTGTGTTTGGTGAACTTATCAATGGACCTCTGAACCTACTATACTAAAGCTTATATATAATTCGAATCATTCTTTGATATTTAAGAACAATTGTCAATTTATTCTAAAATTATTGGCACGAAACGAGAAAATATTCATGTCATATACTTTTTGTCAATTTATATTTATGATTGACAAATTGACATGCAATAATGTTCCAAAGTGACCTAATTATCTCCGAAATATAACATTGACTTTCTTCAACGAAATTGGAGACTCCTTGACAATAGCTTTTGACATTATTACTCTGACATAATTCGAACTGGAAAAGGTGGCCGAATCAAATAATAGAAAAGTATAATAAAATACACTCATAATAATAGTAGGTCAGTTTAGGCAGCCTCTACGCTTCTATATCATGCAGTATTTTATCCACTACCTACATAGGTGCTGGAGCTATATTATGCAATTCATTTTCAATTTATAATATTTATCTTTGTGACATCCTCAATTGCGTCCAAACAAGCGTGCTTATTTCTTCAATGAATCACTTTATTAAACTACCCCGTAATTTAGGTATGTTGAAGCATTTGGTACTATAAAATATTGTCACATTAACAGTTAGAGAGCAATAATCAAAAGAAATCCTCATTTCTACACCTAATGCGTTCTACAGCAAGTTAATACTATAGCATCTTATAAATGTGTACAACGTCATTGCACAATGAATGGTAATAATTTTGACTGACTGTTCAAAAATGTTTTTAACTGACTGACATATCTTATTCATCTTCGGGGTTTACCCTCCAATAGAAGTCAACAAAAAGGCGAAACAAACAAGGATTGCATTGTTTATATAGATCCTACTCGGACCATATCTCCCCAACATAATAATAATATTCTGCAATTGCATAATTCAAAATAATTAGGATTTTCCACTGTCGTAAATAATTGTTCGGTATTATAATGGCATGTTATGGTCAAGTAAAGTAAAACAAGCCGCCAGCCAGTTATTCCGACCAACGACCTATGGTTCACTTATGCAATAAAAATGATTATTTTTATTCTAATATACGTCACAAATGTATACAATCATCTAAAACATTCCAGAGTGAAAACAAAAAAATGTACTTATTGAGGAATAACATTACATAAATTAAATGCTTCAAGTAACCATTTTTATATTGTACATTATACATAGTAGACATGTAGTAATCAAAGTAGATAAACCTGTTGGGTCCTATAATAAGTCTATTCTAGTCTATTTATGACGCGCAAATTTATTTCATGTAAATGAGATTGCGATTATCATTAGAAACTAAGTTACGACTGGCATTTAGCATTTCAATTAAAAGGTCCTTTAAGCCCCATCGGTAAAATAATAAAATTTCGGTTTATTAAGCTCCAGCATATTCAAAAAATGTTAATTCATGAATCCTACATGTTAGTATTTTCGGTGATTAATTCAGACTTCAGAGTTTTTTAAACTGAACATTTATTTACATTTTCGGTGACCAATGGATCGATTATCTAACGACTTAAAAATGACCAGCAAAAGTTGCAGGCCAGTTGTAGTACCCAAAAGGGTCTCCTCATTTGACCACAGCGTACATGTACCATTGTACGTCTTTAGACCAAAAGGCAAACTGGCTTGACTTAACTCTCTTAGTGTTGTAATCGTTGTCATAATTTGTTTTTGTTGTTGACCTAATTTACTTTAATAGCCTGTAATGTATGCAATCAGCACTTTCTGGATATAAACAGTATGAAGTATGATAACATTATCAACATTGTCTGTACAGTGTACATCGCAGACTTGCAGATTATCAAGGTTTTCCTTTCCAGTTGACCAGTTAGGGTTTCTTACACTTACAACTTACTCTCTTGTTCATGGAAGTCCGAGCACAACGCAATGCATATTATGATGTTATTCTACTTATCCATCATGATTGATGACATATGCAAAGGATGAGTGGATTCAATGGATGAGTCAGTAAGTATTTAAAGATAAATCAATATTTTCCTTTCGAGTAGGTAGGTTTCTTTTACACATTTAATCTTAGAAGTGGCCGTTTGGGAATACATTACGTTACAATCACTCTGGTCATGATGAAAAAATATCCGATTAATGGTAATGGTATTTCCCTGTAGTTTACATTTACTTTACGTATTTGCAATTTGCTATTTTCATAAGTACATACACGGATTAAGATAAAAATAACTGCAGGATATTGCTAGTTTGCTCATTCTTCTCCTCTATTTTCATGGATGAGCAATATTGTTCTTTGTCATTCAACATATAAATAGCGACACATTTATTTACATATTACAAAGTACGATTTACCACAGATCAACCACATTCACTACAGTGTACTATCCAAGTCAGTACAAAGTCTTCAAATCTACTGATCCCTGGAATTTCATTTTAATAGAACTTATTCTGTTTTATTTTCAACTAATTACATTTGTAAGAAAATGAAATTCTTGATAAGTTTCTGTATGGGACTAATTTTGTTCTTGCAGCTATTTTTCCCGCAATGTGTTACCAGTTCTCCGATAAAACAGTTTTCTCTTCCTGAAACCATTGGGGAAAATTCGCAGGTACACCTTTTTGCTATCATTAAGATGTAACTTTGAAGAATTAAAATTTAAAATGACTTTTTTGGAATAATGCATATCGTAAATTTAGTAGAATGCAAAATATTGGCCAATGGAAATTCATTATTGACTTTTTAATTTACAGGGAGAGAGAAACCAAGATTTAATCCGTCATGTTCGTCGTACTGACGTAAAGACTCCTTCTACTTCTGCTGATTCTCGATACCAACAAAAGGTATTCCCACCTTGCCCAAAAGGCTATGGCTACTTTGCTGGGAAATGCCAACTGTACTTTGATTTCGATGAATACTGAATTAAATTGAATTATTTATTTTTTATACGTACCATTTAATTTTGTTCAGTAATATATGTATAATATTTATTGGAAGCAGGACAGATCACCTATTAATGTTGTAAAAGTACTGTATATAATGGTGAAGTAATGATAAATAAATATTTTCTTCGGATCCCTGTAAATGTTTTCAAATTTCCTCTGAAGAATCATCTTTGTCAATACTTTCGCTATCATCGTCTGAATTCGGTGAAGTTTCTTGGGTTGATTTCTGTGTTTCTTCTGGTGTCGATTGCTGTGGTTTTAAATCTTGAACGTCAGGATCTAATTGTTTATCATTTATGGATGGAATTTCTTTCTTAGGTTCGTCATTCTGAATTTTTGAGTTATCTGTAACATTATCAGCAGTACTTGGAAGTTTTCTTTCAGGCTGATCTTCATTTTGAGCGTTGGGGGCTTGCGAATGATTAAACGGAAGTGGTGTATCTGCTGTATAATTTACTTTTTTGTTATCAGTATCAGGAATTCCTTGGTTTTGATGATTTTCCTCACTAGTATCAATCTCTTTATGATCATCTTGAACCCGAGGTATATTTTCATCAGACTGAATTTCATTTTTTACATTTTCATCTTCTTCAAAGATAGTTGAAAGTTTTTCTGCTAAATGAGAAACAATATTTTGTCCTTGGGGACTATCCGGGTGTATATCTAAGGCATGCATTACTTGAGCAATCTCTAAGGGCGAAGGCAGATTCTCACGTGTTAATGGATCTATATAAGTTTTCTCGATAAAATTGTCATCATAATCTACATCATCTAATCCGTTTACAATCTCTTTATTCGGGTTAAGATTAGTTTTTGAAGCAATTGGGATTAAATCCTTTAGCTTATTGAAATTATTTTCCCTTAGCCTTTTCATATGTTCCAGATAGATTGTAATATCATTCCATGCTTCCTCTGCTCCAACATCTTTCCACAACTCAGGGTGTTTACGCAAATGGCTTAAGAACCTGTCAATCGCTTCTACTGCCTCTTCGTGATCAACTGCATGAATTATCTCTCCTAGCCCCAAGTGCTTCCCGATTTCATAGCAGCAAAAATTCATCCTGTCAATTAATTCACGAAAACGAATTTTCTCAACCTTATCTCCAGTTTTGTCACCTCTTTGACTTGTAAATATCCTCTTAAACAAAGGATCCCCTTTATACTGCTGTGCTTCTCTCTTTGATAAGAATGCTATGAACTATACAACAATTCAATAAAGTTCATAAAATGTAATTCTAAATGGCTGAGTAATTTTAGCTGGTCAACATCGATCAATAGAAATTAAACCCAAAAATATACCGATAATATAAAATTGCAGATCAGACACATAGCACCTAAAGAGAAAATTAATTTCAAGAGCACTAAGGTGGGAATTAAACATCCTCTGTTGAAAATGGTCTCATCAGTTAAATTACCGGAATTGCAATTAGAAATCTACAAACAAAAATCACTTAGTAGTTTTGTACATCCAGATAAATTAAAGCAGTTATACAATGAGAATGCATGAATTACAAACTTTGCAACAACTTTCTGGAACGACAAGATTTGCGCTAGCTAACTCGAATTCGGGTCCATAAACCTCCCAATCTTTATAGTCATTAATACCACAGCATTCCATCTGCAATCATTAAAACATTGGATTCTATAAAACTTTTTTTTGCTACATAGGTTTAATACACTATAGATAAAAATTTTAAAATGTCACTTTGATTTGATATCCATCCCAAGGGTGCTCAGTACTCCGGTAATGATTATAACCAGCCATTTGAATGTGCATCTCTCTGGAAATTCTCCAGTCTTGACTCCCATACCAACATATTACTACTAAAAGCAATTGTATGAATGGGAAAAGAGGAACTGGCAATGGCCACGTCGGTATAACAAGCTAAACAAAATTAATGTCGATTTAATATTTTTAAAACTCGAAGTAATTATAATTATTTTCTTTCTAATGATTTGGTAAATAGAGAGAATATCAAAATAGGATAAAGACTTACTCCGATTTCCCAGCTTTTTACTACATGAAGTCCTCTACCCAGAATAAAGCATATGAAAAGAAAAACTGCATGGAAGAAAAATATTAAGCCAGTGATTGCCATTGAGCCACCATGAAAAAGCGGTACAAAAGTTGAGGGAAAAGTCATCAAGCCAATGACGAAAAACATTTCAAGAAAAACTGTAACCTATAAGAATTAAACTTGGCGATACAATGATTTCATTTTTTAACGCTGAATTCTGAGATTTAAAGTTATTTCTTAATTCTTACCAAACTCAAATAAGTCGTAAAGTAGAGCAAAACCGGCGAATAAAGAAAATGACAACGTTTCCTACTACCACTTCGATACTGTAATTACATGTAATTATAAAATGAAAAACTTTATACGTTATTTAATAGATTAATAGTTCATCTAAATTCCTGAAGAAAGCAAGTGAAATATTTATTACGTCTACATGTTCAATCATATCTTCGCTTTTACCGTCCCAATCGTACAGGTCCCGGAGGGAATTAATAATTAACTTAAGTTCTTCAATGTAACCCTTATAGCTAATTTTCTTTTTGATTCGCTGAATAGATATTTCCTCGGTTTCCCGTGCCGCTTTGAATTGTGATTTCACCAACTTTAACTTTTCTTTGTTAGCGAACTGCGAATTTTTCAGTTCTTCAATTTTATTTAAAACTAATTTATTGCTTTCCAAAGCAGTAGGCTCAGTTAGATCTGGTTGACCAGGTCCAGAGTTCGCTGAAGAACCAGACACATTTTGTCTGTCTTCCGGAAACGTTTTTCTCATTTTTGGAAATCCCAATATAAGAAATTGTTTTACATAAAAATGGTATCACATTACCTAATTCAACAGTCTAGAGTAGTGGAATGTAAAAAATATATCCTGTCATTACAATATCAAAGAAATATTTCTTCATGACTGCTTTATGAATAAAATGCATTAGTGTGCAGTAATTTTGGTTCCAATTCTGCATGTTATGCGTCTTTAATTTCCAGAAAGAAAAAATTCATTTTCCAGAATGAAAGAAATCATTTTCCAGTATGTTCCTCCATTAGTAGCCGTAGAAACTCTTATTACAGTTCAATATTCCTCCGAATCCAATGATCTTTGCATTTTTACTAAAATAGTCTGTGCTCTGATGTAGAGATTGAAATCAGTGCTCTTTGGTTTCAAATATTGTACATGATTAATGATTTCATTTATTAATTTACAATTTAATCATTTTTATGTGAAATACAGGGATATATAGTTAATACGCATAAATAAATGTACAAAAAGAATCAGGGTTCAAAACGACTAGCTTTACGAATTATTCTAATTTTTTTTAATTGCTGAGGAGGAGTTTTATTAACTTGAGTTATTTGATAGCTTGAAGAAGAGTCAGTCGCATTACTATTACTGCAGTCTATACTAGGCTTAGGAGGTGTATGTGTGGAAGTCTTACAGGGATGTAGGCAATTGGTTACTGATGTAACGCTGCTATTTATAGATTCCTGATAAAGAATAAAGATCAGTTATAGTTTCTTGTCAATATTGTCATGTAGCTAGCTGTGATTAATAAATGTTGTAATGACAAACCTGACAAGAACAAAAATCCATGGAACCCCTTTCGTAACAGCTGGCTGAAGTAGCAGATGTGTACCCAGCCATAGAACTTCCTTCTCTGGAATTAGAGTGGTAGCCTTTAACGGACGCTAAATGTGGAAATGGAGATGGAATAGGGAAAGGGTGATGATGATTCTTATGAGTGTCGGGGTGATGGTGACCATTTTGGAAAGAGGTCATATTTGCCATCGAAGCAAAGGGTGGTGGCAGGGAGTTATCGTATTTAATATTGTGATGATGATGATTCACGTTTAAATTTGTTTCTATTTCCGGCCAGTTGACGAAATCATTTCTATTTCTGACAGGAGGAGAATGGACTTGTCCTTTGCAGGGTGGTACTTGTGCCGGGTAAAAGGAATAGTGATATGGTAAATGCTGATCACCCATTGTATCGTAGTAACTTCCTGTTTTAGAGCTACTGGTACGATCTTGGGGCCACGGACTAGAATGAGGTTTAGGAATATGCTGACTTTGACTGTTATAGATTTTCCTATTGTTATGCAAATTGGGACTAGAATTAGAATTGTGAATTCCCGAACTGTGTTGATTCAGAGTGGAGTTGGAGGCGGATGCTTCCAGTGATCCAAAGGTGTGACAAGAATTGGAAATTGCTGAAGAAGGCAAACGATTGGAGGACTTTTTGTAATTACAATTAAATGGTGACGAGAAATGCGAAGTGTGATGACTATTGTAATTGTGAACTGGAGTCATGTTGAGATTGTTTTGCGGTAGGAAATGACTAGAAGTTTTTGGTTCGAACATATTAGAAGATGCGAAACTTTCTCTCCTGCTCCGTCGTCCTCCTCCGATAGACAACGAATCGGAACTTAAAGTCGTAGAAGTTCTGGAATTCGATGCCGAACTCTGATACTCATCTATTCTGCTTGTGGCAGAATGTAGTGGGACTACCCCAGTCTTGAGAATTTTGTTTATGGATGATAATTCTGTAGCCACTTTCTGGAATTCTATGTCGATATTCCATCCTGAGCACCTTTCGATTTCTTCGTCTAATTTTGCATCTGGTTGGCTATGGTCACCATTATCGAGTTCAGCAATTTGCTCTAGATATGGTTTTACGACATTGTACCTTTCGGACATTTGTTGGAGACTTTTTATCTGTTTTCCAATTCTGTCCATCTGATGTAATTCTCTTGCAAAGTAGTTTCGGAATTTTGAAGATGAAAACCCATCCAAAGGTTTCTTGTAAACAATTTCCTCGTCTATTTCAACAGTAGTTTTTTCATCATCCAAATTATCTTCTACATTGTAAATGGTTGCAATGTGATTTTCAAATACAGGGTCTTCTTCAATTATTTCCGATATTACATCCTCCACAAATTCACAACTAGACGCTTCTTGAACGACACGCACTTTACGGAGATGGTTCGATGTCTTTAGGGAATCGTAAGAAGAGCTCGAGGAAACTGACGGTGTGGATGAAGTTAGAACTGATTCACTAGTGAAAAATAATGCAGGTTCATCAGGAGACGTGAGGGAATCCATAGCCAATCGCGAATGCTTGTATTGTCCCCCTCGGAACATTTTCCGTGCTTGCTGCTGTTGTTCTCTAAGAAATACTTCATCTTCGTCTGTACTTTCTAAAGAAGTAATATGTTTCCTGTGCATTTGGTAAAACTCAATAGCTGAAGGCTGGCTAACACAACTGTCAAACCGAGATACACCTTTACAAAACACAGGGACCTTTCTAAGCTCTTGACTAGAGTAGCTTTGAGACATTTCAGAAATATCGGGTAATTCATCGTCTTTAACTAAAGTCGGCAGTCTTTCACGGACCACTGGATAGTTTCGCCCACTTTGATCGACTATCTCGACAGGGAATAGTTGAAATATCTCTGGTTCTTCTAAACTAAAACTTCTATGGATTTTCTCAGAAATCCTTGCTGCACGTTCTAAATTATGTGTTTGTGGATAATGAACTGGAAATAAGTATCTCAAATGGTTAATTTTCGGTGTCAAGGGTGGAGAAAGATATTCTTCATCGGAGTCGCTTGGTTGCGATTGTTTCTGTACTTGACGAGTCTCTTCCTGTTTCCATGTTAGACATTTTATGGAATTTGAATGAGGAATGAAAACTTCCGTACTTATAATTTTTGAAGGGGAGGCAGGAACAGATACAGAAGATGTACATCTTTTGCTACTACAACTTTCCTCTGCTTGTAAGTCCGCCTACCAAAATGCAAAAATTACTGAGCAAACCTACCAACATCATACTATAAAATAATAATCAGAAAACAATTTGAATTTAACATACCTGAACCATAACATCAGTTAGAGATTTAGTTGATACATTAATAGGAGAACAAGATGTATTAGTTGTAGCATCTTCGGAAGCTGCTCTTTGAAATTTCGTTGGTGGTTTACTTTCTTCTTCAACATTTTCAGTAATACTCGGCTGTTGGTTGTGGTTCAACCCTTCTATCGCAGATATCAGTCGATTCCATCCATTTCTAGGAGCGAGTCCTCTTAGAATCCCACCGTTCTGTTAAACAATCTGCGTTTTACCATGTATTTTCGATTTTCCCATATTTTCTATTTAAAACCATCCCCTTACTTATGAATTTAGTAAAAACAATAGAAAACAATAACGACAGTCCACATTTCAAACCAAACCAAACTACATCATTATTAACAATTCGTCAATGTGTACAAACTCTTAAAGCATCATGCATTTACAAGAACAGAAATGAAAGTGTTTAGTGCAAGTAGAAGAAAGAATTAATGAATTACATTTATTCTCCATTCCTCAGCAATAAGATAATCCTCATCGTTGCGACTGTAAAATTTAGACATACGTAAACTACTGTAGAACATTTCCAATTGACTTATGGCTTATCATATTTTAAACGACTACATTTGCGTAAGGTAACAAAGGTGAATCTAACTGATTCCGCATAAAGCCTACTATGAAAGAAACTATGAAATATTGTACATGTTAGAAAAGGAACCATAGTTACCTTCCCCATACCCAATAGCTGGCATAGGAGATAATCTAAACGAAAAAGTGTATTAAAATTAATGCAATTGCACTGAAACATTTACCATTCAAGTTCATCATAATTTTGTATGCTTTTGTAACTGCTACACATTGTAATAGTAAAATGTAGTAGTAAGTTGTAAGTCGAAAAGCAGTTTTTACGTTTTACGTACATTAATGTAATCCATGCAAAGCAAAGGTGACACGATCAACATCAAGACAGACAAAGACACAACAGAAAAGATGATTGACAGGCACAGACAAGAGACAATAACATTACGTAAAGTGACAACACGACACGAAACATTCAAAAGAACGAGTTTTCAATCCTGTCAGGAACATTGACAACACGGTTACGAGTAGAGTGTGAACAGGGTTATCTTACACTTTGGGCAGTTCGAATTATATTTGCAAGTCGGGAAATATCTTTCTTTATATCGAAGGCTGACATCATTGGAAGTGCTCCAGAGATTGATACAGAAGCGTTCACTTTCGGTTGATTTTCAACGAGACGAGCACGCTGGGCGAATCTCAAACTATTCAATGTTTGGGCGTGACAACAGCTGGCTGGAGAAGCAGCTGCAAAGGAAGTCAAACAGATATTCGTAAAACACTACACAAAAAATCCGGAAATAGTCCTATAGCAAAAATTTCTAGTTTGCCAAATCCAAATGCCAAGTGTCAAGGGAAATCACATAAACTCACTTCATTCATGGCACTCAACATTTGCAAGAAACTAATCTCTGGACTTTAGTATACGATACCTCAGTGTACACATCAAAATCCAACTATTATTTCACATTAATGTGAACTATGAACTTACTTATGATGATAGCTGTTGTAGCATTGCCCCCAAGAGAATCCTTCAGAAGCCATGTCAGTGCAGAGTCTCTGTAAGGGATGTACTGAGCTTTCTCAGCTACATTTTCAAGAAAAAATATTCAATTTGCAATAAACTTACTTTTTTAACGTAGTACACTGAGCAAAACAAGAATATCTTACCAAGTGCTGAAATTACATTTCCCAGTGAAACCAACGAACGATTTATATCAGCTCCTTCTGCCAGAAGATTCTTTGTTGTTGTAAACTCAGCTTTTTCACTAAATTTTATTTTTTAACATTTGTTAACATTAGTAAATCACAATCACACTTTTTAACACACTGACAAAAGACAGGACAGGACATGATTTCGTTTTTATGAATGGAAATAATGTTTTCATTTTTCTTTAAATAATCAGTTTTCCATCTTTGAAAATAAAACTAGCTTTCGTGGCTTTCACATGATAACACGATTTAGTGGTTTTCAGTGTATTTTCTGTAGGCTTTTGTATCAATTATAATTTAGTAGTTTTCATAACTTTCACTATTTTCACTCAAGTAAAATTAGTTTTCATGACAGAATGCTCTAATAAAAGGTAACATGATTTCACTCAAAATTTAGATTTTCACTATATTCACCCTAAAATAAATTACTGGCATGATTTACCCAAACGGATAGTTTTACGATTTTACGACGCTTTCAGTACATTTTGAAAATGGCTGCTAACACTAAACTGCAGATGAGAACTCGAGTCGTTGTAATACAGACAGCGATAGCAATGCGGAAAGGAATTTGGAAATGAAACGTAGTTTAGGTATCTATATATGACGCCCGACCAAGAACAGACCAGAACTAGACCTCCAACCAAACCCCAAGTTGACAAACTTTTTTAAGCAAAGACAAAGGATAGAGGGACAAAGACATTACATGACAACTACGACTAATGAAAGCTCGTTAGAAACTGAAGTCAGTCTTCGCATAGAAAATGCTTTTGTTTGTCTTTACTTTGACTCTTAACTGGAATGGAATCTATTTACTACTATAATTACTTAGCTCACCTATCCACATCATCCCTACATTTACAAGGTTTAACAATAAAGCGTGACAATAGTTCTAAGGATATAGTTTTCCACTACAAATACGTATATTTCTCTGTATGTATGCAGGCATTTGATCTGCAACTTAACATGGGACTTTTTCTAACTTCTAAAGGTAAAGGTACATGAATACCATGAACTAAATACAGTAGACTCAATATATTCACTAACTATCTATAAGTTTTACTATTAAGAATGCTTAATTACTTTTACCAAGTTCTTTGGAACCTCTAATATTATAGTAGCAACATTGTACATAGAAAATGGCGACATTTTCAGCTATTCTTACCAGTTTAATATTTCGTTCTTTATGTTTTTTCTCTTTTGTACTACAAATGCGATTCCTTTAAGGTGCATTTGATTTGAGATAAATCGCAATAAAGTGGTACTCTGTTATTAAGTGTAAATAGGATAGGATTTAAGTCTGCTGTAAATTGACAGGTTATAGTATTCAAGTTAATACCTTCCAGCTAAGTCGACAAGGTGAACCTGATTGGTAATAAGATCAGTGTGCGATGAATTGGCAGGCGAATTCTTTCTCGTTGTCAGATACAAAGTCCAAATTGCATGACTGCGACTACTTCGATGATTAGAGCCCGTTGTACCAATCGCCCTTCGACGTTCACCTTCCCACAGTAAATCCAATAGTCCCATCTCTTCGTTTACCTCAACCCGGGTCAAATCTTTACATAAATCATCAAAAGATACAAGTAAAGGTTTATATACCCAGTTATATTAAGAGTGTCTGAATTCTTTAGATTCTCGTCTAAAGGCTAAAGATTTTCCAATATTTTATTCTATCAGTGTAGTACGTCATACATTATGCAATTGAAGATTGCGCGTAGGTACATAAAGATAAACAAAAGTTGGTATTTCTACTCTGCTACAGAGAATATATGACACAAAATGTATAAGAGACTTTGCCAAAACCAATTTCCACACGACATGCCCTTGGTGAACATAAAAAATCCTAAAATATTTCTCTTCTGCTCTAGTAGAACTAAATAATGTCGTTGGCAAAAGTTTACTCAAGAAAAGATACCTACTACTATCTATAAAGGAAAACTACGCATTTAAAGTACGTCATTTTAATCACCATGTAATTTAGATAAAAGGAGATTAGCTTCAACTAACGCTAGCACAGAATTTTTCAAAGTTTAATTGGATAGTTTATTTCTCTTATCCGATAAGCCATATCAACATACCTGAGTTTGCTCTACTTATAGGTAATTAAGAAGTTTGCTAATGAATATCGATGTCTAATTAGTAAGGAACTTTATTTCGTGATCTTGATTTTAGATTGGAATCGAATACTACCAGTGCTTTTAGCATTTGTGTCACTGACAGTAAATAAATAGAGCAATGAGAAAACTGACCTTGAACGTGTGGTCCCAGTTGTGGATGTTCCCTAAGTTTCAGAGGTTTGTCAGGGCTGAGTAAGTCTCTAACCTTCTCCCGATAGATTTCCATAAAGCTCACCTCCATTCGGAAACTGACCCTTTTGCATCCATTGGCAGAGTTATGCTTTTCCTTTAATTTCTCCCAAATACTTTGGCACAGACGGGGAATGAGACCTGGTTCGTCCTGTAACCAATTATTTTACTTTTTCAACCATGTGGTAGATTCAACTGCGGGACTATTACAACTTTCTTTGCCAAGAGCCAGGGCACATCTTCGTAAAAGATAACACTTTTATTTCGGTTCTAAAATCTAAAAGACTAAAAACTAGAAACCTATTACTCACTATACTGAGATACTGTATGTAGGATAATACCTTACCAGAAAGTATAGAAAGATGTCTTTTCTCTTCTGATGCTTTTATTTTAGGTAATACATGGATAATATGAGAATATATTTTCGATTATAAAACTAAATTAAACTTGTTAAATTAAATGTGCCTTTGCTCTTTATTGTTGAACCATTTTAATAAGGTTTATTAGATTAACATCATAAAAGGTAGATTTGCTAATGCGATTTACCTTACTTCCCAACATTGTATGAGTCTTTCCCGTGCCTGATTGACCATACGCCAAAAGGCATGCATTGTATCCTTCCAAAATGGATTTTTCTAAGGGGGGACCCATTTCATGATAAACTTGTTGTTGTGATGCTCCATCGTTTCCTTTCTCCGTTAGCCAAAAACCATGATCGAACTCAAATTGACGAAACCTTTGACGGCTGTCTGCAGATGGTTTCTCAGGAACCTTTTTTATTAGTCACAAGTCATAATATGTGTTATATGTTTGGAAAAAATGAGTATCGATTTACGAAGTTCTAAATAGTCGGAACCTGGTGCTTTCATTCAAAGCAATCATTTTGTATTTAAACTATATACTACTACGTTATATGATTACTGATTACATTCAATAAAGAACCATTAAATAAATACTGCGTACCTTAATATCAGTAATGTAGGCAAAATTCTTCTCGACTGCTACTACTACAGGGAATCCTCCATTGAATTCTCTAAATGAAAATTTACGATAGTAATTATAATTTCATTACTGTATCATGTTTTATCATTGCAAATGAAACATAAGAGTTGTTGGATATCTCAACACCTATAATATTCTACGTAAATAATTAAATTACTTATATCTAAAATAATCCCAGATGTGGAAATATCAAAAGGGTATAATAAAGTTCTTCTATACAATCAGTTTTCATTTTACAACAATAATAAAACTAACAGTGAAGTATTATGATGACAGCGAAGATATGTATTACAGAGTCACCAAGAGTTAACAAACCTTTCGGAAAGTGGCCGGACCCTCAAAGCAACTCGGATTTTCGACATAATCCCAAAATCCCCACTCCACACCACAAAAATTCACAGACCGCACTATTTGCAGTAATGGCTATTATACTTTAAACTTAAGCCCACTTTAAATGCTTCCTCAATTGTTATCACTTTTCGTCATTCCATAGTAAATACCAACCACAAATGACACTTTCTGTTACATCTTCACTGTGACATTCCACTAACTTTGTTGTATTTTCCTGCACCATTTAAATTCATTTACTTCACACAATTTTCTGAAAATAAAAAACATTACTATGTTACATTTGCCTTAAATGGGCATTTGTCTTTTTTGTTAAAATGCGGAACAAAACCATTCGCCTTATGAAAACAGCGACGGCGAAGATTCTAATTTGCATTGTCAAATCATATTGCCAAGTTCTGTTATTGACATATGGCATATGAATACTAAGAGTACAATAATGTTGTAAATTGTGTTGTTAAATATCCCATTTTTTAATTTGGCAGGAGAGGATTTGCTTTAAGTAGCCTTGGCACAATCTTCTAGCACATTTAAAACTGTGAAGCAATTTTTTGAAGAAGACTAGCTATTGAAGAGAGTGACGCAGCCAAGACAAATATGACTGATGTTGTATAATAATATCCACAGACACAGAGAGGAAAACACAAAATCTTTAAGTTGGGTACATAGTATAAATACAAACTTATTACATGGCACATGTAATATAAATTCTAAGCTGAAGATACAGATATGCAACGCAAAAATGCACGTTCTGATAAATCTGTTGCTCTTCCGTGGTGCATATGTATCATTCCAGTTTTGTGTTCACTGGAATTTCCTTAGTAAGCAATGTATATGTATATTCTGGTTGCATTATTCATGTAGACAGCAAAGTTTTAGGTATTTACATAGATAACTGGTGATAAGTAGGTATGTAACTGTATTTCCTGTATGAATCTGCAATTTATATATCTTTCTGGCGTGGCAGAGCAAAATATTATAATAACACACGTAGATACTATATGGTTCGATTGGACATGTAGTCTTGTGGAAACCTAAGTAAGTTGGCTACCGTTAAAAGTTAGTTAATTAGGATTTCTCTGAGTATGTGCAGATATTTGCAGTGCTCTGGTGAGTATGTTTGTTTATGCAGTAGAAACAGACGGTATGAGTTCACTAAGCAATTTCAATACTATTAGAGTTAAGAAAAACCATTGATTTTGTAATTTCTCCTTTCTCTTTACCTATCCTACGTTTTAGTATCTATCTTAGTTAAACTTTAACCATTATCAGATGTAGAAGAGAAATACGCAGTAGAAACTTTAAGTTCAGTGTGACAGAGCTACCCGCGTCACATTTTATTTAGTCTCGCCAAAATGTAACGGAAATTGCCCTGGTTTTGTGTTTTGTTTGTGAATGAAAACTAATGACACTAACAACATAACGTGATGTGAGAAAAATTCAGTAGAGCAAACGACGTGTTCGCAACTTTTATGTCTCTGTATCAGTTCTCTAGCCAATAAATGGGAAAAGTTGATCGGGATTTTCTGTTGGACACTCTCACCACAGTTATGACATCAGTACTGATTGTAAATGAAGAGAAGAGAACACATTTAACTGTAAACTAAAGTAAACGAGTAAGACAACAGACAGGACTAAATACATAATAATATCCCACAGTACTATACGAAGATACATATAGAACCGAGAGAAGAAACCAGAGAGGAGGAAAACTAACGTAGGCAGGGCAGCCAGGCCAAGTTACGTAAAGTTAAGCTAGAACTAAGCTGTGAACGAAGAAGAGGAGGAAGGATGATTTCCAATCTATTAATAGAGCTTCAACTAACTAAGCAACAAGAGCAGGGTACATAACTTACATTACTATACTACAAGTCCATTTAACTCTCTGCTTATTTCATACCACGGCCTATATAGTACCAACACAGGCAATTTTATTCAGGGGGAATGTCATTTTACGGTTGTATATGTTTCCTTGTTAAAATAAAACTCAGAATGCTCCTATACACAATTTACACTACACACCAAGATGTCTCATTCTTTTTAAACTTATTTTAAGTAAAGTAAAGGAAAAATACCTTACTATTATATTGCGTTTCAGGACGGAGAGGGTATATTCCATCTCCATTAGAAAACTCAACTCGTTTACAAACAACTCAACGCATTTAGGTTTAGTTCTGAAAATCCATGCAATAATAATATAATGCATAGATGTCTACAGATATGTTTAGCATCAGTGGAAACACTAAATGCTATACGAAAGTAAATTAGTATCACTAAATCATATACAAATGAACCAGAAAATATTTCCATGTGCGCCATATGAAGTCAAAGATCATACTTATGGAAATGTAATGTGTAAGGATACACTTATAGGTTTAATGCACCCAATCCCTAGACTTTACTACGCACCAGAACCAGCATAACGTTAAATGAAAGGAAAAGGCAAGAGATAAAGAGAAGGTCTCAGAATCAAATCGTCTGAGTCAAGCCAAATCAAGGGAACTGATTGTAACTATGCATCACTCACAATTACATGTCACTAGCGTAGTGGCGCAGTATGAACTGTGTTAGTAATAGTATAAACATTTTGTGCAGCAATGCAATGGAAAAGTGAGATAAGGGAAAACTCTGTTTGTTTAATTAACGTTCTGCAGTATTATAGACCCTTAAATCCTAATGTATTTATACTGGAGTCATTTCAACAGTTTCACTTCTCTAGCTGATTATGATGTAGCCTGCAATATGAACATCGAGAGTAATGTTTGGTTCTCAAATTGGATGTGTTGCACATACGCTTGCAGTTTACTTTAGCTTACAAAGCTATAAACATTCAATTACTCAGTGCATGTATAACCTTGTCCGATTTTGTTTGAGCCCAGGGTGAACTAATGCTTTTCGAATCAAAAAGGATCAACTAATATTAAGCATAGTAGGATAAGCCATTAAATTAAATGTATATGATAGGATGTCAAGTTTAAAGATTTGGCTACTATATAAAAGATAATGAGATAAGTTATTCACAAGGGGATTAAAAGTATTTATGCACATTTATAAGCGTACATTTTTCTTGTTGAAGAAAGTATTTATGGCTAATTACAGAAAAGAAAGCCACATTCCACAGTTTTATAAGTCTAGGAATTAAGGGGCATTCACATTTCGTTTGGAAATATTTGTACTAAAATATGGATAATACTACAATGTGTGTTTGAATGCTCAGTCAGTGTAGCATTTACCAGAACGTGATAATGTTTACATAGGTATAGTCTACACTGATGACTCATGACACATCACAATGAAATGTAGCATACCAAATTGAAGGAAAAAAGATTGAAAGATATAGAGCGTAATGTTTCCTGTGTTAGCTAATGAAAAAATGAAATGAAGTGAGAACATAAAGGCATGTAGGAAACTCTCGAGATAAGAATCGAAATTGGAATCGTCTGCATTTTTACCACTTGTACTATGACCTGAGCTATGATAATCGTTTCTACTTTTATGTCTTCCTTGCCACACTTACCTTCAATCCTTCTTTAGTTCAAAAACAATTATTAGAGTTGTGGTGGTATTTATATCTGCACTACCCTGAATTAATTACATTCACTTGGATTAGGAATTTTGAAATGAAAATTACAAATTATTGTTTTACATTGCTTACTTAATAGATATGTCAATAAAGAATAAATTCTCGTAAAATATATACATTGACAGTTTAGCAAGTTTTTCTTCATATAGATAGCACAGACTAAGGTAAGTCATTAAGAGTGTGCTAGGAAGGTAGTGTAAGTATAGAAAGTAAGTACTAGAGCCGGAATAGTATAAACAGATTAAATCTGTCAACTTGACACAAGTGTGTTCCTTTACAAATTCTCTTTGCTTTACTTTAGCATCGCACTTATTTACGTACATCAGTCGTAAGAACAAATATTGGAGATAACTATCGCACTTTACTTACCTAATACCCAATATCTCCGTTCCTGTGTTGTGTACATTATTTATATTTAAGTGCGTACAAGAAACTCAACTCCTACATGTTGTTAGCATTTCTCCTAACGCTGCTCCTTTTCGTTCCTACTTCTTCTGTCGCTTTTTTCCCTGTCCTACAGTTACGTAGCTATATAGTAATGTAAACATGTCTGTAGAATAATGCGAAGACTTATATAGATATCCACACCACGAATCTGTTCTTGCTGCACACAAGGATTGTCAAAGAGACAAGAGAACCTTTAGCAAATCTATCACATCTCTGATCCCCCTGTAGAATTATTTATGCTTACAATGAACAAACCAGTATTACCCAATCCTCTTCTTTAATCTTTAATAAATTACATTCTCTATCATTGTGATTAATGAAATTTTCATGCTTAATTAATTACATTCTGAAACTAATGTCATGCAAAACCTAAATTTAATTTTCAGTAATTTTGTATGGAAAGTATTAAAAATGCTTATTTGGCATCTTAGCAGGTGAACTAAAACATTGCTGCTATGTAAAAGTATGTTTAATGCCAAACTACTTTGATTACTTAAATAGAAACTTTTCGTATTATTAAAAGGTTAATGCATAAGTTTTTGCTTTCCACGAAGTACTGCCTTCTGCTAAAATCTTTCTTCAAATATTTAAATATTTAAAAACTTTTGCTTTTTAACTTTTAATGGTTAAATGCTTTGATGGTTTATGCTTTTACTGGTTTGTCTGGGGAATATGGTTGTAAAGTAACTCTGCAACATAAAATGTACCACATAACAGGAAAAGTAATATTAGTCTGTTCAAAGAAAGATAAACAATGAATGAGTCGAATGGGAGATTCACATCCTATGTTCTCCGTATGGATTTTGTTTAGAATGACATTTGCTGATGTACTAAATTGATTTTTCCTTTGTGACGTGACTTGACATGAGTTTACCAGACTATCTATATACAGTTGGTGCTTTTGGAGCCACGATAATATGAGTAATTGTAAGGCAAAGTTCATTTCCTCTTTTGAGTTTGTAAACCGCACCACCTACGTCATAAACATAATAGTTCACCGAAAGGAAAGGCCGAATTGGAATAATCTGTAGCATTTAATTCGAAAAATGTAAAAATTACAACTTTGTATAGTCTAATCATAAGTGTCAATCTTTTTAATTGCTGTCATTTATGTTTTATGACAGTACTACTGTAATTTAAGGGGATAATATTAATGCTTTAAATATGATTAATAGCTAGTTTCATTTAATTTTATTGTACAATCAAGATTATTCTTCGGCCTTTTTGGTTCGACCTATTTTATTCTGTACTATGACCGACGTGTGCGATAGAACTGATAGAAGTGTAGTGTGGGAGTCGAGTAGTAAACTGTATATAGTTGTACACGCTTATAGTGAAATCATGATACTGCGAGTTTGCTCTAGTTAGGAAAAATATAACGAGATATTATTATGTGGAAATCTTACATAAACAATCCATTTGCCTGTCAGTCGATCTGCTCATCCTTAGTCAAGTCAGCAGAACGTAAATAAAATAAATAGTGAAGCCTAAGTAGAAGTGATGATAAAATAAATGTTTGCTTATGGAAGGAAAAAGCCGTGACGGGAGACTGAATGAAATACAAATGATTATTATTGAATATATTTTGAAACTGTTTGTTATCAATTGCACTTATCGACGGCATTCTTGTTTGAAGTTTGAAATGGTTTAGAATAAAAAGCATTTGTCTCCTTTCATCATCGAGTACAGATGCATTTGTTGTAATTTATGGTAGCAAGTAAGAAAGAAATTGAAAATGGTTACGATTTATGAGTAGTTGGGATTTTATTAATTTTGCCAGCTTTACAAATGACATGACAGTATAGAAATTAAAGAAAGAGAAAAAAATGGTTTCCTTTTAGGTATTTAAAGTACTTGTGTGGATATAAATACATGTAGTGCCCTAAGTGTACATCCCCAATTCATTATGAAAGACAAGATGGGACAGGACACGCAAGAAAAGTCAAGTCACAGTCATAAATAACAACATTGCATGATCCTCTTACTCTTTTTCGAATATAAAAATAACGTAACGAAGATGTGATGTTAGTCTTTCACATTTCAAGATGAAATTACACTACGTTTCCGTTGTCTTCCCCTTATCCAAACTCATCAGCAGTTTCTACAGCCAATTTTCTACCCGCTTCGGTTCTTTATACGTTTTGCTTCGGTGGCAACGCAACAACAACGGTACTCCACTCCCGTACAACATTATCATCAGGGAGAGAGACACTGTAAATAAGAAACATGGAAAAGGCACTGCACAAGTCTTCACTATGCAGACACACTAAAACATATCGTGTTTGTCTAATGTATTTGTATTCACAGTCTTACAAATTAGATTTTTTGTCATTCCTTGGAAAAACTCAACTTTTTTCCTTCGAGCCACTTCCTGGGAAATGAAATTCAGCAAGTCTAATCAAGTTACTCTATTAAGAACATCACAAATTGTATATTATGTTATCAGCACAATCTGTACAAGTAGTTAGGAATTTATGGCACAAGTTATAGCTCTGTACTTATAATATCAGCCCTCAACCCCCGCTACATACGATAAATTCTTAAAGGGAAACATATACAAAGTTTGGGATTTAAATTCATAGATTGCAAATAGCTTTTTTAAATTTTAAATTAAAATATTTCAATTTTAAAAATTTCAAGTTTTTCCTTGCTTTTTCTGAAGCCATTAATTTCATTAATATAATGAATTATTTTTTGTAATAAATATAGAGAGCATAGATGGTATTCGGACAACTTCGTTATTTCTTTGTAGTTTAAAAACGTTAGATCAGATAGATTACTTAAATAATAATTAGTAGCCGTAAAATGAAAAATTCCCTAATTTTGCACGCGTATGCTACAAAAAGTGTAAGTTGGCAAAAGTTAACCTCGTAAGCCAAAGCAATGCTAACAACAATAAAGCTAAGAGTCACAAGAAGTCAACGTCAACATCAACACATGTTTCTTTCTCATGCCTCCGTCATAGTCACTGTTCAAATGTTTAAAATAGTTAAATACTATGCCATGCCACATGCCAATGAATGAATTCTCTGCTCCTGCTTACATTATCTTTAGTTAGGCACATTATACTAGCATTAAAGGGTAAATACTACAAGAACTCATACATTATATGGAATACTCTTAGATCCTATGTATTTCTTATGTGGGTAGTTTCAGATTTGCATAGCTTTCTGCTAGCTTCGATGGATATTAGATTACGATTAGAACATTGTAGTGTATTTATACATACAAATAAGCTACATACATTATATACGGCCTTAAATAACACTACACATATCTGCGCATTTCAGTAAAGCAATAATGTAACACTATAATAGGAGAGTTTTTGCAATGCTATGAAATTTCTTTTCTCAACTTCGTCTTTCTTATGATGGTTCACTTGGCTTCTAATGTCATTTCCAGTTTTTTAAACACAGGGTCCTCTCTGCTTGTAAAAAGTTTGCTTTGGCAGACAGCCTGGCTTGGCATTTAAGTTTCTGCTTTATAATTACTCCACAAAGGACATGTACACATTCTTGTTCCCAAATTTTTCCTTTCTACTGCAGTACAATACGAATTAAATCAACTGCTTGATTATTGCATTCTATGGTAAATATCTAATCATCATTACTTCTGAGCACCAAAATAAATTACTGATTTTAATAATTGTAAAATCTAAATTGCTTTAACAGTATCACTATTAAGTATTTTTAGAACCGATTCCGGAAGATTGATTACTTGGATGTATCATAATGTAAACTTTTTGAAGAAAAGAAATTATTAGTATTTATACAGCTATAAAAATCAATACTTTAACAAATGAGAGTTTGATATGCAACAAAAGAACCCCAGCAATGACGTCTACTTATCTACAGTATTTCAATATATATAATATAATGTTATAAAGATTTAAAAGTAACGTTGTTTATATAGTAAAATAAAATGGCTTTGTTAAAATCCTTCCTTAAGATAAAGTTTGTCTTCGTGTTTTGCTTCTCCTGTTAACGCTATCTTCTTCCACTTTCTCAACTGCACCTTGTTCACTGAATACTTAAACGCATTCCTTTCCGAAAGAGCTCGCTTTTACTTCTCCTCTTGCTCTACGGAGTGGAATAAATTCTCTTTATATTCAATTCAAAGTACACTTTTTCACTAGAACTTTATATTATCTGTATTTCACCTCTGTATCTAGTAATTCTAATAATTTTGCATTGAGTATCACATTCATAATAATTATTGCTGACTTCCATTAAAATTATTAGAATTTTCCCCCAATACCTAAGTACAAGTAATAAAGAAACAAATTGGAGTTTTCAGTTAGTTTAAATACGAATGGTACATTAGTCGTTTAGAATCTCATGCAATATTCAGCTCAATTATAGGTTTATGATCAGTTCGGATGGCTGAATTTAAACTAAATGGACTGACCTTGCTTGCAAATCATTTTGGAAACACTTAAGAGCCTCCCCATGATCTCTTGCGGCAGGAGTTCCTATTTGGTGGTAGATTTACTTGTACATTTCTTCGGCCCACAGAAGGAACATGAAGCCAATTCATGATTTCCCCTGCAATCCAGAGAAAAGCTCCGACACAGCTGGTAGCCACAACAGTCCAGAAAGAGTTCGCTAGCTGGAGAAACGACTGAGATCTTGTTAGGAACAAACCAAATATTACAGCCATAAGAATCCAACTGATTCTCATTGCTAAGTCTTTAGAAGCTAATTAGTTATCGAAATAATCCCAAATCTCAAATTTCAACCCGTATTCAAATATCAACCATTAAAATCCGAAAAATTAACTACTACGGACAAAAGGAGACTTGTATGTATGCTAAATACACTTATTAAGATTTTCACTTTCATTAAGTAATGGATACAAAGATTATAAATTTTTTCTTAGAAAAGCAGCTAATTTGTTTACAGCATTTCTTGGCTTACGCAATGACCGAACTGATACGAAAGCCATAAAAATTAGTTAGAGAAAGTCGAACTACTCATTTGGTTAAACCTTTCATGTTGAAACACTAGCTTATTAATTGCAAAATGAGAGGTTATTGATTATGGAATGTTTTTCTCTTCGGTTTCGCTGGCTTAGTTGTATAGTCAGAAAGAGAGGTTTGGTTGCTGATACGTTGATACTACATATCATTAAAAAATTCTTAAGTTTCGTGACTACAATGTTGGAATACATAAATTAATCGGTAGGCGCATGTACTTTAATTAACTATCAGTATCAAAGAAATGCGCATCATTAAATAATAACGTACTCGTCTACCTATAAAATTACTGGTATATTTATTTCTACACTGTTGTCCAAATGTTTGCAGGTGCTTCCATAAATACATGTGTTCATAAGTTGTTAATACTAAAAATTATTAACTAAGGATTTTTGTGCACTATTAGTGTAATTGGCAAACCATAATGTGTGTAGACTCCTAACCTGTGTTAAAATTATAAACCGTCTCCAGATGTAGGAAAATACAATCTCAATTTTTTATTGAGACAGGAAGCGCTCTCCAAAAAGTGGATTATATTATTATTTGCAACGGGCTGCCTGTATTTATTCATTTATCAGACAGCACACTCAAAACTAATTACGTTAAAGAAATAGCGGTAATTTATTTTTCTTACTCATACCAACATGGGTCACAGTACAAATGTTTTTTGTACTTTTACAATCGATTTCAGTTTAGAAATAATTCTTACTTTTGGAATTCAAAGATTTCGCATTATGCAGACGTTTTTTTACATTCTGAATGATTCATAGACTTATTACAGTTTTTAGTATTTTATAGTAACAAGTAACAATGAAACTTTGCTGGGAAAATGATCAAAAATCGTGTTACTGCCTACAGTTATTTAAGATTCAAGATAGAAAGGAAGTTCCTTTACCTTATCAATTTGAATTTCTATTGTTAAAGAAGAATGGAGTTTGATGGGTTGTTTCTGTAATGGTGTACAATATAAAGTTATTTCTGTACCTAAAGCACTTTGTCGAATAATGGTTTGAAAGGGTGAATATTCTTCAGTGCTATTAATGACAACGTGTTATAATGGTATGTACAATAAGTAATTTCATACTAGAGTTTGAGAAAGGGTACTATGTGCATAAAAGACGCTTATTTTAAGATGATAAAAGAGAATAGCCTCTCGAAAGACAATCATCTTGGTGTTGATCTTTGTTGCTAATAATAACAAACCGTCACGTCAGTGAAATCTATGATAATGGTGCATTTTGTTCAGTGAAGGAACTTGTAGCGCTTGGGGTTTTACTTCCTTTGCATAAGAAGACAAGACAGGAGCAAGCGGAAAGTTTCATAATACTTTACATGAATGTATTCTATATCGTATATCACACCACTACTGTAAAACACACATTAATATTCATAGAAGCAATACTTAGTAAATTATACACGTTATATACATAAGACAACAAAAATATCATGAGAATTCGGTTACTTAAGTTAACTAAGATATCTATGTGGTATGGCAGGCAGAAAATCCTAGGAGCTCTTTAGTTTTCAACAGCATATCACACCAGCCTTAGTTATTTCAGTAGAATGTTCTATTAGAACAAAGTAGTGGGTTTATTTACTCAAGATGAGGAATATTAGTCTCATATGCACTTTAGCTTTCTTCAGTTTCATATAGTTCCCAATTCTGGCAAAAGCTAGGAAGCTATTGTGTGTTTTGAAGCCTGAGCCATTGTTTATCCTTCTTTTATACTTTACCTGCTTCTGTTCCGTCTTGTGTCTCTATGATGGACAAAAACTATCGCCTGAAAGGTACTCTTGTGTGTTTTACTAAAGCACTAGAGTCAAAACACAAACAATGGTGGATCGACAAAGTGTTCACCTACACTTTGTATAATAGGCATCAAACAATTTCTTTTTTCACTCCACTTCCCTTCCTTGCTTCACTTTTACCAGGAAAATCTCTTAAAGAATTTCTATACTAATTACAACAACTAAGCTGGCGAAAATAAAATTCTAACAATCTCTATTATAATGAAAACACACTTAGCATTCTTTGCATGCCTCTATCCAACCAAATGAGAAAGCACCATGCATAAAATCTAGTGCCATAAAAAATTATGCAGCCCTTAGCCTGTTTTCAGTCCACCTCTTTGTTTCATGCTCTTTTTACATCTCTCAAGTATTGCACATTGTTGTACATACAATAAGTACAATTTTATGCGTCTTACAAATATAGTTAGCTCTTCTCCCAATTAATTACTACTCAGGCTCTCAGGGAGCACTTTTTCAGTAGCTTATTTTTACTGTTAATAAAAAAATACATTAGTAAATTAAAATGACGAGTAAAAATCCAAAGTCTTAGCATACAAAGTATATCTACACAGTTAAGACCTTAAGACAGATGAAAAGTTTGTTGCCTTCCCCATAAAAATCGAAGCAGCCGGTGGCGCTTGTTGCGCTCCAGCCCTTGTATACAGAAACATTATTACTTTGTTGTTTGTCTGCGAGCGAAAGTATCTAAGATTAGTTTATTATTGCTTTTTAAGAAATACATAGGTAGCCATCGGTAGGAAATACTTTCAAAGAATACAGAATCGAATCTCCTGAAGACAAACATGATTCAAATATCAAAGGATTGCTACTTTGTAATTTCTAACGGGGTTCACTTTGAGGATCGTATTCTCAACTATAATGCCAAAGATCACTAAAAACTACAGGAAACATGACTTCGACCCAATTTAAGGTACACGAGGAAGTGAGAGCAAAAACACCAGTTAATTTAAAGTGAAACCCACAATTTTCTTCCTTTGGTTGAATGCTCTTGCAAACTTCTACCAGATCATTGTATCATATGTCTAGTAATTTGCAGAAATAAGGTGGAAATGAGTAACAGAAATGTTGTATACATTTGAAACCGGAAGCGGCACTTTTGTTAGAAAAAGCCAGTACTAAAAATATTCATGAGGAAGTTACTATTACCTCATACACTTAAAGAAAGTCATTAAACTCTTCGGAAAGGTTATTAAACTGTAAAATTAAATAATAAAATTAGTAAATTAAAAAATACTAACACAGAATCAAAAATTTAGCAAGTTTTTAAAGTTTCGTAGAATCATATTATATAACCCAATGCGCACTTCGTCTTAGTTTTCCCAGAATCTTTATTAATTAATAGTATGCATTGAAGAGATACGATATTAATTTAATTACAACGATTACACCACGGAAAGTGAATACCATGACTAAAGCTATTGCGTAATAAATAATGCCCTGTAATTCCCTATTATCTAATCAGCAGTAGTGTAATAGTGATTTATAGATGAAGCTTCGGACATAACTCGATCGACAGACAGAAAAGATTTTTCAACATGCTTACGTAACGTATATGTGAATACGTAAATGAAATCGTCTATAGTAAATTGCCAGCGGTCGGTGTCTTCTGTACCAAAGCCTAAATCATTGTTTTGTATAGCAAGTTTCTATTACGTAATTTACGTAACATAATTGATGTATGCATTGTATACTTCTCAGGAGTAATAGGAATCGACCAAAGCTAAAGCAATACAAATTAGACTAAAACTCCTCTGGGGTTATCAAATTGCTATTCTCATAAAGGTAGTAATGCTTTCACTAGAAGAACATCCGTCTGCTATTGAAAGGCTAAAGCTGATATTAATGTACAGCAGAAATGGAGAGGAAAACTGCGACTAACAAATAACCATTTCCTTATACAAATAAACTGAAACCCTCATGGACATAGAAATGTTGTACAGCAGTCTGCAAAGCTCATATTTTATGAAACACGGACGATTTGCTGTTACTCCGCAGTCCACAGTTCATTAAAAAAGCAAATCCTTGCAAAAGAGAATGCTGTGGAGAGCCTAACTTTTTTGAAAAAAATCTATTACATAATATATTCATTATCCTTACAATTATAATTATTGTTATTTTTAATATATTATCACGTACTGTAAATTTAATGACTTGTTACTGCTGTTACAAGCTTTTATTTTGTATACTCTCTTCTGTTTTATCTTTTGAAAATATAGTTATACACTTACGAAATATTTCCATATTCTTAGATTACATTGCACAGAAAGCCAACGAGTTTCTATACTCAATACTCAACATTGTTAACACCATTTCCCCATATACACACCAACATACCCCAATTAAATTCAGAGCATTTCAATTAATAATCAATCAGTGTTACACAAAATATGTTGTAATTGTAGTACACTTAACTGCGCAATTCTATTATATCTAAAGCTAGAAAGATTTTCAAGTTTTCTGCACCCACAAGTGAAAGTGTGAAAGTTACTTCAGCATTTAGCCATTTATAACAATGAAATGTTTCCCATATACAGGTGAAATTGGTGAAATGAAAATGCATCTCTGAAAATAAATTATTTCAATGCCTTTACCCATGTAGTAAATCATCACTTGATAGTTTAATACTAAAACAGTGCACTTTTCCTAAGGAAAAAACGATATGAGACTTTCTGCATCTCATGAAGCTAATCTGACGGACAAATTGCACTAAAGAGACATTGTGAACCGCAAACATACAAATATTAGATCAATCTCATGTATATGTCAAAGTTAACAGTACACCTCTGCACTGTCCTCATATCCCGAGTTTTAATGGAAACTGTAAAAAGTAGCATTAATGTGTAACTCCGTTAAAACAAGAATGTTGGCGTAAATTGTAGTTCACTTCCTGGAAGTAACCATTACACAAAAGCACTCCGTATTATTGCACACAAGTCATTTAGCATTTAGGCTTCCTGTTTCGTTTCACTCGCTTTTTCAGTTCCATTTCCTCCCCTTCCGCCTACATATTCCTAATTCATTTATTATTAACAGCTGGTGAATAACGACACAAATCAAGCTAAACTTGAGTTGCTGGAGGTGACTTGACTTGCACTTTCCACTACTGACTACAACAGTTCTCTGATTTCTCGCTCTAATTACTTGACGGAATTTCTTCTTTTACAATATTACAATACACAATAGGCAAATAGTTTTTAATAGTTCTACTGAAGGTCACATATTATACGGTGAAATGTAACCTTCTTTGACAATCAGATATATTTTGATATAGGGAGTAAAAGTATTAGTTTAGCTTACTATTTCTGAATTGTGGAGATTTATTCTATAGATTACTGATTACGATATCCAATCCAACTATATAAAGAATACACAAAATATAATTGATAAGTTCAATGTTCTTTTTCTATACAAAATATTAAATCTATATTACGTGTAGGGAAACGAAATATATGACTTTACCTTAAATTACAAAATACCAGTCCATCCATGTAAATATAAGGTTACACAAGACCATACTTCAGTGAACGTAGAGACAGATTAAAATATGAAACGATAAGTTAATATTTACTACTGCATCGACTGCATGGAATGGATATAAATGAGATTTTCCTTTGTCGAATTTAATTTCCCAATAGACTCTTTTGTAAATAACGTGCCTTTCCAATTAATATGATTAATTTTTGGGCATATAAATGGAATGCGTGCTGTAATAGCACACGAGTTTTATTTACTTGTATTTCGTTTTGAGCAGCAAGCCCAATGTATTAACTTACTGTAAATTAAGGTAGAAAGGTTTAATGGAATAAAGAGGGATGGTACTGAAAGGCAGATCAATTGTACTTATGTAGAGCTTAGGACATTTGATTCGCTAGTCAAAAGTTACTTTCTCTTTTGTTAAATGAGCGATTTGTTCCTGTCTACAATTACTGTGACTGAAGTATTAAATCCGGATCTGCTAAAGAAGATTCATGTAAATGTAACAATAGTTTTATGAAGTGATGGTGTATTCAGATTCGCAAATTATAGTAATGTGCAAACACAAGTCTATAATTTGTATTATATTTTTTGTTTTCTAGTGGCTCAACCATATTATTTACTCTACATTGGTATTGGTACTTGAAGTAGGTATATAGTAGCAGAAAGCGAGCGGCTTCCCTAATTTTAATGTTTCATATGTCAAAGGCCCGTAAATGAAAACCCAACCGCAGATACACAAACACATTTGTTTATTATTCGAAAATGAATTACCGTCCATTAGAAACTATTAGTGGGTCTGGTCTTTTTACTAGTGTAACTTAACACACTATAAATGCCAAACATCCATTCTCATTATTTGTAAAACACGTCAATCCCTCATCATTCCGTCATGTCATGTCATTTACATTGCCTACAATACAAACAAACGATATTGCGTTTTCATATCTCCTCCTGCACGAGCCTCCATTCACTCACTTCACAGCCTCACTACAACAGAAGCAAACGAAATCCAGACAAATCGTGTAATATTGCCTACCACCTACAACTGAACTGGTTGCCCTATTCCTATTAACTAAATTAAATGCGTACTAAAGGCAACGAAAAGAAAACAAGTCTGCATGAAATGAATTGCTAGTAAACCGGAACAAACGGCTAAAGAGAAACTGAAATAGGTTTACTCTGTCTGAATAATACAATAGCACTTCTGCGCTGCCATACACACGGATACAAAATAAAACCACACGTTACCACATTGACGTATGCAGGCACTTTTCTCAAAATCGAACAACGTAAAATACAACTTCATCGGGATACTGATTCTAAGTTCTGCTTCACTGATTACCATTTATAACAAGTGCACATTAAATAGTAATCTATAGTAGAGCAGTTTCGTTCAATCTGTACATAATAACATAGATGATGGACTAATAGTTTGTTTTCTTCCCAAGTTTTTAATTATAGTGAACATTTAAATTATAATTATTGCAATTGCTTAGCATTACATACCATTACATTACATTTACATTGTGACCTTTGAGAATAAAGTATTAAAGTACACAGTTCGTGAATTTGGAGGTTCAGTCCAAAACAAATGTTTACATAATGTAACTTATTATGTAGTTTAAATGAACATGTAAACATGGATTGCAAACGGTAATTAATACTTAATGGGTTCTGTTAGCTAAACCAATAAAGATACACTAGTGGAAGTAGCATAAAAATAAATAATTCTTTTCTGCTCACGGAGAAATGGGCACAGCTCTGAGTTTGCAAATGTATTTTGCTAGTTGAAGGTTTTTTATATTGGGATTACATGTGTACTGCAGTGATCTTTTTCACGGGAACCTTTGTGAAAACTAGCAAATGTCAAAGAGAAAAATAAATGTGAAATTCCTCTCTCGTGTTTCTAAACTAGATCGCTTAGTTACTCTCCGTTAGCTTGCATTATTAGTTTGCTTGCTTTGGCTAAAGCGCTTCCTTTCCAATCCGATCCAATTCAAGGGAATGTTTAGCTTTTACTTTTACACAGTTACTGGATATCTAGCTGATGATAACCGTGCTAGTGCTACGGAATATTTTATACATAGAAAGTAGTCCGAACATTAGAAGCTGCTCGGCCTTAAATTCATTTCGTATTTGCATGACGTCTGTCATTTCCGAAAACCAAACACACGAACTGAACTACATGCCAATCGAAAATGCATGAAAAATACACATGTTACCTTACATTACAAGACAATTTGCGTCCTGAAATTTTTTTTGCTCCCTGGCCTTTCCACTAGAGATCCAACATCTCTTGTGAAAGGCGAGAAAGGTAAATACCAGAAAACTACTCAAACTTCACATTGTACAACGTGCATTCAGATCTTATTTAGCCTTTGGAATTGAAATTGTTGGCAGCTCTGTCATTTCACTGCTCAATGATATTTAAACATTTTTTCTATGTACCTATTATATACCCACACGTGTGTTATTAACATTTCTAGAATGTATAAAAGAAGCAAACAAGTAATAATTAAAGCAAAAATGAACATTTCATTAAAATTAATTAGGGATAAATAATCCATGGTACAAAACGAATTCGTAGTAAAAGGTAAAGCTGCACGAATATGGTAAATTACCAATCTCTATATTTTTCTATAATACTACACTGCACATCAGATAAAGCACCTGTTTAGAATAGTATATACAGTAATAGTATTTCTAATAAAATGAAAAATCGGAATTAAATTCGCCAATTCTGAGGAAGTAATAAAATATCGCAAGGTTGTGAGTTTTGAGTCTTTGGACAAAATATAAAATATGCTTGCAGACATGATAAGAAAGAGAATTGAACAAGGACGGATGTTCTACTTGAGTTGAAGACAAGATAGTTACTTAGATGTATGATATTTCTAAGCCGTTCCATAATTCAGAAGTGAAAGATTGCCTATTACTTCCAGAATATAATTTATTACGTCATTTTGGAAAAAGAGGAAAAGCGAGTCAAAGATGCGATGTGAGATGAGATAAGGTAGTAGGTATAGCTAACTGACGGAAAAGACAGGATACGATACAAGAGTAGTATATTAGGGAATATTTGGAACGTGTAGTGAGAACACAGTAGTGTGTGGTTGAAGTGTATTGCAGCGGAGAGTCTAAGTAAAAGAAAATTGTAGTTAACGAGCATTATTCGTAAAGGTGAGTTGCGAAAAAACCACACAAATGACTGTGACGATGGAAGCGGAAGGAGTTTGAGTGAGTTGAAGTGATGCGATCTGAATTTAAATAGGATTTGCCCGGTTGAAGTATCTGCGCCACGTATGTGTAGTGTAAGTACTTGACTGTCTCTATCCAATCCAGCCTAATGTGAAGTGCGGATAAAAAGAGTTAAAATCTATATGGCAGGCGGATATTCGAAAAAGTTAAAAAGTTACATCTGAAGACATTATATAGGAAAACGGGAATACCATACAAATGGAGGATATTTCAGAATTCAACGAAAGTGTGCTACGTACAATACAATGCAACAATTTCTTTAGCGTATCCTTTAAGTGATCTGTAGTATGTAAGCGTAATGGAGGTATTAGGTATAGTCAAGGTACTTATGTCCCTTCCTGTATTTTATGTGATTGTGGCTTAGTACTTATCTTTTCTAAAGCTACTTTCCTCCCCGTTCACGCTAATACCAACAATAAGCGAAATTTCGTGGATCCCATATGGATATACATTTAAAATCCAATATACACTATAAAATGGGGCAGAATTAGTAGTCTTACATACAAATACACGTTTATACCATTCCCAATGCATGAAGTACTTTTGCACATCGATAAAACACGTTTGAAAACCTTACTCAACCTTAATAAAAGAAGAAAGTTCACAAAAAAGAGGAAATGTTAATATAGTGAGGAGCAAAGGCCAAAACCAGACGTAGACAGACAGACGAATTCTCTTTTCCACTTTTACACATATCTGCTCGCTTTAAACCGTACTCACTACTCATAGCATTAGTATATCGGTAATTTCATGTAATGCAATGCACTAATTTAATGCAGTATTCCGTACGTGCCCCAATCCAGTGCAGTCAACTCTCTCTCCAGAAATTCCATCAGCGGAAACCTTCATTTTCTTCCATTCCTCCGCCGCCTGTCTCTCTCGTTCCTTGAACCTAAGTTTTTATGAGGTGAGTAAATTCCAATCTAATGCAACCGTCTGATCTAACATAATAAGTACATTACATTACATACACAGTCGGAAAGCTCTGACAAGAAATCCAGACTAGATTGACCATCCCAGAAAAACCTATCCACAAATCCCTACGTTGACTGACATCCAAAACACACTCAAATGCCAACATCTATTAACTTTTCTCTAGATTACTTACTTCACAAACTCATGTGTTACTATCTAAACTTATGTAGACAAGATGGATGGATGCTTTTAGCTCACTATCCCTTAGAGGTCATTTAGGTCGCGCACTCAATTTGGAAAAATACTTGGCAATTTCACCTTTGTGAGGCCCTATAAAGTTCAATTTGAAAAACCACCAGATTTTTAATGGCTTACATTTTTCGGCCACCAAAAATACTTTACTAAGTATAAAAGGGCTTATTATACCACTAAAATAGAATTTTGACCTTGAAAAACATAACAAAGCACTAATTTAAAAATACTACTAAAGGAAAAAAGTGTTCCATGAGTTTTTACGCAAATAATTAGCAAGTAGTACAATTCATTAAAAAGTCACTCATTTCCGTAGTATATTTTATTTCGCGAGTTGTTTACTATTTTTCCAAAGCTATAACCATATTTTGTAGGCAAAATCAATGGTTTTGGGAGTTTTTTAGAAGCCCAATTAAATTAAAGCCTTCTTAATGATATAAAAAGTTTTGTACTTGTTTAGAGGTGTATGATATTGTACTCTGAGAAAAGTTCTTACTTATTTGTAGGGTAGGAGCTTAGTAAAGTAATTTTAATTCAAGGTGCATGTGTATGGGTATATTTAGTTTAAAATAGATTGGTTATATACTTAAGGAATAGTATAATGGCATTTGATCGGTTGCGTGAGTAAAATAAATGAGAGTGGAGCTTGCACCTTGTGTTGCTTACATTATTTTGCAGATGAACATGGGTTCGCAGTTTGTACGTGTGAGTAGGTATATTTGTGGTTTAACGTGAATAGAGCAAAAGTATGAAAGAGACTAAAAATACCTATACTGCATAAGTATGCTAGAATGCGAGAGTAAGAACTAACGAAGACAAAGTAAACCACGGCACGTTCCTTTAAAAAGCCATATAAAGTTATGGTAAGTCAAGCTCAACGATTTTGACTCTTCAGTTTAAACTTCACACTACGTTCTCCCACTTTATAATAGAGCTTTCACACGAGTTCTATATCTTCATACCTGTAATAACACTATGCAATTCAAACCTATGCGGACAAATTATAGATGTTTGCACATTAGTAGAAATTTTAGTCTCATTGTGCCTCTCCGGAGAATTCTGAATTTGAATCTCCATCGTAGAAGTGGTATTGGCTTTCCAATTGCATAATACATATTTTTGGTACTTCGCATTGCGTTTTTTATACCTATATATTACATAATCTTGTATTACATAATATTAGAGGTATAGTATTACTAACCTACATTTTCTACGGTTTCTTGTGTATTTTTGTACAACGGAAACTAAAGGGAAAGCACAATTCCTAGAATCTACGTACCTATGTATCCACCACACGCTTACTTTTTCATGTCTATAGTCAATCTGTTTTGGCTTGACTTAACACACTTATTATTGTAACATTAAGTAGTTGCATTTAAGATATTCTTGGTACTAATATAATATAACTACTAGGCTCACGAAGAAAGTATATATGATCTAGGTTATACTTTTGCTTCCTTTCTCTTTATTCAGGCACCTTATATAGAATACATATGGCATTGGTTTGGTCAGTTCATAGTCAGCGTTCATAAAACAAATATGTTGGCAAGAACAAAGCATTGCAATACTAATTGTACCCCACAAGAAATAAGTTGGAAGGAAACCAGAAATACGATATAGCATTAATAGTAGTGACTATCTGCATTACAATACATACTAATACCAAACTACTATGTAGGTATGCGCAAATATTATAGAAAGAATGCATATTATCAACTTATGCACCTAAGTACATGTACTACTACTTATAGGAAATACCTACTCATTAGATTAAGATATATTTATACTATTAGATATCTAGGATTTGTGGTAAGCAGTTAAATCCGCAATGCACTGAAATGGTTCCAGTCTTTGGCAATTGTATAAATATTTCTCAGCATGTCAAATCCGTTAGGTTTAGAAAAGGGTAATATTTATTACATTGTAAATATTAGATTTAAATTACCTATACAGTACTTATAGTATCTAAACATTCGATATAATATTTACATATAGAAAAGTCTGGAGTCTATGAATGTTTGAATTTAAAAGGTTTAGCAAATGATACACAATATAGAGAGCAACAACTGGAATAAGCACAGATGCTTCTCATTGAGATGCGGAAGTGGCTTTTTCTTTGACAAAGCCTTTTATTTTGTAGGCACCTAAGTTCTTTCTGTAACACAATATACTAGTACAGTTTGCATGCTTGTAGAACGTGCACCTTGGTTGTTAAAGTATTATGTGAAATGGAGACTGTAGTTTATGTACCTATGTATTGCTTACCTTTGTAAGTTTCGTTTCGTGCTTGATATCTGAAATCTTTTCAATTCAAACTCCAATTTCAATGTTAGGTACGTTTGGTAAGTATTTGCATTGTAGCATAGCTTTGACATTTGTTTCACTCTGTTAGCTTTTAATGTAATGCTTTCCCCTTTGCGCTATGGTTTCTAATGCTACATACTTACAGTGCAGCTTAGGAATGTACAGAAAGTACACATGTTTGTTTCTACATCTACAAAGACCTTGTTCATACTGAAAATATTTCTATTTTTTCAAGTACCACATTTTATTTACTAAAGGTTTGTCAAGAAAAAGATACATTTACTAGTTTCTTATTGCTTTCGACAAATCCAGTCTGGTATTTTCTATTAAAACCGGCAAAATATGTGTAAAGTTTGAAAATCGCGAACAATTTCCTGAGTTGAAGATGTGATTTGATTGGAATTGTAAAATGTTTATCAACATTCAACATGCCGTTCTCGTCAAACTTTCACAACAAGCCCTAAAAGATTCTGAACTTAATTTTTTCCTATTTTCAGTGTTATTACTACGTGCATAGCTTCCAGGAAGTATATAGACTTTGCACACAGCTGCACACTTACAAAACTCATATACTCCATACATTCTACATTAACTACTTTCTTATTACTATTTACTACACACTTTCTCCAACTTGCATACTCGAGAAAACACATTTAAAAGAATTTCTCCTTAGAATCGCATATTTTCCTCAGTCCGCAACAACAATTTGGTATATTACAGAGCTCGATTTATAATTGCAAAAGTTTTCTGGCTAAATTAGAGGCTGGCTGGGCTTGGTTCGGTTTCATTAAGTTGCTATGCAATTTATGTACGTTTCTGTAAGTATCTCTTTGTACTTGTCACAGAGTTTCTCATTGCTCGCACCAATATGCAATGCCAACCAAACCACTGAGTTAAGCGAAACGAAGACAAGGCAGAGCAAAGTGAACTCTACAAGGAAACAGTCAATTCACATCTGGTTGCTAACGTGTGAATACATTATCATTTTATAGATTCCTGCTAAGTTGAGCATTTTAAGTATGATTAGCATTAAATAAAGTATTCCTTGCATAAGTACAGTAATACATTAGAGAGGCCATATGAAACTATAATGTAGCTTTAAAGCAATCCTAACCAAACAAAGTTAAAGTTATTCTAACAAAGTAGCAGTTGAGACTAACGATAACTCAGTTTACATAGTAAACCACCTTAAACAAAGTAAGTAGCTCAAAGTCACAGTAGGAAACTGTACTGAGTGACTGAAGACGAGCTGGGGATTATGAGTTAGGGTTAGGACGTTATATTTCGTCTATTTTGCTTTAATTTAACTACATACACAACACACAAGCTTATATTATTGCAATATTACGTATACAGAGATACGAACACGAGTACAAAGTTCTTTACACAGAAATTTCAATATTCCTATAACATAACATACATAATGCATTAACGTACAAAGTAAGTGTGTACATACATAGTATACAAGATAGAGAAAAATGGCTATGACATGATTGCACTGCATGTCTGATTTACAATGTACAAGTAATATTATTCTGTGTAGCCATGTTATATGGAATTCATAATGCATTAGAACCTATACTAACTTACATTACGCAGCAGAAGTATTAAGTGCTGTAGTATCATTAGTATAACCGAAATGCATTTATATGAAGAATAAGCGATATATTTTGAATTGTATATTCGAGATACCTATAGATGACAATGACAATACAAAATAGAAACCAATATAACACAATAATAGAAAATTCGTGTATTGGTTTGGTATGAGAAGAGGACTTGAGGCACTGGATATAATAATGGCTGAACTCAAGTACATTGAATGTACATAGATATTACACAATGAACTAAACAGGACAAGACAGAAGAGGACATAGCGTAGGTATGGGCCTTATATATATTGCATGCCATACCTAATAGCATAACTATTGTGTGTACGCTGTATATTTATTATAACTAGCCTTGCTTGTGTTGTGTTACGTTGCTTAGCTCTTTGGCATTCTATCTGGAGGCTTAAACGATATGAACAAACGATATGATAGAATTCCATGCCAAAATACACGATAGGAAAGGAACATAGCCAAAGCCAAAGCTAAACTAAAGTGAAGCAAGCCTTTGCTTACTTAACTTCAGTCTGAATCGAGAGTTGGTGAGAGACGGATGGAAAACAGAATCTATTATCATACTTCACACAGGATAACAGTAGCAGAATCATCTTTTAATAAATAGTACCTTTATGTATACAGTATAATATACCGTTTTTAAATCGTATTAAACTGTTGAAACAGTTTAACGCAAATTGCCCGCAATAGTAAGCAAATTGGTCTCAAACAACGCGAGAATTTATAGGGAACGGATTGGATTGAGGAAAATCATGCAATGTCCGATTCCGGTTTTCTCTATTGTGTAAATTGCACATTAAGTGCAACGACCGCAAATAACATTAGTTTGTTGATAAATGATGATTCATTTTCATCGACAAACTTATCCTACGTTGGAAATTCAACGGAAGAAAGTGAAAATGTAGCAAGAATATTAGGAGAGCGAAGTATAGAGTTGAGTGCTAGTAGTAGTAGTATGAGTGGCACGGAATCATCTTTAACGTCTCAGTTACAATTGTCATCAACTTTTGGAAGTGGCTATTTAACTCATAGTGGGGTGGCGGGTGCTGGAAACACAGGGTTATCTTTGTCAACATGGTTTCTCGTTATAGTTCTTACCACCCTTATTATTGTCACAATAATTGGTAACGTTCTTGTATGTTTGTCTGTGATCCTCGTACGGAAATTAAGAAAACCTCAAAATTATCTTTTAGTGTCTCTAGCCACCTCAGATTTATTCGTGGCTTTGTTTGTTATGCCTTTTGCCATCGTCTTTGAAGTTAATGGAGCACATTGGCCTTTAAATAACGGACTTTGTGATCTCTGGGTCTCGGGTAAGTCCAATTACTTTCTATAGGGGTTACTTGATGTTATTAATAATTTAAATATGTAACCCTCGAAGTACTTTTCAATTTCTTCACGAATTTCATTCATTTTCATGTTTGAAGTAATTAAATTTAAAAAATTAGTCAGATCTCCTACAGCTTTATTGGTAAGAATGTTAAGTAGAGACATAATACATACTAAGAAATAAAATAGCGCAGTTGAGAAAAGAGATGAACATATTTTCACATTCTTGTTCCGCTCCAGTGACAAGACAACTTGTCTGCTATAATAAGTTTTTAAGATTCAATGAGGTCTTCTTGGTGATTCCCTTAGAAAATCTCATTTCTAGTAAATCAAGTCTATCTTATAGAGTAGTGTAACTCTAGTCTCATTTCCTTTCCCTATTTTCACCACGATCTTCCTGCCTAGTCTTTTCTTGTCTCATCGTAGGCGCATTACGAATAGAGGCAGAAAGAGAGAGAGACAAAGTGTAGAACAGAATATCAAGACACATTCCTTATGGACTACTAATGCAAGTATTATACACTTCTTTCTCAGTTTTCAGAGATTCCGCAGTATCTATTTAGTTGTATCCTCCGTCGTAGAACACTACAACTGTTGTACAACTTAAAACTAACTGAACATAAGAAAAACTAAGTTGACTTACTTTTCCATTTACTATAAGCTACTCAAGTCACTTGGATTTATGTATGCATTGCTTTCTACGCACACTGTTGCTTATGTATCCATTATTATGTAATACAGCTTCCGAGACCTAGAAACATTTTCAATCTCCGCTCAGACGCCTGCTTGATTCATGCATCTAATTGAATCTATAATAAATATATATTATGGGATGTGGTGAAACAAAGTATACCAAAATCCTACCGCACTGTACGTACAAGCGTGGGTGATTTCTCTCTTGAGTGTTCCATCATTCTTGATTTGTTCCTCAAGTATTTCACAGTTTAAATTCCACGCACACGACCATCCTACAAGAAATCGTGCAAAATATCACCCGACAGAATTATTAAAACTTTTTCTCCATCAAAGTCAATTCATGTCCTTCTGTCTTTTTGTCAAGTGCATTTGTCTAACCCAGAAACTAGAATTACTCCATTCACTAAACCGTGTGAATTATTTACTCTCTCTCCACATCTTTTATTCTGTATCATCTTCTGACTGGGGGAATAAATTGGACAAATGTGCCGCATTCTCTTTTTCTCAGACTTCCTAGAATTACCGAGCTAATCTGCTAAGTACGCTTTTCCTATTACTCAATACTCATAAATATTTCATACTCATAAATACTTTCAATACTCAATCTGTCTAGTCTCACTTTTCTTCCTCAAAGTAACCACATGTGCCAAATCAAGGAATTTAAATATCGAGCAAAAAAACGTGTCGGGACAATAACTAATGAAAAAAATTTTCATCAATTTGCATCTAATCATAGGTCTTTTCATTCAGGAAGCTTTACTCTTTGTAAATTCTCTTTTGTCATTTAACTGATTAGAAGTAAGTTAACAATTTAAATTCTGAAATAAAAATGGGAAATGAGTATAGTTCTCTAGACCAAGGCTATTTAATTTGGAGGTAAAATCTACGTACGTTAAGATACATATTATCCGTTATGTTCTATGTACGTAAGTGCAGTTGTGTTAATAGAATTTATATTACCGAAATGAGTACCTATACTAGAAAGGAATTTTCATCTTCTTGCATGGAACACAATGTGTTAGAATTCCATGGTCTTCTTTAAGATATTTGGTGCTTATCCGGAATACTTACAATGAGCGGAGAGAGTGAGTGAAGCGAAGCCAGAAGATATAATGGAGGCTTCGTAGAAATGAAGAGAAATAGAAAATAGTGCAGATCTGAGTAAAAAAGGACATGGAGTGAAATTCGGCTAGTTGATGTAATTTTGAGGGTTTTCTCTCCATAAGAGTAAAGTCCCGAGATATAAAGCATTCTATTTAGTTGAGATGTGATGTGGCCTATTTTTCGTCACTGCCTAAGTTACTTTAGGAAACTTGTGAGTTTGTCGCACATAAGAGGTAATATACATACATATGTATATTATTAGTATTTGTGATAGTAGACTGCGACTGTCTTGTGTTTTCTCCTTCTTTCTCTCTGCACATCACATCTCATCTGCCTCTCATCTTCATCTACGATACGGTAATGTTCGCTTGACGCTTTCCTCTCCCAACCATTACAATTTGGCGTAAATTCATCATTAATCCCTAGAGAAAGCCTACGAAACATGCACAGACCTACGTGAGGACAGACTGCTGCTTTGTTCTACCGTCTCGTATTCTACTCAAGTTCAGTTCAGTTCAACAGCATAATAGTTCCTAGTCCTCCCAATTGAAACTATAACTTCGTCAAGACATTTTAAATGAAATTCTAGATGTGAGTGAATCGTCTCCTCTTCCTCTTATGTCTATGTAGATATTACTACATATACTGCATTAACATATTTAACTATATACCTAACTTCGTTACATCATAACTACAGCAGTAGAATATAGGTACCGGTAAATAGCTAAATTGAATTGTTTTCTAAAGGATATATAGTTACAATGTGCCGTATACAATACAACCTAATATCCAAGAGTGTCAAAAGAGAGATAATAAAACTAGTAGATTTTCCATGAGAGAGAAAGATGCTTGCAAAGAAACCGTGCAAACATGTAACTTCCGTGCATTTTCTTCATTTTCTTAATATTGCAGCTAGTGTAGAAGGTTTCAACTGATGTGATGTGACAGGAGTCTTCTATTCTCTCCCGCTAACCATTGTGTCCCATAAAATATGATTATTCGACGAAAATCTCGTTAATATCAATGACAATACTTATAATTTCCACGTATAGTTAGTTCTAAGACATACTATTAATATTATTATAATAAAACAAACATTGAAATACTATAATACCCCAGTCTTACCCTATAAGAACTCCACCAGTAACTTTATAAGCTTCAGAATAGCTAAGTATTCACGTACATATAAATATATGGTTCTTTGTATAGAATGCAGTGTAATCATAGGAATAAAACCATTATGACATTGAATTGCTACTCCAGTACGTAGGCACATAAGATGCGGAAACTGAATACGCAGTAGTGAAATACTATAATCCGTTAGAATCCGTAGTCTTAACTTATGCAAACTTTTTGTCTGCGAAAAAATTCCTTGGCACGCGCCATGGGAGACAATGAGCAATGAAATGGATTGTCAGTGAGTTGGGACGAAGAAAAGACTATCAACATCAACTGTCACTTCGTGTTTTTTATCATAAAAAACAACCCATCCTATTATTGCTTATAGTATTCTACTATCCAAACCAGTTTCTGCATCATTACATTAAATTACAATGCATCTCCTTTCTCGACGAATCTTACTGCTACACTTACATACAATTACATTCCATTTCGTTTTTGCAAAACAGATTGGATTAATAAAGGAATTCCTTAATGTAAAAAATAAAAGAATTTTATTAACAAAAGAATCTCATTCAATAATTCCTTTATTTAAATAATGAACGAGGAATGCAACGAAGGAGACAGACGTAGGGTAGACGAGTACAGGGATTTCTAATCTATATTTTAACACTTGCACTATCATTAAAAACAAGTAGCACTCGAATAAATATCTCTGTTCTTGATAACAAGTGCAATTACTGTGACACTATGGTTATTCGCTGACAGTTTGCGAAGGAGGGTTTTCCAATTCCAGAATAAGATGAACTGTAGTTGTCTGTCATGTTAAAACTGTGTGTACAGAGGATATGACTTAGAATTTACAAGGTGTAAACTATAAAACGACCCACACATGAAATGACTAAGAATGCAATGGGGAGTTTTAAACCGTGCAATCTGGTTGTGTAACATGTAATCGGTAAAGAATGAAAAAGCAATTACGACTCAGACCACCTTTCTTGTACAAATAATGCGATGAAATGCTTTCTCACTACCGGTCAGGCTATAAATCCCATTTAACTGCCTTTAATACATTAGTACCGTGTACACTACATAGCAAAAGACCTATTAAAAATAAACCATCACATTACATTAGTATATTTAGCTTAGTAGTGTAAGCTTTTGTATATTTAGTAGTTAATGTACATTAAACGGTATACACAAGTATGGCACTCTTAGCTCTCGTTATCTCGTTCCAGTTAAAATAACCAGAATAATCTCAAGAAAATGTATGCGAAATTTTAGTAGCGTTTTTACTGTATTGCTACATAGGTGGTACATGAATTTAATGCATAGTATAAAATGTTACTGGTGATAAGTATTCTGTAAAAGCTGAAACTAAACCAACCACGGACAATTTTCATCATACAGCTCCATTTCGTGCAGCTGAGAAAAATACCTATTTGCTTTACATGTCTGTCTTTCTCCTCTCCGTTATACATACATTGCCAGACGGGATTATATAGAAAGCATTTACATACATTACATAATAATACCACAGACTAGACGAAGAAAGCCTCAGCTCAACTGACTCAAGTTTAAAGCATATTTTACAAACTAATAGCTGAATGTTTGAGTAGAGATAGAGATAGTCGTCGCATGCAGTCAAAATCACGCACACACCACACCACACGTCACTCTATCAAATCAACTATACAAATTCTTATTACCCATCATACAAACCATAAATTTAATAAATATAGAAGCACGTACTACTACAAAATACATTTCAAACTGCTAAATATGTATAAAAATAGACATACCATGTAGAATATAATTCTTGCTATATTTTCTATTATTATTACTAGTACCTATATTAACTATTTACCTTGACACTTGATGTATAGAACATGATATGAAAAGAACATGTATACAATTTGCTTGCATCGCTGCTACTTTGCTCTACTACATAATCAATCATCAGTCAAGCTCAAGCTAAGTCAAAGTCAGAGTCAGAGCAGGCCACAACACAATTACTGATACAGATAGGAAGGATAACACGTTCGTTTTACTCAAAATATTCCAAAACTTACTCTAAAACTGGAATAGAGCTACTACCAGGGAATTAATATGCTCTAAGTAAATACATCAGCATCATCATGTTCTTTGAGTGTACGAATAATAATTTGTTTATCTTGCATTAATACTGTATTACATCATTTCGGTGTAGAACACAATACAGTAGCTACTAGTTATTTGTAGTACCAAATTTTACTTTTTATCCCCGGAATGAATGAATGCAATTTACACAATCATAAATTCATTACACATGTTAATCAGAATTATTTTAGCAGTACTATTAGCAAAGTGCGCCCGTAATTGTAATGGCCATAAGTGATTAAACGTGTTTACAATTTACACCCACTCTATGCCTTGAGATAACAAAGTTCTTCGTCCATATCAGAGATTCAACTCGATCAAACTACCTGTCCAAAATGTCTGATTTTCCTTTCATCTGCTCATTTCTCACTTATTAGCATTATCATAGTGTATTGTTTTACATACTAATCATTGTGATCAATTCAGGTTAAATACACCCCCGCATTTAAGGATTCACCCTTTGAACGCCTACCTTTCAAAATTACATTAACATACTACTGGAATCACTACTTGTAATTATTTATCATCTAAATTTTACTAGAAAATCTTTTGAGGCATGCGGAATCATATCACCTACATTTGCATTTAATGGGTACTGGAAATGAAGTTTGTGCAATGTTGACCATTTATCTGTATTTTATTAGACACGAGGCAGGAAATGCAAAATGCAAACCATTTCCAGAAATAGGTATGAAATTGTACAGCGTTCACAAAAGGGTTCGGTAAAAAGATGGACAATGAGAAATGTGGAAATTTTCCTTTCTATGCGGATTTGACTGTATGCGTCATTATGCTGCTAATGTGCAGGGATTTGGGAATAATAGTATCTGTAGTAGGTAGGAAACATTACATCAATCATGTAAGTGTGATAGAACTACAAGTATTGGATTGTATTATGTTATCTGACCATTTTACCCAGTAATATATACCTATGTGGAGATTTAATGGCTCTCGGCCTACACCACGTCACATCTCAAAGCAGATCGCATTTAGTTTCAACTTCAACTTGGAAAATCGTCTGCTTTGGTACAATTATGATACAGAGACAGAAATGATTTCGCTAATACATAAACAAATAGTATGCACTTTGTAGGAATCGGCAGAGCACCAATTTATGTACTCAACATTTAAATTCGTGAAACGTAAGCGTCAGCATTTGACTATAATTATTATAATCCCTACTGCCGGACGTGTAATCAGGAGCTTATATAAATTATATTTACCATTTGCTTACATGATAAATACCCTGATAGTTATTTGTGCTCTGGATGGTTCTATTATATTTGTCAGTGCGAAGTCGTGCTTGGTCGATCTTTGTGACTGCGAGATATACGCGTGACAATATTTATCATCGTCATTATCACTGATTATGATTATTTGTGACGTGATGCGGCGTGGTGTGCTATTACAAGTGTATATGCAGTCTCAAATATGGTTTTATATAATAAATGGTGTATATCGGCCTCAGATGAGATAGCGTGTTAATGGTACTTGAGAGAGTTGAGTCGCCTCTGTGGAGCTCTAAGCCCTAAACTCACTGAAAGTGAAGTTCTGTACCATCCCATCACTTTTGTCTCTACACTGCGCTCTTACCATTGTCAACTGGGACAAAGATATGCCCTTAGTCTTTCGATATTCCAATCCTATTTCACAAACAACAATTTCCAAACAAAATATTTTTCTTTTCATTCTCATTTTAAAAATTCATGCTCTTGTACAACAGGGTTTACTATTTTATCCAAACTACATAAATTATCAATGCAAACTATAGTATCTAGATCGTGATATATTCAGTTTGAATCTAGATTACAAAAAATAATGCTTTTGATGTTAAACTATGCATAAATACTAAAAGTGGTAAATAAAATGTCATTTTAAAATTACCATGAGTTAGTTTGTACATTTTGTATTCCTTATTATGATCAATTATCAATAAGCCTAAAAATTTTGGCTGCACCATCACGGAAAGAAATAATATTTACCTATGCCAATTGTTTGTTCGCAAAATTATCACTTTCTTTCAGTGTTAAGTGCTAACATGAAACTTTTAAGTACGAATGCACCTTTGTGCTACTAAGTTTGACTCTAGAAGCTCATATCACATTGCTACATTTGTACCTCTGTGTAATACCGGTCTTAACCAGAATGGCGAACATGAAGTTACTGCAAGAAAAAATTACAATGAGGATAAGTTTTCTCGGTTCAACGTTCACCCGAAAGGGAAACCCTGAGCGAATGAGTCTACAATAGTCGTGACAGCTGATTTATATTTCTTTACCCCTCATGTCTCGTACATTTCTATTTAATGTGCAAAGAAATTAGTAGGTACCACATTTGATTACTAATGCTAAGGTATAAATCATAGGTATTAGACTGGTCTAGTGCTACCGATTGTAGAATTTTAATAAATTAATACCATACCCACTAATTTCGTTTTAAATTACTATACTACAATGAATAAATGCTTTAGAATACGCAGTATACATTGTTATTCATTTGTAGCGATGTTTATCATTAAAGAAAAGGATATTTTTGAAGTATGTATTGGTATTTGTCCTTATATTGTAGAAAAGGAATAATTTAATACTAATAGTTCTGTGGAATTATAAAGCGCATCTTATTATTGTTTATTGTATTTGTACCAGTGCATTTATTACCTTTCTGGGTACATAAAGGAGGAACACACACAACAACTCTAATTCACACCACATAGCATCACATTATAACTTGTAAAGCAAAGCAATAGAATAAAGTCAACAATAGAAGTGAATACAATAGACAAACAAATTAAATTCATGCTTAGACACAATTCAAACTGCAAACATAACATGTACGTACACCACACTTCACTTTTGTACAACACGCCATCCTATGCCAAATTATTATTATCGTCAGCAAAACAACCATAGAAAACAGACAATCCACTTCTACAGTAAAGTACAGTAGAGTCCAACCATTGAATTATAGGTGGTACATTACTAAAGCACATCAAGTGCAAATCAAAAGCATGAATTTAATAAGCTCAGGTGATGATGGATGATGTGATGTCTTGAACAAAATAAAAAACAACGCAAACGTCACTCTCCATTCAGGATCACTTACTGCATTTATACCACCATGTTTTTACATACCTAGAAAAAACATGTTTCGTGCAAAATAGAGAAGAAATACAAAAGTCCCAAATGAGTCGCTGCTTGCGTCTCATGCATTCAAAAGTTTTCCAATATTTTCCAACAAAGCATTCTGATTTTTTACAGGTTCATTACCAACGTACTACTTATTCTAGGAAAAGTCATTGAATTATTATTTTGTTGACTACCAAATGTAAGCAACACAAGTTTTTTCCCCAGAACATCTACGAATGCGCAATTCAAATGAAATGAATCACAATAAACGTTTGCACAGATGCTATCACTTATTTATATAATGCAGAATATCTTAACATTCAATCATCTGTGTATGTTTGCAGTTTTCCTACAAATGTTATTTATTGTAAACAGTCTGTCGTGCATCATTGCTATTATTATCAACATACAATGTCAATAGAATTTTATGTCGCCTTCATCATTACTAATGACATCCTTTCCTTTAGTGTTAGTTAAACCTAAATGAACCTTTCGGCAAATATTTCAAACTTATCACTAGTTTTATTTGCAATTACACGATACTAAAGTTGTATCTGCACTTTTTTGCACGAGTATTGTAATTTTACAGTACACTAGCATGAAAAACCAAGAATGCAACTTTTTATCTTTTATTAGCAAAGATATTGTTTGCATGCATGTTTTAGTTTCTTTAGTACCTATTCATGTGAATAGTCTGTATGGACTGTTTGTCAGTTGATAGGTTCACATTAATTTACTTTGTTACTGCCTACGTATAGAATGAGAAAAAGTGAAATCAATGGTAATGACTCTAATAACAGTGGCAATATCAATAACAATCAAAAATAGACACAATTGTATATTTGTAACGATATTTGCAAAGAGCTCATTTGGAATTCGTTTCAAATGAATGTCATGTTCATTGATGTTTTGCTACAGACTTTTCATCATTTCTGCTTTGTACACAGTATAAATAAATGCATTAGGATATTTACTGTAAAGGTGTCCTGTATAATTTACTTGGTATTCTTCTGGGAGTATTTACCATGGAATAATAGTTAGTCTGGATGCCTGATCTGGTTTGACATTCATTAAAGCAGAAATGACTATACTCACTCACTGTCATTCTTATCATTATCGTTTGATCGTGGCGTATGACGTGGTGCTGGTGCCTCGGTATTAAGCTAAGTATGCTGTTTCTCTATTGATGAGATATGCTTCGCTAATATTCTATGCAGTTGCCCTTTCATGTTTCAACTGAGTTTACAATATATATGCATGGAACTGTCGCCTCTGCTAAGTACATACACCCATGAATGCATGTCACAAACATATTCTAATCTACAAATACAATTCTTGTTCCTAAATACCGTGTCACAAAACACTATTGTTTCACACAGAATCTTTTCAATGCCTACATGTCCTTTCCGGGAATATTTCTATACACCTCAAATTATCCTGACATGTTGGGCTGTATTATGCAGGTAGCATTTTTAATTATACTGTCATTCTTAAGCAAATAATTTACCCTCTATCATTATTATTCTGACACTACAAGGCAATACTACGCTATAACATACTTCTGCACCATACTGATAAGTGGTTAGTTCCTGTTGGCATTGTATTATCGGTCCACTTGGGAATGTAAGGTTCAAAACTTTTAATTATACGCTCGTGCTACATAATCCACTCTTTTATCACACAAAATAGTTATGCTTATGTCGAAATGCATACCGTAACTTATACACAAACGGTTTTACCATCCTAAACTAAAGAAAAATCAATAGAAATAAGCAGCCTAATATTTGTTTTCTACTTTGTACTTGTTTGGATTGCAATGATATCAAATTTCTGAATCTGATATAAAGTGAATTGACGCAAAAAGGTTCTTAAGTGACAAAACACTACAATATCTCTTTTGATTTATTTAGTATTACAAGTACTACGTTTTGAAAACTAATATCGTTAAATATAAATGCATTGAGTTTCCTGTTTCTTTGAAATTCTGTATTGATGTGCAATGTAATTTCAAAGCATATCTGGAACTTATCATGTTTTGCGCCAAATTGTTGCTAATTTGATTCCGATAACTCTGCTATGATTGACAGGAAAGCGCAATGGGAAATAGGATGAATTATTGAACGATGCACTGTGTATTTATCGAGAATGAAATAAACATTAACCTCCACATGCACTTCGCTATCAGAAATCGCGAGAATATTGACAGTTTAAAGAGTTTTCACTAAAGTGAACCTTTTGAACTGCATGGACAAAACGGGGGTGTCCAAAGTCCAAAAGTGTTCAATATTTTACCGTCGTAAGCAAATGGTTTCTCTTTTCTGCCTATACATGCATGGATAGTAACAAATTGACAATGACAAAACAAGCGAAAGCCAGCTAAAGTTGGATTGACAATTGGTTATATAGTTAGAGTGGAGGGAATACATAAATAAAACAATGAGAACGACCTTAGAAACTCCCAAGTGCTATTATGTAAAGGATTTTGTGTTAAGTTGAATTTCGATTTCCTGCTCTGTCCTCCTGTCCGTCTGCCAATAATGTCTGATGCCAAAGCCTAAAGACGAAAAGGAAAGCTGAAGAAAGAAATTCTGGTAGCATTTACTCTGGTACGGCATTTTAAGTATCACATCAATTAAACGTGACGTGCGAACTTTTTCTGTGACAGAAAAGCAAAGGGAACGAATAGCTAAATTATGTAACTAACCGAACGACTTACTTTAGTTAAAGTACAGATATATAGAAACTAAGTACAGAAATGCACCTAAATCTATATTCTTCAGTACATTATGCAACTCACACGAGTCTGTACTCAGTTAATGTATTCAATGGCACTGCCTGGAACCTTGTACCATCATATCACCATCCCATCAGAATAGCTTTCGTTACTAAGAAAGATCCTTTAGCTGATAAGCAGTGTTCCTCACAGAGAAAATATGCATTTTTATTTCTATTCTATTTCCAAAGTACATTTACCATTCTACAAGGTACTGTTGGACAGCTGTGCTCATTTCACCAAGTGGAAAATTTTTCCTCGTGCAGAAAGTCTGCTAATAACCGTGGCGAAGCACAAGAAGGTACTTCTTGTGCTTCGCCACGAAGAAGGACAAGAAGTTTTCATCACAGAAAACGAGAATTTCATTGACGATTGACCATGAAGAATGAATGCTCTCATTCATTTCATGGTATTTAGAGGTTAGCTAATGTAACTGCCATGGATAACACATGTCTCTCATCTTTTATACCGTACGACTTTCGATGAATGGCTAATTCAAAGCAATTTATTTCTTACGTTTCTTTTTAGATGATATAGGTATATGAACATTTACGTAACAGAAATTTATTTATGTACCTAATATATATTTTACATAACCCTTATAGTTATTCACGACAGTTATCTACCCTAACAATATTTTACACTTGGCCACTCACTATCTGCCCACGTACATTTCTATATTGATTTGTAAGTAACTGAACCATGTAACTTGAATATACTTGTACCAATTCATCTAAACTTGTACCTAATTAATGTTCATATGCATCTTGTAAGTGTACGAATGACGTGAGAAGAAGACTCTCTCACGTATGTATTTATTGTCAACATATGTCAATGTAAAAGATGCCTACGTAAAGAAACATGGCAAGACACGCTATTATAATTATTAATGACTCTTCTCAACACGTACATTGCATTGGGAGGGATGAAAAAACGTGTTAATACATGACATGAAATGATTTTATAAGTAATGCCGAACTATTTATGTCGTCCAGATTTACATTATGGAACCCAGTCAAATGCAGTGTGAGATTTCGGAGCTACAGATAATGTTAATGTTTTAAATGATTTCTCCTATAGTTCTATAGTCAATAGTCATATTATAATATTATAAGAGATTCGACGTAGTCGGATTCTAAAAGGGAATTCTGAATAAGTTATGAATTGTATAAGGTGTGTTTTTCAAAGTGCCTAAGTGAGTCTTTTCTTATTTATTTCAGCGGATGTGCTCTGCTGCACAGCCTCCATCCTAAATTTATGCGGGATCTCTGTAGACCGTTACAGGGCAATAACAACTCCATTGGAATACTCTTCCAAAACAACACCCAAACGGATGTTGGCTGTGATTTTCGTCGTGTGGCTCGGCTCTGCGTGCGTATCGCTGCCACCCGTATTGCTATTAGGAAATGTACATGACGACGGACACGGAGGAACATTTTGTTCCGTTTCTCAGAACTTTTGGTAAGAAAATCCTTTTTTGCAACAATTTACTCAAAGGAACTCCAAGTCAAAAGAGTCATTACGGTATTGGGCAATTAAATAATTGGAGTACTTGGGACTTTTGTAAAAATTGGTTTTGGGTTTTTCATTCAGTTATCAATATTAGCAAGATCAACGAAAACTATGGTCTTTGTGACCCAAAGTTGGCTTTTAGCTGAATTAGAACCCAGCAATTTAATGGTAAGAGATTCTGAAAATTAATGAAAATGTTCTCTTGTCATGTTCCTCTTTCGGAGCATTTCTGATTTTCCGACTGGTGAAAAAACCTTTTTCGATGAATGCATTTCATTTCACCTAACTTGACTCTCATCTCATCACATTAAGTTCCTCCTTTCTCATGTTACATTATTGCCAAAGAAAGTAAACAGGAGTTGACTTGGCTGTAAACTGGAATGATTGAAGTCAAGTCAAGCAAACTACGAGAAAGAGAATAAGGAAAAGTTTCCTTAGCCAAAGTCAATAATTGGATAAGTCTCTACACAAGAGAACTTTTTCTGTTGACAGTAGAAAGATAGCCAAGTCACTCTTCGTCTGATCTTGTCGTGGTCACTTACACACAGTTTTACTACTTATAGGTACTACTATGTACATCTCACAGACACATTTTCCTCAAAGTATAGATTTCGGATCAGTTGCCACTTTGTGGTTGCACCGAATGTAAAAAGCAGGACATCTCCGTCTACATTTACTTCTGCTTTTAGTATAAGAATATACAGAGCTTTAAAAGTATATAATAATTGCAGAGATGACAAAGATTTGATTCCCCTCCATTTGGCAAAGCTATGAAAGAAAAAAGAGGTCTTAAGCACGATGAACCAAAAAATATAAGTCTCATACATTATATATCTCTTATTGCTATTTTAATGTCTATTAGGGCACAATTAAATATTTAAGATACTTATGTGCTTAGGCTTAGACAGCTTAATCATTAATGAAGATATAATAATGTCAGTTGACATTGACATTTACTAGATTGAGGAATAAAATCTAATCTAAAAAAGAAATATTATTATGGTTAGCTTTATTTAGTTCTTTAGTGAACTGAAATCAATAAAAGTTGTCTCCCGACACAGAATACCCTGTTTAACTCGAGTAACATTTGCTACAGGCAATTTTTACATAACGAGTTGCATTGAATGCCACACGTACGTATACAATACGAGTTAAAGTGTGCCATTGACGATAGCTAGGGGATAGAAGAAGTGTTTCCGTTTGTGCATCCGATTTAGGTTCACTTTTTTGTTTCATCCTGTTGTATCCTAATAGGCTGTTAAAAAGTTCCGTACCCGCAAGAAATTTGTAGCTTAGCTTTCTCTAAATGCCTTTACAAAGTTAACTGGATAGATATATATCTTTGTCGGCAATGTAGCCGAAAAGTCGAAACTGTCGAAACTAACTTGCAAATACCCATTCCCGTTTTGACATTGTCTTACCAGGTAAATTGAAGCAGTGGATATCTTGAAGGAAGTAAATATAAGAAAGTACTTGAGGGCAGAAAATCAGAAAAGTTACATTTCAAGCAAGATGTAAGAAATGTACTTGGATTACTAGTAGTGCAGTGGTAGATTACTGTCCTTGAGTAATGCTCTTCAAACCAGACGATTGGACAGATTTCTAAATTGAGGACGATCAATTCTAGACTAGAATGGTCCATTTTGAAAGACCTTACTTTTAAGAATAATACCATTGCACTTACAAGGTGCATTATGTAAGTGAACAAGTATTACGTAAGAATAAAAATGAAAAAAATATCTGTGCTTCCCTCTTTCTCCTTTAAAGATCCAAAATTGCATGTACGGAATTGTATAATAAAGCATCCGTGTTCTGTGTGAAATGATATAAATAAATAATTTTACTACAAAAGGAATACAGTCAGCTTTTGAGTTCTTTTGCGATTCCCTGAAAATTAGAAAATCTTTTAGCTCATGGGAAGTAGTTAGTCACACTCACAAAGGATTCTTGTATATGGTATAGGAAATGTACTTAAAAATGAACCATAGGAACCTTTCTCACTTCCTACTATTACTGAGGAATTGAGGGGCTTAGGATTAAAAGTAACGCTGGCAGAAATTTCGATGCGTAGTTATGGAAATTTTATGTGGCAAGAATCAGATCTTATTAGAAATACAACAAGTTGTTATATTTATAAAAAATTCTCGAAATTCTGCTAGCGTTACTTTTAATCCTAAGCCCTTCAATTGAATTTTAAATGGTATCTCATTGGCTGAATTATCTAGGACAAGTTCTTTTGAGATAATGTTGATTTGACATACTGTTGATTTTTAGGTATCAAATCTACGCAACAATGGCATCATTCTACGTGCCTCTTTGCGTGATGGTAGTTGTCTACGTGAAGATCCTTCGAGTCGTTGCGGATAAAAAGAAGCAAATGGGCTGGAAAGACAAGCATCAAACAGTTCACCGTACATCCAGCTCTACAACGAACAACTCAAACTCGACAACGACGACAAACAACTCAAATTCTGCTACAAAAGCTCTTCTCACTTCCACAGCGACTTCCTCCTGCTCCTTTATGGGGTCTACGAAGAAAAATGTCAATGGTACTTCTGGCCCTGCCCTTTTCTTCCCTGCTACTACGCTTCATCGATTCAAAAAAGGTCTTGAGAAATTTCATGTCTTTTCCTCTGTTTAGCCACATGTTATTTCGTTTGTCATAGATTGTGTTCCAAAAATCTAGTTTACATGTAATATAAGTAAGTAAATAATAGAAAACACAATGATATAGTGTTATCTGTATCTCGCATTATAGGTAGGGACCTTTGTGTTGTCGTATTCTTGGATTTATTACGTTGGAGTGGGTGGGTATACTATTTCGATGTCCAGTGTCCAGTGAATGCATTCATTGAATGTGTGCTGGCAGTCAGTCAGTCAGTTGTCATCTAGATTATTCCTGTGCTGAAAGGAAAGTGAACTAGAACTTATGACTAAACAGGCATGCAAGAGCCAAACTTTCATTCTCTCCCTGTCCAAATCTGGAAGGACCTGGAAAAATATCTATAACTAAAGAGTTAGCAGATTTGTATAGTAACTAACCCAACTAAGCTTTTCAAATAAACTTGGCTTGACTTTCTTTGGGCGACAGCGAGTTGTCCATAACCAAAACCAAGTGAACACGCATGCATCGCATGTCTACTTACAGAACTGGGGACTATTGTTGTTTGCCCCTATAGGTATATTCATACTTCCAGTACAAAAGTAGGGAACAAATGCATGTATACTATAAACAACAATGTAACTGGAAGAAAAGAAAGATTTATATAGGAAATACCAGAAGTCCAGCCATTTCGCTAGTCCCATGCCACAGTCCAATAATCCAGCCAGTTCCAGAGAATTCTCTATGTATACAAGAGACCAGCTCAATCAAAGTCAAGAAATGGTGTTACTCTTCTTGCTTCTACTCCAACATGCCAACATACCAATAGTAGCTCTATAAGTACTCGTCTCCAATTCAAGTATCCAGTCTTCTGCAAGCTCCAGATTTCATTCATATAATATCAAACCCAAAACTCAGGAAATAGTGTAGTCGCAGTAGTCCATGACACATTCTACTTTGTCTGTCTATTTCGAAATTGAATTAAGTACAACCCAAATTCAATTTTCTTGATACATTTTATCCTACCAAAAACAGGCTACAAATGCCACTAAAAATTTTACGGGGCTTTGATTGAAAATGATATCATTATAACTAAAATCGAGTGACTAAAATAACGAAGGGAAAATGTACTAACCACAAATAATAAAATATTTTTAGCGCCCTTCCTCAAAAAAGCATTGCGCAATTTTCAGTAAACAATAAATAATTTGGAAACATTTTTCTAGGAAAAAAATTGCATACCCTTCTAATGTTCTAATATAAAAGGCAAGGGATAAATAAGCCCCGCCCTCTTAACACTGAAAGATATATAAACTGGTAAAATAGCCAAGCAAAGCGGAGAGACAAGATAAGTAAAATTATGGTTCGTAGTATTTGAATTTGAATACCAATGTTTTGCGTATTAGTTTCTTGGACCTGGAATTTGTAATATCACATCACTTAATTCAACATGGAAAAGAATTCTCTCCAGCATCCAGAGCCGAGTTGCTGGATAAAAAATATTTTGGGTTGGGGAAATAAACAATAGAGTTATTTATAATTTATACCATAAATATTTACGTGGGCATATTAATGATATAAAGACCTGAATCTGATGGTTGTTTTGATGGAGGGGAGCATTGACAAATGCAAAGTAGTTACTTTATATTGGAACGCTGTAGTCTTCTTCTTGGAAAAGTCTTGCTCATCATATTATTTCGTCCATGTATTCGAGTATTAAATTTTCCGAAAAGCGAAAACAGATCTAATTTCAGAGATCCATGGTTTATAACTTACTTTTGTGTTTTCTTCATGTTGTTTCGTATAATCGTATCCCGTCATCCCATCCAGAGTTCCGATTGAATGTGTTTTTCTCGTGTCTTTAATATATACGGAAGTGACTACGTATTTAGTCTGGTTAGTCATCCTTGTAGACGGATGTTTGTTGGAAGAAAGCATCCTCATGAAGCTCTTCTTGTCTTTGTCATTTTATCGATTCTCAGATCCTCGTTGAGCGACACGTTATTTTCAGCTCATCTCCTCAATTACCTACGTACTTGGTATCTTTAATTTTAATCTTCTGTTGTTCCCTAAGCTTTAAGCCTAAGGTACTGAAAGGTCGATGTATTAATTATAACTATAACACAACTTATAACTTTACTTTGAATATTCAACGAGTTTAAATGGATTTTCATGTCAGCCCTTGACATACTATAATGACTATTAGTAAACACCCGTTCTACGAACGGAAGAAAAAGCAAAAATTAAACGCTTATTGTTCTCGTGTATTTACAGTGCTGCGCATAAGTCACGCACCTTGGGGAAATAACATTGGGTTTGGGGCATAAGTCACGCACCTTAGGGAAATGTATATAATGCTTGAAACTTTCAAACTTGAAACTTGTCAAACTTTTGAGAGGCATCTTCATACATGTCATTTCTTTATGGTGCGCGACTAATGTGCAGCACTGTATTTAGCGTTTTAAATAAAGTCGTGTTTTACAAAGTCGTAAATCTATGCATTATTATCCCTTTGCTTTTGAATCCATGTGCTCCACCTTCTCAATTTTCGTAATCGACTTTCTCATGCGCAGCAGCCGATAGCTAAGTGCAGTATCGGACTCCATCGGGTTTTTAAGTAATATGAAGACGATAATACTGGCTGGTAGAGTAAGCTTTATAGTAACATAAACAATTATTTGAAATAACACGGAAAGCTGGATTTTTGAATGTTTATAAAAGGCTGAGTTGGAGATGGAGATGAGAAATAGAAGAAAGTCCTTGTAAATAAATGAGATCTGTCTTTTCTTGAAAGCATAATGTCTATCTTAGTTGGTTTATACAGTTTCTAAATGACTTTTCGTCTTTCTGCATTGCATTCAGCTATTATTATTATTAGACTGTAGATGTAGACCTATATGCGAACCAAGTGTATTCAGTATTATATACCAAAGCACAGTTAATACTAAAAACACCTCGTAGTTTATTGATAGACAGACAGGCAACTGATGATCCTGAATAATTGAATTCAAGGCAAACAAGAGTAAAATAATATTAACAAACTAGAGTGCATGCTGAAGGAATGCAAAATCGTTGCAAATCTGACTTTGGTTGGCTTCTTTGTTTAATGATGAACGACACACTTACCCATTAATATTAGACAAAGAAAATTGGCGTATGGTTTAGAATAAGATAAGAACACAGATACAGATGAAGTAATTTAATTAAAAGTAAGGTTACAAAAGAAAAGCAATAGCATGGGATTAGTTTATTTATCCAATGTTTAAATATGATCACTAGTCAAACTGACAACTGAATAATCTTTAACCCATTTTCTTCTCTTTTATTACAGAAAAACTACTTGGAGGACTGAAGGAACATAAAGCTTCGACAACTTTGGGAATTATAATGAGCGCTTTCGTGATCTGTTGGCTACCGTTTTTTGTATTGGCCCTTGTTCGCCCATTTTTAGCTCTCAATAGTAAGTTTTAATTATTACTACTAATTAATTTTACTGAGTTGCTCCAATTGACAACAGGATTATGTATTGAAATGAATACTAATGCCAATGCAATGATTTTCTTTAGATTTAGAAATTCCTGGTTGGGTGTCTTCACTTTTTAATTGGCTCGGTTATGCTAACTCCGCATTTAATCCTGTGATCTATGCAGTTCTCAATAGAGATTTTCGAAAGCCTTTCAAAGAGATTCTGTGCTTTCGCTGCTCAACTCTTGACACTTTCATGCGCCGAGAATTTTACAACCAGCAGTATGGAGATGACAAAGAAAATCTGAGACGAGCTAGTCGTTTTGTTCCAAATGTTTCAAGTAATATGAATACCCCCGTGGAAGAACCAGAGACTCCGATCGGTTTATAAAATAGTAATTAGTCGTATAGTAAATAATTAATTAAAACACTCCAAACATGCTTTTGTAACATATTGCTGTAAAGTATGTAAAATAGAAATGAAAAGTAACCTAAAAATTGCAATATTATTATAATTTTTCTTAAAATAATCTTTTCAACGAAATAAGTTAAGGATCCTGAGTATTATTATGTTATTGTTGGGTAAAAGTACTAATAATGTGCCCGTGCGGAACAAACGTGTGCTCTCTGATCATATTTTATTGCATTTAAAATGTAAATTTCTATTTGGAGCACGGGCAACAGATGAAACAAATAGCTTACTTAAGTACCACCTACTTTACCCAGGAAAATGTATATGTAGAAGAACTATAGAAGTATCGACTCGGTGTTTTTGTCTTTGGATTTTCATGATACGAACTCATGCTTCCTATCCTTGGAAACTATACGATTAAAAATGTAAATGGAAACTCAAAGCGAACCACCTCGACTACCTACTTTTCTTTAATACTTATTACCAAGGTATGTATTATGAATTCAGACTGCAAAACTAAAACTGTTACATAGTTATAGGTAGCTTATTGAGAATTCTCTGTGTATTTATAGACAGAAAATGAGTAGACGTTATTTCATTGTAACCCGCTGGTTGGTGAGTAGTTTGTTACTATAAAGATGTTTTTTGTATATATATTATTGTAAATGTCTGTGAATCATTTTCTACATTTGAAGTTTTTGTCTGTCATTTAATTTAATATGTTTACCAAGCAGTTTGTTTTGCGTTGCCACTAAATAGTAGTAGTTCTTGTAACTGTATTGTATTCATATTTGTATTATTTGACGACTCTGGTATATGGAGGGCAATATTAATGTTTTTTTTGTTTTACCTTAAAGAAGCCAACTTCTTTAACTTAAAAGTTGAGTGTACCGTACCAATTCATTAGTATTCTCAAAACGTAAATTATAATAGCGTCTCGACTCACAATAACCAATTTGCAAATGAACTAAATAAATTCGCTGTAACCAAACCAGAGCTGCAACTTCACGTCCGAAGTGCTACTGTCGAATGAATGAAAATTGAAGGTGAATCTACTTGCTTACAAATGAGAGGAGATAATAACCACAAATAGAACAGACAAGTTTCCCAAGTGGAATGGGATCACATGGAAAAATAAGTAAGTACGTAACTTACTGATGTATATCAGCCTACACAAAGTATATCTATTATGGCAAGAGCGAAGACCTGTCCTTGTGATTATTATTAGTGCTCTCGTCTTCTTTAACTGCTGCCTTTTATCATTTATCTCCATTTCTCTTTATACTTGTGCTGTATATTGTATTCCAGTCATATTACTGTAACCATATAACTAAGAATAATTATTTTTAAGGTATGGATACAGTATAACTATAAGATGTACCAATCAATACAAAGCTATTCAAATAATACATTATTCAGTGACTACATATTATAATTAAGGCGTTGATGGTAATATACAATGACTATGTATGATGTTAGCTGTAGAAAAACTTAAACCAATAATTTCTGACGCATATACTTTTTTGTACAACACGTAAGAGTATTTCTTATAGCTAAACACGTATTATATTACACACGCCTGATTTATTAGCAAATATTTGAGTAAATTACCAACATTGAGCGGCATATGTAGATAGGTTTAAGTGTACTTAAAATTATATTACATCTTTCGTAACAAGCACCGTAAACTACCTGTGGACTTTGCTTTATTGCACTTCCTTTAGGATGAGATTATTCTAGTGTTGGCTAGACAAATCCAAACATCCTTAAGGAATGGCTATCCACGTGAAAAAAATTAATTTGACTTAATTAACTTATCTAAGATGGGATGGTATTATACGTAAGTCTAGGAAAGTAATATTAATATTTGCTATTTTGCAAGACCTTTTTACTTCGGCTTTTGCCAATGTGCATAGCATCTCATTTAATTAAATCTAAGTCAGATGTCCTTCCGAACTTTCTTAAAAGTAAACTACTCAATATTTATTAGTAGAAGCGCAGTATGTTTTAGTTTATTACTTTATTGTACTAAATTACATGCAAATGAACAATATTATTCTTATATCTTGTATTAGTATGCAGTTTAGTGTGGTTTGTTTACGAAATGTATGGCAAAATTATTCTGTTCACTGTTCTGGCGAGCACTGTTAACATTTCGTTTGCAATTCACATTTTAATTAAATACAAACAACAGGGCTGACTTATGTACGCTGCATTTACTCTAAGTTTATTATAAGAACACTGTTATACCAAGTATTTCTATTTCTAACCAAAGTTTATCTTTATCCTTAAGTATCCTTAACCCTATCAACTAAATTAAACTCAAGTCAACATGCCAATGTTTTGCATTTTCATTTTCAGCCTAATAATAAAGAGCCCCAGTGGAGTATTGTGAAATCCCTCCTACATGAATATAAATACAAATTAGAAATACGACGTACCTATTGCAATATTGTAATTCTACGACATAAATTACATCGCACTCCAACTAAAGGTGGCAATACCAAAGTAAATGTTTGCTTCTCGTTTTCAGACAAAAAGCGCTATTTGTATTTCTCTCGACTATTGTCATTTGCTGTCAACAAAGCAGTTGACACTGACAGCCAGTCGTGGTTCATACTAATATCACCTTATCTATTCTATTCGCGTACTATGCTAATTTATCAATACAAAGGTGTACAAAACAATGCGCTAAGTTATGTACCTAAACCCTACCCCTACCCAACACGAGATGAAGAAATTACTTCTTTTCTCTGTTTAGCTTTTAGATTCACAAATACAATATGTAAATTATTTCAATCATTACAATACAGTCGTACGTGGTCGCTACTTAGTTATATTTATAGTTGTAGCAATACTTAAAGCACACCTTGTGTGCTCAGATGTTTTCACTTACATTGCATGTCTGTGTAAATGAAATTTTATGTAGCTACATACAAATTATTATTACGTATGTACACATACTTCAGTAATGTATATTTACATATACCAAGTAAAGTAAAGTAACTTCACCATGTTTATGTAATAGTAAGAAATGTGAGTAGATCACGTATTTGGTAGATTACAGTTATTCATTAGGTATGTCACTTTATACAGATTACTAAAAAGTTAATAATATTGTTAGTAGTATAGAAGAGTATAGATAGTGAAAATATATTAAATGAATAAAAGCATATACTTATAAAATATCGGTGTTCGATGTTCCAAACAGAGAAAAATAGCTAGTTTTTGCATCTATGGATGAAATATGATAAATTGTAAACTCTTGTTGCAAGAACCTGGTTTTCGAATGTGATTGTAATTTGTGTAATGTGAAACTATTAATGTTACCATATATGAAAGTATTAATATGAAAAATAAACATTTTGATAGAGAATTATATTTATTTTCCCTTTTCCCTTTGTAAAAAAGGAAATTTTCATCAGCCACATCTTCATCTTATCATTTTTTCTAACCGTAAAAAATGTTTTTAAATAAGGTTCCATCAGAAAGTAATTCATATTGTCACAAATAGAGTATAGGTTATGTATAGGTATAGGAAAGTATGTTTAGTAGGTATAATAGAAATAAAGTACATAGATACAGTTGTGAGAAAATGTACTTTTGCGAAATAAAAGGGTTTCAACAAATGAGCAGCTTTGTGGGACATAAAAAGGCTGTAATTCTGCCTCTGTGAAGATTAACGATGAGCCATCATTTACTTACTTATCTTTAATATGTGTGGTAAGAGTATGTAGGACTGGAGGACACATTAGATCTATGAATAGCCAAATCGCACAATATTTCCTATACTAAAACAAGCAAAGACATTCAACCTACTCTTCTGAAATTAATGATCTGTTTAACTGTATGACCATTCCGGACTGACATTTACATTTTACCTTGCATCTTCAAGTGTCCCTTTGGGAGGCTTTTATGCCCCACTCCATATAAGTACTTTTACAGCCCTATTGTCTCTTACTGTCTTTGTCACTCAATTTTTATCTCCGTAGAAAACCACATAAATATATGTCCTCAAGTGAAAGAGTACTTAAAGCTCGCTAATTAAGTCAATTTCGGTTTCCTGGTGTCTCTGTCTGCCTCCGCTTTTAGTCAAATGTTAATTATATTATCGGAAAGTAATTACTTACTAAGCACATTCCATTTTACTCCTAATTAGACAACGGACCTTTTAAGGTTACCTCTTTCTCTTATGACTTTGTAAAATAAATTTAATGAAATCTATTTGTACAGGAAATAACTTGCCATTAGTTAATGACGTCATGAATCATAATGTACGTCAAGCCAGGTAGAAAACTGCCGACAAAGAATTTTTTAAAGAAAATCTAACAAACTGAGAAATCTTCGTTTCTCAGACAGAGAAATTACCTATTGCGTCATTCCTCACTTCCGCTAGCTTCCAGTATAGGTAAAGGTAGTAGTAATATTTGCCTGTGTAAATATAAAGGAAAATTCCAATGTTTGCAGAATTCTTATTCGATTTTTTTATTGATCAATTTAAATGTATAAAATGTATACCAAGATGCTTAGTCAGCACATAAGGCTAGGTTATAAATAGCTAGTGTAATGTAAGCTTTACATGATGTACTTTTATGTGCATAGCAAATATTGTTCTTTCCTACACAAATATCTGCCCAATGTAGGCATGTAGGATCAGTGTAAATATACAATAGAAAAATCACGGATCGTTTAATTTGGTATTCATGTCTTTCTTAACGTACATTTTTGATTTGGATTAATATATTGTTTACATTACATCATTCCTATAGCATAATTGTTACTTTACTGTGGTATATAGGTACAGTGTAAGTCAGACATGTTCATTGACAGAAATAGTCAAGTCTGGTAACGATAAAATATTTGAAAGAAATAGGAAGCTGACTTCATCTATAAAATTGATTCTGTGTTCTGCCCCTTGGGAAAACAAACGTAAATCTTTATCATTTACAGTCAAATGGAAAGAAACACAGTTTGTCTGTAAAACCCTCGTGGGACAAAATTGAAAAATGCCAATTGTTCAGAAAAACATTTTTCATTCCGAATAATGAAATTGTTCCTTCCTTTTCGATGTATTAGAGAGATGTTCATTGTAAGAGGTACTACACAAAATTTAACATTCTTGGAAATTCAGCTCACATAGCATCCTGTCCTACATTGCACAACAAAACAATGGGAAAATGCATTAGTCAGAAATACTTAAAATTCTTAGTTCATTTCTACTAATGTAGGTAAGATACTTATGTAAATTAAAATTTGACATTCATTACATTACATTACATGGTAATACGTATATGTTGTAATTTAATATTATTTCTTGTTATTGTTAGTCAGGTACATTTTGTTGTTAAAACTGGCTTTCCTTGTTACTTTACTGGTAAGAAATGTGTACAAACAATTGCATAACATAATTTGTAATGTGCTGCACGACATTGTTTCACAAATTACGTTTATGCAGGATAGAACATAAAAAAGGAGTGACATGACATATCCTTACTTAATATTTGCATTAGATGCATGACTGATCACGTTCCAGACATCACCATCTATATTTGCATCTAGCTACGGGCAGAGATTAGAAATGTTAGCTAAGGGAGATAATAAGCTAGTTGAAATTTCTCAGGTGCACTGTACCACTATTACTTAACACTAGCTAATAGTAGTAACACAGATGCATAATAATATTTTACACACTATGATCCTGAGTTAATGTGCAGAATATTTTGTCCACGTACAAATACAACACATGTTGGGTTATTTTTACAAAGTCAAACTGTGATTACTATTCTAAATACATGTTCTATAATAAAATATGACGAAATTATTTTTAAGATACCCGAAAACATTGTAGTTCACAAATGCACAGAAGAAAAGAACATGAATTGCTAACTGCTACTTTTAGCATTTCAAAATTGTATGTAGGAATCCAGCTAAAACTGGATTAGCATCCTACTTTCAAACTCCAAACCAACCAAGCTTCAAAAAACACTGATCACATGTATACTCTTTTAAGTTCAAGTACGATGCAAAGGTTAGGAGTTTGCACCGAACCTAATCTGGCACAATTGTATTAATTACATAAATGCAATGTTAAGCTAACGATACTCGCTAACGCTACATTATCATTCCTCTAAAGTAAGGAAGCCAGTCCTAAAGCCGTAATTATTCTAATTAAAGCAACAAAACAAGTGTGAAGACGGATTTAAATTATAATAAACCTGTAGGATGCTATTATAAACACAAAGTAGTTGTCGCTAGTCGTGACTCTGAATTTTAAAACTCTAATTACAATCCAGGATACTTATGCTGTAACTCTACTTGTTAAGTAATAATTTGCTCATTTCGCTTTCTGTTAAACATTTTCCAAAACAGAATAACTTTTGTATGTAACATAGGGTATAGGTATTAAATGAATACAATTTGCTATTATTATAGATTAAGGATTTTCTATTGTAAACAGTTAAAGCTTTATTTTGCTGGGATTCCATGCAAACTTGCTAAGATCATTATTTTCTTAATTTAAATTAGCTTTTGATGTTCATTTTCAGGTAGCAGACGAAATAACCTTAAAAAATCTCCACCTGTGGTTTAGTAATCCGTATGGAGTTGTGTGGTCTCTGACAAATATGACATAGCATGATGTATAATAGTAGTTTCCTACTGGACTGGAATTTTGCCAACTACCACCTACTGCTGTTCTTTTCTTTGGTGATTACTACTTTAGAAACTTAACTAGGTAGTGCTTCGACGCAATATTTTATCTTAAGGTTTAGAGAAGGGCAAACCGGAACCGGAACCAGGTTCGGAACCGGAACCGGTCCGGTTCCTCGGTTCCGGTTCCTAAAATTTGAATTATTTCTGGTTCCGGTTCGGTTCCGGTTCCAAAATTTCTGGTTCCGGTTTGGTTCTGGTTCCGTAAATTTTCTGAGAAGTACAAGTAAAAAGTACAGAGGTGGTCTACTTTACAACTTTAACTGTACTGAAACTAAGCATTACTAATTATTATTATGCTACACCAAACTCAACACATACTTACACTGCACAGTAAGCAGATGCAGTAAGTAAGGAAATAGGAAAGCACACTAGTTTGAAATGAAAAATTAAATGAAGAATGGCTTTACTATAGCGAGTAATTGCTCTAACTGGTAGCAGAAAGAATTCTCGAAACTGCTATGTGTAATAAGTAATAGAAGAGCGGACTATTTCCATTGCATTTTAAAATAAGCTTTCTGTTTGCATTAATTTGTACATCAATATGCAATTAATTTACCAAACCGAGTTACCCATTTCGTAGTGTACTTTTTATAATGTATTCTAATTAGGAGATTTTAAGCCTTCAATCAACTATCTAATAAACTACGGCTTAAGATAACTGTAGTAACATAACACAACTTTTGATTTAGCACACGAATGGTTCCGGTTTGGTTCCGGTTCCAAAATTTCTGGTTCTGGTTCGGTTCCGGTTCCTAAAATTTGAATTATTTCTGGTTCCGGTTCGGTTCCGGTTCCAGAATTTCTGGTTCCGGTTTGGTTCTGGTTCCTAAAATTTTCTGAGATGCCCTTCTCTATTAAGGTTTTACCTTTTGTCAAGTAAGTAGAGAAAGAATGGGAAAATGGCTACAAGGTGGCTTGGCTGATGAGACCAGCTGAGAGTAAGTGACGGGATTTGTGAAAGAAGTGACGCTAGAGGATGTCATTAGCCGAAATAGTATAAAAGAGTCTGGATCCCACATATTACGGAAGAGCACTACAAACGTAGATAATAGTAAGGTAATTGCCAAGAATGTCTGCTGGTTAGTGTACACAAAGTAAAGATCATTTTCAACAGAAGTGTAGTGTGAAGATTATGACTCATTTTTTCACATCATTTCTTAATTCTTAATCCTATTTTATAAAAAGACAGAATGCATTACTAAAGTGTACAAATAGAGCCGCAAGGACAAGGGCAAAATAGTAAGGGTAAATAGAATAGTCTTTTGAATGTCTTTATCAATATTTTCTCTTTTATACATATTATGTACTTCTATACATTTATTTGCAAACTTTCCCTTAGGTATGATACCAAGCCACGGTTAGGTAGTGGCATCCGAAGATAATATTAAAATGAGATGCAAAAGAAGCCATTATCATTACTTCTCTTCTACACTCTGACTATGTCTTTATTCATTATGCATTTAGTGAGACCACGCCGTTGCTTTGTGCACAATTGCTTTAGATTATGCTACATCCGTTTCAGTTTCATACGAGTTGCACAAAAGGCACTTATCGCAAATATGCATACTTGGTACATAAGCATAAACATACATATGTGTTTTATGTGCACGTATCAACAGTACATTATTTAAAGTTTCTGTTGTAAACTATAGTATATTGCAATAGGGAATTGAAGTTGCGTTCTGTTGTGCATAGAAAGTCAAAAGTGGGTTTCCTTTCGGGTCTACAAATACTTTTAAGCATTTCCATTTTAGTCAGTTTCAGTTGTGAAAAGTGTAATAATTAGTGGAGCTTGAGTTCGTAGTCTGAATACTCAATTTGCTACGTGAATTCTGTTTGGTCTCTGTGCAACAGTATATAGTACAGTTGAGAATGCTGGTGTGTCATGATGGAGTTTGCAAAGTGGTTCAGATCTTAATGAATTCAGTTGTAATTATCATTTGCCACTCTCTCTGGCCTGGCCTGGCTGCAGTTATTATGTACTTTCTCATTTCCATGCTTATTTTTATTCCCCAATTTTCTAAGAAACCATATACACACTACTTACAATCAAGAAATGTTCATATAAATGCTAAATTACATAATTATCATTTCATACAATATTTAATACAACTCAACCAAATACCTTTGATATATCTAACTACTTCATAAGCCAGATATATTCTAAGTTTTAGTTGGATAAGTAAAAGGCATTTAACATAACATTGTGTACTATTAGAAATTCTGTATAAAAATTAAATTCATTAACTTTATTATTATGCTACAAGCAGTTCCAATGTATCCGGGTTTGTTTTGAACGGAGAGACCGAGGTTCACGGATTCTAAAGGTCGGCACTTTGAACTTCACGTATGGTCAAGTATCAGTACATTAGTGCGTGCAGCAATTAAGGTTTTGCAAATTCATCTTGAGCATGAAACGCAAGCGTGAAGAATAAATCTGGATAGCTGATCATAAACAAGGTTACTGGAATGAACCGGATTAATAATTTCAATGGAACCTGGAACAATGTCATTCTTTAGCTAATCTTATATACTTAGGTACGCTGCAGAGAATATTATGTGCGACTTACATTATAATACCAAACCCATTGTGGCCAAGATAATCACTACATGTTAATTCAATGTTCAGTCATGCCAGCACCTTATGGTCTTACACATTGAATTTTATTTTCCAATTAGAATTTGAGTTTCTTACACAGAAGATATTTAGGCACTACGTCAAGGTAGTATACCGTGACCATGCCGTATGGACACTAATATTTTAATCAAATCATTACTGTAAAGTCAAGAAAGATTAAAATAATTAATGAAACATATTTATTAGCAACACCTATCAGGTATGAAAGTTGTAAATGTAGAATTGAGAATTATTTTCAAACAAGAAGCCTGAATGGGTCAAGTATCCCTTAGATACTTGATTTTTATTTTTACTAAGGAGAGGAGAAATGGCATAATTTTGATGAATTCTATTGGGACGTAAACCGAATTCTACTGGGGGGTAAACCAGGGCCAAGTAGGCGTAGTCAGGGATACGGGGTGATCTTTCTGGATCAGCGTCCCAATACGATTCACAAAACGTCCCAATAGATTTCATCGCTCTTCTAATGTAAAATGTGTCATTTCTCCTCTCCTTAGTAAAAATAAAAATCAAGTATCTAAGGGATACTTGACCCATTCAGGCTTCTTGATTTTCAAAGTATCAAGTTTTGGACAAAAAAATTTTGATAAACAGTTATTAGGAAAATCTGATTGCAATAATAAAGTAATTGTAGTGTAATAAAACACTGTTGATTTTATGATTGACATTTGACATAAATGCAAATGTTTGCACAAGAGATTTAAATTGTAATTAATTTCTGGTAAAAATGTGGCTATTGACTGTGCCTGGTCACTGTGTGAACACAACCCCATACTAATGTCACACCCACCAAAGCATTCTTGAATGTTCTTCATGTACAGTATTTTTTATACTAAAGTTCCTAACAACTTCGGCAAATTCACACCCAAAAGATTTGAAATTCAAATTAATTAGCATTGCATGACTCAAATGTATAGTTAACTTTAGAGCAATGGTCTCATCAGTCTCTTCTTCATTTTCATCGCATGTTCATTTTATCTTCCTTTCAAACAACATGAGTATTTAAATGATACTTCTTTAATCACTTTGTTTTGAGTGATTGGAGGTGTGTACTCAACATAAGTATTTAAATGATACTGCTTAAATCATTTTGTTTTGAGTGATTGGAGGTGTGTACTATTTTATTACCATCGTGTGAGCAATCACAGGTTGCTAAAGCTGACAAATTGGGTATGTGATTTGACACTGCCTTGTTTCACGCATTATCATAACAAAACTGCGCTTCGCTATTTTATATTCAGTAATACAGTTGGAGGTCACGATATAGCTACACCGGGTTATGGATGTTATATGCTGTAAAATTAGCATGCTAATCTAATCTCACTCTAATAAGCGATTAGAAGCGCGATAGATTCTAAAAAGGATTTAAAAACACTTACTGGTATATTCTAAATCTGTTGAAATTACTTTTATGCCTTACCAAATTGATTTGTTGACCGTGGAAAATGTTATGTAATTGTTTTCTTCCACTTATTGCTTAGTTGTTTGTTATTTTGCTCTAAAGACAAAGAAAACAAGTTACGGATGCTGAGATGAAAAGTTAACATCTAACCAAGTCTGCTAAACAAATACATTATATTAATGATTTCAGTCAAGGAATTGTATTTCCACAATTTCAATTCATACGTATATAATGACGTGAAACGCTGTTTGTTACTTACTCGAGTATTTTTAGGACGAATTGTTATTCTTTCTAGGAACTTCTGTTTTCTTTGTGACAATTTCAAGTACACACATGTATGAATATGAAAACAATAGTTCCTATATTTTCAGATTTTCACTTCCCCGTTACAACGCAGATAAATACTACCACATTTTTCTGACAAGCTGGGAAAACATACAAGTCAACATTATTTATTTACCAAGTATTTACATTGTTGTAGTAGTTTACATTGTACATTGTACAGGTGAAACTAATAATTAAACATATCTTTTGTTATCAAACCTTCCCAAATACTAACATTAAAAGTAAATTATTGCAAGTAAATACCTTCTAAACAAAAAGTTGAGATCCAAATGAAAATTGCATACTAACGTACAATAGGTTTCCAATTGAAATGAGTTTATAATTTTTGCACAGCTGTTGTCTCCTCATGGAAATTAGTAATTAATGGGATGACCATGAAATTCTGAGTCCTTTTTGTGTTTTATCTATTATTAGTACATTATACTTCAGAATAACGAAGCTAACAATGTTTTCCGTGCTATTAGATTACAAAAGCGTTCCATATAGTGCATTAATACGCAACAAATGTTTTTTGGAGTCTTCTTTGAAACCAGAATAACTGTAAACAGGAAATTGAATGCTGAGACATTATAATGGCCTAATGAAATCCAAATGAAATCAACCTCATGATTTATTTACTGTTTTTAGGAAAGCCATGTTTCACATAAAGTTTATATAACGCAAAATGCAAACAAACGTGAATACGCAAGAAATGATATTAATAATGAAACCAACTTACTTGTACCGTACCATGGTCATAAGTAACCACTTCAGTTGGCAAATTAAGTTAAATTAAGGATAACTAACTTTATCTTAAATAATTGAGAGCTTGCGTTGTACTGTGATCATAGAATACAGTTTAGCAGAGCATAACTTCTTTTTATTTCGTCTATGCTTAGCTTTTGCTTTCTCCTCCTCCACAAAGTTCCTTGGTCTAGTGATTTCTAATTACTCTAAGAAATTTCATTAGTTTCCTAACAAAGAGGTAAGGAACGAGAATAGCTTTCAGCATCTGCTACGCAGTCAACTCAACCCATGTTAAGGAGACACTGCTTTGCTTTAAATAGATAAATAAGGTCCTCTCACAAATAATGAATAATTTATTTTGTATTTACGACTTAACCTTGTAGTCTAGTATAAATTTTAGCCCACAGTCATTCCACACAAGTCACCAAGCTCAATAGAGACTGTTGCCTTGTTTAGTTTTGTTATAATATCGACTTGGTTGTCTTTCACCAACTAACAACACCAGATCACTCCAGTTAACTGCATTATTATATAGCGAAGTACTGATGCACTTAAAAGATCCTGTACCATTCACATAGGAATTTTGTAACATAATATCTAGCAAAATTTCTGTATTTGAAATTAAATTACCTCGGTACTCAACATTTATGTAGTAAAACACTGCAAATTCTCAGAAGACATTAATTATTCTTTGTCATCTCTGTTTCTTTTTAGCTTTCATGAGAATCTACGTAATTTATATATGTTTGCCAAAAAGTAGGTAAAAACTATTGTGAACAATGTTAGTGGTACTGCACGCCTGAAGGAACCAGGATGACTGACGTGTGGAATTTACTATATCATCATATTTCTTGTTTGTAAGCTTGCAAATTGTCATAAAAGGAAGAAAAATTCCCAGAAAAGCATACAGAAGTTACCATGAAAAATGTAGACGAAAATTGTAATTGTAAATTGCCTGGTGGCCTGGGTATTCAACTGTATAGGTATGTATGCCACAACTTGATCTCGATTTGGACTGGAGCCAACAGTAAATTAAGTAGTGTACAGACATTCCATGCGTTAATTAACGATGGAAATAACTCATGTTGGGTTGGAAATAAAATTAGCAGAATTATTAATCAATTTGCATTCATTAGTGCACTCCTACTCTGAATTGCAATAAGTCATATTTGGTTATGCTTAAAAAGTACCCTGATAATCGGGAATTTGTGTATTAGGATTTATGATTTTCTTATGCGGTTCCTAAAACTTCTGTAATAAAGGTTGTGAGACGAAGGTCATGGGCAAATGTCGTAATGCTACATTAGATTACATTACACAAAGGCAAAGTTCATTTTAAAAGGCTACTCCAATTTCTACTTGCAATTTTAGTAGTATAATACTAAGTACAAAAGTTTTCGTGTACATTGTGAGGTAAAATGATTTAAAGTTCATGGATTTTTGGATTTAAATACTAGTGCACTAATTACTATGCCGTGGCAAGTCGCAAGTCATTATAATTTGTATAATAAGACTTGGGAGGTGGACCGAGTGTATGAATTTGATAAAATTACGGATATAATGAGAGTGGGAAAAGTCTGGAACCTGAGTATGTAGATCTAAGTACTGTGTATGGTATCCTTTCATTGAGGAAAATGGAATTGGAATTCAGTGTGAGTAATAATAGCCGTTCCGTGTCGGACAGAAGAGAAAAGGGCAAGACATGAAAGGAATTTGCATTTGACAAGCCACGGTGTTTTACCACAGCTAAAAAGCAGGGCCATTTACAATGATTTATTATGGCAAATATGTTAGACTGATTTATGTGACATATCCGTTGTCACATCACTTCACTTACTACCCGAGCGGAGCACTACACTTACGATTACGATACGAAGGCAACAGACTCCTCGCTCCCTGTCCAAATTCTAAACGATATTCTTACTTTAAGTAGCTTTGTCGCTTTAGCTCCCGGCTCTCTCTATATTCCCAGTTTCCGACACTGTTCCTGTTTTCCTCTCTTATTATACTTCTCCTTGGGCTATCGATGCTATCCCAACTACTATACTATACTTTATGCAAAACTACACTAGCCTTATATTATGTTCAACATAGGAACTAACATGCTCATATGTGTTTAGGTTGTATTTGTAGAGTGTACCTACTAAATGGTACACGTTTGCCGTCCTCCTATCATTTCCCCATCTCTTTCTACTTAGAATGACACCATCACCTTAGCAGGGCTATATTTTACATCTTACTCCACTCAAAGACGGCATGGCAATTCCACAATGCAGTCAGCCAACCCAGCTCGCTCTCTCGCTTCCGTTATTAAATACCGTATCACAAGTTCTTTGTCAAGAAAATACACAATGTTAAAACACGCGACTTTTATTAAGATGCATATGCAAACAAACTGTCACATATACATAAACCCATTTTCTTTTACTACCCTTTACCATACCACAAACAACACAACCGCATATGCCATAAAATTGCATATTTGAAATATGGCTTGCATTAAATATACTCTTACTGCATCAAATAGGTGGGAAGGATTTTCCTCTACTTATCGCAGAAGCAGCAGCATAATTTATTTCGATTCACTTCTTTATTCAATATGCAATTTTCTCTTAACCAATATCAAGTGTATAATGTTCTTACTTGTACTTGTACGAAAAAGTAAACTTTTCCCTGTTTCAGTTAAGAATTATCGTTAATAACGATTTTAGAAAGCAAAAACAAAGGAGAGTTTAGAGAATTTGTTAACTGAAGTAATAAAAGCCCTTTAGTCAATGAATTTAATAACTTTTCGTTTTATTAAAACTCAATCTCTTTGAATCCTTAAGATTGCCATCTAATATTATTTGATATTCTCTTTTGAACATTTAATTTCTGTCCTTATCTGTTGAATGTTACATTAGAAAGTTACTTTCTAGTTCAGACAAGTCATTGAGTCAAAGACAAGACGATGCGATCTAATACCAAGAAATCCCGAGAATAGTCACAGCCGATTCGGATAATAAGTTACCACAGACAAAATCAATATAGTAATATCACCACATCACATCACTAAATCCTTGGCTGTTTGTTTGTATAAGAATATTAGAAAAAATGGCAAAAGAATGTCAACAATGTTGTGCCGCCCTTCGGCCCGGACTATTCGCGAAATGTATGTAAGAGATAAAAGGAATTCCCCAAAAGTATTATTTTCTATTACACATACAGATCTAATGTATCAATGTGAGGAGTCACTACAAATTTATTTCGCCCACAAGGTCTCCCAAAAGTAAATGCAATCGAATCCCTCTAATACATTATTATTCTGTACCATCCATACAAACTAAGTGAGGCTCAGTTGAACAAACGGTAAAACGAAACCTTCCAACTTTACCGAATTTCCGTTATCATTTATCAAGATAATGCAGTATACTCTTTCTGCGTACATAAATGTGTAATACTCCAATAGAATTTTCATTATTGACTTTTCCTAGAAGTATTAACTTTTTAATGATCAATTGAAAAGCAAATAAATGTCAAATGAACATAAAATTCAAGAAAACATTCAGCCTCATAAAAGATCTTTTCCAATACTCAGTATTTCTTGGAAAATCTTGTTCTACGAAGTACTCATAAATAACTGGGACCCCTTTGTCAATTTTAAACCATAAATTCAAAATAATTACATTACAAATAATCACGTAGATAAAAAATATCAGCATACTGAAGTAATAAACTTTGAACAGAAATCAAAAGTAATTAAGAATATTCTTTAATAGTTAACCCAATTAAAAGAAAACCATTTAATTTCGATACTATTGTCAATTTGATTACCAAACGAAAACCGTTTTGTTTGATTCAAAGACTTTCTATGTGAAGTAGTTTTCTTGGTGTAATAGAAAGTAATAGAAAATCTAGAAAATGCTTTCTTCATGCGGTTTTGGAGAATTTTGTGATTTCCTGAGAAAGTGTCTGAGAAGGAAAGAAACAGAATCCGTCATTTATTTCAAGTTCATCCTTGCAAGTGAAGGTTGTCGAAAGAATAAAGACAGAGGGAACAGGACGTAACATTTTATTTGTGCAGATACTACACATGTTTATAAAATATTATTATGCATACATATTCGTGCATTTGTCAACACGTTCTATACTTAGAATAAAAGGCCAAGCCCGACCAGACCAGGCCGCAGACAGGAAAAGCAGGACTGGACTATCCAATGCAACCCAGGAAAATAGCAGCAGACGGTTTTACTATGTATGTATGTATATTATTACCGACATTGAATATAAGTACAACATTTACATACTGCAGAGAAATAATATAAAAACGGACGAGCATTTTGAGTCTGTCTGTAGACGATTTTGCGATAGAGGATGCTTTTGTCTTTCCTTGGCTATGTTTCTCTCTCATGAGTTTGAGAAAGAGGCTTTGCTGACAATTCATTTATCATGTTCGTGCTTTTACAACATTGGCCTATTCTATTTCTCGTGGAGATATAGGAAATTCTCGCGAAATTCCTATAATTATTATATTTATCTTTTATTTTGTCTCTAAGCAGTGGCAGTAGTACAAAACAGTATATCTAGTAAACTAGTTATAGACAGAAAAACAAAAGTACAAATAAATGGAGATAGTCGGGAGTAATGTGAAGACATATTGCATTTCCACATTGCATAAATATAGAAAAGTCAACGACAAGCACGAACGAACCGCATTTTTGTACAAATATGAACATGGAACACAAGTTCAACTAGAACAGGATAAATGACATGAAAAAGGCTGTTCTCCTCTATCTTTGCTTAAATTACACACTTGAATTTCTTACAACTTCGTCTGGCTTACTCTTCTGCATTCTCTCTCCTTCGTTTCTGGTGTGAATATGGACTGATGTATAAATATCCTCTCCAAACTTCTTCTCCAGTACCTAGGATATAAATATTCTATAAACTCCACACAGAATCACATAATGCTGTAAATATTATGTAGGCTTATTTTATTGTTACATAACTTTGTCTCTCTATCTCCTTCCTCCCATCCTCCAAATACTCTAATACTTTTCCTTACTTCACAAACCTTTACTATTAAATGAATTCTCTGTCTTTCACATACTAATACTCAAACATGGCCAAGAAAGCCATTCAACCTAGAAGAGAAACCTTATCTGAAGGCTTTCAATCCATTGTCCAGAAATAAGCTTCCCTTGCAATACTCTGACCTTGGCCTTTTCTTTACCTTATAACACATCCTATACCATATTATGATGTTTATCTTCAATATATATCCTACAACAAGATATATGTACCACCAATGTGCTTCGAAAAAGGAGAAGTTGCCCCCAGCAACTTCCCCTCGCCTGCCTACCAGGTGTTGACTTACCCAAAATAACAAGAAATTGTCACCCAGTTCTTCATGGAGAATTCCGCACTCGACTTGAATCCCCAACTGGGTGACAATTTCTTGTTATTTTGGGTAAGTCAACACCTGGTAGGCAGGCGAGGGGAAGTTGCTGGGGGCAACTTCTCCTTTTTTGAAGCACATTGTGTACCACAATACCTAGGTAGAAGAATTGTCAATTTTGACGCGATGTCCTACATACACGTCTTATCTGCGGTAAAGCTCTAGCAGAAAGAGTACCTATATGTCTTTGTATATTTGTGACATCCGGTTTATCTGTATACTCTCTAGTCATTTTGAAAATCAAAACTAAATATTTGAAAAATGACGGCAATAAATGAACTTAATTTTTCGTTTTATTCTAAATTTTACGCAAAGAAATCTTGTAGAATGAAAAACTTCGGTAGAATACAAGTACAAACTTTTGTAGGTAATTTTAAAGTAACTAGTCAGTATGTATATTACCCGAAATGTATTGCCTTAAGGAATAAACTGTTACAGTTAATATACCTATATGTATCCCCATAGAAAACCTTGCCCAATGTAGCAGCTTTCTGTTTTAACCGGCTCATCTTTATCTTGCGTACTTATGTTTTCAATTCTAAGAAAAGTGTCATCTCGTTTTCTGTTGGACTGTATCATCCGTAGTGCAATATATCCTGTATAATATATATTTATTAGATTTATAAGTAGAACCTTGGGATAGGCATAACCGTTGGTTTGGTTTGACTTGACGAGTCCGTGTTAGAAACAGTTTACTTTAGTTTAGTAGTCTCCAGCCTCCTCCACTCATCTTCACAGTCTACTCAACGCAATTCAACTGAACTCATCTCTTTCTCCATTCCAGATGTAACCATTGCACAGCACTCAACGCCACTGCTTCCAGTCTATCCTATGCCTCCAACTCCGTTCTCTTGGCTGCCTGCAGTTTTTAAAGATTCTCAAGGCGTGTGATCAAGCACGCTCTAGGTTCTCATAAATAAAACAATCCTCCATTTTGTCCCGTCGAATTTCCAACTGCCAGTGCATTTTTCATTTTAACTGTCTTGTCTACCATCCTAACATACACTACTATGTTCTCCTTCAGATACAGATAGTATATCATCCTCATTTATGTATGTACCGATATAAAATATGGAATAACATCTTGCAGTAAGAATACAAGTACCAACTTGTAAAATTAGGATACTTTAGCATGGCAGAGAAAACTAATAAATTAGTGCATCATTTTCTGAAATACGGGGAACTGAAATAAAGGTGCAATGAAATTCTGAAGTACAGGAATTAAAAAGTACTTTAACATTTTCTTGTATTTTAGTTCTAAAATGAAAATAAGTGCTAAGAATACAGAATGACCCTGTAAACATTAGAATTTTTTCTTTTGTACTGTTTGTTGTATCTGTAGTGTAATGTGTAGCAAGTAATATAATACAGTTAGTGGAGAAATTGAAGTGGACTCATTTATTGTAAGTTAACAATAAGAGTACCTACCTGTCGTCTTATTGTTAGCAGGTAGGCATTGGATGTCAGTTTGCAAACCCAGTATAATTTCCTTTTGAAACGTATAGGTGATGCCACTGTGGACTTTCGCACGGAAAAATCCAATTTGCATTGAAAGAATACAAAAGAGTTTGTAGGAAAACTCAATTTGTCACTTGGGAGAGATGCCAGACTAGGAATGGAGCTAACCTACAAGAGAACTGCCTATTGACTAGGACTGTTGTGATATTTGACTCAATGGAATAGGAAATGCGATTGCCTATGGCGAATTCACATGACTATGACAAAACGAAAGAATCTGAACACACGCAACACACTTCAAGTCTTGACTATCAATTTTTATATTAGTACTTGTCATTTGCATGGATAGTAATGATTTTTTGAATAGGCATGAGCTAGACGCTGGGTGTATACAAATACAAATGAATTCGTATACAATATACACGAGAGAAAGCCAAAAAAGAGAAAGCAAACAAAAGAAAGCTCCGCTCTATAGATACACGTACGTTAGCTGGAATTCCATTCATTCATTCATACTTTCTCTCACAGGCGGAAAAGGAAAGCTCCTAACAAAGAAACTATACAGGTACAAACAGGAACGGACCAAATTCACTACTAAATGCTTACAAACCTTATATCTCCGTTCGTAACACACTTATAATATAGAAATCGTTCCTAATCGTTGTTACTAAAATAAGCATAGAGAAAAGACTTCTGGCTTGCTCTACGCATACAAATACAATGCACTATTAAGAAGTAAAAGACTAATACGTATTTCATTGTCATTGTGTAAACAATACACAAGTGAAAGTTATATACAGCACAAAGAGATTATTTATACTTATATACGTTCAACTTGAAGGCAAGCACAATTTGATCGAATCCAATTCTACTCAGAAACAGATCGCACTACCTAAACAAAATGAATCCAAGTGAACGCAAGTCACCATCATTAGACACTATAATGTTTACTCTTGTGTACAATTCTGAGAAACACTAAAGAACTCCCCTCAAACCTTTTTCTATATTATTTAGCTGAAATGTTTCGAAATAGAGACTGCAGTACTACTTTTTCTTCCTTTGCTCACAAGTTCATTTATTGTTGTTAATTAGGTAAAAAATTGGCGTAGTATTTTCCGCAAACAGATAATTAAGAACTTTCTATTGAAATTTTGAATTTTTTGAACAGTACAATAAAAATGGAGGAGTTTAATAATTCCTCTTTTTGAAAAGTTTGTATTTTTGAGGGGTAAGGTATCCCAGGTGTAAATACGCCCCTGATACTTGTAAGATGTGGTGTTGGTGTTGCTTTTCCACAGAAAACAAAACACTTCTCTTTTAGTTAGTAAGTTACTTACTTAGCCCTATGGCTTACTTTCGTTCACTTTCCCTTTTAGTTTGTTCGTCTCCTCTCGAATTTCCTTTTCTATGATTCCCTTTCAGGTTTCCCTTCTTGATTGCTTTGCTTTCTTTGTAATGGGAAGGAAACGTAGGTTGAGTGAAATTGAAGAGAGGGCACTTGTATGTGTGGAGTATGAAAGGTGGTACATAAATATATTGGTTAGTGAGGTATGTACAATAGTTTGTTCACTTGCACCATAGCAGTCCATGAATTATACAGAAATATAAAGTGTGCTATTTATATTGGTGTATCCACTCTCGTCTACTGTCTACTGCATTTATTATCTGACAGAGAAACAAAACAAAGCATTTATTTACTAGTGTACATGTAAAAAGTATAGTATTGTACAAATGCGCGTGTGTTATATGTCTATGGGGTAACATTAGTGTATAAACTGAATAAAAATGAAACCTAGTTGTGTATACTAATAGAGAGTACAAGGTTAGGTTCAAATTGAAAAGGTATACGCTATTTAGAGTCTCGACTTGCAATCACAAAGCGGATATCATTCCAGTTGAAGAAACCTGCTTTGTATTTGTATCGTCTTCATTTCGAAAGTAAGAGTACCCTAGCCGACAAAGAAGAAAATCTAATGGATGAATTCAGCACTCTCGGCCAGAACCTACAAACACAAATAGAATGCACTCCACTCACTCTCTCTACTCTTTAGTCAGTGTTATGGGATAAGATCAATGATGGCTTTTGTACTTTTCCCAGTCTACACTTTCTAGTCTACTCTCTCTCTCTCTCTCTAGGCACAACCATTCTTACTTAAACCGAACTAGCCAAACTATAGAATTGTAGAACCAAAAACATTTTCTTTGTGCATATACAATAGTAGCTTTGCTTTCTACATACGCAATCTCCAAACTCAACTAAACTACTAGTACTTACAGAATCTGTGTCAATCTCAGTCACAGGAAATAGAATACATAGTTCACTTCCCATACACTAATAGCCAGTTTAACAAACTCCTTTCCAATAAACAAACAACATAAGTACCAAACAAAACAACAACTTCATAACATACAATCGTAAACAACACAAAGCATTCAACTTATAAATATAATTATTGTGTTTACTCCTGCAAAGATCAGTGTACCTTTTATGAGTGTTGATAACAAACTGTATCTTTAAGGTCCAAAATCTATATTAAAATTGACAATGGCATTGTTTTGAGTTTCTTTACCTTATTTGCACAGTCTTTTCGATTTTGACTAAAATTTTGTAGAATAATGTTTTTGACTGAGTTGTAAACTGTAGAAATAAGAAAAATGTGGGCGAAAGACGAAACACTGTGAATTATCATTGTTCTATGTTTGTACTACGCAGAATAGGCATCGAGGTACTTTAAATAATGCAATTTAGTGTTTGTAAGTATGGGGCACAAGGGATATGGAAATAGAGTTTACAATACCTTGGGATCTGCAAACAAAACATAGAAGAACTTTGTACGTGTTCTTATTATATGAAGCATTTGTATTATTTGAATGCTGTATTTTATGAAAAGTAACACATTTGCAGTGCTTAGTACACAACTTGAATAAGTTGACCTTAAAGTTGAACTTTTTGCCAAGTGTATTTCGTAAGGGCAAAGTAAATAAAGGTTCTGTCCTGAGTTTACGAATTATTTTCAATCAAGACGAGAGCTACCTGAGAAGGTTTGTTAAAGCAAAATTTTAGGAATTATTTCGCATATAACGAAAGTTTTATCATAAATATTCTCTGTGCATTTAAGTAACTACGTCTTTGTATTTGCAAATGAGGTTAATAAAGCATGTTTTCAACTTTAAGTGTACTTTAATGGATTATATAGACATGTAACAATTGCTTTTAGAAGCATCTCTCAATAATATGCGCTTTTACGTATAACTATAATGTACAGTGTATGTACACTATCTGCAATTATGATGTTGTTGACAAAGGTCACAATTGAATCAGCACAACATCTATAGGTACTTCGTTACATAAATGATTTAAATTACATTTTACGACGAAAACACAATTAGAAAGCAACTGTGGAACTTTGTACCAAACTTTTGTATGTAGAAAATAAATTTCCGATGTGTACCTGAATTTTTACATCTGTGTGTACCCGAAATACGAAATAGTTATCCTAATATTGCTTTGTACGAGATCGCAACAGCGTGAAGAGAAAGCTTTAAAGGACATTTGCAGAGACACCAAGAAAACGAGTAAAGTAATAGTCGGGAAAATAAAATGAAATAAAGTAAGAGTGTTAGCATAGAGGAAGTTGTACAAGTGAGCACCATATTGTGTAGTTGTACTTTAGAAAATAAAATGCTGCAAACAAGAAGTTGTTATGTTATTCACTTCACCTTTCTTCCTCATGTTGGAAAGAGAAACTTATGATTAGAAATAAAAATAACATGTGACACGGTAAAAGCCAAGCCACAGAAGAAAGTTGGTCAGGCCACCTATGCATGTACCAATCGAGACTCGTGTGTATTGTTAGTATGTGCTCGAGTACAATATAACAATAGCTTACTATAACTCTACATGACATGACCTGGCCTCATTTCGATATAAACATATATTCCCTATTTCGCTAAAATATGAAGTACAAAAATAACCCCATATATGACAACTAATGCAATAAAGAATTTGTTTTATAACCAACTCAATCGTAGAATAGCATACAAGCTGGAACAGCAATACAATACGTTGCACGTGTCACCCAACAGCCCTCCACAATTTATACTACTATGCAAACCTATTCCTTATCTCGTGCTACAAGAGAAAGTCAATCTGTAATAAGAAAACTATTTGTTGGCCACACCTGTCCCATTCCACTGTGGGTTTTATACTATTTTACTTGACATTTCTCGAAATAAACGTAACTCTCTGCTTTACGATGGATATTACATTACATCATTTCCCAATTTCTGGATCTCTTGCCAGCTTTTCATAGAAAATGGCCTCAACCCCAAAATACTTACTAACTTTGCAATATTTATCATTTTCAGTGCGTGGTTTCACCTGTTAATTATACTCTTTAGTTATTTTAATAGGGAGATAGAAAAATGTAGAGGATTCAAATCTAAAAATTATTAATTCATTGTTTTCGTAGAGTTAAATTAAATTATAGGTAAACCAATTCGTTTCAAGTTAAACTAAAGAAATTATATTTGGATTTCCCAATAGAAATCAGGAAGGATGAACATAATGTAAATGTAATAACTATGAAATCAGTAAACGGAAGGTTACTACATATTGTAAAAGTAAAATATTGTTTGATGAAGCAATTTCCTTACATCCTACATGTACTATATATCTAACACGTACGGAAAGAACATCTTGAAACTGAATTGAATAGGAACTGTGAAATAAGCCTACCTAACAATACAAAGCAGAAGTGTCAAATAACGGAGATAGTTCATAAAACTCTTTCCATTCGAGTTCCTTTTGCAGTGAACAGGTACATATTATATGTCAACATTACAGTATACGTATAAAACCATAAATATTACGTCTTTGGAATGTAATATGCATGACCGTACGAGGAATAAAAGAATTGTATACCTCTACAACGTAAAACTTATAAATAAACAGAGAATAATCAATTGTTACGTCTAGTACTGTTCTTAGTATCGCCATGAATGATTTCTTTCTCGGTATAAAGCTAAATATAACGAAGAGAATGGAAACGGGAATTTCTTTGTCAATAATCTCTGGATTCTTTACATCAAAACTTACATCATACATAACATGAGGACATAAAAAGCGCTCTGCCCTTATAAATGTACCTTGTAGAAACACACAAATATCACATTAACATTATATAAGGATGTAAATGGATTATATGTCTTAGTGGTAAGAAGTACTTTTAGTCTGTACTATAGGTACTTAATGCAACGCTGAGAAATATGACGAAAGTGTAGATTACAAATAGTGTGTAATAACTTTGCTGGCACCAGTAGATAGAATTAGTTCCGTTCGTCGCTCCCACGCATCGCAATTTCACGATAATGGATTCCATTTGTAAAAGTGTCTATACAGAGAGGAATTCAATTCATAATGGAAAAGAGCTCCATCCGTCAACTACTATTTACTATTTTGTCAACAGGAAATAGTACATGGAGTCCTCCTTTATCCTGTCCAGTCACTCAAACAGAGGCAACCAGACTTTAGTTGCCACCATACAATTTCTATTTCCACCAAACACGTAGTCCAAAAGGAAATTAGTGGAAATGAATACAATATTCTCCACTCTCTCCAGTTTTCCATTTTGTCCTCTTCAGTCTACTTTCCACACAAGTCCCAACTTTCTCATCTGCATTCTTTATCCAATGTACATAAATACATAAAAGTATACTTAAAAGATATAAAACTAATGCCTAACTCCTGTCATGCCATACAATAATAGATTTAATACTTCTGCACAGTCTAGACTTACTGGCTTAATTTGTCATTATTTCGTGGCACAACGCTAACAAATTACCATTAGCATATTTATAAGTTAATTAGTTGGTTATACTGACAAAAAAGAAATACTTATACAACTATGTATACGAGTACAATGTATGCGAGTACAATGCATACGAGTACAAGGTATACGAGTACAAGGTATACGAGTGCAATGTATACGAGTACAATGTATACGAGTACAGTGTATACGAGTACAAGGTATACGAGTACAAGGTATACGAGTACAAGGTATACGAGTACAGTGTATACGAGTACAAGGTATACGAGTACAAGGTATACGAGTTCAAGGTATACGAGTACAATGTATACGAGTACAAGGTATGCGAATACATTGTATACGAGTACATTTTATACCCTGCTGTGGTAAAATTCTTTGAGTTCTCTAGAAGGTTGCATTCTGAGGAATAGAAAAGTTTCGAACTGAAAGAAATGAGTGTCATATTCAATTACAATAGAGTTACTTCCAATTAACAATGAACAAAACTCGCTGGATGGACTTGGACTGGAGAGAAAAAACTTTTGTCTTCTTTCTTGTACTTGTTCTGTGTGTCGTCAAGAAGAAAGCGAGTTTAGCGAGTGAGAGTTGACACGGTGAATTTATCACTTATCCAGAATGTAGTAGCAATAGCAATGTAAAAGGAAGCCATAACCAGGGAGGGCAATCCAAGAGAGACAAGACACGGTTACGTCTACATACCATAGTCCGATGTAGGAGTCGCTAATAGCAATGGAAGGGAAGCACATTTATTTCGACATAGAGACATTCGCACATTAATCTCTTCTTGGGACCTTTTCACATTTACACGGGCCAAACCAACCAACCCAGGCCAAATGTGCAGTCACACAATCAGATGCCATCTTCTATCTGCTAGATAATCGCAAACGTTAGGAACTCCTATTGTAAGGAAGCTACGCATTTGCAGAATGCTACTAATGTTTCCATTTCATTTCATACAAAAGATTATCTGTGATAGTTACTTGTGAGCAATCTCTTTTTCCTTGTTATGTTTTCATTATTTTATGTTGTTTTTTGAGAAAATAATATCTGAAACAGTTATATGTTAATTGGAAGACAATTTCTTTAAAACACCTGCAAAACAAGTAGAAAATTTATAATTATTTATTGTTTTCTTTGTGCATGGCATAGTAAATACATTTCAATAAAATATTATTTAAAAGGTTACACAGATTCCCTTTAGGTGCCACTTTTTGAGAATTTTGGACTAAAATCTTAAAAGATTTGTAAAATCAATTCCATTTTACAATTTATCCTAAGAAGACCGCCTTCCTAAAGTTTACCGGATCCGTGCAGAGCTAATATTTCAAGAGAAATAATATTTCATTAAGTATCTTCCATTTAAGCCATTCTTATATGCGTGTGGGAGGAAATCAATTCAGTGAACCCAACTTGAGTCAATGTCATCTTGAAATGACTGAACTGTGCGAAGATATTTGCAAACTATCTTTAGCCAATCTGAAGCCTTCACGATATCTAATCATCTCATACGTAGTATACATATATTCCTCATATTTCTTTGAACTACAGTGGGATTAACATATAATAAGAAAGAGCTTTGCTTGCGAAACCCCAATTAAATGTAAATTGAATGGGGTGAATTGAATGAATACCTATACATTTTCCGTACTGTACAATAATACTTTGTCTAAATATACTCTACGGAATTCCTAAGGAAAGCGTTGTCACTGTAGTATTTACCAATTATAGTTTCTGAAACAAAAGTGAGTTACGAATAATAAATTATACTGTGGCTGTCCAAGTGTAAAGCAAGCTTATTATACATATGTATACTGTTTTTGTTTGTGTTAGAAAAGTTACTAGAGCGCAATGTAGCAGACGGAGTGAAACGAGGAACTTGTAAATGTCAAATGACCTGGAAATTAAAACACCATAATTGTGTATTCATGCGAAAACTTTATTAGAATGGTTTTCTATTACGAATTAAATTATGTTAATTTACTGTACTCTAGATAGGTTAATAAGTGCACTTATTGTTCAGAAAAATTTATTTCAATGTTTTAGTCATTACAAAAAATATTTAAGTATGATTTGCATAATGATAATCATTTCTACTTACTTCAATGAGCGTACTTAGTTCTATTTACAAAGGCAATTTGCATCCTCAATCCCTAATTACAATTACTAAGAATCTAATGATACGTATTCATGTACACGATTTTTATTTTGTATATAGGTTCATACTTATCTGGCTTAATGGTTGTATAAAGTTGTTCATTGTTTTTAAAAGACATGTTTACACGTTTATAAACAAGCAATCAAATTAAGATTACAGAGTTGGCATTCGCGTGTAAGCAGCAGCCACTTCGGTATTTCCCTTCAGACTTCAGAGGCGAATGTTTTACTGATTGCGAGCATAAGGCTAACTTTACTGCACGAAAATGAATAATTTGAGAATTATCGCTGAGTAACTGCCAGTAGTACCAAAATGTAACAGTAAAATTGCTAATTCCCTAAAGCAATAATAATTCTTACATGTATTTACAAATAGTCAACTCTGCATACGAGGCATTCCAACTTAGAAGTCTAAAAACAGCTTTAAAAGAACCACATTGCTGATAATATCCACTTTGTTCAATGTTACCAGGTACTTGCAGTCTGTAAAAAAATTTTTTCAGGGAAATTATTATTCTAACCCAAGAAACGAGCATAAATGCTAATTCTAATACCTCCAATATTAATATTCAACATTTCTTCGTACAGGATTAACATATAGTACATGAAATGATTGTAATAATTTGTGCATTGTGGTATTTACGTGTGAGATTAGGTAATTGAATGAAATCATGTATTATTTAAATCTTACCATATTAAAATCCTAAGAACAGGAACTAACATAAAAGCAAGCCAACATAATGCAGTAAAAACGGCGATGATTACCAAACGTCTTGCAGTTGTTGTCACTTCGGGCCGCCTGTAATTTAATTAGACACAAAATTTACATCGGCATTCTGAAACTGAGGAAATCCTTTATATATTAAAACCAAGATGTGCATCCCTTAATAAGCAGTTCTGAATACTAATACTACTACTGCATACATATGCATGTCATTTATTTCGCAATATATTTTTTGAATGGAAAAGAATTCTTATTTACGCCTTTGCAAAAACTCTGGGTCTTTCCCCTTCATTCATGAGAATAATGGCTGGAGGAATACACAAAGGTTTTGGTAAAAGTCCTGATGATGAATGGGGATGAGGAACGCAGGGAATTCTATCCATCGGAGCACTTTCCATTTTTTCCGTTAATTAAATCTCTTTTTTCCGATGGCTCTTTTCTTGCTTTTATTCAGCTTTATTAAAACGTCAAAAATGACACAGCTCTTATTCTCGCTAACAGTTTCCACAAATATAATACTCAAAAGTAGGTTTCATGCACAGTATACGCTACAGTAATCTTTTTGGATGTCATGTTACGTACTAGGATTATCATTAACACGTGCAAAAACTTTCGTAGAAAAATTAAAACTTTAATTTTCCAGCTTTCTTTGAACTCTCGAGTGGGTGGTTTTCATTCTAATAGTTGCTTGCTTCCAGAACTTTTCTTTGCTTTTTCTTTAAAAGTAAGCCTCATGCACTTAATTATCACAATATTTATTGCAATTCTTAATACACTGCTGCCTGCTACTATACCGGGAGTTTTCCAGAGAAATCAAGACAAAAGAAAATTGCGAAAAGAAGAATAACAAAGAGATGTGCACAGTGAAGTTCACAAACGCTAAATGTCTATCAATATAGGTAAATATGCTTAATGTACAATGCGGATTGGAACATGAAAGAAAACAAAACTGAACTTTGTGAAAATTGCGTGGAAATCTTGAACTCAACTGAACTCCCTTATAATGAGTAGAAGAGTGGACAAGACATTGCAGAACGGAACAATGTTTGGATAAATTATACACAGGATTAAAGATAAAGGATAGAGTAAAGAAGAATAAGAGTTGATTAGCAAGAAAACAAAGCAGAGTTAATTCAAAGAATCTGACACGTAAATAGAGACAGCTGCAGATGAAAGACGCGTGAACAGCTTCCTTTCGTCTAGTCTTGATTTTCTCTTTTTTGTGCGGCGGATTTTCAGTTTCAGGTTGCACTTGCCTCGCTCGTTATAAAAAAGATATGGTGCGATTATGTAAGTATTTTACGGTCACGTAAGTAATGTACTACTGTATTCCTGCTTATCGACAGAATATCCAGCAATCAGTAGAAAAGGTTTGCCCAAACCCAAACTAATCTTCAGTTGACCTTGGCCATAAACGAGATATTTTACATGCACTAATACCCGAACATGTTTTATTTATTTCAAACCCGAGACCCTTCTATTACAAAGTTGCATGTTCAATGTTGCTATTTCCCTAACGAGATAATTCTCGTTTATGAGGTGTTAGGTACTGAATTCGCGAGAATGCAAACCTCCTCCGGCGCAAATCTGTACCTCCATCTTTTTATTCACATTTGCTTACCTTTTAGTGACCAGGAGCTCTTCATTACAACTCAGCAGGAAAGGAACAGATGCAAAATGTAACCATAACATAAATTTCACACCACACACTTCAAGAATAAACCCTGTGTCATTCTAAGATGCAGGTTTACTATCTTTCCAATCTAATACTAAATTATTTAGGTTTTAATGATAACTTTATCATATAATTTTAGAGTTGGTGTTACATAATGCAATCTGCTTTGATTTTTGAAGCGAGAAGAATAACATCCAAGTCAAAACATTAGTCGTATAGTTAAAAAATGCGCATGATGCTAGTAGGTACTGGAAAACCAGAAACATGACTAAGGGGTATTTGTAAAAATGAATTAATTACTTACATAAGCCATGATCCAAACCAAGCCATCGAGTTTCTTACCTTTATATTCACAGATTCGTGTTCTGGTCTGTTTTGTTTGCTTTTGCTGGAAGCAAGTTCATTCCAAATGTGTTTTCTCATTACATTCTCAGGTCGCCACTCTCATCCCAACAAACACTTCAGTTTTCATCCCTAGCATCTCATCGGCCTTGAATTAAAGACTTCAAGCTAAAAGCATACGTGCTCCACATCTCTATTCCTACAGTTAGCAGGTGTTTTATTGCTTTTGCTTACGTCTGTCCTAAACACTAAATAATATTCCAGACTCAGGTACACGCTCATTTGTATTTAATTAAATATAAATTATATTTTAAGGAGAGTACTGCAGATAAAGTTTTTCTCAGCGGTTTTATCTGTGAAAAGTTGTGGTATACGTATAGTACGCAAGTTAAATGTTCAAAACATTCGCGTGAAGAAAATATAAATTCTTATTTTTGATATCTTATTTTTGTCGATAAATGGATATGCAAAACTAATGTAGTATCCTACTTTACACAGATAAACTGATAAAGACGTGACAAGATACTGATAAAATAATTAAACAGTAAAGGCTATAATATGTTTTACGTATCGTTTCTGATGAGTATAGCAAACATTTAGGTGGTTGACCGAAATTTTCATATCAAAACAAATTAGTCCTTGAAGTGTCTATCTGCCTCGCTTGTAAATACTACTGAAATTTAATTACAGAATGTGTGTCTCTTCGTTACGTGATGGAGATGAAGCTAAATAAAGTTGTCGGTATTGACAGAATTAACTATAGTTATCAGAAGACATGCAGAGAGTTCTTTTTCCGTGTACACGAAAGCAAAAAATGTTGTATACTGCATAACCTTAATCTTTGCGATAGCTATATGAGTTACAAAACAAGAAAAGTGAATATAGACTAAATAGGACACATCCAAGTGAGTAACTGAAGAAAATGGAGCTTATATGTGTATGTCTCTGAACGACTGTGACATATATGGGCTTTTTGATAAATACTTAACTTACAATCAGTGGAGAGCTGGGAAGAAGAAAGGAAATATGATGGCTACACCCAAGGCTAGGCACAGAAGCCTTTAATTTCTGGATGGGGATCTATTCAACCCAAGGCGAGGAAATGTAAAGGAAGTCCTGGAACAGGATGCCAAACAAATGACATTCAGATCTTTTCTCCCACGGAGCATTCCAGACACATACTTGAGTATATAACACAACCGAACTGAATTGAATTTCTGTGTGAAGTATTAAAAATATGAATATATATATACCCATTCACATACATAAGAAATAGCAATAGTAATACACAGATTCATGCACTAAGCACCGTAATTAACTTTTAGAAACCTAGGTGTATATTTATGCTTCAGAAATGTCTCCAGATTTCGTCGCTCAGAAGTAGAGGCCTATATTGAAACGGTGATGTCCAAAGAATTTACGGTAAGCAAAGAATAAGAAATGGAATTTCCAATGCCACTAAGGGAAAAGGGAATTGAAAGTTCTAGTACTACCGTGACTGATACAAGTATCACTCAGTGTACATTTCATGACATGGATTACTCTAGATTTGCTTGTCACATCTCAAATTCAACTCTACCATGTAACTTATAGAGGGATAAGTGCATCCTGTCAGCACACTCGAAAACAATATCTGTATGCCCATATGAATCTCTAAAGCAGTCGAATTGTAATATTCCTTTAGGCAGACACCAATAATAACATGAGATAAAATGTCACAAAAATACATTTGATAAAAATCACAAGTACAACTTTTCTCACAAGTTTTTGTCTTAACATACTAACATTTACTAAGGAATTAATAATACGCAGTAGATGCAGTGTCCACTATCTTTAAGTGGAGTACAGTAAATTATGTAAATTAAAAATGCAAAATTAATGCAACCTTGCAGGCTATAGGTAGTTCTTAGAAGAATATTGGTTATAAACGAAGACATAATGTAGTTACATAAGTTGTATAGTAGGTAAATAAACTTTTCTAAAATATGAAAGGCATAACATGGATGATAGAATTTCACAAAGCGACCAAAAATAAACTAGAACAATTTATTACTTACTGGTAAAAGGTGATACATAACTTATAACGTATCCTTTAGTAATAAATAACAGGCAACTGTCTTCTGAACTGTGAATGCACTTATGAATGTATGTATACTTAATGCATGTAAGGTAAAGGTGGAACCTTATGAAGTGGAAAAGAACTATGAAAACGAATAATACCTAAATATAAGTTCACATCGTGTGTAACTCGTATTGGAAATATTGATTTTTAAAAGAATAAACGAAAAGATTTATGTTATTCCCTGTTCAGTTCACATTTAACCATTTCAAATGTTCTATAGATCGATACTTATAAATACACATGAATAATATTCCATCATATACTTAGATTCGTCATATACTATTAAGATTTCGGTTTTCCGTAATTAGTCCCGTTAAGAAATAGAATGCCGATTAGGAATTTAGTTGCGATAATATTTATCTGTAATTACATGATATATAGGTTTTTGGAAAACTATTATGTTCATCTTTTCGTATTGCAAGAAATTCTAGTCAAGAAATTTTAGTAGATACAGTAACATCCATAAAATATACACCACAGCTGGGTTACTTAAAGTAAACATTCATTTGCTAGTCAATGAGTAAGAAGAATCCCATTGTTTTGTGCTTAAGGTTTCGCCAGGAGTTCTTGAAATTGAAATTCGTATTACACAAAAGAATAAATATTTGTCTTGACTCTGTCAACAGAATATATTAGCATTTCGAAGATTAAGTATCTTAGTAAATAATAGATAGTATATGTTCCTTGGATGGACACACGGAAACCAAGGAAGACAAAGTCCTTGATCTTTCTGTCCGTGCCTGTTCAAGAAATCGAAATATAATAGAACTCCCAGGCACGTGCTTCTGTAAAATGTAAATAAATTAGCAATGAGGAGAAAATGAGAACTAAAGTATACTCGAGCTTTTGTACATCATTGTTTAAACATGTATTAATGTATTAACAAAGTTCTTCAGATCTGTAATGTAAGAGAAGCTATATAGGTATAAGAATTTGCATTTGTTTACAACTTCTTGTGTTACGTGCCATTATAAACTGCAAATGTTAGTTACTGTTATCCTTGCAAACTGTAATACATATCAGTCAAAACATTTCATGAGGTTTTGGAAAAGTCATTTTATTTTATGTTGATTAATACACTTGCTAATGGTAATTAGGTCTAAAATACTGTGTAATTTTTAATGTTTCTAAAAATCTGTCCAGAAAACAAAAATTTAGTATTTAAACATATTTATTGTTTATTTCGTGAATTTATCAGATAATGAGATTAATTAATTACCGTTGAGTGTGGCAGAAGCATCTTTATGCATAACTACAATCATTATAATATTAATCATAAATTATGTTCTCATGATTAAGTATTTAAAATATGCATAGAAACATGTTTTATGCTAACCACGTATTTAATCTACTATGCATAGTTAATCAAATCGCTAAACCAACAAATAACTTCATAAGACTACGAATAACTTTAAGCAACAAACAGAAATAGTCGGTCTTCACATGTTTATATGAGTGCCTCGAGTACCATAAAAATGTTGCTTTAAATGTTTTGCTGAGCGGTTATACTCGTATCTGTAGTAAACAAGTTTATAGATTGCTATTTTATCTAAAGTTGTTTGATTTTTCTTGAATTTTATCTACATACAAATGTTTTGATTGCCTAGTTCTTATATAACGCAAGTGCGCAATATCATATACGATACCTTATCTCTGTTAAACTCAAGTCACGTAAAATTAACATTCATTACTACACTAATGATTAAAACTCAGGGTGTTTGACTGTAACCGGAAGTAGAAAGAACAATTATAAAACTTTATATTTTAGGAAATAAAAATATTATATGCACAAATCGGAATCTACAAATACAAAGTATATTAATATTACAGTATGCATTTATTTTTTAAATATAGATAGTATAATGCTTCAATCATGAATAATCAATATTTAATTCCGTAATCTAAGTGCAGACAAAACTGTAACTTGGGTTTAGGTAACTATTTTGCATAATTCTTGCACTTAATTTATTTGATATTTGCTGTAGTAATAAAGTGAAAGTGATTCCGACATTCATTTTTACTTACGAATATCTATGCTCTCATTCCCATCAGTTTCCCCGAATAGGTTCCGTGGAGACTGAAGAGTGGCCGTAATGGAAATGGAACCTTGGCCAGGACATTGTTTATTTGTGCATAAACTTGGGCTTTATTATCGTCTCAAGTCTCAACGAATTTGGCTTCGTCTTTCCATTCTAGCTTCGCTTAGCTTTTCTGCTATAGACATTTCTATTTATCTGTGCAGAACCACTCACTACGTAATCAGATACCTCTCTGCTCTCGTCTCTCACCTTGAGAATAACTGAAGACAAGAAAAGAAACAGACCAGAGAGATCTCACATTACTCTGTGTACTGTGTACCACTTAATAGAATTAATCCATAATTTCTAATTATCTACCCTAATAATAACTGTAAATTATACCTCTAGTGTTGTCGACTCTCTTCCAAACTTTAGAAATACAAAACAGTACGTGATTTTTAATATTACACAAAAAACGTAAAAATAGCAATATTATTAGTTTAGCAATATTAAGTAAAGTACTAATAAAATATATTTCTTTGAGAATACCAATTAGCCAAATTGCATCATAAATTCTACATCACACTTAATAACAGTTGTAATCTTACAGAGCATGCTTATTTTTAGACTTGTAATATTAATAACTTTAAAATACTGTTTTACACATACTACGAGCGTCACGATTACCTATTTTCCCTACACACTTAATAATATTATCCGAATAAGCTTTAATTTTACATACTGCAATTATTATGCAATAGCTCAATTATTGCATTGCGTAATGAGCACTAGATTTTTAAATGAAGGACATCAGAAAGGTCGGCTAGATTAGTATTAACCCATAGTGAGAGACGATACTAACGCCTGAACTTTGAACTAGGCCAGAATGACAGGCGTTTTCCAATCCAGTGACCGCACAGCAAGCAAACTGTTGCCAATAAGAAAATTAATAATATCTTGTTTAATGTTAAACATTTATGTCTTGATTTGCTCTTATTTTAAGTAAGTGTAAGTATTATTGTTTTGTCTTCAATAACTATAAATCGTATTCCTTTGTTCAGAATCGTAATAAAATTACAATTAAAGAGCAATATGAGGCAATTAATAGAAGAATTCGTGAGCATTGCACTGTCCAGCCAAGCAGAACTTGGAATTGCATTTGCACTGCAGGTGTGCTAGTCTGCGGTTGGTTTATGTCTTCACACACCCTAGTCTAAAGCTACGGCTTAACGGCTTGTATTATGAATGGGTGTTCTGTGTGTCTCGTGTTTAAATAAGAAGATAGTTCAGGATGCGTGCGTTTCTATTAAATGTATCATTATCTTTGCTTCTAGCTTCAATTAATGAGATTTCTGACTTAAGGTTTGATTAATCTTAAATTAGTTTCTGTACTCTATGCGTAAATGTAATCTTATTTAAATTATCATAAATATTACCATAACTGTATACGTACAGTGTTCCACTTTATAGGTAGGTACTAATAAAATGTACCTAAATATACGTAGACAAATACATTTGTATATTGTAGTGTAGTATCTGTAACTAAAGTGGATTTAATTACTTGTTATTAAATTATTTACTTTAATAAAGGAAATCTTGTTTATTCTGTAACACATATTATAGTAACATAAATGTATAACACATGGCTCTACTCAGGAAATACAGGATTACTACTTTACCTATTGGATGTACTTTATCTAATTGCTATTTGCATGTTTGCAGATTATAAGCAAATGGTATTGCTTTACTGGCTATGCAAAATGCAATTTTACATTTTTATGGCTGTCAGAAATGGGTTTAGTATATAAACACTTTGCACTCGAATGTTTTTATCAGTTCAGTATTGCATCTCAGATCTAACAGTTCAATTGCTCCTGCAGCTTTATTTATTTAATTATTTATTCTAAGCAGAATGGCAAAGTTCTTTGTAAGTTTCAATTATCATGCAAATATATTATGGTCAATTTTTTCGATTTTCTATTTCTTTGCTTATCTATTCGCTGAATACAATGTTCTCCTTTTCTTTTTCGATTTAGGCTGTTCTCGGACTTTTCACCATTGTGGTTGTAGCTCACGCCGCCACAAAGGTCGCTAATGTTCCAGAGAAAAAGGCTGCCGCAGTTGTTCCCGCAGTTGCAGTTCCATCTCCTGCTGAAACTCTTTTGACAGCTGCTGCAGGAAACGGTAATTTTACATTTTTTAAATCATTGAGGAAAGATTTACCGATTTTCATGGTGAAGAGAATTTCTTATTGCTTATAAATTCGGTGACTAAATTTTAAAATTTCTGAATTTTTTATATAGGTTGGGGTTGGGGATGGAATAATCTTGGCGGTTGGGAGTTAGCAAGACTTCGCACTCAAAATGAGAGAAATCAAAACGAAGGAAATCAAGGAGAAGGATCAGATGAAGAGAACTCTGAAGATGAAGGAGACAATGATGATAATGAGGACGACGACAATAACGAACTTTCTGGCGGAGATCAGAGAGGATCCCGAGGTGGATCCGGAAGATCCCGCAATAGTGAAGGACGTCGGGGAGGAAATAGGGGTGACCGGCGCGGTAAGAATCAAGGTAGACGTGGAGGAAGACGTGGTGGATCTGACGAAAGACGAGGAGGAAATGACGGACGTCGTGGGTCAGATGAAAGACGAAGGGGTAATGAAGGAAGACGTGCTGGAGGAGAAGTGAGAAACGGTGGAAATGACGGAAGACGTAACAATGAAAACAGACAACGCGGAGAATCCAATGAAGGTAGACGTGCTGAGGGATCTGAAGACAATCGCGAGGAAGATGAAGAAAACGAAGTTTCTGAAGAAGGACGCGGAGATGAAGCTTCCGAGGAAGGACAAGGTGGAAACGAAGGAAGACGTGGTGGAAACGAAGGCAGACGTGGAGGAAATGATGGAAGACGCGGAGAAAATGAGGGACGCCGTGGTGGAAACGATGGAAGACGCGGTGAAAATGAGGGACGCCGTGGTGGAAATGAAGGAAGACGTGGTGGAAACGGTAATGACGAAGGACAAGATGGGGAAGACGGCGAAAATGACGAGGGGCGCGATGGAGAAGAGGAAAACCGTAGTGAAAGCGAAGAAGGAAACGGTGAAGGAAACGATCAAGGTGGAGAGGGAGAAGGAAACGAAGGACGCAATGGTGGACGTCGTGGAAACAATGGTGGGCGCCGCGGAAACGATGGCCAACGCGGAGGAAACAATGGAGGACGTCGTGGAAACGAGGGACGCCGTGGAAATGATGGACAACGCGGAGGAAACAATGGTGAACGTCGTGGAAACGAGGGACAACGCGGAGGAAACAATGGTGAACGTCGCGGAAACGAAGGTCAACGTGGAAATGATGGACAACGTGGAGGAAACAATGGCGAACGTCGCGGAAACGAAGGTCAACGCGGAGGAAACAATGGTGAACGTCGCGGAAACGAAGGTCAACGCGGAGGAAACAATGGCAGACGTGGTGGAAACGATGGACAACGCGGTGGATGGGGAAATGACGGCCGCCTTACTGGCCGTGTTGAAGTTGGTGACCAAGGAAGCCGAGGTATCCAACAGATTGCATGGGGATTTTTAGCCAATCAAGCTAACCAAGCTAATGGAAGACGCAATAATGAAGGTGCTGCTGGTGAATCTAGAAATAACAGAAACGGAAATCAACAACGTAATTGGGGTTGGGGATGGGGAAAATCGAACGGTGAGTCAAACGGACAAGGTCAACGTAGAGGACAAGAGTCCGGAGAGCAAAAGAAGCGCGCCGAGGAGCAACGCAAAGCATGGGAAAGCTATGCTAAGAAATTGCGCGTAGATTCAGAAAAGACTCTGCGTTTGTGGAGACAACAAGACTCTAATGCAGCTAAATTGGGCTGGGGCGGATGGGCTGTAAGTTTATTATAGAATATTTGAAAAACCACTTGGAATAGCTTTGCCAACTATCTAAAGGCATTTTTATAAATTTGACAGGCCAGCTATCAAAACAGACTTGAAGCTCTTCCAGGCTGGCCAAGTCCTTCCCTTGTTCAACATGGAGTACGTGTTCTTGTAGGTTAACCTATTATTTAATTTAGACCTATCAAATTGTAAATTGAAATACTAAATCATTATATAGCTGATCTCTATTTATGTACATGCATGCAAATTCGCTCTAGTTATTTAAATTTCCTCTGTGCTGTATTTCCTTCTTCCCTTTTTCTGTTTCTGTTTCTAAACTTCTGTAAACTTGTGTAAAATGAAAAATGAAACCTGAATGTAATGTGTACTATGTGATAGTAATTGTGATATTTTAAACTTATATTGACTGTCTGTTGGAAACGGGTGCAAACTTTCATATCATCCAGTCAAATCCTATTTAGTGTACCTCTTGTATATTCTAGTTTTATATAGTTATTTTATGTAGTGCACTAACTGCATAACTGTACCATGAAAGCATTTCTGAAAAAATAAATCTTCTGCCAAAATGAAAAACTTCAATTATTAACTACATAATTAAAACCTAGTTCTAAAAATGCGCACTAATGAATTTTTTATTAATACTACTCTTAATATTGCATTTACTTGGTAATTTATAGATCCCTGGCATCCTGATCATTAGTTTTGGTATCTCTTCATCCTTTTCTTAGTTCCTCGTTCCCAAATATTTATGATTTTATTACATCTGTTGGAGTAGTCTGCTGCGCTTCCGACTTGCACTACTGCATTGGTTTCTATCATAAATTGTGTGTCGTCATTAAAACTGCAATTAAACATCAAAAGCTTTCAGTTTCAGTAGACAAAACCCGGTCTTCTTTCCGCAATAAATGGGGCTATTAAATTAACCAAAGAATGTCAAATGAAGGCAGCTTGCTTTTATTCTACTACTATTATAGGTAAATAAAAATTCAACAAAGAATATATAAGGAACCAGATATATCAACCATACAATAGGGATAATCCTTTATTTACGTTCTAAGGTTTTGTGAGATAATAGTATCCTGTACAGTAGTGCCTATACGTAATCATAATAAAATAACCGTAAACTGTACCATACAAGGCAGTTACAGTTGGGTAATAATTCTAAATACAAATGAGTACCATTTAACGAAAAACGACAAGAGCATCTATTTTACTGCTTTAGTTCTGCATGGTTCTGCCTCTTTGATTTTAATTTGCTTTAGTAGATACGCTCGTGTAATATCCAATGAAGCCAGTGATACTAGAACGGAAAGAGAGAGTTTAACTAGAAGAATAATACGATTTATAATAGTTTGTTATGTAAATATTGCACTTATTGTTAGGTATAGTACACTTTATGTCTATCCTTGCTTTATTACCATTTAATATCCATCCAAGCATGCTTAACATAAAGTAGTTCCTTTGATTACTTAATTACTATTTAATGAACATTGTGGCCGACTCGATATTGTTCTCACATTATTTGTCTACACTAATTGCACAGTAGTAAAACTATTTAGATACAATAAAACCATTTGTAATTGTAAGTGCATATTTTATAAAGCAATATTTTATTTGTGCTTGCGATTGGCTCACTAAATTTAGATTTAATGTATCCGCATAACTAAAACACATGTTTTCAATATTGTACTCTATCATTGGATACACTTTTACATTTTTTGATGAAATATGTGCAGTATACCAGTATGTAAAAAGTGCAGAGTCGCTTTTAATATGCTTTGTAACTATAAGGTCCAAGAAAATATTGCAGAGCAAGGAAAAAGAGTTTGCTTCCCTTTTATCATAAATAATAGCGAAAACTGAAGTTTTCCATTAGTTACAACATTATAAAGAACATTAGGTTAAACTTGCTGTTGTAATGTAGCCATTCTACTTCATAGTTAGTACACATCTCCATGAAAGGATTGGACATTTTATGGCTCTATTGGGAGTAATGTGGCTAAGAGTTAACTTTACACTTGAACTGCTACGATGCACTTGGATTATTTCGGTGCTAAACTAGTATTAAGTCAGACACACGAGCCCTCCCGATTAGGGCTCTTTAACACGACGTAATTCAACCAATTAAAAAACTTTCTGCTGTGATAACTCTATTGTTATGCAAATGAAGTAAATTTAAGGATGTATACAGTTCTTCCTTATTTCCTCAAAGGGATTATTATTCTGTCCAATTAAATATGAAACCCATTTACTATAACTTATATTGTTAAAATGTTTCCAATTTATTTTAAGCCATTGAAAACAATTCCTATACGAGTTTTTATATCAAGTAATTCATTTCATAGATAAAGCAAGGATTTTTTTGGATGTTTAATAAAATTAAATACTCCAAAAGCATAAAGTATTGCTAACAATGATAAATTTCTGAGTGCAATCACATCCACGGTTATATAATAATTTTGGAGTTCAGTTTTCATACAAAGGGTCATAAACTATAAACAAATTGCGGGATTGCATAAGCCTCCCACGGAATGTCCAACTTTTCAGCACATTCCATGTATGCGTAGGCACAGTAGGCAACTACGTAATATATTCGTATGTAGATAAATGTAGGATTTATGTTAAAGGTGAATGAATATTTTAGCGTTATACAAACATAAATAGAAATCTGCAGCTGGAGAAGATACATGAGTCTATTAGGGGGCAACTCTACACGTTGTGCATACTTTATTAGTAAATAAGAGTATAATCTTAAATAAACACATGGATGGTTTTGGTTACGATACATCATCCTTTTCTTATTATCCTTTATGTGCTGCATCTGCGTTACTTCTTTCTGGAAAACATCCGACAGTACAGTATGTACGTAATACAGTTTTTACGGTACGTAATATGTTTCCTCATAGCAGATTTCAAGTGTTATATGCCCCAATTGATGCCATAATGGCAAATGCTTTCACTAGATTCTTGGTACTATTTATTTAGGAATATCCTTGTTGGGTTTCCTTGAAAGCATGGAAAATGCACCTCCATAAAGTGTTACATTACTTAAGTCCGGAAAGTGAAATGATCCTGGCTGTCATATCTTGATGGCAGTGAAGTATCTTCATGCGGATGAAAAAGTAGCTATATGTCCCCGTTACAGATTTCTCTATACACAGTTTTAGTCTAATCTACTAATCTCTATGGTGCAAGTGCAATTGCGTATATCTTTATGAGCTTCTTTCTACAGGCACTTAAGTGTTATGTTATGATATGACTGACTGACTTGAGCATTCATTATTTCTTGCTTCCATACCCTCTTATCTATTGTTGTCATCTATACAAACACAATACAAAGAAGCATTTAGGCCAAACAGCAAGTCTAAAACTGCCAATTAAGCAAACAATCCTCCTGGACGTTAAAAGTTAGGAAACAAGCCATTTCTTGTTTTACCACCAATTCATACATCTCATTCCTTCATTTCCTCCTTATCCCAAACTGCTGCATAAAATCGTCAACGCTTTTTTAAGTTTTATTTTTCCCGTTTCTGTAATAATAATGCATACCATAACAATTCTATATAGGTATACAGCCAGTTTTAAATACAGTGTCCCGAGTCCTGAGATTTGGAGATTTTCTTCCAGAGAAACAAAATCTTTTATCTGTCAAGTACATACACGTCAAGGATTTTTGGTTTTCTACATTCGAAACGTACCTATGTAAAGTGAGGACACAATCTCTTAACAGACGACCGAATCTAAAGTTTCTGTTTGCATAGTAAGCCAAAAAGTGTAATATACTTTTACATTACATATGGTTGAGGTAGAGTCAGAAACTACTGAGTAGGGCTGTCATACGATACGATACAGAAGTTTAGGAATCTATGCCAAACTGTAATCGCTGGAAAAGTTTTCTGTCTGAATGTCAACTGACTTGGACTTTCTCTATAAAAACAGGATATTCCAGGAAATACAATGGAATATACTTATACACACTGGTGATGTCCTAACATGGAAAGAAAACTGTTACACTAACTACTAACAAGGCAATGCAAGGGCAGTGTAGTGAACTGAGGATGGTAAAAAGTTTGCAGTTGAGTTGACACTGGAAAGAATTGCATACCAGAAGGAGTAATCTAGTCAGGTATGTATGTATGAACGCAGAAGTAAATGATTGTGGGAAGTAACGTTTGGGTTGTACTTGGGCTGCAAAGAGATAATACTAGTAGATATATTGCATAACATAACTGCAATAGTAATAGTATCTGTACGTAGAGAAGGGTAGAAGCCAAACTAGCATCTGAGAAAAGTAAAGAGCAAGAGAAAGCTGAAGGAGCAAATAAATCCGGTCAGAATAGAAGAAGCCATTTTGGAAAAATGCGGCCGTTATCGTTGTCCAAGAGTAGACTGGATTTGGCCTAACGTACTTGGGTTGGCATCGCGTTCCTTCTATTACCATTACTTGTTACTCTTAGTGCTCTACTATCATGTCATAAAAATAATAAAAGGTCCCACAGAGAAAAATCAATTTCGGAAACAACTATTATTCCACATACCAAACGTATGCACGTAAATTTCGTACGGAAGTATTTTACTCTTGGTACGGTGTCTTATAAGACTTACTCATCTATGTTCTAAGTAATACCAAGATATAAAGAAGATATACAGTTTTTTGCTGAATCCTCACTCCATATCGCATCACATCACGACACAGCACAGCATGAACACTTTTACTTTCTTCACATATAAATATACTAAAAAATAATTATTTCCTAATGTTTTTCTATGCTATGCTATGAAATATACTTTCGGATGTTCAATTTTCTCTTGATATACTACACTGTTCATATAATGTGGTATTTGTTAGTCTGAGCTAAAATTGGATACGATTTTTACACAATAGAACTTTCATGTATCTTTCTACTGTGATAATATATGAAGTGTAGTGTGATTTGGTCTACTATATATAATATATAAAGCACACAAGAACTCAGACTGCCTTCGCCTTAGCGTTACAAATATGTTTCAGGAAATTATGATCTCGCTGTTCTGTCCGTGGTCTGGTCTGATCTCCAAGGGTTCGGTTTTCTATATGCTGCAGAAAAAATTGAATTTATGTTTAGAAAGTGTGTCAGCCTTCTAACGAAAGAAATAGAAAGAAAAATTCAAGTTCGGAAGGGTAACAATAGTCTTTATACATTATACGCAGACCAGTATATAGAACACAGTTATAATATTTTACCTTTACATACAAACTGCACACAGAAGCAATGAAATTTTACAGTATAATACAGACTCCGTATAAGGATGGGGAGTGTAGAAACTTAAAACTTTTTACCCTTTTCGGTTGGGTTAATCCACAGAGGTTGAGGAAGGATGCAGAGAAAGTGAACTTGAAGGAAGTCTACCATTCAACTTAAACCATTAGTTTAACTCTCATTCAACTGAATGAAATAATGAGACGGAAAAGAAGGTCAATCAGATTACACAACGTTTAATCAACTGCTCTAAAGGAATTCCCTTTAAAGTAATTAAAACTATGCAAATGTAACCAAGTGTGGGTGTGAAAGAACTTTTTGCGGCTGGAAAAATTAAAAAAGTTTAAAATAAAACTAATTTGGAATTTATACGGGATAATTAATCGTGTAAAGTATTTTCAGTGAGAATAGATCAGTCCTGGTAAAAAAATAAGGGATAACCAACTCTTCTAGTAATAATAGTAATAAGTGAGGATAATTGTGAACAAAAAGTGGGTGTAAAAGAACTTTCTGTGGTTGTCAATTAAAAAAGTTCACAAAATTGAACTAATTTGGAAATTATGCGGGATAATATGATAATTAATTGCGTAAAGTATTTTCCTTAAGAAAATATCAATCCTGGCTAGTAATAAGGATAATTGCATCATATATTTGTGTGTTCCTTCAAAAATCAGGTTTAGCAATTCGAGGGAGGTTGAGATTTTTATTGAAAGTGAATTGTATTAGGAGAAATTATTATTGGAATATTTTATTGCGATTCTGTGCCCCCAGCTTAGAATAAAATAAATTGGATTACTTAGAGTTTACTGACAGTTAGTGGTACTAATCCCCGAGCAGTATGTAATGCACGAGAAGGAAAAGAAAGTCTTTTACGAATAGATTCTAAGCTGTTGTAAAACGTAGGAGCCGTACTTTTTCTTGCCTAGGAAATAACTTGCGTTAGTATACCTATTTCTATGGAGCGAGACATAACCATCAATTTTATGGCTCTACAGTCAATCTGTTGTTGCTTACACAAAACCGACATAAAACCAAAGTATTATCTGTACCTGCTGTTTTGTGTTTTCTATTCTAAAAAGAATATACCTATGAGAGAGCCCACAGGAAATAAGAGTTTGGTTTTCACTAGGCGAGCGCAGCGTGACTTGATTTGATTTAACAGAGCTTTCTCAGCCTAAGTCATTGTGTCGACTGAATCGAATTGGATAGTCCATTTTATTCGATAGTGCCCTTCAGCGCTTTAATACAAAACACAAGGCGAGAAATTCTCTTGAGAGTTTTAAAACTACACGACAGGACACAGATAAAAATATATGCAATTTGTACATAAACCCACAGGCTACATGCAGAGAAAGTAAAACAAAGTTTATGTTTCTTTGTAATGTACATAACTAATAAGTATCCACACTTCCACACTAGAAACGCTGTACTTTCATCCCGTAATACATATGAAATGAATATAAAACACAAAATACTGTAAAGCACAGTATAATGCAATATAATTTTTCATTGGACCATATATTACTTTCACTTGAATGGTGGATGTTAAATCTGGACAAAGGTGGTTTTCTATATAAAGTTCCAAAACTAAACTTTGGTCGAAAAGTATCTAAAGCATACCATCCTTTTAAGTGTTACAGGTTTCTCCCGATAATGTCACTCACTACGTGATAAACAAGTAAAGTAACAAAACAATACAGCAATACTGAATTTTAAAATTATTTCGGGTTTTCTGTTGACTTTTATAAGTTTATCAGTTAAAGGCTCTACGGAGGCGGCTCTTATATAGTACTGGATTTTAACTTTATCAACATTAAAATTTTTAAGTAACCTAAGGCAGTATGGTGAAAATTCATGAAACAATTCTGTAAACGGCAGTATTACTGCCAAATGTTCCAGAATCAACTGTACTATACCTTGTTTGTGTTTACCTATCTTCTATAAACTTATGCACAGAAGGCAAACCCAGAAATGGAAGGAAAGAAGTATCTGTTTCAAAGGAACTTGTTTTGTGTTCGTGAATTCGAAACATCAGGAGACCAAACGACCATAACCGTAGCCATAATGTACAATGATCATCAAAAACGTCATGAACTCTTTCATTGCAAAACACAATCACAATAAAAAGTTAGAGGGTAATTGTTCGTAAGCAAGTCTACTCGAGTAGATAGTAGAACAAGTGAGAAGACACCAATACATAATTCCAAGTTAGTCTTTCTCATCTGTACACTTCTACATCTGCAACCTAATCCAGCTGTATTTAGCACATTGCCTATGTTTCTGTTGTACTTCCAAATATATTCCTACCAAGAGTTGCTTGATACGCATACCTACTTATTTTGTTATTCCTATAAATATTGTACCTACCGTTATCTGCACAGCAGTGCCGTATAGAGAGAATAGAAAGGAAGTTGAACAGAGACGGGAAGAAGAGAGACAATTTCCGGATTTCACCGTTCCATCTTATTGAATGACTTTTCTTCATCTTCCGTTACGCCAACCTTTTAACCTTTGATTCTACTTAAAACGCTTTTAACTTCATCGTATAATATAATAATATACCTACTAAGATGAAAGGGGTGAAATATGTAACAACTCGTTTTACAAACGTCTATATATTTACATTATAAGATTAGGCAGAAATACCTTCGCAATAATGTCACTGCTAAAGGCAGGAATTGGAGGTAACTACATTAAGGATTTTGGATAGAGATGTATCAGCAGTGTGTATATTTGAATTGTATTGCTAGTGAAGAGGTATATACAAGAAGGTGCCAGCAGAATTGTTGCTCTATTAATACTAAAACTTAACCGTTTACTTCAAGTATTTATACTTATAATAGAGATAAGCTAAACATAACATTCATTTTAGAAGGTATTTTATGGGTGATCATAAAACTATGCACTATTGTGTAAGTTATAACAACTAGGATTATAAAAACAATTTAAATCTAAGTAAGAAAATTGAGGAGAGTAAAATTTGATTTTGATTCATTGCAAAAAGGAGTTTTGTTGAGATGGGATGTGAACTGAAGTCTGGAGTAGCTTCAATTCGGATTACATTAGAGCGTAGGAAACGAAACCAATCCAGTTGACTAGATACAAGGTAAAAAGGAATTTGGGTAAATTGACAAGGAAAAAGCGATGCCTTACGTTCGAAATGTGTTCTGCAGAATGTATTTCTGGACGGTGGAAGAGCCATATGATATAGCTTCAGTTAACTCAGCTTGACTGATCTGAATTCTTGACATGACACTCTGTCTCATTTATCATGCCCTTTTCACCGCCCGTCTCTCACAAAACTTATTTTAGGTTTAAGTGCTTTGCACCACACACTCCAACTCCAACTCCAACCAACACTAGCAACTCTTTAGGTAAAAAGTATAAGAGTATAACTACATTTAAAAGTGTGCCATCATCAATGCAGTTAGAAAGGAAGGCTTTGGATGCTTCGATTTTTTAAAAACTTTTTCATAACTTTAAAAAAAATACCTTTTTGCCCAATTTACATTCAGCAAGTAACTTTTAATGAAATTTTGTTAGAATTTTTTGGAATATCTGTACAAAATATTTATTTGAATATGATGTTTCAAATATCTGATGTTTCGGTTATTTTCCATGCTTATTTCCCGATTTTTCTCCATAATACCATGGAATATTGCTATATTAAACTTTCCAAACCATAATATAAGAGCATTTTTGTACATTTAACTTCCCCATCTGTGCTATCATGGAATTTTTTTACATTTAAGTTTCTGTTTCTCATCCATAATATCATGGAATTTTGAAACATTTTGCTTTCCCACCCATAATATCATGGAATTTTGTTACATTTTACTTTCCCACCCATAATATCATGGAATTTTGTTACATTTTACTTTCCCACCCATAATATCATGGAATTTTGTTACATTTTACTTTCCCACCCATAATATCATGGAATTTTGTTACATTTTACTTTCCCACCCATAATATCATGGAATTTTGTTACATTTTACTTTCCCACCCATAATATCATGGAATTTTGTTACATTTTACTTTCCCACCCATAATATTTGTATCATGGAATTTTGGTACATTTAAATTTCCCAGAAGTAAATATCATGGAATTTTGTTGCAAATGTCTTTCATACATTACCAACAATTTTGCTATTCCGAAGAGTCACCCAACCCTTAATGTTACCGAATTTTGCAATCCCCAACTTCCCCATGATACAAAAATTTTGCTATGCCCCATTTTCCACATATTATGACTAAGGAATTTTATTTCCAATTTTCCCATTCATTATATAAGAGAATTTTGGTAACCAAAAATTTTTTGCTACGGACCCTGAGAACTGATACAAGAAATCTTCCTCCATACTATATCAGCGTCAATTCTGAATGCAATGTAGTTTGAGTAGGCTTGGCCGGCTAGCTGTTAGTGTTTCTAGTTAGGCATACATTTATTTAGCTAGTCTAACGAGTTATTCACAGGAGTGTACTAAAGATAACTTTTTTATAGATTGCCTCTGACTCGCTGACTACTTGACTCCAGTCTACTTTACTTACAGCTAATAGTTTCAGGACTCAACAGTCAACTTTTTCTTTGGGCTTTCCTTTAAACTTTCTCCGACTTGCACTTCACCGTTTGACTTTCTATTTTCGTTCTTCTTCTCCAAGCGATAATTTATAGATGGATGAGTCTTCACTTTAAGTAGCTCTCTAAATGAAATGGTTCAAGGCAATGTCAAGCCTAATTTAGCCACAATTTATTCCACATATGAACTGCAGATAAGTGGCAGTTGGACTTTTAAAATTATCTCCTGGATATTTTATCAACTATTATTACATCCCCTATAGTGCTAACTAAATTGCAGTGTGCCAGAAGTATCTAAGTACAGAGGATGAAACTTGAGAAACTAGTTTTGTGTCTGTAATGCATACCGTGTAGATAACTATTACACTTTTACTAACATTTTGCATTTATATTATGTATCTCCTGCTATCTAACTATCTCAAGTGTACACCAATATAATAAAACATGCATTTATGTCACCGCTCCATAAGCTATATATTCCCCGGGGAAATCCTTTGGGTCGCGTCACAGACAAGATTTACAGAAATGAAAATTCTAATGGAATATTTACATTTAGATTGCTGACAACGATATTAAATCATTTTGATAGCTACTCCACCACTTTACCTATCACCTACAGAAATAACAAAGTGCACATAAATATTACATCTACGTTCCATTTCCATTGGAACAACGATTTACATTCCCTAAAATACTCCACCAATGCAGTCCCTTTGCAAGGCATGCTAAATTACTTTAATTAACTATGCTAAGTGCAATTTATTAAGTATGTAAACAAAGTGCACCGCAAAATAAAAATAACCTTTCTTTCTCAGTTTCAAAGCATTACTTATAAAAATGGCTATTCTTTATGGCATTCCTTTTTGACCTACCCTGGGCATTATGGTACCACATAAATCAATTTGTTGATTGTAAAACTTTAATTTGCGAACTGCACAGCATGAAACATACCGACATGATTTATACTAAAGAGAAACCCATCCCATCTACCTACACAGTTTATGAAATATTAATTTGCATTAACGTTCAGAGAAATCAGTAATTTCGTACAATTAGATTTCGCAGTCTTATTAGCTCTGGTACTACTTACTACTACATCCACGTCTTTAGCACGGTATCATATCGACTTTGATTTATGAAACTAGAAACTTTGAAGCATACCATTACGTACATTAAATGCGATGCTTAATTTCAGTTTCGTATATTTCGTATATTAAAAGCAAATGAGGAGAATCTCTGTGGCCGAAGACCAATTAATTTCGATTCACTTCAGATCACATTCATGCCAATTATCCCGAAAACATGACAGTTAAATGCCAAATTATCATGAATAAATAAATGAATTCTTGTCTACAGTGTAAGCCTTGTTTAATAAGTATACACAGTCGTGTCACCATTTCATAGCATAGCAGCATCTCCACTGCATTATATCTGTAACTGAAACTAATCTCTAAGTTGATATGGAATGTATAGAGACACAGACACAACAGTAAAATATTGTATACTATTTGGAGTGTTGCATAAAACGCCTTCATAAAATGTGACTACAATGAAATAAAACGTAACTTGATCTCTTCTGCTTATTACTCATTTTCAGAATAGAGAGATGCATATCTGCAGACTTTCGAAGCAGACACCAATTGTATTAGTATTTAGGCAGCTAAACACTAGTATAAATATGATTCCAGATTTGGTAAGCCTGGTGTTCAGCTTGACACTGAAATTTCCACGGCTGACGGGGAAAACTAATATCACACGAGATAGACTATTCAGACAGCTATTGCTCATTGCGGTTCTTCAATGAAATTTGAGATTCCATTTGTGACAATTAAACCAACTCATTTGTTTAGCGCGGTTACATTTATCCATATATAGAGTACAATATGCAAATATCTACAAGTATCTAAAGTTAGATTTAAGCCGCGGATTTCCAGAGATGTAGTAGAATTGGGGGAGTATTCCGCGTTTGTTCAGTAAATATGACAATGACAAAGATTTTACACTTCTCAGCTATCATTATCATGTTTCTATTATTGTGTATCGGTTTACCGTATTGCTTACGTGTTTGCATTGTCATACAGTTTACAACTGTAAATAACTTTTGAATTTCATTCTCTTAATATTTGGAAACTGGCCAAACTATGTCAAGGGAAAGCAGATAACAATTGCACTACAGATATGTCAGAATCTGTGTTGTAATGGTTTTGATTATTGAGTTCCTTTGAGGCCACGATAAATACTAATGCTGTGATACACGTAGGTTCTCTGATTACAAATTATGTATATACTTGCCCCATTTATCTATTTTACTTCCAGATATTGGAAATATTAGAATGTCTACTACAGATATATATTAATACTGAAGTCCCATTGATCAATTAATTAGTGCCAGAAACAGAAAATTGCAAAACGTAGGTAGTCCTTTGTACCTTCAATTATAATTAGATGTGCCAATTATCTGCTATTTACAAGGGCTTTTGCAATTTCAAAGTGTAAAATAGTCAAGATGATCAATTGTGCTAAAAGCAGGATTTATTAATTGAATTATGAGATTTATGAGATTTATTTATGTGCAATTAAACTTTTTGGGCGCAATAGACCATAGCGCAAGGATGGTATTAACATGTTTATGGGTTTGTGGTAAAATGAAGAAGTTGAAGCAGCGATAATAAAAAATGACAGGCCTAAGTTAAGTTTCGCGTACTTTTGATGCATTGCACAACAAAAAATGAATGACAGGACATAAAGTGACAGTTGCAATAAAGCTGATTATTTTCCGTTATTTATGAGCGGGGAAAGTTTATTTTCACTTTTGGCTTTCACTACACGACATAAAAAGCCGTTGGATGCATTTGTTTCTGAATTTTTATTCGGTTTCAGGCGAAAAAGCAAAGACTCGTTGGTTGTGTTAAACCAAGATCACACCCACACTAACTATTAAGCACAGGAGTCATAATATTCTTGTTTATTAGCTTTCCCAAGGATTTGATGGGGAAAGTTACGAAATAATGACCATAATATAGTGCAAGTGGGCCACGCTTACATTACAGATCTACTACATTAGTAGGTGAGCAGTCAAAGAACAGAAGAAAAGTCGTTTACGGTGTAATAATGTCATTGTGAATTACAGACGACTGTTACCTAAACTGATACATTACCAAAGACAGACGCAAAAACCAGAGAAGACTGAAACCAAAGTGTAACTTTTGTAACAAAACACCAAAAGGCTGCGGTATATGGGAGTGTGTCCTAATCGAAAGGATAAATGTAAAGATTTAATTGAATATTATGTTGCAGTGAACGTCTTTATAATACGGCCAGCCCGAGCCCTGATGTTGCTCTAAACCACAAAATGCATTAATGATACCTTACAGGCTACCAAGAAAAGAAACTCATTTCGCCAGAATAATGCATTATCACTGCAACACATGAGTTTTGATTGGCGTACATTCCTTTTCATGTCATGTAACCTCATACCTTTCAATTTTCGACGCAACACGTATACAGTAAGCACCAAAAGCAATTTCACAAATTGCTTTTCAGTTTTCATGCCGTTATAACTTTCAGACATTAATGTACATAATTTTCATACATTGTAATTAAAAACTACATCTTACTATCTTTAGTTTCCCTTTAAAGAAATTTTAAAATCTTTATCGTTTTTGGGGACTTAAAACGTTTGAAAATCAAATATGTCCCATTTTGTTCTTTTTACTACAATAAATGAGCCAGCAGGTGAATTATTTTATTCAGGAAATAGGATTCCAATTATTTTTGCCAAACTTGTCGTTTCTTTTTTTGCAAATATAAATTGAGAGCATTTTGTGGATTCTTTTGAGAAAGAGAAAGCACTAATGTGACTTTACTCTTGTGCCGTACTGTACGGATTTTCTAATAAACGAGAAATGTGCACCCTACAAATAGTAGCTATTACATTTATTGGGAGGTGATGTTTGATGTTACTAGAGATTTGAGCACAGGTAGAAAATAGTGAAAAATTGATGAGTTTCGAAGTACAGGGTAAATTAGAGATACAAATGTGGTTGATGTACAAGGCACCTAATAAGTCGATTAGGTAGTGAAGGAAAGATTGTTTGGTACTCATGTGCACTGGACATATTGATTTTGTGTATTGGTTTTTGAAGCCTGGTTGTTCAGTTAATACATTAATGCTGTATGGAATACTTAGAGAGATATGAACAAGTGGAGAAGGCTAAAATGAAATCAATATTTAATCTTAAAATGTATATTGGAGTTGAATAGTTGATAGGAGTGCCTACCTTTCGTATGTATGTGACTTGACTTTGATTTATGAAGGGGGCGGTTTGTTTACTCAAAAAGCCTATAAATCTAGGAAGGGAAAGTTGGAAAAATAAAAAAGGTAGTTGCAGAATCAGTAGAATCACCAGGCAGACCAAATATCAGTATAATCCTGAGTGACTTGAGTTATCGTATGTTGTGCAACATAAAATCACTCCATCTTTGACAGCCTAGACTCGTTTATCATATTTTTTCCAGAAATCTAAGTGATGCAACGTTATGTAATGCAATGCAGATTTAACTTCTCCCACTGAAAACGTTTTCTTGTCCTAAGTGACTTTTCGCTTGACTTGTCTTGACTGAGACTCTCTGCTGACAGTGTCTGTCGATGAGTTTCTTCAACCTTCTGCCATCTTAACATGATTGCAAATTGATTAGATAAAAAACCCCAAAAGATTCCGATCTTGTCGCTTGCAATTTTTTGACCTTTTTCCATGTCGTCTCATTTTCCATTACATATCCATTTTAGGTATTCCCTCCTATTTCTTTTCTCGTTAATACGTATTATAAAACATAGGTCATTGTTCTCCTTTTCCCCAAGGGCGGTATTATAATAGTCCCTTCTTTGGATTCCCTGCTAAATCCTCGGTAAACCATTACCATTTTACTCTTATTACTAACACATGCAGTTTTCTAAGTCAATATCTCGTTCCATGCTACATGAATCCAATAATTAATGCGTACACAACTTTCCCAATTTGTATTACAGCTTTTAATTAACATTCTTCCGATAACAGATTTACGATACAGGAACTTAACACTGTATCCAATATCCAGTAATTAATGCAGGGATAGAATTTACAAAATCCTAACTCTTCACACAAGTTTTGAGAATTCTACCAGAAATAATTCCATTTAACGATTTAACTGTAAGATTTTCATTTTATTTTATTTGTAATTTATAAGTCACATAGGTATACACGTTTGAATATGCATTGCGATAAATTACACAAGTCTCAAGCGTTCTATTGCATAAAGAAAATAAATTAATTTGAACAATAGTTTGCTGAGCTTAACTAGGACCTGTATTACCAACATTATACCAAAGTTGACCTGGTTAGATTTAGATCCTGTAATGTAATACACAGGATAGAATTAATGAATATATTCAGACTTGAGACGAAACAAGCTAAAGAAATGTGGTAGTGGTGAAATTTCTGTGACCGCAAGCGTAAATGATGAAATAATCTGGGGAAGGGAAGGAAAAGTGAAACAAGACCGTCCTTAGGTTAGATGATAGGTAGGTACTATTTAGTCTAGTTGAGATTTAAGCCGGAATGTCACAATATGATATTATTAGTACTTGGGCAGTGGAGTCAAAGCTAGGAGTGATTAATACAGACAAAAGGGAGCAAGTAGAGAGAGAACAATAGAATAGAAAGTTAATCCATTCAATACTTTAGCCAGTGACACAAAAGGTAAGCTGTGATTAATGATTCGGCCGAGCTAATGTTCATTTCATGTTTATATCATGCCTTAAACAGAGAAAGCGCGTTGCCAAATCAGAAACAGTACATAGAATAGGAAGGAGTAACGCAACACATTAGGGGGTTGGCTTACTCCAAATGGAAAACTGATTTACTATTATACCAGTCCTACTAACCATTTCCAGTCAAATGAACTTTCTACGTGGACCTAGACCAGAGCAACCAAAACCAACACAGGACCACATTACGCAAAGTAAACGGCTAATGCTAAATACTTTCCCCATTCTATTGTACTACTACTGTTCTCAAGCATCACAATGAAATCTCTTCTGTTATATTAAATAAAGACTTTTCAATTGATTTTTCCAATGCATATCTACTTAAAATGTGTCTAACATGTCTATACGTGACAAAGTTTATCAAGAGAAAGTTTATTTACAATTTTCAGTAGGTATTACATAAAACTATTTCCAGGTACAGGTAATTGTAACTTATTTTATGTCTCCGTTAGTTTTATTTGTAGTACTCAACTTTTTAACTGCCACGAAATTTTAGCCATTTCATTTTGATGTAGACTCACGCTGTAATTCTCGGCTGTAAAGAAAATCCTATTCTCTTCGTGATTCTGATTGTGAGAAAAGTTGTGAGACAATTTCATACTTGCAAATAAGTAGCGAAAAGGTTTTATTATTGGTATGACATATTACAAATGTTATAGGAGTTTGTATTAGCTATATCACTATTCCCCATGGTGTGTACGGGGAGAAGACGATGGGATATAAAATCAAATTTAGTTTCTTAAGAAAGACAACTTTCTCCTGCTGGGTGAATAAAGGGAAATAATTGTGTGTGACTAGCTGAAACACTCTAATTGAAATAAAAGATTTTCAATTCGATTGTCTAAGTGTTTAAAAGCTTTACCAGGCCTTTTCATTCTTTTGTCTTAAAAACAGTTAATAATAGTCTTTTCCAGTAATCACCTCAAATAAACGAACTGGATTTATCGTAAAATAAAGAAAGCCATTTTCAAAGGACGTCAGCAGAGATATAATCACCCAAATCAACAATGCATCAAACTTTTTATATCCTTCAGAAAATCTACAATTAAGGTAGCTCTTATATGTATGTCAGCTATAAATGTATTGCAAACGTGAAATCGTCAGAAAAATCGCATTAACTATCTTTCAGGCCAAAGATGTTCTTTTATAGAGAAAATATTATCAAATGAACATAAAGCTCACAAAAATTCATCAGATTCAGATATATTTATATAGTCCATAAAAGGTTAGACACTCGGAGAAGCTACAAACGCTATTTAATCATGCCATGCCATTGTTCTAAAACATTGCGCAGAAGTCACTTACAATTATGCTTTCTCTTTATCTGCTTGTACAAACACTAATGCTTTCTCCACATACTTTCCCTCGATATAATGCACATAATTATTACTGTGTCAAAAGAAATCATGCTGTGAATAATAGTGTAAGAACTTTTGTTACTCACTGCATGCATAATATCCATTCTTTCAAGAAGATATCGATAAACCAAGTTTCGGTGAGACTAATACTAATTTCAAAAGACGGGAAAGGATCGCCGGTTAAAAATAAACTAATTTTAAAAAACTAGTTAATTTCTCAAAAGAGATACGTATATGATAATCTTTTAGTTCTTTGGTCAACAAAGTTGAAGTATTTAGTGTGAAAATACAAAAATCTATTAATTATAAGAATCCAGAATCCAACCATTAATTTTTTAAGAAAAATTGGAATTCACCATTTAAAGGGTACCAAAGCAAGCAAATGTTTAGAAAAGGAAAGTCAAAACTCTTTTTTGTAAGAAAATTGAATTTTGCCTAGCTTTTACAGAGAAAGAAAGTATACAATGGCCTTTCTCTAATCTTCTCGACTGAGGTTCATTGTCGCTTTACTATTGAATGGGAATACAATATTAACAAGGAATAGAAAAGATTGAGAAGAAAGATATTGCATTTGTATTGTAGTGGAGTATGATCTTTTCGAAAGGAAGATCTCCCACAGCTGTTGGCAAAAAAGCCAGAGAAACTAAATGAAACTACTTGAAAATGTATTGAATCTTTGAGGTGTGTGTTTTTGTGTACGAAGGAAAACACGGAATGTTTACTAGAATTCACTTGAATTGACGTTGACCAATCCATCGGACAATCACAGCTTGGATCATCAAGAGAAAGGGTTATTGGATCTGACTGAATTGAAAAGGAAAACAGAAAAGAAAACAATTACATAGCAAAAATAGCATTTTTACCGAATTGAGAAACTCCCATGGTATGGTCAGAATATCTAAGGAAGAACTATCCCAACTTTTCTATTTCTAGACTGTGTTGATTTGATTTACCTATATACCTATATAAGTTAATGGAATACCAACGTAGTAAAACAGAAGAACCCGTATTTGGTTTTCAGAACCTCCTCTATCTACGCACATCGGAAAATAAAATTGTTACGAAAAGAAAATAATAATATGTCAAGGCGAAAGCGTAATTGCTTTTCATTTCATTGAACACAGCGGAGATATGATGGAATCGTACTATTGCACAAAAGAACGGCAGCAGATTTCATCTTAACCTTTAGTAGTATTGTTATTGTTGTTTTCACAATGACCATTTGATTTAGAGTAAAATTGTTAAATAATTTTGTATTTGGTTTGTATTGAATTACCTAAAATACTAGTTGGTTGTGACAATTGTAGCGGAGATGGAAGAGATTGCTGTTTACTGTCGGAAATGACATCGTTTTCCTTTGTTACGTGGTAATCACACTGAACAAGAGACACCATAGGATCCTAGATGAAAACGAAAGTCAAAAAAGCGGAATTGCTGGAAGTAACTGGAAATCTCGAGTTGAATCAAGTCACATAGTCACATCAGATCAGTCAAACGACAAAGAACATAGAACAGGCACATCAAACCAAACCACACACTCTGCAATTCTCGTTCACCCAACACACCCGAAACCGAAGTCAAGTCACGGTGTGTCTGAAAACTAAAACGATGTCATGACATGACACAATGCTTGTGTAGCGCAATGGAAACAGCAATATACACAATGAAATGCAATGGCATCCTTTAAAAAAGAAAACTTGACATTTCTCTCTGGAGAAGCGAAAGTAGAATTTCCTGTCAAGTTCTGAGTTGTGACTTGTCTTGTCTATTGTCACCTCACCTCTCCCTTGCTTCTTTCATTTTCCAATTTTTCTTTTCCTGCGGTCTAGTCGGCTTTGCACCATTGTTTATACTTGCTTTTCGTTTTCTCTCCCAATATTATTAACAGCACTAACTATTCTTATACCACTATTCCTATATCAAATGTTCTGCAACCGAAACAACTATTCTGGAACTCCTCGTTCCTATTTCTTCTAAATATTGAATTGAATTGTTCGTCAGGGAGGCGGCGGATGCAATGTAACACAAAATCAACAGCAACAGTGTCATGTGTTACCGAAACTCTTCAAATTTTCACCTTCGTGGTACAAACTAGCTTTTCTTTTTAAAAATCGAATTGTACCGCTATCAAATAAACTGAAATCGCATTTTCCAGTTATAACAAAATAAAAAATAAGCATTACTGCGGATTCTGTTACACACTAAAAATTGATGAATTGATTTAGGAAATGTGATGAAGATGAATAATAAAGATACAAAACTAAAGTTTAAAGTTTAGAGAAATTTCGATGTCCACGACGGTAGTTCTGAAACTTTACCAGTTTCAATAAAAGCTCTAACATATTTATACACAAATACATTTTTGTGTTATCAACTGTAGGACGGCGAAAGAGCTCTAGGAGCTTAACTTACAATTTACGATAGGACAGCAGAGAATCTCCTGTCGCTTCTTGTTTCCCCGCATTCAACTTTACAGAGCGTAGCCTAACGTAATCTAAGTTTACCTGGTGTGATGCGGAGGTGCTTTTCCAAAACTCGTATCATTTTATCTATGGTTATGGTACACTCAGAAAAGAAACATTTTCCAAAGCATTTACTGTACCTACCTTGAACTATCTGTACTATACGCTATAAGATTGCTTTTATATTACATAACGGTAGAATATCTTTGGAAGAATTGTTTTAAAGGTAAGTAAATGCTATATGTATATGAAGATGTACCAGACGTAATCGATTTCTTTTTATTTCCCACTTGAACTTGTTTGAATACTGTAAGCCTGTTGTAACCGAGACTCACTGGGGAAAGGATATTACGCAGATAGAAAGAAGACTTGATTTGCAGAGAGTTACACAGATACAGACATGAGTAAATGTACTGCCTTCACAAATGTACAATTCAATTCCTTCTCGCAGCTCGTTTTTCTTTCTTTTTGTTAAGCAGTCTGCATAATACAAAGGGTACTTCATATTTCAATGGAATGGCGATGGAAAGTATGTCTTATTACATACTTACACTCGTAACGGCCTTTGTCAATACTTCGAACCACGTCTCCCTGCATTCCTATATTTACCATTCATTCAGAATTTAATAGAAACTTTAAACTTTTATCTTTCCCTTAGCTAAAATACTGAAGAGAAAAGTTTCGTAAGAAAAGAGCAATTTCCAATTCTACAGGTATTTTATTTATACCGTAGGAGGATGTGGGCATTTCTTAGAATAAAGTTTACTACTGAATTCTCTATTTCATAAATACAATTCATCCTTAATGAAAAAATGAAAAGAATATAGGACATTGGAGCAAGTTTGCAGTTTGTACACTACTTTTCGACAGTTCTGTGTAACTTTCATATTACCCTATGCCCTATGGTATAGTTTGTACAAAAGATAAAGAATAAAGTTCAACACACTGTAATATAACTATTAAACTCATAATACAGGTTGTGCCTCTAATAAATTAAACAAGTATACTCACAAAAGTCATAAAACCTTGTTCTGCATTATATCTACAGCAAAACTTTGGAAAATAAATAAAGCATATTCATTTTTCTACGAAATAATGAACAAAAACTACGAAAAAACAAAACAGTGGGTTGTCTTCAGATACAAATGTCTTAGTGCTTTACTAAATTAGTTTTTAATCTCATGATACGATCCAAGAAGCCAGAATCATTTTGACCGCTGTTGTATAAAATAGTATATAAGAGCACACTTGCAGAATTCCGGGTTTGCTTTTTGCTTCCGAAGGGAAAGGAAATAGAAAATGCTTCGAAATTAATAGCCACAGTACCTACATACTAAAGTGAAGTCAATTCGGACAAGTTGTTACATAAAATGTAGAATGTATCACATCGCATAAAATCATTTGTGCAATAATAATAATATATAAAGTTAGTATCACCAGCTGTTTCCTAATTTAGTTGTAGCTTACTATGAACAAGCAGGAAATTAGCAAGTTTAACAGCTTGACTTTGATTGTTGGAACACATGTAGTAACTATTGAGGCAACTAACTACATGCATCTACCATTTCAGTTCACTTTGCAACTCTTCAGCTACCATTGCCTAAAACGAATTTCCACTCCAATTAGCAGTGACTTTTAACTTAATTCTGTTTGGGATAATTAGCAAGCATCATGAATAATTACATTAAATACGTACACTGCCTAAAAGTTACCAACCTTGCCAGTCACATATGCGATGCAGCTGAAAACCAGTACGTAAATAATACTTGCAATGTAGGTAAGTAGTATAATAGGACTTTACATTGACTTCCAATTTTAGACTTATTATTATTAATGTATGCCTTTGGTGATAGTATTATATGCGGTCACATAGAACTTGGTATTATTTTTGGAGAGCTCTTTTCGACTGAGTTGACGAAACGACGATGCATGTAATAAAGCAGAACCACACTGAAGGTGAATGAAATGCACGTGGCAAAAAGCTACGGTTCATTAGCATGAAATATTAATATATGCATCTGTGAGTCCATCATTGTTCCAAAGACTTTAGTATAACTTTGTCCGTTTGGAGAATTGAAGGAACGGCTCATCTCCAACTACTCTTCTGCTTCCTTCGCTCTTTCTTGCATAATGAAATTCGGGAAATTCTGAAACCAAGCTGAAAAATAGTTTTCAAACTGAAACCAACATAAAATTGTATTACTTGCAGTTGCAGCAGTGTTATATGTATGTATATGCAACTAAAAGAATATATTTAAGTTAACGTTATCACGAAAACAAAATCTAGGCCAAACCATCCGAAACTAAAGTAACCTGAATTATTACAGACTTGGGAATACCAGAATCAAGATGAACATTTGACAACTATAGCATCTTTACTTATCGCTATACAGCAGCAATATCTCGCATCCCAGTCCACATTACATCACACCATATAGAAATACTGCAGAAACTTTTAAAGTTTCTCCTTGCTGTGGTGTCTACTATGATTTTGCGATGAGATTTTTACGGCACACAAATGCATTTAATAGACAAGTGACTTTACTCTACTTACCGGTTTACTTGCAGAAAACTAGTATTTATAGGCGTGTGGCTAGATTTATTGATATTGGGCAAGAGTACACTATTCTAGTATAATCATATACAACTGTAGCATTATGACATGAGTAGGAGGAGGTAACAAACCGTGGGATAAAAGAAAGCTTAAATTATGTGAGTATTAAAAGTTTGGTAGTCAGAAAGCTAAAGCTACCACATATATGTTATGTTGTTAGAATGCAATCAGTTGGTTTCCTCTCAAGTCCATCCTTTATTTAGACTTTATCTCCTGTGGCTCTTGCTTGCTAATTCGACTTATCGTTTGTAAAAGCTGAGTTTTCATTTTCCCCTCCTGCCATTAGGACAAAACAACGCAACTGAGCTGCAACTTTCATCTCTACTGAATCATTTAGTAACGAGTACTAATAGCAAAACTCATCTCCTTTTTACTTACAAACCAACGTAAATATTTCAAATAGAAGTTTACTGTATTATCGCAAAAACATGACTATAAAGTGATTTAGAATTCCTATGAAACGATTTCGTACCTAATTTAATGGTGGCTCAGCATTTAATGGGAGACACAACTGGTAAACATGCAAATAATTGAATAGTAAGTTATACTTTGAATGTAGAAACAAGCAAATTTACCAGAAATTCAAAGGATTTACATTACACCTTTCAACTACTGTGTTAATAAAACTAAATTCTCTAATTACCTTAGGTAATGGATTATTGGATTAAAAATGAAAATACCTTTACATAATAATGCTTATGGATTTTACAATTTCAAACTTTGTTTTAAGTAGATTCTACTATGTAGAATAGAAGAGTGGAAGGTGTCCTTAAAGTCTTCATTAGTGCTAATGTACGTTCCAAAAATAGGAAAAAAAGAACTGGATGGAAAGTCAAATTGTACGTTACTACAAGGGTGCCCTAAGTCAAACATTCATTGGTACGTTGACTAACGACAAGAGTACGTGCTTCAGTTTCCCTTGAAATCAGCAATTGCTCTTGTTATGATTATTCGAAACGCAATGCCTACTTTCGCCTGAAAAGATTTTTGTCGACAGAATTAATGCAAACTTAGGTTTGCGTTGTACAACAGAAAGTAAAATGAAGCTCTGCATACGTGCTTATCTTACTATAGATGTATATGGCTGATGCGATATCGTCAAGTGATGTGTAAAGGATTTTCAGATTCAAATCCAATTACTGCTATGCTTTTGAATGGCTGTGGGTATGAAATTCTAGTCAGAGTCTTACCTAATACTTTTATGCGGGTTGTTGAATGTAAAGTATACCACCAACCTGGTATATACTAATTTACTATATGAAAGAGAAGTGTTCTTACTGAAAACCCGTATTGCAGTAGTCCATGTCGAATTCAAGTAAAATATTTCAGCAAAATATATGCGGATTGTCAACATATATGTAAAATGATTCCTATCAAAAGGCTTTTCCACCATTCTTATTTTGATCACATATTCAATTGAAAAGTAGCTGAGTAACACACATTATTCAAATTACAACCTTAAGTATAGAACTCGGTCCTCATCTCCTTTCACCACATTAAATAGAATAGATGTATTCAATGAATCCTATTCTTTCGATGGGTATTTTTAATGTAATGAGCATTTCTGTTCGAATTCTTTCTAATAAATCCTTACAAAACTGAATCAACGTTCATTTTTGTATTCAGTCTGCCTTTCTAACCTTAAAGTTTGCAAAATTTTATGACAATAATTGACGAATAAATAGAGATAAATTTTAGTTTTGGGAGGTGTATTTAGAAATTCCAAAAAGATTAAGTGATCAACAAAATGGTTAAGCTACACAAGTAGACATTTTGCTTTCCTGACCTAGCAGAAACAAGAGTTCCCCAAAGTTTTGGTACAATCGTCTCCCATTTATTTACGTACTACACAAGAATGGCAGAAATTTTCGTCTGTTAGATAAACAAGTAATTTTTGACAAGAGTTCCTGAAGTATCTCATAAAACATTTCTAAAGAATACTACTAAAATTGCATAAAACTGTACAGTATAGTAGGATGATGTTAGTTAAATAGTCTTCCAACTGTTTATTTATTTACCCATCCCTGTAAAAGCACTTGAGGAACAATGGGCTTTTATAATAATATATTGTTATATTACGGATATTACGGAATCTATTACTAGACATATGAAATGGAAATACATTGTTCTTCGGTCATTTGGTTAAGAGTGAGCAGAGCAATATGGATAGTAATGCCTCTCTTCCTCTTTATGAATTGAAAGATGAGAGAACACGTAGCTGTGTACGTAGCCAAGCCACTAGAATGTAATGAAGAGCATGGTCTATCTTGCTAACACAAACGATAAGTTGAGGGCTGAGTGAACGAATGAGTGACTGACTTGAGCTCATTGTACAAGTATTAAGATGTATAGATAAAACATAATATGAAATTGAATAGAATAATATTATGAGAATCTTAAACGACCTAATTTAAGTTAAGACAAGAAAGGAGAGAAGATCTTCTAACTGCTAACCAAACTAGGATAGCAGACGAGAGCTAACTAATAGCCGAGTCAAACTTAAATGGTAGAGTAATAGTGAAAGGGAGGGAAAAGAGTATTTGTTGTAAGTAAACTAGTACAGTTGGATAGTAAAGTATAATAAGACGTGCTTTGTCCATAGTTGAGTAGGTACGGCACAAGGCACAAGAGCGATGTATAATAAGATTTGAATACCAAATTGCTTTTTCCTGATGCTCCTCTCATTACGATTCCAACTCTAATTATAGAAACTAAACTACGTAGTGCCTCTAATGGAATTTCCTCCTGCTCACAGTAGAGTCAGCATCACCATTGTTTGTCCTAATTACGAACAGTATACCTGGGATGGATGCCGGATGGATTCTGCTTCAGTGAGGCTCAAGCTCAACCCAACCACTAGTAGGGACCAGTATTATCTTGTACACAGACATAGAAGCAGAATACCATGCGTGATATTGCTGGATAAAAGTTTCAGTCTTAAGTCTAGTCTTGCGGTTGAGTAACTATTCTCTTTCTTAACAAGAGCAGACTAGACCACACCAGAATACCATATTTAAATTTTAAAACTAATTATTATTTCCACTTAATACTTTACCTATAAAGAGCAATGGGTGCATTGGAAACACGTTCGGATCTACCTCATTTATGCTGTAAATATTCCGTATGATTGCACTGCTCTGCAAGCTAATTTATTGATGAATGCTAGTGGCTAAAAATTTGACAGTTCAAGATTGTGTTCATATTTTTATTCAAGTTTTTTGTTAAAGTAGTATTTTCGTTAAACAACATAACTAACTACATCGTATAACTTATATTCTAAAGTTCGGCTTCATTACGCTATTTTAGTAAAATTAAATACCCTAAACTTAACTTGATTTTATTTACATAGTTTAAACAACAGGTAAAGATAACTTTAAGCACAAGTCAAGATAATTGACATAATGGAGACCAGCTCACATGTAAATATTGTATATTTTGTAAATGTAATTGAATTAACTAGACTTATTTGGCCACAAATCTGTCTCTGTACATATTATTTCGACACTTTATGTAGTAATTTACGAAGCCATAACATTATGCGTTTTAACTGTGGAGATAATGTTATTCCATAATTAGAAACCAACAAGCAAATCTTAATCTTACGAAACAAACAAAATTAATTTACTTACTATATATTCAGTTGAGGTTGAGTGGATTTGAGATGCGGGGGAATAGTAGAGAGCTATAAATTAAACGAACTAATAAAGAAAATAATTTTAATAAAAACAAAAATATTTTGTACATTTGTAAATAAAGACAACAGCTCTATAAACTGACGGGGGCAACATCTACGTCTTCGTCAACAGGACTCATATGCCGTATTGCAGTCGTTCGTTTGAGATGCTCACTGTCTTCCCCGTATTGTTGATTATAAAAATCCCTCCGCATCAGTGAATCCAAGGTAGAGCATCGCAGACATAGGATCTCTTTAAAAGGTTTACGGAAATCTCGATTCAAAGTAGCGTAGATCACAGGGTTTAGTGCAGAATTTGCATATCCAAGCCAATTGAACAAAGAAGACATCCAGTCTGGGATTTCCCCGTCACCTGTACAATGAGACACAACTAAATTGTATTCTTGACTGCATTTTACTACTCCACTCTTTTCAAAGTGTTGCGTCATAGAAAACCAAAATATTTACATCTACAGTAACTGCAGGATTTTAGATTACATTTTTTCATAATTCCTATACAACTACAAAAATCTTTGTTTCAGACTCTTATCATAAGTAACGTTAGCTTGGTACCATATTCATGTCAATTTTAATGAGAAATGTCAAATTCCTTACTGCTTAAAGCCAGGAACGGTCGGACGAGAGCCAGAACGAAAAAAGGAAGCCAGCAAATCACAAAAGCGCTCATAATAATCCCCAAAGTAGTTGAAGCTTTATGTTCTCTCAGACCGGTAAGAAGTTTTTCTGAAGAAAGTCAAGTAAACGAAAATACTCGATGAAAACTTGCAAAAATCTAATCTTTGTATGTAAGAGGAGACACAGACTTGGCCAACATTTGCTACTAGAACGTTTTCTCAATGTAATTATAATAATCACAATAAAGGTAACGAACCCTTTTTTATTCGATGAAGCGAGGAATAGAAAGATCCTGTCCCATTGACATTTCCGTTTTTCTTTTTGTAACTGCTGGACATAATAGAGGAGGTTGCGGAAGTTGAAGTATTCGTCGTTGTCTTCAACAACAAAGGTTTTGCTGGAGAATTGGTGGAGTTAGAAAGAGAACTTGCATTTGTGGTAATCGTGGAGCTCGAGGTCCTATGGACTGCCGGATGATTCCACCCCATTTGTTTCTTCTTGTCAGACACGACTCTTAAGATCTTCACATAGACGACTACCATTACACAGAGAGGGACATAGAACGAGGCCATTGTTGCATAGATTTGATACCTGATTTCATTTCAATTACACTTCAATTCACTTCCATTCATGTAAATGCAACACCAGATGCCACAGATGGCTTTTAGTCTAAATGTCACAGTAGTATCAATTCACAGTTCAACAAACCTTCGTGCAAAGCTTAGTTTACAAGACTTGAATACCTACATTACATTATTTCTTGAACTGTAAACAATAATAGTTACTTCTGCTTGTGTAAGTTGTGTACTGGTACTAAACTTAAGAAAATTCTACACGAGCTACCAGTTTATGACATCTCAATATTTCTGTTTGGTTAGTTCTAATTGAATCTACGTAGACAGTCACAGTTGGTACTCTCAACTTTCTGTACCTGCTACCTCTAGGACAAAGGTACATTGCGAGTGAAAAGGAAAAGTCTTGGGAAAGAGAAAATATTTGAAAGACCAAAAAAACATAAAGTGGAGAAAGAATTGAAAAAAGAGGAGATTTGAGAATGATCAATCTTGAAACTTATCATGTTCTGAAAAGGTCAGGTCGGCAAACAAAAACATTTTGGCCATTGGAATACCCAAGTTCATTTGAGTTTTCTATTTAACTTTCTTTCCCTACGTAGATACAGGTACACTATTACACAGCATTTCTCTACGTGAACTGAACACAATTTATACTCTATACAAAAGATACTTTACTTTATATAATCTGCGTTTACCTAAACTTAGCTTTATATAATTTACCTTGCATCCAAAATCACAACGAAAAAAGTAACTTTTGATAAAAAAGTAAACGTGAAGAGATTTTCTATTTCTATACTGAGTCTGTGAGTCTATCTGATTTTCTTGTGAATTTTTTTTCTTGGTCTGCACTATAGGTACACGAAGAAGCCTAAAAAGTCTGCAATAAAAAGTAGTTACGCTCTTAAAAGCGGAATATCAATCAAGATCAAATCCGAGTAAAATGCAGTTAATAATAGATAATCAAAGCGTGTGCTAAGCCTTGGTATTATCTTACATTTCTTTTGGAACAATAGTAATGAGAGAAGATATATAGAATTCTAAAATGCAGAATTTTTAAGGACATAGGAGCTTATCTGCTTAGTTTGCCTAGTGGGAATGTACTTCTTCGGCCAAGCTGGCCTGACTTGACATAGCACTGCAAAATTGGACAGCGTTCTGTTCAGCCAATTCAATTGAATTCACTAGAGCGTTCTTTTCACAGGGATATAATATAATAGAAGTTTCTTTTCTGTCCGTCAGTAGTCAAGTTAAGTCACTACAGCACTTGTAGAAACTATTTGGCTGCAGATATGCTATGCTCTTAGCTACCCTTCTTCCTTCTTATGTAATGTTATGTATACTTTGTGAATTCAATTGAATCCAATTTAATTTAATGCTCAGGAACGAAATAGAATTGCTCAGGAGACAAGAGGATCGGACAGAACAGTATGGAGTCTTCGTTGGGATAGTAGGCTTTACTTTTGTATTTGTCCTAAACGAGCGCACCTACAGAAAAGACAAATAGGTTCCTGGTTTGTCCTACGAACAATACGTATCCACAACAGAAGAGTTAGTGTTAGTCGACGGAATTGCGACGGTAGTTTAGTTTGGAAATCCCATCTACAAAATCTACATCTGCCTACTCTGTATTTTGCTTTACTTTAGAAATGTGAATTTGTGTGTATTCTTACACCTATGTGCGTCTTTGCGTTAGAAAAAGAGCTTAATAAAGTTGTAGTTTTACCAGAAATTTTGTGAGACGGAACAAAAACTTTTTCCATGTCCATCGTCATGAACATTTCCCAGGAGAAGAAGTGGTGGGAGAGACACACAAGCAGAGCCTAGCCACACGACAAAAATCACTGCTAACATTCTTCTAGGTGTCGTCTTTGAAGAATACTCCAGGGGGATTGTTATGGCCCGGTAACGGTCTACAGATATTCCACACAAATTCAGAATTGAGGCAGTACAACAAAGTACGTCAGCTGAAATATGAAATAAAATATTTTATTATTACACCACACAACTGTCTATGAACAAACCGATTTCACTAAAGATGATCAAAAATAAAACAAAACACAAGGTCAAGGTTCAGGAGAGAGTATGAACGTTTATTTTCATGTATAAGACTGTTGTCATTGCGGTAATGTAATGCCTAATGTAATGCTACACTATAAAAAGCACACATTTTACATTTTGGTCTTAAACAATCTAATTTTAAGTTGGAGTGAGAAATCTCTAGTAGTAGTTGCAACGCAAGATGCAGGCGATGTAGCAAAAATCAACCAAGATGAATGACTGACCTGAAACCCAAAGATCACACAAGGCATCATTGAGCGGCCAATGAGCACCGTTAACTTCGAACACCAAAGCGAAAGGCATAACGAATAAAGCCACAAACAAATCTGATGTGGCCAAAGACACCAGTAAATAATTCTGAGGTTTTCTGAGTTTCCTAACTAAAATCACAGACAAACACACTAGTACATTTCCGACAACGGTAACAATGATGAGTAGTGTCAGGAAAATGACGAGAACCCACGTTGACGCTGGCACTACACTCAACAAAGTAGGGTCAAATATTGAAGTCCTTGGGGGCACTTTACTTTCTGGACTTGGCACTGATGGCCACTCACTTTCCTCACTGTCTGAGACTGAGTGCAATGGGTTTCTCGTCGACCCAGGAAAGAAATCTTCAATAGAAACATCTCTGTCTGAATATTCGGTCAGATTTGTAATACTGTTGCTGGACAGAGTGGCGTTGGCGTTGCAATTGAGACAGTCCAACAAGCGAAATAATTCCATGGGCGCTGACATGGCATCTTTTTCCGTTTTGTACAAAGCAAACAAATTTACACCTAGTTGTTCTAACTATGTATCTTGGTGTCGTCTCTATATTTTGAAAACAAACTTCAGATAAAACCTTAGTGTCACTCTTTGCCACCAACACCAAAAAATTGGCTACTGTATTCTGTATATATTAGGTATATACAATATCTTACATCGGCATGGTTGGATTTGACAAAAGTTGTATTTATTTTCAGTTCCTCTAAGGAGATGTTTGCTTGGGAAAGTCTTAGAATGAACTAACCCACACTCATGTGAAGAGATCTGAGCCGTCGAGTGTAATGTTGAGGCATGCTGAACTAAACCAGACCTTGTATTACAAAGAAAGAACCGACTTCTGTGGTTTCCTTTCCTTTCCATAGTAGTATTGCATGGATTCATTCTTTCGAAAGCTACTCCGCTTTGGTAACTATATTTATACTGCGCACATTATACCAGGGCGAATTAATATACTGTACCTCTGCTTGTCGTCGGACCAGCATCCAGTTGGTGTTTTTGAATTGGGTGGGGATGGAGGGTTGGAATTGCTGCAAAATCTCTGTAGAAGTTTAGTTATCCTTCTTTCTGCAAAACCATCAATGGTGAAACCTAATTACTTAATGTACGAACCTTATTACCTAAGAAATGCAAATAATTTTCTTTTAATATAAAGTTCAAGTATAAGGAATCAAAACAGCAGCTTACTCTAAACTGTCTAAACTCTTGCGTGACGTCAAAAATTCTTTCACGTTTCTCCTGGCTCTAAAAAATAAGTTCGTCATTAGTAATTTATTGCGTATTCCACTAATAAAAGAACATAATATTTCATAAAACCTACTTACATTTTTTCTTTCCGTTGGTCTCTGGCCTTTTCGGCCTTTCTTTGTTCTTCATAAATTTTTTCCTCGTCAGTTTCAACGGGTTTCCCATTAGGGTGACGTAGATTTACTAATTCTGAATTAAAAAATTCAAAATTGCACATAGATTACATATATGTGAAAAAAGCATACTTTTTGATGATTATTCTTATTATCATTATAATACCGGCACTGTTATACTTTTCTGCAAATTGATTGCCCATGTTTCTTCGTGGACACTCCAGTCTAACGTGGTGATCCATGTGCTCTAGGGATAGGCGGATTCCGCAATTCCACCAGCAATTTACTTTTTTACCCCGACCCCTAAAAAGAAACAGATGTACTGCTAGTGGTGAATAATATATTTTCGTATGCCTAAAAATATCTTACTCCTTAGCTTACCCGTTAAAATTTTGGGGTTTATCGGGCCGAGATGTCATTTCTCGATTAAAACCATTCATGTTTGAAACCTGAAATTAATAGAATTCTATTAAGACCATTTCGATAATCATATGGCAACATAATTTATTAAAAAAGCACTGATAAATTCACAGGTCCTAAGAAATTATTAAAAATAGCAACTTTTAGATACACTGGGATAGGGCGACAGTCAGGCTACATCTACGCGGAGGCTTGTGGATGAGGGGCTGATGACAACCAACATAAGAACAGATGAAAAGCCCCAAGGAGGAGAAACACTGACTGATAAAACCGATATAAATGGAAATCAAGTAAAAGACTCAAGGTTTCAATGTTCAATCTTAAAGAAACCTCAAAAAAATGGGAGGAAAAGGTTACCTAACAAAATAAAACATACTAAATAGACACATGATATGAGTAATAATATTTTAAATATGAATAAAAAACAGCTACCTGTACCTATACAATGCAGTTATTTAAGACTTTAAAGCTGAAGTGCGGTTTATTCTGTATGAAAAGGCCTAAGAGTGCCAACTATTTAAGAAAGCAAACTCAACCGAATTATTTTGATATTACAGTATCACACAATTTCCAAAAAAAAGTGGGAAGTATTTTTACAATGCTGTAACGGGTTATTTTACTGCCGAGGCGGAGGATAATCAGGCTGACGAAAATACTGATGAAGATCATAGTAATGATTCGCAACAAGAACAAGAAACAGATCATAGAGAAATATTACCCGAACTTTACATTCAACCAATTATACAAACACAGCCGATGCCATTTGGCTTTATGCCTCCACCTCAACCTCAACAATGTCCGTGCCGCTGTTGTTGCTCTTGTTGCTGCAATAACAACAAAAGCAGCAACAATGATGGAAACGCAATGGCAAATTTTTTGGTACCCCTACTGGTGGGAAATCTTCTTCAAAATCAATCTCAACCAGAAGAATGTAGTTGTGATCAGAATGATAACTACGGATACGATCCTTTCCCTTATGGCTTTCCACAGCCGCCACAGCCTCCACAGCAGCAACACGAAAAATGCAAACGCCGGAAGAAAAGTAAGCACAAGAAGTGCCATCCCAAGCACTGTGAGGTGAAACCTTGTGGAGGAATGGAAACAACCATAATTGATATTCAGCGACCACATGCTATGCACGATCAATTTCAGCAAATGTGTCTACCACCGTGTCCACCACCACCATGTCCACCGTTGCCATTTCCAAATACAGCAGCCAATTATGCAATTCCTAATAATTTCCCCAATTATGATTTTCAAACAACAATAACAAATACGACAATACCAACACACGAAGTGGAAGGTATTCCTCACTGTGAAGAAATTCCCAGCGAACAGACAACTAATTATGATCCAAGTAATTTCTCCACCAACGTCAATTTACCTTCTACGAGAAACCTAATGAATATTACTGCTACCCATTCCATAACAGTAAACGTAGATAACGAACCTTCCACTCCTCACCCTCACACAAAACCAACCAACAAAAGTCCATTACCTGCCGCTCACAGCCACAAACTCCATAACGAAGTGCAAAATGCCTATGTCTTAAAAACTAAAAGTAAGTTGTTTTTTACAACCCATTTGGAAATATACTATTCTACCAGGGAATATGTTCACAACGTTAAACGCTGGCTCTTATTAGTTTATTAGTATTAAGTATAGATGATTAACGCCTTGGTAGAGTTGACTGACAACGACAACATTCGGTAGGGTAAACGCTAGACCTAGACGCTAGTATGTCTTGTCTACCTACCCTTATCCTTATTTATGGAGATCAACGAAGGGTGGGAGAAAACGTATATAAAGTAAATCTTAGGGGACCATTCTCCTCTGGGGTTGGAGTTTGGATGAATGCACCTCCCATTCTAAAGGGGCACAAATTAAAACTTATTCGAAAAGTTCTTGAAAATACATTTTCGCAAACTTAAGTAATTTTAATTGTTAACTGCTACTCCCCACCTAAAGAAGTGAATCCTGAGTCCTGAGATAGGATCCCTTTCCAAATTGTCATTCATGTCCCAACTTTAATTAAAGCATATTTAATGATTCAGATTTCAGATGAATTTGTATGAATCTAAATCTAGACACTGAGATGGCTCCTCCCATTTTATCAAGCACTTCCGTAAATGAGGAAGCAAAAAGTATTCCTCCACCTAAACCACCAACAAGTAATCATAAAAACAATTTGGGAAACGAAACCCTAATTTTTGATGGTACACCATCATCGCCGAAACTAACCGTGAAGCCTGATTCAGGTTCAGGAAGCAGTGCTGGAAGTGGTACAGAATCAGGGTCAGGATCCGCTATTTCAGATTACAACATCTAGTACGTCAACAAAAGTAACTGAAAAAATGGAAACAACCGTTTTGTATGCATAATTCATCCTTTACAAAAGATAAATAATAAACGTCTAAATGACAGGTTGACACGATGACATGGCATTGACAAGTGACAAGTCAAGTAGAACAACAATGTTGACCGTCACAATAGTACAGATACACGACGATGGCATTCAGCTACTGAGAGGGCGGTCGAGAATCAGAAGAAAATTAACCAAAAATTCAAAAATATATTATATTTGGTTATTTATCAAGTGCTTTAAAAAATTTACCGGTTCAATATTCAATAATAGAATAACCCAAAATTTACCCAACTATTCCCCGTAAAATGATTTTCATTAGTTCATTACCTAATGTTTACCAAACCATTCAACTCATACAATATATTTTGATAATAAATTTCGTTAAAACCAAGTTTTCATTCCTCCATTTTCATTTAAAAATTAAACCATAGCTCTTATTAACTTACCAAAACCTTCTTCGCTCTGTTTTTCTTCGATTGATTTTTTTCCTAGCTGTAGGAGCAGGTAAAAGTCAAAAGTTCAGTACCCAGTTTCCGTCAAGTCCACTCGATCCCTTTTTGAAAATGATCTGTGTTTTGGTTTTACTTTGGTGCCACATCTGGTTTGCTGACTCGACAAGCATGCGCAATGCCAACAGAATGGAATTCCTGAGAATCCAATAGCATGCTATGCAAAAGTAAAGAGAGCAACAACCTTTTAATTTTTTCCGAAAGTATTTTTTTGTTATAGCGTAAACAATTGATTTGAAATTGAATGAGTACTGAGAATTGTGAAGACATAAAATCTTTTAATTGCTTGCAATTAAACAAGGTCCGTACGTTCAAATTAACTGTTAGGTATACATAGAACTGCTAGAACGAATGTATTTTATGTGCACGTATAGGAGTTCATTATGCATTCATATTTTTAGCGAGCCAGAGGCTCACTTATGGAACCGTGTTGTCTGTCCGTATGTACGTATGTACGTACGTATGTAAACACCATAACTCTTGAAGGCATTGACCGATTTGGATAAAACCTTGGATTTGGACTCATCTCGACCTAGTTAGGAACCCTATTTAAAATGGGCGTGGTCACCCCACCCCTTTCGGAGATAACGCGCGCTCACTTTATAAGCAATAAGATATGAAAAGGGGGTTTTGGGTACTAAAATATTTTACACCGCTTCTAGTAGTTTGTTAGCGGGATAGTAAAAAATATTTTACACCGCTTCCACTTTATAAGCAATAAGATACTCAAATAGGGTTTTTAGGTGTAAATATGGCTTTTGGGTGTGACCACTTTTGAGGAGTGGTATACACATTTTTTTGGGTGTCTTTTATCATATGAAGCGGTAAGCTTACTTTTTGGGTATTTTCCATTATATGAAGCGGTAAGCTAACTTTTTGGGTGTTTCCCACTTTATGAAGCGGTAAGCTAACTTTTTGGGTGTTTCCCACTTTATGAAGCGCTCAACTAACTTTTTGGGTGTTTCCCACTTTATGAAGCGCTCAGCTAACTTTTTGGGTGTTTCCAACTTTATGAAGCGGTAAGCTAACTTTTTGGGTGTTTCCCACTTTATGAAGCGGTAAGCTAACTTTTTGGGTGTTTCCCACTTTATGAAGCGGTAAGCTAACTTTTTGGGTGTTTCCCACTTTATGAAGCGGTAAGCTAACTTTTTGGGTGTTTCCCACTTTATGAAGCGGTAAGCTAACTTTTTGGGTGTTTCCCACTTTATGAAGCGGTAAGCTAACTTTTTGGGTGTTTCCCACTTTATGAAGCGCTCAGCTAACTTTTTGGGTGTTTCCAACTTTATGAAGCGGTAAGCTAACTTTTTGGGTGTTTCCCACTTTATGAAGCGGTAAGCTAACTTTTTGGGTGTTTCCCACTTTATGAAGCGGTAAGCTAACTTTTTGGGTGTTTCCCACTTTATGAAGCGGTAAGCTAACTTTTTGGGTGTTTCCCACTTTATGAAGCGGTAAGCCAACTTTTTGGGTGTTTCCCACTTTATGAAGCGGTAAGCTAACTTTTTGGGTGTTTCCCAATTTATGAAGCGCTAAGCTAACTTTTTGGGTGTTTCCCTTTTTATGAAGCGGAAGCTAACTTTTTGGGTGTTTCCCACTTTATGAAGCGGTAAGCTAACTTTTTGGGTGTTTCCCACTTTATGAAGCGGTAAGCTAACTTTTTGGGTGTTTCCCACTTTATGAAGCGGTAAGCTAACTTTTTGGGTGTTTCCCACTTTATGAAGCGGTAAGCTAACTTTTTGGGTGTTTCCCACTTTATGAAGCGGTAAGCTAACTTTTTGGATGCTTTTGGAAGCATTCATTATTTATATGACAACCATTTAATTTAAGCCCAGTTTCTGTAAAGAGGTAATTAATTCCCTTTAACCCTCTGGCTCGCTTCATGTTACGGCTTGGCGATGTTTTTTAAGTCTTGCATGGTCTTGCTCACACTGGACTGGACAATATCAACTTTCTAGATCTGTAGATGTAGATACCTAAGGGTAGTCGTCATTAACATCCTGTTGCAGTATAGTTACTGACAGTTATCATTCTATGATAATTAAATTAGATAAGCAAACAACATAATTTTAATCTTTCCTGTTCTTAGAAATTTTATAAGCATGAAATCAGTTGTATCTCTTTGTATTCTGTTTAGCATACAAAGTTCTGTGTGCCTCCCTGCAAAAAATTCAGGTGAGTTTCCGAGCAATACTGAGCATTTTCTTATGTAAAACTTTAGTGAGAAAAATGAGAATAGTAGGTGTATTGGAGAAACCTTTACTGGAAGTTAGCTTTTAAGAAACTACCTAATTCCTTGTCTGTAATTTAGTATGCGCACTGTGCATTTTATTAGTCTAAAATACTAATGCTTAATACGTTTGTACATTTCAAGTTTTTAATGATTACTATACACAGTTGAGTACGCTATTCAGGAGGAAGATGGAAATATGGATACTCTTGCTGTGGAAGACGAGCAAGAAGACTCAATTTCACAGAAACGTGAAACTTCAAAACTTTCTGCGGAAGACAAACTGTCGTATTTAGGAGAAACACAGTTGAGTAAACTACCCGGCGAAATTAACCCATGTAATCTAGCTCCAGAAAAGGGAAATTGCAAAGAAAATATTACAAGTTACTACTATGATGATTTACAGAAGAACTGCTTACCTTTTAAGTTTACAGGCTGTGGTTCCAATGAAAACAATTTTAGAAGCTTGAGTGAATGTGAAGATATTTGTATCAAGAAACGGGACACGAGAAAAGCATCCAAAGTAAATAAATATAAAGCTCTGAGAGAGTTAGACTTGTCTTCCTCGAAAAGCGGAAATTCTGAAAAGAATTATGGAAAACGGAAATTTCCCTTAGTGTTCTGCAGTCTTGAAAGAGATAACGGAGTTATCTGTCCAGGGATTAAACGGGGAAATTATCTGAATCAATTTTACTTTGATGATGAAAAGAACCGTTGCCTTCCTTTTATATACAACGGATGTGGTGGCAATTCTAATCGGTTTATGACAATGTGGGAGTGTACTTTGTCCTGTGAAAAGAAGAATACTACTCCTAAGAAACCTTAATCGTTTTCTATTGAAAATATTGATTTTATTTGTTCATTCATATTCACACATACAATAAACTACTCAAAATTTGCTCTTTATTTTAATTAGTTACTACCATTTTTGTATATTGTTTACTGTAGTTAAATGAAGTAAGTGTATAAAAACAAATTCTGGACTTTGTATGCTGTCTTATCTTATATTATATGTTATTATTTTAAATGTATGTACTTACAGTCCTTATCACTTATATCATCAATATTTGCAACAATTTTTATTATTTTTATTACTTAGATATCAAATCGAGATATTCCCAAACCAAACTTAATGGAATGAATAATATCACCAAAAGCACAACGATAAATTCGATTAAAATCCGTTTCGTAACATATACATATACCTTCTGCATATCATTTATGTACATTGCATGTCTTAAGCAAAACATCTACGAACAGTGTAAAAATAACTTGATAAAATAAAATCTTAGTAAACTAGAATAAGTGTAAATGGATATTTTGTATATCGGTCTTGAAATATGCCTCATTGGGCCTCAATCTCAACTTTTCCCCTGCGTAGATGAGACGCACTTATGTGCAGCGAGAGAGCATTGTAAATATGTGGTAGTAAAAACTTTTATCAATTAGTGAAAAGATTAAGTAAATGTCATATCTAAAAAGAAATAATAACAAAGAAACAATTTCAGCCTTTTTGAATCGTGGTTAATATTAGTCGCAATCCGTTTCTTGACTGAATATTGTCCATTTGAAAAGCTCTCATTGAAACCTTAAATTGTTAAATAACAGAAAACAAAAAATGCTTCTTCGTCATGAGGGACAAAGTGACAAAGCAACACTAACGGAAGAAAAGCCAAACTAAACCAACTCGCTTGAAGACTGAATAAGTGTGTGTTAAATTTTTTACACGATAAGGTGGTATATAATCTTAAATTAGAGTTACCCGTGGAATTTGGTAAAACAAATTGATTTACATCATAGGCAGAGAATTTGAAAGTTATTACAAACTTTGTCTATGGATTTAGATGAGGGTTTAATTACAAATGAGATTTAAATGGTAAAGTACGGATTTAAGTTTTTTAAAGCCTCTAATGTTGGTAACCATTCCCTTGTGGTACGTTGCCCTGTTGTGGCTGTGGTTCTGAATAAGTTGTTGTTGACACAAGAACGGGTTGCGACGACTGTGTTTGATGTTGCTGAGAAGATACTGGAAGATCATTAGAATTGTGATTGCTGCTGCTTTGCCACGGATCGCTTTCATATGTGACTTTCGGTCTGAGATTACGCAACGAAGCCAAGTTACTCCTAAAGCTCTTTATTACGTTTTGGAAAAATCTATTGATTCTTTTGAAAGGTCGTGTCTTGAGTGGTCCATCCAAACTAATAATAGAAGTAGGGGTTTCTTCAACTAATGGGGGATTCAAGTACGTAATATACTCATTTGCTTGGGTGTGATGCTGGGGAGACTGAGGAAGATTATGATTAATTTGGGAAACATCAATAGGAACAGGAACTGGTATGGAATCTGAAGAGTAAGAATTCGGAGTTAATACAAGTTGGTTTGGCTGAGGAGCTTCCCCAAGTCCTTCGATTTTAGATACGATATCAGTCAAACCTTCAGGGCCCCCTAAAACCGATAATCCTTCATCAACTTCCTGTGGGCCTGTTTGCTGCTGAGTGTTAACAAATGTAACCGAACTTGGTTCGGATTGTTCTTGAAGTTCTCCTTGTTGTAACCCAATATTGTAAACAGATTGCAAATTTTGCTTTTGTGTTAAATCTAAAATAGGCCCAGCTTCTGAAGAAACGGTCCGAATAATTTCAAAATCGGGAGTAGCTGGAGTTGGTCGAGGATGAATAGTAAGTACAGATGGAGAACCATCACTGTACTTTTGTACACTGGTCCTGCCTACAGATTGCTTTGTTTGCTGGGACAGAGCATTTCTACTGGAATAGTGTGATTTCGGTTGAAGAACGGTTCTTGAAACAGGTTTTTGTTGAATATTAGGTTGTATTTCTTGCAAAACAGAACGAAAAACGTTTTGAGTGGGCTGCTCTACGGAAGGACTTCCGTACTGAATGCTTGGAGTCTCATTTTCAATAACAATTTCATTATTATTTCCTCTTTGACGCAATCTTGATGTTATTAGATAAACAATTGTTTTCTTCAGTTTGTTATTTGAGCGAGATCCTGGAGATGCTTCAATTCCTTTTCCAGGATAAGGTCCATCCAATGCATACTGAATTATTGGTTGCAATCGTTTCGGTATGGAATCAAAAGATACAGCAGGAGCTGATGATACTAAATCTTGAATTTCTTTTGGTACTCGTGAAAATCCTTGGTTAACTGTATATTCATAGTTAGCATCATTTTTACAAATTTATATAACACAATTACTAACTCCTAATACAGAATGTACCAAAATAATGACAAAATCTCACCGTTTGAGTTAGACTGTCCACTCCTGAGTAACAATGTGTCCAAATCCCTGTCAGATAAAGTGCCGCCGTTTACTGATTGAGTTGTCAACAGAGAACCAATGAAATATAGAAGAAAAACATATAAAAAATGTTGAATCGATTTAGACTTCATCGTGACTTGCTATATCAATTTAATAGTTTCCGCTTGCGTTTCCTGCCTATGTGATTGAAAGCTAAAGGTGATCTTGACTGATTGTTAGATACTTAAATTAGATAGGAATAGAAAAAAAGAAATCAAATAAAATCATGGGAGTTGCTATTCTTGTTTTGTTTGTGTTCTGTTCTAGCTTGTCTCACGACCACGACACAACCTTACTCTTTGCTGTGCACTTCAACTACAAGTTCGCAACTGCCAATGAATTTTTTTCATGATTCCCCTTTTCTTAAACTGTGAATTGTCTATCTCCCATTTCAATCTGTAGCATAAAACGCACTGAACAAATGTATTAGCCCACACAGTACCACCAAACACCAATAGTCCCAAATCCCTATATATTACTATAAACAATACTACTGACATCACCTATACATAGAAAGACAGCGACAGCAATGACCTGAAGTCTGAAGAATGCATTTTTTAAAAAGAAGAGAGTTCTTTTTCTATCTTGACTACACTAACTCATGACAAGACATGACATGGTAATTCTAATATTCTAATGTTCAGTGTAAATGTATAGTCCATTAATATTACAAACATTAAAACATAGGATATCGATATACAATCGTATTATTACCAACTAAACCAGTCGTGGGGTACATAGCGTATAACATAACTAAGAGGATTCTATTCAGTTGCTTTATGGCTACATCAACATAAGGCACATTGGATTGGATATGTTCCGGTTATTGGTTATGTACATGCTATGTGTATTTTATCTGTGATGTGATGATAATACTTTTCATATGAAATATTATTGCAAATTGTAAAGGAATAATTGCACTTAGGTATATACCTACCAAATGGTTTAGGCAAGTATGTATGTACTAGTAAAGTGAATTATACACATAGCATGAAATAAATTGCATACAAGAAATACTAATATGCTCTCGGCTGCGCCCCTCTTCATTTGCAAATAAAGTTGACAGTGTAGTGCTGCAAACCAAACCAAGCCAAGCCAGTAAACGCAAATGAGCTAAGAGATCGTATAATATTATAACATTAAGTTTTCTGCAGTATAGATAATTCTCTCCGTTTGTTTCTACGTAAACTTTTACATTAGAGTAATAATGCTAACTAACCAATTCCCTTAAATGATTTTTCATTGTTACTACTGATTCCATTAAATTACAAGTCCTCATATAATATATTATCTATAATCTTAAGGAATGTAGCAATGCAAGTAGCAAATGTCTATTAGGTACTGTCGACATAGATCATTCTTTGTATATTGCATGAAATAAGCGGCAAGGAAAGCAAAAGCAAATGTAATCTTGTGGTCTGCTCTTCTGGTGAATAAATCCATTTAAGGGAAATACAATTGCAACCAGGTGTTTGATCAAGTATCAAATCAAGATGTAATACTTATGTGTAATGGAATGGGTAATCATTAAATCACCTTGTCTCGTAAACTACTCGAGCTTACGTAGGTATACAGAAAATACGCGGATATGTGCAGATTGCTAATAAATACATGAATGAAATGAAAGGTACCTAGGTAAATGCAATTTAGTCCCTAAAAGTTAACTACGGAAAGAACTTTGTACGGTACGTATTGAGGTAGCGTCGTCTGCTACAGTTAATTTTTATGATCATCGTTTGCATACGAGATAAAATTAATGTAAAACCGGAAATAACTTTCACCAACTCCACTTTTGCAATTTTGCATTTCTTGTTATGCCGTAACATCTTAACATATACTAGTTTTAATATTATATCTGTGCAGAACAAAATTCTCATAATACAAGTATACTAACCCTAACTAACAATTGTATTTTTATGTAAAATGCACTGTATGCATAGATGGACAATTGTTAAAGGGAATTTGTTTAAATGATAAGGAAAACTTATTAACAGTCCTTTCCAATAATTTTGTGCTCAACACACACTATTACGTATTCTCTTATCTTATTATAAATTATAACATTTCATTGACTTTTCGTTACAAGACGCAGACAGACAAGACAGATAGTTAAGCTATTACTATTTAAGGAAAGAAAAGGTAATAATGAGCGAAGCTTGCAGTGCGAACAGAGTACAAAGTGCGAATGAAGAAAGAAGAGATTGTAAGAAATATTCGTATACCTGAAGTACAGACGGACAGGAACAATTATTTTCTACACCATTGTATACGCTTCATTCATTTTTAGAAAGGAACAGTAAATTATAAATGACAAAATTGCAGTATATTTAAAATTAAAAATACCGTCCCTTAAAATATGTCCTCTTATGACATTTAGGAATGGAAAATTTTCATATAGGAATATGAAACGTAATAAAAAGAATTATGTATCTAATTGTGATATAGATTTATACTTGAATAACTTGAGTTGCATGGAATAAGGAACGAAAAGAAATGTGTAATTCTCAACGTGAATGTTAAAGAAGATGAGTTCGCTCTTCCGTTAGATTGGATTGAGATCGTTTATTATCACGTAGACATATATCTATATATACGTAGGAAATAGATATACCTAGTCTTCCGCTTTGCTGATTGGGATCTCATCTAATATCTTAATGAATAGAGATTGTAGTTTATGTGGATATTATATTGCTATTACGTATACTCTGTTCTGAGCTTAGCACACGTACGCTTTGCTGATACGCCATTGAAATTGCAATGAACAGGGAAATACTGAAAATTAATTATGAATGAAGTAAAATTTTATTTGCATAGGAAGAGTGGAAAAGTGATTTATTTATTTGATGTACAGAGATGAGAAGAGAGATGCTTCGGCTTTGTGTTGTGGCTAGATTCTGTCAGAAAAAAGAAATTCAAACCTGTTTTGCACCTATGCATAAAGATTTTCAATTTCAACCTTATTCTTATGGCTAAACATTGTAAATATTACGTCCCCATGCTAAATGCAGACGATTTTAGATGTCTGCAAATCATCGTTCTCATAATTGTACAGATGTTTACATACTGCATTCTGTAATTACAAACTGCGAGAGAGCCTGTTTGCAGTCTCTCCACTATTACCATTATTATGTGAATCGCTGTTAGCAATGACTAGACACCTAATCGATCTTGTAACGTTTTTATTGTTCCTTTGCCTATAACGCAATGATCGAGATTTTTAAATGAATTTTCTGTTCTGTGATAACTGTAATAGTAATATATTTCGAGAATTTAATGTGGCAATTATTAGTTTTATTATTTTAACGAATTAAAACGAAACAATATTTTAAAAAATACCGATAAAAGCCAATGGTACCTTTTGAATTTTTAAATTGGATTTACGTAATTAATAGTTGTAAGTTTATTAGATAAAGTAGTTATTAGGAGTTTTACTTAGAATTAAATATCTACTCCACATTCTTTCCACAAACATTTATGAGACTGCCTGATTATTATTTGCACAATGTCTGACCTATGTAAATTTACCGGAAGGTCTGGTCTATTGATATATGGTACTCTTCAGACCCTATATGTATTGGTGTCTTGTCTGATTTGTTGATGACGGCTCTCTGCTAAATGCCTTCAATATACAGAATATAATTAATTTCGTGTATACTGAGCATAGTGTAGCATAGTGTATGGTCTGTATGTAAAGAGATCAAGACTTTGGGAGAACAGGTGTGTCATTTAGTGTAGGTGAGATTTGATTAAAACAAGTTTGACATGAAGAAGAGCGACGATTTCTGATGACGGAAGCACTGCATATATTATTTGAGGTACTTACAGATGATTATCACCTTTACTCCATTAAATATTTCATCTATGTAGATTCTGGGAATGTATATCTATGTAAACTTTTACTGTATCGATGTTGATTGAACAATTAACACATTTAACGTATAGAAATACGTTACTTAAATGTATATATGTATTAAATTCGATCAGACCAAATAATAATGTAAAGAAAGTGAAAATTAGAGTGCCAGTGGCTACTGTTTTCATTATATAGCCTTCATAGCTACCGCAATGCCAATTAAACTCGAGTTTTTCATTCACTTTCTATTTCAGTTGTCAATTTCTTAATTACCTTATGCACCTCATATATTTTAAGGCAAAAATGTGTTCGCAAATGAAAGAAAAGTCGATTTTATTCAAGTGTTTCTACCTCAAACGTTCATTAGATTGTAAAACCATTGTAAATCAGTGTGCTTTGCTTGGGAATTTTGTGACGTGTCTCAGAAAGTTTTCGAATTGTACGGAAATTCTGTACACTTTGGAAAATCGCTCAATAATACAACTGTTGATGACAATAGCAGTTATCAGAAAGATTGTAAATGCATTTTTATGCGTTGCTTAAACTAACGGTCAGGCCAGGTAACAAGATGACACAATAACATTATGGTACTAGGTACACTTTAATAAAGTATGTGTAATGTAAATGAGTTGCAAGCAATGTAAAAGAGATGTAAAAAGCAAGTGCATGTGTATAAATCAAAATTTGCGTGTCTCCGTATACGTAAGCAGTTAAAATGCCATGTGCATATGGTTTGGAATAATTCAGGTATCGTATTACAAGAAGACATGGGTTGGGCACTTTCTAGGTAATAAAATGAACTAATAAGGGCGAAGAAATTAATTCGTAATAACTAATAGAGCAAGTATTTGTGTTTCCTTTCCATTGTTCTTCCTTCCTTAATAATAATTATGTTTTGACAGCTCATGTTCCTTTGCGTAAGCGTAATAAGCGTGCGTAAGTATGCAAATACACATACCTATGTATCTTTGTAATATGCAAATTTTATTGCATGCGCATTGCTCTCTAAAAGCAAATTTGAGTAACACTTTTCGATTTTAAGAGGAATAATAAACAATCTTGTTCTGTTTTCACATCTACATAATACTATTGTAAAAGACAGCAGTCATGTTACCTAGTTAGTCATGTCTGATGAGAATGCAAGACTGTATTCAAAACGCTACACACAACGTTTACAATAATTATTGTACACTTGTATTTTCCTTTATTATGAAACTTTTTTACAAACGGTATAAATTATATTATAATACTCTCTCAAAAAGGTTCTTTGAATATATCCATTCCTTTGAAAATTACATTTTATTTATTACAATTTCCATCTTTGGAAATCATAAGCAGGTAAGAACAATGAAATTTGCTCAAATGTCAAAACCGAAAGTAAATATTTTATTGAATTTTCGAATTTCTCCAGTACTTTGTCCATGTCAGTCTGATTGTGGTTTTACAATGGAAGTCGAGGCAGCACGGGAACTCATTCCAGACCGACCAACCAGTTGAGCTACTTTGTTGCTGCAAATTTCATAAACACTTAGTTTGAAAAAAAATCCTTAAAAATATTTTTTTGTTGGCTTACTTTGCTTTGGCCCAATCTAGAATTTTATCCCAGTTAGGTGGATAAGGAACGCCGAGAAAACGGCACGCAGCAATACCCCAAACTATACAACTGTTAGTTACTACATTGTATGATGATCCTCTGTATGGAAAAATATGATGTTCTATTATTCCATATTCCACGAAGTTTATACAAAAATATGCAAATGTCAGTAGTTACAGTAAGATTTTTACTTAAATCGTCCTTCATGTTGATCGGCTATCCATCCTTCAAATTCATCGTGCTCTACTAAAGTTGTTCCTATATTTTCAACACTTCTTAATTTGTACGCAGGATATTTGGATTTAGGTTTAGTGTTATCATCAATTTTTGTACGTAAAATTCCTTGATCTCCATATTCATAGAGATAATTATAAATCTTAAGACCTACATGATCGACTGCTTCAGGTCGCATTTCCAAGCAACTACTCGTTGCACCTGAAAGTAAAATCAGAAAAATTAGCATTTCGTGTAGGTGTGAATTTTATCTAATCGCAGTGTATATTTTACTAAGTGCATTTGTGTTTGCAAATTATATAGGAATGGTAAATGTTCAAATATAATAATTGCAGGATATACTGCAAGAATATTTACCTAAGAGCCATTTTCCAAAACCCGTTCCTGCAACTCCTAGAGATATATCCCAACAGACGGCTTCAACTGTGCTTTCCATTTCCCCAGAGTCTCTTTCACATTCAAGGATAATTTGGCAAATTATTGGCGAGTGCTTGCTGAACAGAGGATGAAAAGGTTGCGGTTTAAATTATTCAAAGCGAATTGTGAAAGGGAAATAACAAAAACCGCATTAATACAAACTCCTAATCCCTGATGAAACTTCAAATCCAAAACCAAACAGAAATAAATATCACTTAAAAGTGTATTACAATACTTTATGTTATCGTAATTACTTAATTAAAGATTTATAGCGTTTTAAACTTACTTAGAGAATATCTTTTTCCATTATTCTCACAGTTGCCACTTTTGCTTTTCAATTGAGAGCAAGAGTACCTAAATTTACACAGACAGAAAACCCATTTTGCCTACAACAGGTGAGATAAGTGTTCTCTCTGCATTTGTATTCATTGGTACCGTACACGTAAAAGTGAGCACTTCATCTCGTCACGAACTTACTTTGCAGCATTTCCATTCCTATACTTCTATAGTACAGGCAGGTGGTTTTCGCTTAGAGACAAGTTTATCTAACTCTGCATACCTCAGATGTAGTCAAAAGTGGTAAAGATCTGTAGTGCATAATACACATACCTTCTATAAGTGCTTAACATAGTTTTAACCAAAGCACTATGCATTTCTATTATGTATATTATTCAGGTAGGATAAGAACATATGCGTTCGCCTACTCTGTTTGTGTTGCGATCTGTATTGCATACACACTGATGGATAATCGGTGACCATGAAATATAGAATCACAATCTAAGTACATACAATCTAGCATACTAATAGAATCTTTAGTGCTTGTGTGCATTTTCAGTATTTATTTAAAGTGAGATCTTGGGGTGCACCTCTACAAGTTTTCTTAAGGTACCCAATACATTATTATCGAGAATGCAATTTAGTGAGGTACCAAACTAATCAAGAATTATTGTAGAGCTAGTAGAAATGAAAAAATTAACGAAAGAAATTATCCTTGACATGGAATTCTAATAGCTTCAGTTTCGTAAATATATATTGGGCACATAAAATACAAGAAATAGTGGAATCACTATAAATTGTTTGTGTAAGCATAAAATGTAATCAAACCGATTCGCCCAAGTTTTCTTATTAAAAAGGAGTGGAGGTACTTAGAAAGTTCATTAGAATGAAATGGTAATCTTAGATATACCACTGTGGGCTATTGAAACTAATACCAGGTACAATGAGATGAACTGGTAGGTACGCCATATAAAAACCTTAATTCGATACTTAAGGTACGTCATGTTGCCTGCGATATTATTGCGCTTTTGCTAGATGCCTTGCAATCCATATGATATCAAAATGAAAGAGTAATTTGAAAAGTAAGTACCCAGAAACGTATAGGGGATTCATCCAAATAAGTGATAAGGTATGAATTCCCTATACGACACCCTATACGATTCTCTCTCACAGATTAAGCTTGGGCAATATTTTCCGCATGCATCAATCTACAATGATATTAAAAGTTTCTGGAGAAAGGTCATGGAGATCATTTTCCAAAAGATATGAGCCATTGAAGCTAAATATACTTAAATGGCGAATGGTAGCATTTTTTAAGACGATCTTGATTCTACATGGAAATGAAATCCTTTAGGTACATGCAATAATGTATACTGAACTTTTAACTTATTAGGCAGTTTAAAATTACATACTGATACTATGATGAACTATACATGTTTACATATAGAGTATTTAATAGCGTAATTAAGTAAATGGGTTCTGATCTACTTTATGAAAAGTTTTCGTAGGTACTTATTCGGGTACGGTGAAAATAAATTAGAAAAACCTGATATTACTATTCTATTTAGTTTTTATTAGTTTTTGCTCCTCTTCTTTACATTGTGGATTTCGGGGAAGCCGTATTAATTGAGCTATTAGTCAAACTAAAATATATTCCAGGAAATTTTATTTGGAAACTAGATAACTACACATTTAAGACGTAATAGTTCTGGAAAAATAGTGAAAGAAGACTTATAATGAGGAAGATTGATTCCCTAGAAAATTCACCCACACTGCAGTCTTGGGGTATTTACCAGAAAAGCTTAATTCCCGAATATTGCATGAAAATGAAATTAAACGAGCCAAAGATTGGAAGAACATCGATTTGAAATTTCAGCGTTCTATTTGGTATATTTGAGTAAGGTTGAGAATTGAGATTGGGTGGAGATTCGGATACATGTCATAAATCTCTCGTTCCCTTCATAAACAGATTCTAGGGAAAGTAGAGACAGACACTGTCAGTTTGTCTGGAGACTATAAATAATATAAGAATTCCCGTTTCCCTTCTGTGTATTGTATCTCGAGTATCAAATTGAATCAATTTGGTTAACTTATTTCAGTTTCCCATCTACACTACGGAGAAGGGGAAGAGAGAAGGAAAGCCGATGAGGTATTTAGTTAGATTTTAGATTGACTGAAATTTTGTTAGTTCCTTGATTAGCATACCAGACCGCAAGAAATCCTATTATAGACAGAGATATTTGTTACACATTCTGATTTCTGTCTATAGACTTTGTTGTGGTTGTGAATTTGTGATTAGGGGTTTGGTCTAAAAGTTAGTGAAGCACTAAAGTTCTATTAAATTAATCTGTCAAACTGTTCTTGAGTTGTGAAAGGACCAAAATAATTTTTAAGTACCCACCTCTATAACACAAAGGCATCTTAAGCAAATATTCAATTCGTAAGTAATATTCACATTAAAGTAGGTATTGCATAGACACAGTGATTTAATAATGCTTAGGGAAATGGCACGAGAATTATGCCTTTGAATACGAAGTACCTTGGGTATTTCTGTCTTAAAGTCTTATGTAACATTTTATTACAGTTACGTGGGTGGTTTTGCCTTGGCTTTGGCTTTGTAGGGAAGTTACGAATACAATTTTCAAGGGATCTGATTCTAAACCTAGTTTCCCTACATATATTTTCTTCATTTCTCCGACCAAGTCGAACCGTTTGGAATTTATTCGATCACTCACTCAGATTCAGAGAATCTATCTCGTTTACGGAACTAAGACCACAGGGAAATACGAGAAACATATAGCACCCGAACCCCGAACGCAATTCGAGTAGAGTTCTAAAGTCCTTTTCTTTCCTCAACAGATGCATTAAGTATGCGAAGCCAAAGAGAAAGTAAGGCACAAAAACATACTTTGAATACAAATTCACATTACTTACAAAGTTGTAAAGAAGATAGTGTACCTCTGCACAAGGAGACTGTTACAAAACTACACAGATAGATATACTCTTTTGTTTTTCACGTTTTCTTACACTCAACCTAATAATACAACCCAGGTCTTAATATTCTTATCTATGCACATACTTACAAACACTCTTACCATATTTCCCGAATTCAATCCAGGTCTTATTCAGTTTCTTCGCATTTATTCCAAAAATTGTATTAGCAGAATTATTATTTTCCTTAATAGAAATAATATTTATCCTTTAGTATGCAAAAACATTTGCAAAAATGTCACTGTCTTACCAAAACAAATGTATAGTTAGTACTTAATTAAAATCTGTGTGAATAAATGCGATAATTACGGTAGGTACAGACTTTGGGTAATAATACTCATATACGTAGGAAGAAAGTTTCAAAGTTTTAAGTGATGATGACAAGTAATGGTGGAGAAAGAAGATAGAATTTGCATACGCACGTGGTTTACTAGCTCTGCTTGGGTTTGGGCCACCTGGCCTGGTAGGGACTGGATTCCCTTATTTTTGGGGTTTACAAATTGGTTTTATGTATGTGCTATGCAAAGTTCCTTTGTGGGTGACACGACTCACCGAATGTAAGTTGGCTTCATTTGGTCATATCCACACTCTAACCCGATAAACCGTAACCTAAAGAGGTTTGCATTCAAAGTTATTGAGAATTAGGTCTGTTTCCTGCCGTATACCAAGAAGAAGAAGAAAAAGAACGGAAATCTGGGTAAAGTATAGGTAATAGTAGCGACAGTAGCGAGATAGGATAGAATTTGTTGTGAAACTAACAAGAGACTGTGTTGATAAGCTTAAAGTTAACAAGTAAGTACTAGGTATACCCGCCTACTCTTTCTATACACGTAATAATATATAAGTTGCATGTGTCAGCACTATAAACTTAAGATGTGTCTAGAATCCGATCTGATCCAATAGAAAAAATCCATCCCACACAATCAGCCTCATCTAATATATTCGTCTAAAGAATAAAGTTATACCTTAACTACAAGTGCACCCACTTTGTTTTCTAAAGATACATGCCTGGAATCGTAAAAATTTACAAAAATCCCAACATACATTACGCAACCGCATTCTAGGAATTTTTCCAAAGGGTAAAAATACAGGAATACATTGTTTTTGTCTTTGATGTATGTGGTATATGGGACTGCATGCTGATTCAATATTATAATGAGACCTTTACTAAGAATAACTTCAAGGGCTGATATGATATGCAATAAGGAAGTGTCATTTCATGAGGATTGAGCAATCGAAGAAGTTGTAAAATCAGCATTTCATTGTTATTCATTGAGGAAATTCTGAGATCTCAGATAATATTGATTTTTCCATATATTATAATGAACAGACTTAACGAAATTCTTTGGAAACTTGGGTTTTACTTTCTTTAATGGTGATGAAAACCATTCTTACGATCATAATCATTAACAAGACAATCTATTTGTCAAACAAAGGAGAAATAAATGCTGACGGTTTAAAATTTTAATAATCCACGGAATTATGTAACAAATTGGTGAAAGTCATAAAGTGTAAATGACAAAATACTATTTTATGCTCTTAATCAGAGTTGCGGTAAATCCACTCGTTAAATGAAGAGACCCTTGTGTAGACTAAAATAAAACAAAAAATACCAATTAGGACTAATTTTTAAGTAAATCGAATATAGATTGCAAAAAGTTAAGATGACACGTACCTCCGGGATATCCTGTGTTTAAAAGTAAAAAAATAAACAAAATGATTATTATCTAGAAATGCTTTACGTCATTTTCAAGTATACAACAATTCTGTATGCAAAAGATGAGTACCTGGACGGCCACAGCCAATTCCCCATGAGACAATACCACAGAGATATCTGAATCCGTTGTTACTGCATACCATAGGGCCACCTACATACAAGACAAAAGTTTTGATTGATAAACACATTATGATTATTATTGATTGACACTTGAGAAATGTGACATTGATTAGTTCAATAGACTGGATAACAAATTCTGATGAAACGTAAGCACTAATAAGTGTTTGTGTGTAGATAGGCAGAAAATCATGGAGATTAGTCAGCTATTAGTGCCAAAACTAATCAAATTATATCGAATGATTATTTACCTGAATCTCCTTGACAGGTATCTGAAAGTTAAAAAGCAAACACTTTAAGTATTGACAGAATGTAAAATCAAACTACGATAAAATGTTTAACAGTAATATTGTTTGTATATTTTATTTCGTTCTGAACCTTTTCCTCCTTGTGGTACTCCGGCGCAAATCATATGATCTTCAATGACTAACCCGGTATTGGCGAAAGCCCATTGACATTCGGATACAGTTAAAACTGGAAGTCTTACTTTGCGAAGAGTATTAGAAATATATCCGTTTTCGAAAGTGTAACCTAAAATAAAGCATAGTAAAAGTTTTAAAAAGTCATAATTAAAATTTTATTACTAAAATTCTCAGTTATATGAAAAACGGGACATTTTCTTGTAAAATGAGAATAGTACCCCATCCAGCAACATCGCTGTCACCGCTGACATCCTTTTGCCCTTGTCCAGCAATGGGAAGAGCTTGTACAACATCATTCAACGTTAAAGGAAGTTCCAACCTGACCAATGCAATGTCATTAATAGTTTGGTAAGGGTCATCATAGTAATCTTCATGAAGAACAATCCTTTCTACTCTTCTCCTTTGTTCCGTCCCTTCATTAGCTGATAAACTATGTTCTCCAGCAACAATACTGTAGGAGGATGGAGGAGCTATTCGAACAAACAAATTAAACAGTTTACATTACCATTAACGGTTAGCTTAAAATTACTTTAAGTTCAACCCAGGGTTATTTTTTGTAGTTTACCAATGATGCAATGAGCTGCTGTGATAAGCCAGCGGGCATTAAGAATGGATGCGCCACATAAATGTTGATTCAAGTACTGAAGACTGACGTGGTATGGAAATTCATTTGGAACTGCTTCTTCTCCTCCGATGATCAGAGGGTAAACTTTGAATGGTCCAGGAATCCCCCTACTCTTTCCTATCATACACAAAAAACACAATTATGTATACATGGATTAAAATAGTAATAATATTTTTTAGAAAGTTATCTAATAGAGAGAATATTCTTCGACAATTATATTATGGTCAATTTACTAAATGGTACCTTGAGCAAAGGCAAAAATTCCGACAACCAACAAAATAAAGGTTTTCATTTTAACTAGAGCTGTTAGAGACACTCGAACAGTTCGATATTCAGGACAATAATGTATTCATCGACTGTTAGACCAGGGAGTTTCATTTCTCACTTTATTTAATCTTTTGGGCGAGCAAATTAGATATGCATAGGGAATTTCGAAAAGTCATGTTAGCCTAAGTGTATGCATTAAAGTCCAGTTTTGACAAACAAGTAATGATTTAATCGATGATCGATGGGTGGATTAACGTCATTGGCTTATGTGTAAACAAACCTAGAGTGCTTATACGGGTGCACCACACCTTTACGTGCTATATGGTGACATTGACATTGACACTTAAGAATCAATCACGCATACGGTTTAAAAAATTTCCAAAGTTGCTGAATAATCCGCAACTCGAATGTATCATTTCCATCTTATAATTTTTAACATGCAGAAATACCGTTTTGCTGTACTCAAATGTCATTACTACTAATTGAGCATTAATAGGTACCATTTGCAAATCAAATGAAACTAACTAACGCAAGATACAGTTATGTAAATCGTAAATCCCGATGTAACTGGTTAACTTTATGAAACTTACATATTGTTGTTTTGTTTTGTTAGTTAAATGAAGAACACTTATATTGATGAAAAAGGATGGAACAGGGACAAAATAAAATGAGTATGTCAAAGAATAGTATTCTCCTTTGGATTTTTCTGCAAAAATTTTTATTTTGCAAACCGCCCGTTTATGAAAGCCAACATCAATAGGAGTTTTCACTTGAAATAAGTAATGAGCTTCAACATCTGTCCTGGATAATCATGAACAGGACAAGTACTAGAGAGAACTGCTAGAGAGTGTAAACTAATACACTGGAATGATGGAAGTAGGCAAAGCAGTTTTCAAAAGTTCAACATAGTAAATATACATGAAATTGCAACAGATTATATAATGTCCATTTAATCGGTAGTTAATTTAATACATTTTCATTTCTAATGTATCAACATAAAAAATAGGTAGTTGACAAAATCAGGAATGAACAAAACATTTATACATAGACATAATACAATGTATTGGTCTGGTCAAAAAAATTACTACTGATCTTATACGCTATATATAACATGTACCATACCGTAGCAGTTAACATTTTACCACTAACCAGGTTTTCCACTACTATTACATTACAGAAAATTCTTCCTACATTTGCATTAGTAAACCTAAACAGATTACCAAAAATATAATAATAAGCTTAATGAAGCAGACTTCACTTTCCAATTTCACTATAAGGGTCTGTACATAATTTTATATTATTTTCCGAAATTGTCTGACAGGTACTTACAGTTAATTGCAAATTATTGGTAAGTGGTGTTGACGATTGAACTAGTTCTTACCCCCATTAGGTGTGCATCTGAAAAAAATAATTACTTTGTGCATTTTGCTGGATTGTTCGTAATTTATATCACTACTGTTATTCTGTCTGACAGGAAGTATTATTTAATACGAATATGCGTTATTTTTATTTCAATTCATAATACTTATACTTACATATTAGTCAATTAGCGATTTTAGTGCATTGAAAGCGCTCAATATAGTTATTTATAATTACCGAAGCAGCTTGTTAGCCTCGATTCCTAAAGATTTATATGTACACAGCTTCGTCATCCTTAGAGATTTGCACTTTAACAATTTCCCCTCATCAATCACTTATATTAATATTTTTTCTTAATTAAACTCAAGAAGGACTTAAAGGACAAGGATCTGTGTATTCTAAAGACTTTTTGATGAAATCTGTTATGTAGTAATTACTACTCACTTAATTTAAAACATTACAGCTTTGCAGGCTCGTAATCACCGTTAATCATCTATTTAAACCAGCACATTCGCTTCTGGTTTCTCAGCACCGAAAAATCCAGTTTATTAAACTACCTATGTACATTTATATCAATGGTAAGTTTTCTTACGTATAGATATGCTACACATTACACATCCATTCAATAGACCAATGTCATAGTTTACATGTTTAAAGTAAGTAAAATCGGACTGAAGTAGTGATACTGTATCAAACTAAATACCATATCGTAAATGAGTATTTACATTTCAAAATATTACAAAGCAGTTACTAAATCTACCAATATACCAGAGTTTTATACCTTTATACACAGGTTAAATGATTGCTTGGAATTATTATGACTTCATAGTGGAAATAGATAGTTATTATAGGTAGCTAGAACAAATAATTCTAAAGTCAAAACCTTAACTAATGAAATCTGGAAATTGAGGACGTTAATACCACATTGTATGCCCCATCTGAAATATTATCAGAACTTTTAAACTTCCATTGCAGAGCTTTCTCACATGTGCCCATGAATTTTTGTCAATTAATGAAGTTTCTGGGTATAGCAATTATATTATGGAAATGCAATAAAATCTATAGTGAAAGCTGCAGCCGTACCCGACATAGAATATGGCTAATTAACATCAAACTATACTACAGTATCACAGTAAAGAAGAACCAAACTCGAAAAGTCCTGATCAAGATACTAAAATTACTAGTCAATAGACCAAACGTAAACGCTCTAAATTAATCTTTTGAAGAACTAGCAATATGTCCATTCTTCGGGGATTCCTGTTGCGATATTAATTGTAATAAGCATCCAACAGCTCCAAAATATCCCTGTTGTCCAAAACAAAAGAAATTGTGAGATCTTTGTAATTGAATTAAAATAATTACATGATAATGCACAATAGTTATTGCAGCAACCTCGTGCTCCAAGAAAAGCGCTTTTAGAGAGCCATTTGACCAGTAATCCATGGCGTATGATAAAAGTTTCATGGAAATTTTATTCACTCTTAAAAAGTTGCCGATGAAAACAACCTGCAATTTAAGAACAAACTCAGTCAAGAAAATAGTCTCAATCAAAAAAGCCAAAAAACTATTAGTTAGTTAGTTAGTTATTAGTTAGTTATTATTTGTCTATAGCACAAAATATTTATTGGCAGTTACCCTTTCAATGCCTTCGTTCACAGCACACATTCTGGCGATGGATCCTATGTTATTGGTAATGGTGACAAGAACAGAATACCTTATACTATTATCAAACAGTACAGTATAAGAAACGCTTACCTCGTGCCAGTCACTCGTCTGTAGTTTCCAGGTCCCGTTACAGCCAACATACTTACTCCAGAACCAACATTAACAGCCTACAAAAAAGTATCACTGTAATTTTAATGTGACATTGACTTAACTAAATTATGCAGGGCATATTGAAACAAAACAATCTTACCATAAATGGGTAAGGCTTACTAAAATCATATGGAACTTTAACACACTCTCCTTCTTTGGGATTGTCAAAGTAGTAACACTCCTGTCTGTTGTTTGCATCAATAAATGCCATTCCATGAAGCATGGAGTCCAGTTCATCAAACTTGTGCAGTCTCATATTAACTTCCTAAAACACACAAAAGTAAATGTAATTTACATGAAATTGTTACTTTTACAATTTAGATGGTGAAATAATTACTTTTAAAGTAAATTTAAAAACTCACAGAAAAGAATTCATCTTCAAATTTGTAAGCCCCTCCTCCAGTAGCACAAACAGTGCTAGCAAGAGTAGCCATTCCCTTGGACTTTGCCAAATCTAAAAAGTTTGGCATTTCCGAGGTTGGAAAACGAATATAATGAAGTGTTCCTTTCCTTCCTCCGATGTACACATCGTTCATCTATAAAAGGACAGTAATGGATTAAATCTAAAATTAACTTTAACTATTAAAGGGGCATAAAAGTGAATAGATAGAAAATGAATAATTGAATTCCGTGAACAAGCCATTCAAGTAACTCTATTCAGAATCTGCTGGTAGAAATTACTTGAAGATGTGTATCTCGATGTCCAGTAGTTCCATAAGCTTGATTGTTGGTCAAGTACCTTCTTATATTCTTTAGAGTTTCAGCCTCACAATCCTCTTCATCAGGAGTAATATCAGTCGGTTCAAAATACACAAGTTTGGCAAGAGTTCCCCCGATGTCCATGCCGAACCATGGCATAGCTGCGTCATCAAACCATATAGAACAATGGCAACCTGCTTATTCAGTTATTGTGTTTACTACGATTTTAAGATATCACACAAATAATCGTGTTATTTGCTTACGGGGTAGCTCCTGTACTCCGTTACTTATGGAATGACTTGATGGAAGGCTCACGTGACTGCCTGGAGTTCCATTCTGTGTTGCTGACATTTTAAAACTTTATATAACCTGACTAACCTTACTCAAGAATAACTCAATCTCAGTAGAATAAATATATTAGTATCCGATGAGGAAATTCCTGAAATATATTAAAGCAGAAAAACAATTAGACATGTGCAACAAATCTTAAACGTTTTGGTACCAAAATAGCATGGTACCCGAAATCTTATATACGTATTTAATTCTAAAATATATATACATTTCTCTAATAATTATTTTAAAATTATTTTTCAGTCTACCGTACGTTTTAAAGTTTTAAATTTTAAGTTATTGATAATGATGTCGCAAGGACGAGGAAAATTGCACTTGTCAGCGCAGCACTTAAAATAGGAATAAAAGTGGTTGGCTGTGAGTATTTATTTTATGCAGCAAATGCATGCAACTTATTGTTGGTATCACAGACCAACCCGATTTAATGAACTTGAAGTAGAACTACTTCATTGTAATAAATTCATCAAAATGTAAACATATCATCTCATTAATGTATACGAACTGAGCACTGACAAGTAATACAGTCCTTGAAAAGGATAAAAAATAAAAAATCTGATACAATTCTATTGTTATATCAAGAGACATATAATCTTATAATCTTATCAACAACTTAAAAGGTTTGTCTCTTTCCACATACATACCCCTCAACAGATATTGGCTAATAGTAGAACGCAATATAATAATGACACTAATTAAGTCGTAATTAGTACGACCACAGAATCAGAAGACAACAGACTAGTAATTTCCCCAAGAAAAACTATTTAGGAAAAGCCCTTTCTAAATTACACACGAACTGATAACTAATCGTGGGTCTGGGTCTGGAACTTATGAAAGAGAAGTTGAGAAAAACTTACGGTGAAGTGGATAGTTTAAGTAGCAACAGCAACACTATCAAAGTCTTAAAAATATAAACTGAGAGCTTGAGATAATCTTTGTTTCGTAACAGAGCACCACAACAGATCAACACTCTGTACTAAACTGAAGTGATTCTTTTGAATCAAGTGCAATTTAGCTAAAACAATGCACTCATTTGTCAGTTTAAGGATAAAAGTTATCGAGTACAATAGCATGCCATAAACATACCTAATTCCCTTATCACATGCAATTATATAAACTATTCTGCAAAAAATACATGCGCACGTGTTACAGGCAGGCACACGATAATGATATGATTTTGCTGATGATAATTGGATGATGGAGAATTAAATTGCGATGTGGAAAACATAAGTAGACTTAAAATCACAAACCGGTTGCGCCTATCTTTTCTTTTCTTCTGCTTTTATTGTTAGCTGTTTGTGTTTGAGGAAACCAAAAGAATTATCAACTGAGCGACTGAGCTTAAGAATGCAAACTACAAGTCTGCAACAGAGGGATGGTAACGTATAAGATCGAGAATAGATACTAAAAATTTTAATAAGGATTTAATTTCATGAGGATATCATTTGAGTTCATTCAAGTCAAGCTGTTTGTATGCTTCTCTTCACAACTGGTAAAAAATGATGATTGCGAAATAGACGCCGTGGCATAGGCATAGCACGCAATCGGCATTAACAACAGAAAAAAATCAGGATAGGATAACTACTCGTTTAAGGTACACAATTCTATCACTCAACTCTAGTCACGTCATAGTCAGACATTAAATCAGAAGACCAGATCGTACGGAAAGTACGGATGTACTGTGATAAGTTTTTGCAGTTTATTTATACGATTTAACTCTTACGTGGATAACTCAAATTAAGCACGGATGCTGAATGTGAAAATACATGTAAGTATCAGTAACCATTCGGTTCAGGTAGCTAGCCTGTACTCTATTGAATTTATTTACCATATCACACACAGTACAAGCCACAGAATGTGGTCACACAATCTGATTCTCTGATCACAATCATCACTACAATTTCACATTCATCTTTACAACCTTGCTTTTCCTTTCCTCTGATGCCATAATACTAATAATAATAGCTAACTATTAGTTTGGGTTATTTTTGATGACGCAAAGACTTTTTTATCTTCTTAGTTTACAAAATGATTTACAGCGAAATGGGCTGCCAACCCCATTGTACTTGTAAACATTGTTTTAGCTGGAACAACCTTTAATCTATTAGCAGCTTGAGTGAACAAACATGCCTTTTCCCCATTTGTTTCTGAAAAGACAAGAATAATTAAACTAAAAACATTACCCTTGTTTTATTCTCCCTGTCTTTATAATTCGGTCTACTTTACTGAATAATAGTCTTGTATTATGTAGCGCAGAGATTAATAAGATTAATTTCTGCCAATGTACATCTTTACTTACATTAAGAGAAACGTAAAAAATGCTATCTTTGCTTACTTTGATTCCCAAATCGTATTTGTTATAATATTCAACTGTTTTGGAAAGGAATATTAACTAGCTTTAGCTTTATAGAGTGGAAGCACTTGTTAATTTCTTTTTCTCTTACTTGCTTTTTATTATCACCAAACAACTATTGTTAGTTAAAATGCCCACGTATAGAATTACTCGTGTAAACAAAACTCAGATCAGTCATGAGTGAGCAGTTCACTATTACGTCAGCAATTTTGATTTGCTCTAAATAAATAGTGCAAGTTTAGTACATGAAATTATCGTATGACATCTCTCAAACAATAGTAGTAGGTTGTCCTTAGATAATTTAAAATAACAAAAGAATGATATCATACGATGTGCCAGCCAATGGACGCGAGGTAACTAAAGCTGATCTAGTTGCTTTTGAATCGAACTCGTTCTAAGCCAAAGTTGAAGATTCTTGATTCTCATAAGCCATCCTGGTACATAGAAAGTAGGGAAGCCACATTCTTCTGTCAAAGTTAGATTTCAACAATGATCCTTAGTTAGGTGGTTGTAGTGTAGAATGTAGAAGAGCTTTGATATAGCTATCATATATTGCTCAATCAGTATCCGATGTAAAAGTGCACTCAGCTGTCTGCCCACAGTTTTGTCGGATGACGAGATATCTATGAAAAATGAAAATGAAAATTACAAATCTTGTTTAAACCCTAGAAAACGAATACGCCAACTATTCTATTCACCAAAGAAATGTTAAAAGATTTTCGGATGTACCCTTTCCCAAACATTAAATTTTGTCCTAGTAGTATAAGGGTATACGATACGATAGTGACGAATGAAAATGACAACCGATTGGATCTGTGGACGTTGAAATACTTTATACTTATGTACAGTGCGATGTGCGATGCAAATAAAATGAAATGACAGATGAGATCACTTACCAAAACCTTAACTAGGTAGATTAATGTGACCTAATATTGATGATTTCACCATTGCAAAACATTTAAAGGATTAAATTGTAAATGCACAACTATTTTGCAATGTTAATGAAAATTTGGAGTTGAGCTCAAAAAGACGAACCGAAAGTTAGGATTTTCAGCAACAGACGAAACAGCGGAAGTTCAGTTTATATACAATTCGGCTCCACTACAACAGCAAGCACGTGAGTTGAAATTGACGGACGTGAACTCCAAGTTCATGGAATAGCTAGCGTGCATATAGATATAGCTAGCGAATAGATATGTCCTTAGGTAAAATCGAAATAAAAAATATTAAAATGCTTTACATCAGATTTGTTTGAAGTAATTCTGGGATTTGAGTTACTAGTTTTGTTATTTGAAGCCCGTATTCTAACCACCTTAGTACCAATTTTGGCAACCTGGCTAATTGTCTTGTCTTTTTACCTGTAATCTGTTTGTGAGTTTTCAGAATTTACCTGATAGATAAGATATCTGACGGAGTTATTTTTACCATCAAGGTCATGTATACCTTAACCTCTTCATTACCTAGTAAATTAAAACTAGTATATTATATTATTATGAATATTAGAAATATTCTCATCATTATATTTATGTGTCAATTTTTGTCAGACCAGACAGTACATTTACATTATAGCATCGTAGGTGAATATGTAAGCTATCCAAATCCAAACCCACGATGACTGGAGAAAAATTACTCTAACTCTAAACTAACAAGTTTAAAGGAACATTTTTTACAACTAAGTCACACTAAATGATTAATATGATCAGGCAATGATCTATATACGAGAAAGAGTGAGAGAATCACAGTTTGGAAATGTCGTTTTTATACTATTATATTATGGATATTGTACTATTAATTAATTATAATTTTATACTATGGTTAAAATAATGAATTCTTTACTTCCCTGCCTTATTTGGCTGCATTTTTATTTGGTTACGTAGTACGACAGTACGAGTGCAATGAACTAGGCATTGTGCAAGGTCTCGTTCCTATATATACGCACTAAACGCTAAACGGTCCAAAGTTAATATTCGTTTTATTTACAAACAGAACCAGAATATATAATTAATTGCGTGTTTTTATTAGGCAATTATTTGCCAAAAAAGTAGGTCACAAAATAATACAATAGCTCCTTCCTCTTACCCCACCCAACGCAACACAAAACGCATACTATTAACTGCATTATTTTCTTTGAAGTATCTGTAAATGCGTTTCCATCTGCCATTGGTCTCATTTAGTATTAAAGAAATTAAAGATATTTTTGTCATATGAAACCCCAATATTAAATAAGGTTAGTTTCAGCCACTTTATTACATAATTACATTACGTATGTTTACCTAGGTATATAGTACTATATTTCAAGCTTATTTTATACATTTGTTCATAATATATTTACACTACTGGTATGGTATGACTGTCCCACTGTCCCACGTATTGCTACCCGTTTTTAGAAATCATGGTTCGTTTGCATGTAAATATTAGCTTTAATAAAATAGCTAAAAGAGTTATATATTATATACGCTATTATCACATCGTTGTTGGTACTGCTTTGCTTGAATGTCTCTTTACGTCAGTATGTTTAGGAGAACAGTAGCTTATAAAGTGAAATAAATTAATGTAAAATGAATCATGAAAACAGTTTCAGATAAACACAAATGTGTAGGCGAGGTGGAAGGATTCAGAAGAGTTTTATAGGGTAGCATCTAGCATGCTTTTTAATATGCAAGAAAAGTTTGCTATTTATGTATGGTATCCGTATGCTATATCGTCTATCATAATTGTTACATAGGTACCTATGTACATAATACAGTAAATGCGTTTGACTTTGGGTTCTCTCTGTTTGTTTCGACCTCCTTCTGTAAATGCTACTTATGATATTGTACATGTTCATTGCTATCGGTGCTATAAATATCAAGGACCGAGGGCAAGGCAAGGACAAAAGAGAAGACCCTTTTCGGTCCCTTCAGCCCCTCAGTACGGAAAGTATATTATAGGCTTTAAGAACTCACGATTGTCTAAAACCTGAACCTGATAGCTCTTCCAATAGTGGAGTGGAATATTACAATGGTCATATGGAAAGAACGCGGCGCAGCAACATCCTCAACTTCATTCTGTACTCTGCAAGAAAGGAAGGTTGCATTTTCAAAATCTGGAGCAGCAATTTTGGAATTCTTTGTGAACTAATTGCCAAATTAATTAGAACTGTAAAAGGAAAAGACATCTCTGCAAGTACAATCTTGAGGTAATGGCGCCGGCACCTTCTTACTTTGGCAAATTATACATTAAACAGGGATAGGATTGTTTAATACATCATGTCAGGGTTACCTTTGCTTTTGCTATAGGCGTTTACGAGATTTAGTATAGTAAAACTACGTTCTTAGAATCGTATGATTTATCCCTATCTATACGTTGTTGATAACATGGGCTACATTTACTTTACTCAGGCCTTACATTAAAACGTATAATATAGCAATATAAAAATGTAATGCAAAAAGTAAACTGGTACCATGTGTTTTAGGAGAAGATGTATTTAGGCATGTAAGTTACTAACTAACTAGACTGCAAATTTTGAAAAGTAAGGGCTTTCTCCTCCAGGGGTATAGTCCTATAATAAAAATGTTAAAAAGTTAATAGGTATCATCACTTAATTTATGTGTAGTTTTATGTTGTATATGAGTGTCCGACCAAAAGTCACTAAAGTGGGTATTATTGTGATATCCACGCTCGTTTTAAAATATACTTTTTATCTGGCTTAGTATACCTAATTGGAAAAGATATTATGTTTACTAAATCATTTTTTTTATTCATACAGGGTAGTGTTCCCCAGACAGATTGAAGCCAAACGTCGAAGAGAATCTATATATTTGGAGTTTCTGGATACACGTATCTGCCATGCAAGCCCTTCAACACACTGTCTATCAGTATTCGCAACGTTTAAAAGCGTTGGAGGATTTTATTAGCTTTCAGTTCGGTAAGTTACTTAGGATAAGTACGATATTTATATACTTGTATTTATAATTGATATAACTTTGACAAAATCCACAAATGGAAGGCTGAACTTTATTTTACCTAAGCTTTATTGAAAAGAGGATTTGATTTTCACCTACAGGTGAAGCGTATCAGCAGTTTTGTAGTCAGAAAAGCGAGGATGACGAGGAGACTGAAGAAAAACCATCGTTTAATCTAGCAGACCTTAGAAAAAGTATTCATTCTATACAATATAATTTAATACTCTACCTTATTATTTTATTTTTGGCGATTTCGATTTTTCACTTATAATTAGTGATGTAGTGTCAGCTTTATCTATGATAAATCATTTTGATCTACGTAATAAATCAATCACAGATCGGAATACCAGCAGAATAAAACGAGAGTTTGTGCCTTCTCCGGAAGTGGAAGAAGAGGAGGATGATGAAACAAGCTGCTTGTCTGCACCATTACAATCTTCCTCTTCTCAGTCTAATAGTAAAACAGATTTAATGGGACTTCGCTGTTTGGTTCCAGAATCACTAGAAGTTGATTTTGTATCCAGTCCTGCATCTGAAAGTGTAGATCCATTAGACGGACAGGAGGAGGAAGGTTTTTGGAATAATGATACTGAAAACGGGGACACCAATGGTACAGAAGGTTATGAAATAAACAACTCAGAAATTTATGAAATCTACGAAGACGATGATGATCAGTATGATGAACAAGAAATGGAAACAAGTTAGCATAAATTTTTCTTTAATGTAAATTCATATTACTTGCAAAAATTAAAGAGTTAAGACCTAATGATTATAAATACTATATAATTAAATAGTGCCACAAATCACTGGAACTGCAAGTTTTACATCACTTTTTGAAGTATCTGGCAGTCCTTTGCAACTAGCAAAATCACACGAATGTCCCTTTTGTGATAATCGGTACGACTCCCGAAACGTTATGTTCCAGCACATTCTCGATGATCACACTGGAGGGGAAAACTATTGTCCTAAATGTCAGAAAACGTATACATTTCAAAAAGATTTCCGTTGTCATCTGTCCAGGCACGATAAACGTAACAGCATCCGATTTAAATGCTCATATTGCGTGAAATATTTCGGTTCAAGAAAGGAACTTAATAATCACGAAAGAATCCATACTGGAGAAAAACCTTATTCTTGCGCTACTTGCCAAAGGGTGTTCCGTACTTCCAGCAGCTTAATTCGTCATCAAAAATGTCATGGGTCGCATGTGTGCAAAATTGGAGACTGTAAGCTTCGATTTGTGCATTATAACGAATTAATTCTACATCAGGCAACCACTGATCATTTTTTTACTACTTAATTGTCAACTAAAGGGCAATTAAGAACTCAAATGTAGTTAAAGTGGTTAATTGTCCAGTAATTTACTTCGAAATATGCGTAAGAAATTTTTTAATGTTTTGTTCACTATGTCACATGTCAGTGTCCACAATGTCAAGGGTTAGAACATTTTCATGGTCATTATGTCATTATGTAAGTTCTACTTGCCATTGGCCTACTGCCAAGCAGGCTGCCAACTTGCTTCATATTACAATACTACCCTTTCCTATTAATGGAGTAAAATTAGTGGTAATTAGTAAAATAGAAAATATATTAAGTTTTGTTCTCAAAATATATTTCTTCAGTGTTTTTTGTGCATGATTCTGCTTATCGCGTATTGACGTTTTTTATTACTACATAGTACATAGTAAATATATACTAAGACTTCTGTGTTACCTGTCTTGTAACTGCTGTAACACACTTTTACCTTATAGTCATTATACAGCTGACTTGATTAAGTTTTATGCGCACTAAAAGTAATGTATGTAAATGATGATGATGAATAATATGTAGCCATTTTGTTACTACGTGTATATAGTGGATGTCATTGCTATTGAAAATTGAACTTCTAATAAAATCAAGATGTCGAATTAATTGATCCAATTTAATAATCCAATAACCTTCATTTACCACATATCGCATCACGTCGTCTTTTGTCCTGCAGTTGTTATTTGAATTATATGTTCAATAACCTGAAATCAGAGAATCAATCATAACGGTTCTGAATGACTTTATGTAGTTTTATCTATAGTTAAGTATTCATATAATTATTCACACAATAATGACTATAGGATACTATAGATGTAGCTTTCTTCTCAGAAAATGTAAAAACAATCATACCTAAGTGAAAGAAGGCGTATTTCATTGGAGAAAGTTTGCTTTCACCTTAACTGCTGTACTGTCTTACCACCACTGTTTTTGTAATGGGTACAATGTATATAGTAAATCAGTTGAACATAGTCATGAAAATAAAACAAAATGCATTCTAAATGGAAATATTGTACACGAAAACTAGCTTTTGGCAAAATAGCAGACATCAATAGAGACAGTAATTAAGTTGGTCACTTGTCTTCACCAAAAAAGCAAGATTTACCGGATTTACCAAAAAAGCAAAGCAAATTAAAAACTGTACCCCAAGCACAACCTTTATAGTTTCACTTTTTTTAGAACTGTAGGCCTTGTGTCCTACGACAGCCACTACCCCAATAAGAGGTTACATGTCAAATAGCATTGTCATAACTTCATGTATTTGAGTATTTGTTCAAAATGTTTTACATAAAGTTTCAATGGATATTATCATTTTCCACCAAGACTAATCTTTGTCTCAATTACATATTCTTAGGTAGCCCCATATAGATTTGAATGTTTGCGGCTGATTGACGGGTGCGCCCGTACAGTAGTGAGTGAGTCAGAGAGTTGTCTTCTCTCTCTGTATGAGGTTGGACCTTTCTTCTTCCGTTTTTGTCCAGCCAGACAAACAGTCATTTTATCATCAGCTTAGAGCACAGAGAGTCAGTTACATAATAGTTTGACTCACAATCAACTGATGTCGATTGTGAGTGGACTAATCCGGACAATGACGGTTGTCTAGTCCAGAAGTCTACTTACAAAATTTTCTCCTTTTGTTCTCCTGTCAATCAGATGTGCTTGGGTAGGTTAGGTTGTCTGTTCAACATCAGTCAGTAAACATCTGATATCTCTTCTCTACGGCTCTTGTAAACAAAGCAGCATTTAGGGTACTTTTGTGCAAAATTGCGGTGTTTACATAACAAATACTTAAATTAAATTTTCGTGTTGTACACGAATACAATCATTTTAGTGTAATTTTCTTTTGCATGGGAATTATATAGAGATATCAATGGATACAAATGTACTAATTATCAAAATATGCTAATTATTACTGTAATTAAATTAATGTAACATTAAAATACGCCTCTTATATGTCATATTTATTAATTTTCGACTTTTGTACAGGTTTTCGAGTCCTTATCTGCATATAATTTGCTCCATTTGATCAAAGAAGTTGTTTTCAAGCTGCAGATGGCAATTTATTTATAGTACACCAAAACGAACAAACCAATTTTCACAATGTTTTACGATCAGCTGTTCACTCGCTCTCAGTGTAATTATTGCCAGCAAGAAATTCCTGGAATGGGAATCGAGTGCTGTGAATGCACTGTAACTCCACATGTTCGCTTATGTGCTGAAGTAAGTGAACCGTAAACATACACAAGCAATTAAATGTATTTACATTCATGTAGTGTATTTTTGATAAGCGCTGGTTTCGGTGAAACATGGATTACAAAAATTCTGGCTATATAGTATGGTTGTTATATAGCACAAATTCTAACTTTAGTAGCCTTTCCATAATGTAATTAAATTGTTTTTACAGTGCTTTAGTCTTGGTGCTGAAATGGGGCCGCATAAAGCAGATCATCGTTACAGATTCTTTGTAAGTTTATATAAAATTGCAAGTTTCGTTCAATATTTTTTTAGTTGGATTGCAGGAATTAATTTTAATTTTTATCTTTCTGACAGGATTCGGGAAGTTTATTGATATTTCCTCCAAAAATAAAGAAAGAAGGTGACCCTAGACCTTCCGCTGCAGATTCTGCAGGATCAAGCTGGTCAGCTAGAGCCGACATAAGACTTTTAGATGCAATTGAACAATATGGTTTCGGTAACTGGCAAGATATCAGTAAACACGTGGAATGCAAATCACCAAGTGGTAAATTTACTCAGAATTTTTGAAAATTGATGACAAATTGCCTTTAGACAGTTTGTCTACGTACATAAAAGCTTTTGATTTTCATGGTTTTATGCCTTATATATATGTATTACAGAAGCCAAGGATGAATATGTGGAACGTTTTGTCACTGGAACAACTGGACATGCTACTTGGCATACCTTTCCTTTTAATAGTGAAGTTGATTCCACTGAGAACATAAAAACGGAGGCAACTATTGTACAACGTCCAATTGATCACACGCTTCAATCCGACGATAGCCCACTGTCTCCTAGCTTGACTTCTAAATTACCACCTTTGGATATCTCCAGTGATGAAATGCAGCAACTAGGTTACATGGCTGACAGGGATGATTACGAAAAGGTTTGTATGATTACAAGCATTTAATCGTTTGAATTCCTTGTTTTACGTTTAAATAGTTAAGCAATTGGTTTTACTTACAGGAATTTGATAATGATGCTGAAAAATTAGTTTCCCAACTGACATTTAATCCTGAAGATGACGACGCTGAAATTGGTAAGCTTCAGTGTGACAAAGTATATTGAAAGTATGTAGATACGATGTAGAAAGAGTTGGAATCTTAATCTTGATCCCTTATTCTATGATTAGGTCTCAAACTATCGCTGGTCGACATGTACTCAAGAAGACTACGTGAAAGGGTCAGGAGAAAGCGTGTTATACGTGATTATCAATTAGTATCCCTATTCTTTAAGAAAGACAGAACAAATATCAGTAAGGATAACGGTGCCACGACGCGAAGACGTTTTGCAGCTTACGAAAAGTGTGTGATAATATTAGTTGTGTTAGATATAATTGCTAAGAATAAGAATATTTTGAAATTATAATTATTCCTTTTTATATTTTGAGAATTTGTTATTACCTAATTATGCTTACTTGCTTTTCACAGAGAGCTAACTGAAAGATTGCGTCATTTGTCTCACTTCCATACCGCTAGGGAACATGAGAATTTTATTCGAAATTTAATTAAAGAAAAAGAAATCAAATTTAGAATACAAGAATTGTACAAATATCGTAAAAATGGAATCACAAGGGAAGAAGATTGCATAGAATACGAACGACATAAATTGAGTGTGATGAGGCGAAACAAAATGCTTAGTAATCACGTGCCCAATTCTCCAAATAACTCACGCAATAGTGGTCCTAGCCAATTAAACCCTTCGTCAGTCATAGCTGAAGAGGATGTAGTCACGTCGACAAATCAGGTAAGAAGAGGAAAATTTAGCTAATTAAATTAATTTTAAGGCTTGCATGTAATTTGTAAAAATTGATTAAGTTGTAACGCTAACACTTAGATGACTTAGAAAATACTTCATACTTCCTTTAGTTTACATTGGTATTTTGAATACAGCTTGCAGCTCTTTTAAATATAATTGAGCAAAAATGTAAGTTTAAGCTTTGGGGTATTTTTCTTTTATTGTATTCCCCTCTAGGGCAGCAGTCACGCAAGCCACATAGAAGAGCCGCGCATCGACGCACCACAGCTTCCCATAATAACGGAAGGAGTGTTGATGGGGATGGAGATGGGGATGGATCTGACCGAGTCAATGATGGAAACCTCAGTGATGTAAATTGCAATTTTGATATATTCATCTAAGTTTTTATGCAACTTATTACGGTATGAAGTGTAAATTAAGAACATTATTTGTGGAAATTACAGCAGCGATCTACTACTAGAAAAAGACGACGTAAACGACGTATTATGCTATCCAGGCAAAAGTCCCATACTCCAGCAGTCCTTTACAGACGACTTCAGCTTAAACTTCATGGAATTACCATCAGATCTGCTTTTATTACCAGCAACAGAGAAGCAGCCGAAAACCCAGGAGACGATGCCGCAGTTGTCGATTCCAATACCAATTCCAGAAAGCGATCCCGTCTCCCAAAGCTCATCCCCGCCAGTCGAAAAACCAAAGGATACGGAAGACCAATCTACTGTTAACATATGCTTACTACCTTCTTCACTCTTGCTATCTAATTTCGAACAGAATGTAAGTTTAATTCTGCTTTTTAGTAATTTAATTTTTACTTTCAATATTCTATTAAGTAGGCATGTCTCTAAAATAATTTTTCTTTATTTATAGCTTTGTATAAGTTTAAACCTCTTACCTTCGCAGTATATGACTATCAAAGCAGCATTGTTAATGGTAAAAAGGACTTTGTTTTCTTACCCAATTTACATTTTAATATATATATGTTATAATTTGATTATAAGTCTATATGTCTATATAAACCTTTCTAATTTTAGGGTCCTTTGGAAAATTGTGTACGTCCGGCTAATATTGATGTTGGTGACTGGGAGAGAATTCTGAATTTCATGACGAACAACGGGTGGACGCCTGTGGCGATGTCTTTTAGCGATTCTCCATACGTCTCACCCAATCATCAGAATCAGGAAGCCCCAGAAAATACTAATTTAGATCTTAAAGATCTTAACATTGACCTGGACAAAGCTTTTGAAGTTATTGATATGAAAGACCACATATTGCCTTTAACAACACAGTTGTATATAGATACGAATATTGATTGCAGTCCTAATAATAATATTATAATCCCTTCCTAGTAATGTTTCCTGGTGAAGTTGAATGAATTACATTGTACAGTGTGTACCTAAAGTTATAGTAATAGTACCTACGCAAAATGTAATGTAACTCTGACTGATTTACAATATTATTAAAAACTAATATAAGTATAGGCACAGACACATCCAGTTATCATTATTGCGTGCACTAATTGTTGTAAAGATAACTACGCAACTGACTATGACTGTACAGCTCGTGTATATTGCTAACTATACCACATTACGGTAAAATCGCAAATCACGCTGCCACTTTATTCTAAAGAAAGAAAAGTAGAATTCGTTTTGTCTTTGTCTGACTGAGTATGTATAATGATAATGACTGTCAATTCAGTTTTAATGCCCAACATATTACATGAAATCTAAAAATACAAATAGGTGAAATTTCGAAAGAAGAATATATTATCGTAATATCTAGAAATTATGTAAAATTAAATCAATTATTAACGTTACCTAAAAAGTATACCTAGATAAATATTTTAGGGATATATTTAAACCTAGGGGCACTTCAGACTTGGACTCATCTTCAGACTTATTGTCAGATCCACAGCATTGGTGGATCAGACTGATTAACCTCGGAATACTTGTTTTTCTGTCATACAATACGTGTTTCAAATAGATGTTGGCACCGGTTGTTAATTTGCTCATTGTATAAAGCCATCAAACTATAGCATTTCCTAATTTGCTGAAATTGTTATTTTACATATAATTATTTGCATCATAAACGTAACTTTTCTTTCTATTTTCATTTTACAAAGTTTTTCAAGATTAAATACATTTTTGTGACGTAATAAAGTAAAAGATAATAAGTGAAAGACGGTTGTTCTCACAGATAAACGTCTCTCTTCCTGTTTCGTATTTTTGTCTATGTATGTATATCCTTCATGAAAAATGTAATTATAAATTATTATGATTAGTATGTAATAAAGAGAATGAAAGATGCCTTGTAATATGGGTGTACTGATTTGCATTGTCACACTTATCAGAAATAAACTCAAAATATTCATTAATACAGTTTTATGCTTACTCTACTTGTCTGCAATAAAATAACTGCATATGTCTTGCTGTATGCAAATTATTCATTGCTTTCATTCCCATATTCATTATATGTAGGTTAAAATCGTTAAAATATACATTAAATTTTACCAACTACCCTATCTATAGTTATATTGATAAGAGCAGGGATAACTTACATTATTCAACCACGTCACATTCCCTTTTGACTTTTATGACAGTAACTCTTCATTGTCTTTTAATGTTCTTGTTTATGGTTCTTTTGATGAATTAAATACAAATCAGGCAAGAGGGAAACACTAATAAATGCAAACCATTTCATTGCTACCAAATGAAAAGGCGATATGAAAATTACATGTGCTTATTAATGTTCTACGTTTTTCATGTACCTAGTACCTTTATATATACCATGTTTGTACTTTTAATTGCAACTAAAATATAACTAAAAAATAACGGTGAAAATTGAAAATAATTTTTTGGGTATCACGAAGAAATAAATGGAAGCTTATCATTTTGTGCTGTAAAAATTATGAAATAAATGCTTTATGTCAATGTCAAATGGAAAGGAAGAAATCCTTGTAGTTTTTTCGACGTGTAGGATTTTAGAGCGGTAGTATTCAAAAGTAAAGATTTTGACTCATTGAAAGCTTAACCCAAAAAAGTTTCGCCTGGTTTTTCCATCCACATCTTTATTTTTCACTTACATTGAACACTATTTTGGAGAACTGTTGTGATGTTAACTTTCGACTGCTTTTAATTTGGTGATTAATGACGAGAACAAAGTTTGCGAAATTTTGGCAGACGTAAATTAAAATTACTTATTTCTTTACAGGCGTGACACTGGAAGGTAAAACTTATAATTTATTCGTGTATGTGCACATAATTGTGTTATGTAAACAAAAATGAGATTTTGTAGAATTTAAGTAAGTTTAAACTTTAGATGGAAATTCTTTGCAGCAGGATACTAGAGACTATAGAGAAGAATCGTGTAAACTAAGTGAATGTTTATTTCCTTTAAGGTTCCTACCAAATTCCTGAATTGTTCTTGAGGATATTTTCAAGCTCATAAACGCTAAAGTATGGAAACTCGAGAAGATTGGGAATGGGAGATTATTAAGTTGAACGATGAGGTTTCAAAAATGTCGGGACGCATTTGTTTGCTGGAAAATTTCATTAAGGAACAATTTGGTAAGTGTAATGGTATTATTCGTATCCATTACATTTTTCAGGTGGTAATTGTATAACTAATTACTAAAATTACATTAACGTACAGGCAATATATTTTGGAACTTTTGCGAAAAGGCTGCAGCCGCTATTACGCCCACTACTATCGGTTCAGGTTCTCCTACTTCCTTTGCAAATCCCGAGAAATACCCATTGAATCTCAAAAATTATTCTTCAATGAAAGGCAACCAGAGTCAGTCTGATTGTCAAATAAGTGATGTAAGATCATTGGCATCTTATGAAAAAAATCAATCGGGTCATCCTAAAAATCAACAAAAACTCCATCAAGTTCATCGTCTTCCTACGCAAAGATTTTCACCGCAAACTAATACCGGAAGTTTAGAAAATTCACAAGCTTCAACCTTGCACCCTAAGCTTCATCATCAACTTACTGTTGAAAGGAATAAATTACCACCTGGCGGTTCCTCAATGGGTATTAGTGGAACTAAGTTAATATTAAGTAATGTTTCATTGCCTCCTTCAATTACCATAACTTCTGTTCAAGGAGCACAAGATGACAGAGATAGAATTGTTATTCAAGGTTCGGATAATAATAATACCAATATTAATGCATTACTTTTATATATATTTACAATTTGTTCAATGAATGTTTTTAGATAACCAATATTCTGAAAGCGCCTTAAAATCACAATTACTATCAACACCGGTCCACAGCACTCACAGCAGCGCTGGTGTATCTAGAACTTGGGGGAGTCAGCAAGTTTCTTTAGATAACAGAATTAAACGAGAGTACGACGAGGATAATAGTAATGAACCATATGCATCGGAAAAGGTTGGGCAAGTAAAAGGTAAATTGTTCAACGCGTTCAAAAATTATTGCCAAAAATCTACCCAATATATTTACTCAAGGTATACCGAATACTAAAATGAATGATTTCTTCACAGTGGAGCATCAGGATTCATATGGAGAAGATTCGAATGACGAAGACGTAAGTCCTTGCGCTATGGAGATAACACTAGATCCTACTACTATTGATTTTAGTGACGATTATACAGAAGGAAGCGAAGATAACGAGCATAGTCAAAATTATGGTAATTTTGCATTAGTGAAATTTGAAGATGTAATTCAAGTAAAGGTTAAATGTAGCATTTAAAAGTTATCATTGCATTTTTAGGTTACGAATCGTTGAATTATGAAGAGAAAATACAAAAATGTGAGCAAAATTTGGATGAAAAGTTTCTATTGAATCGAAATTCCCTTAACATGTCTCCCGGTAGTTCTGTAATTCGAACACCAAGTCGACCACGAAGAGACGTTATGCAACCAACACCTTGTCATGCTAAATGTCAAAATAAATGTGCTGAGTGGTCCCATGCAGACCGACTTAAAGTTTTTAATTCGTACACTGTACTTCCTACCGTACAACACAAAGAATCTTGGATAATGTCTAACTTAGAGAGAACGGAAATAGCGAAGAAGAAAACGCTTTACTCTAATTTCAGAACGTGCACTTTCAAATATTATCTTCCGCATCCGACATTTGGACTACGGCAGGTTTGTAAAGCTTTCTTCTGTGCCACAATAGGGGAACCGAGAAACATTGTGGAAAAAACTGCTAAAGCACTGAAAAGTAACACTGAGGATTCTAATGGAATAAAGCAGCCCATTCCTTTTGCAAGAAGAGTGCCTGAAAAACGACGAAAACCTAATAGTAGCGCTTTAGATTTCTCTGGAGCAGTTTCCAGTATGATGAGCAATATTCAAAATCAGCCGACTATTAAGAATTATGATTCTAGTGACAACTCCTTGTCGTAATAAAGCGTTTTTTACTGCCTACAGTAACTGTATATCCATGGAACATAGAATATATTCAAATACAATGATAAAGATCACTCAATGAACCAATACCAAACAGTAGTGATATACTCGGAATCAGAAACATTAGTTTTAATTTCAATCGGTAGTTACAAAATTTTGTATTTTTTGTTGCTCTTGTCCCGAACTAAACCCCTACTAACTAAACTAAACAATAGTTCAATTTTCAATTACTACTTTTACTACGGTATTTAGTTTCTATTACAGATTGTAATGTAAAATCCAACACTGTATACGGCGGACTTATTATTTATAATGTTTGCGTAATTCCTATTCTACAGTGTTCATACCGGTCCGACATTCCTACACAATTCTTCAAGTTATCGTATGATGAAAATATAAACGTTTTTAGGTATTTATCCAATTCTATTTTCTTGATATCCTTTTCTGTATAGTATTTAAAATAATATAATGAAGGTGAAGGGGCTGATCGACTTACCGTTTAGCTTGGTATATTTTTAATATAATTATATTATCAATTGTATATATTTTGAGCAATTTATATGGGTTTTGCGATTTTAACCAACTGATTTGCGTAACAATTAAATGCAATACTAGATCTATTCGTCGATGTACGTAGATTAAACTACGCAGTCAGAATAATAGTAATCCAAGTATTACCACAATAACTATTAATACCAATCATAACTAACTGTTGCTAAAGAATACAAAGAAACAGAAAGTATTATTATTTTACTATAATGTCTAATCCATTTATTAAACTTTCCTACTAATAAATGTCAAATAATATTACCATGTAATCTGCAATCTCCTAAGAAAGACTCTGAAAGTCTCATTGTAATATGTAATGTTTGCAACGCGTCACTTTGTGCTGCTGTTGTGAGATATTTGGTGATAACAAACTTTACTATTAAGTATTTAAACCAAATTGACTTTCTTATTTACAGTTAGTTACCAATTTACGGTAAAATGTACATTTATTTGTGTGCGCTAGCGGCCAACGGCGGGTACTGTATACCAGTAATATGGTTTAATCATGTAGAAACTAGGTTATCATGGAAAATGTCCCGGGTATGTTTTTAATCAAGTTTTAGTCTTAAAAATGTAACTTTGCGTTAGTGAATGGAATACAAAACGGTAGGTTTTGTTGAGGGGTATAAATATATAATTAACTAATTAATTAGAATAGCTTACGTATTAAGTTCATACACATTTCGCACATTAATAATTTATCAGCAATAAGTAGCCAATACTTAATCGTATTTATGACCGTTTTTGTTTCTTCTTTTACTTTATCAATTTTAGTTAACATTTTTACTTTTTGTTCCCTCATTTTAGGTGTTGCAATGTTTTATGAAATACTAAAAGTAGCTTTAAGAATTTCGAGTAGCGAAAACGATTTAGCACACATTTCCGCAATATGATTGAATCTTCTTGTCATTTAGTAATCATATATTTCCTTACAGATATAAAACTTTATCTTTCCAATACTTAATTTTGCGCAACAACACAAAAATGGTCTTGATACCGTACATCTCACTTATCTAAACTTATAGGAAATGAATACTATATTATGAGTACAGAAGTATTATTACGGAAAAACGCCCTTCCTTGCTATTGCTATTTACAATTTACAGTAGTATCTTGAAAATGTTGACTTGTATTCCGCTACTAAAGATAATGTACTGTACGTCAACGTAACCGAAACCAATTCCTTCCATTTATTGTTACCATTTGTAAGTAAATATGCATATAATAAGTAATAACTACTACTATGTAATGAAGGTACATACTAAATAAGAGCAGTGATGATTAATTAATACTATTGATATGAATATCTTACCTATGTACTAATTAACGTGTATCTTTACATACAAATACATACAATACCATGTATAAATAATGTTAGTATTAGTGAATCGGTATTATTAGTAGCAATAACAATAAACGGACGTTTTATATTTATAGAGGAAGTCTCATGTCGGCAGATAAACACTTTACTTCGTTTCACAGTCAATTCTCATTTCATTTGTACTTCATGGCATCTTTGTTTGCATCAACAACGAATAATAGAAAATTGCCAATGAATGGTTGCATAGACAAATGTGAACCAAACCAATAGGAACAACAATGATGATGACAATCAAGGTCCTCGTCGTAACCACTCGTGTATGCAGTGTCGACGATGCTTTTACTAATGAGCCGTGATCCGCTAAAGGGAGGAGTCGCTTTTCCTTTGTTGTATACCTAAGTTTGGGGATTTGACATAATTCACTTAATACATGCTATTTTTAAACGGAATATAAAGAATAATCTCTGTATTTTCAGCAGAGATAAGTTTTAGCGTAAAATAATAATAATGGGGAATATAAAGGCATTTAGAGTTTATTATAATGTAATAATGACAAGTTGTTGCACAATTTGCTAATGATAGGTGAAAGGCATATCCTCATTTATTGTGAGTACAAAGCTTCCTTTTTGCGCTTTTGCTGGCAATATGCTCTGTAATATAGTTGACAACAATCTAAGATCATTAATCATTATTAACTGGGTTCGTGAATTCTTTACATGAATTTTTTAAGGTTGAAACTTTGTCAGAGATTTTTTAGTAGCGATAAAAATTAGCATGAATAATAGAATTTTTAAACTTGTACGATGTTGTCTGAACAGTTGTTATTTAGGTTTCGTAGTTCTAGTAGTGTTTATGCTCATAACGAAAACAAATTGCTCAGATTTTTTACTAGGTTTTCGTAACAGTGGCGTTAGGAAAAATGCACCTCAAACATTAGATTTAGAAACGGAAGAGGTAGATTTAGACCAGAAAAGTGGGTTTACTGTGAATTCGGTTAATACAGTGTCGGTAGAAGATGAAGGGAGCGATGAAATTGAAGAAAGTGATGAAAAACTTGCCCCGGATTTATTTTCAATACGGGTACGAGTTCTGGAAATACCTGGAGAGAGCTTTATCCGCATTACCGGGAAGAAAGTTAACACTACGGATGTATTTGGAAACGCTTCACCAAGAATCGAGTTCCGTGGTCTGCCTTTCGCTCATCCTCCTGTGAACAGTCTTCGATTCCAAGTGAAACCTTGAATTTTAACCATTTATCATTTCCCATTACGTATATCGATGAGTTATTTGCAATTATTCTACCTATTTGTAGAGACCAACTATGAAAATTCTTACGAGGGATTTTAAAGCATTAGAGGAGCCTCCTGAATGTCCCCAACTGTCAACAAACGGCAGGCAAATTGGCAAAGAGGATTGTCTTTATTTGTCAATTTATGTCCCTCAACAAGATCAGGTATGACAGCAACAAATATCGAAATATCATTGACTATGAAATAAACTGATGAAGAAACGGATTTTATTGTTATACATAAAACAGGAAACTTTAGCACGAGCTTCCAAATCTAAAATGCCTGTTCTCCTTTGGTTTCATGGAGAAAATCAGGATCGCTCTGCGGATGGAAAATACGGTGTATTGTCTTCAGGCTCGGCTAAAGAATTAGCACCTGATATCTTCATGCAAAATAAAATTGTTGTAGTGACCCCTCAATATCGCCTGGGATCATTAGGTTTTCCTTTGAATATAATTCATTTTTTAGTTACCTATATTTAGATCTTATATACTTTATACATCAAATTGCTCCTTTATATACAACAGTACAACAGTAACAGTAAATATATACTGCTGTTTTCTGAATAGGATTTATGAGTACAGTAAATGAAGATCTAAATGGAAATATGGGTCTGTTTGATCAGCTACTGGCTTTAGAATGGATTCAACGGTTCATTCAGTATTTTGGCGGAGATCCTAAACAGGTTCTCTAAGGGAGCGTTCATATACTACGAGGACCACTTTGAGGGGGGGTGGGGGTACCCGAAATGTCCTCACCTTATGTGCTACAAGAGGGCTAAATGCTGCGAAGTGGTCCTCAAGGCGGGGGGTGGGGGTCAAAAATCGGCCAAAAAAAGTCCTCGTAGTATATGAACGCTCCCTAATAATTCATATAAATAGATAAATAGATATTGCCATTTATTTTTACGAAAATTGCAATATCAGTTAATACAATTTATTATTTCCTATAGTATTGAATGTAATGGCAGGATTTTCTCAGGTCACCATCATGGGCCATGGATCTTCTGCTATTAGTTTGGGTCTTTTAGCCACATCAGATTTAGCACGAGGTACGCTATCTGGATTCTACTACTTTTTCAATATTAAGACACTCCACATGTGTTTTGCTGAGAATTTCGCTACGTGTTATTATTTCATGAAATATTTATATAGGACTCTATCACAGAATGATTCTAATGGGCGGATCTCCATTGAGTCCCATTTCGATTGATCCGACACCAAAACAAACATTTGCAGAAATAGCTTTACAAAATGCATGCCCTTCTTTCCCTACCCTGAGATTTGTTCGATGTATGCAGAAAAGACGATTGGAAACAATCGTAGAAGCAGATGACAGGCTAACTGTATAAAACGTTTACTTATTACTTGCATATTAAATATTGTACGTACTAGATTAAAAACTTTTATTTTCACTTGAATACGATTCGGAAGAAAGGAAAGCATCTAGGAAATGCCAAAATGCCATTACCAATTTTACAAAGAAGTGCGGATGGTCGTTTTCTTCCTCCTTTCATTTCAACGAGTCCAACAGCTTCTTTTTCAAGAGGAAATTTCGATCCGGTACCAATTGTTATTGGCGTTTCTAGTTCAGAAATGAGTGGATTCTTGCCTAGTAAGATAAGATTAATTAAATGCATTAACTTTAGATTTTTCCTGTACTAATTTTAAATATATTTGTAGGCATTGCTGGAAAATTGCGACATGAGATTCCCACTGCAATATTTACAAGCAACACAGTTCTTAAACACTTTATTCGTGCTGTAATGAGTCGGGGACCACACGATCCAGAATTAATTGCGGACTTGGCAGCATTCGAATATTTTGGGGGGTTAAATGTCAGTCAGAGACAAGATCAAGCAAAGGATTTAGTCGAAGAGGTTAGTCCAATTAAGGCTTTTTAGTGTGTAATATGACTTTTTCTAGCTTCTTTTTGTATTGAGAAACTAAAATTGTTTACAGCTTTTGTCCGATTTTTTGTATCACATTCCTGCTTTGAAATTGGCCAAAATGTGGTCACGCTACGCTCCAGTTTATTTTTATGTCTTTGATTACGTTACAACAAATTCAGAGAGATTAAGACACGGAGAGAGTTTAGAAAGGGACTCTGATTCCGATCTCCCTTCTTTCCCTGAAGTTTTCCAAGGTGCATTATTCTTAAAGCATGATATTCTTTGTGTATAATATTGTAGTTAAAATACTTTGGTTTTAAATACTACATTTTTACGGTATTTGAAACGAATTTCTAAATGATTACAGCTTACCATGGTTCTGATGTTCGGTTTTTAATGAATGGCCATAAAGGGTCAGCAGAAGATCGTACAGTAGCAACTGCGATGATTGATTTCTGGGCTAACTTTATTCATAAGGGGTATAATTTTCAGACTATTTTTTAACAGACTGCTTAAAATTTACCTGATTAACATTTCCAATATAAATAGTTCCCCTTTGCACTCTGGGATTGATTGGCCTCAATTTCGTGAAAATACAAAAGAATATTTGTACATTGGAAGCGAAATAGGAGCTGCAACAGATTTCCGTAAAAGACAGGATTTATTTTGGAGTGGTCTTGTCGAAGAAGTAAACGGGAGAGTTTGTAAAAGCTCAAGTATGGGAGCAGGAAGGGGCAATAGAAATAAACAGCCTTCGATATTCAAAGAATCTCAAGACACACAAGATAACCCTTCCAAGGGGTATTTCTATCTTGGAAACCTTTCAAACGACAATATTGAAGAAATTTTTAACTTTTGAAAGCATATTATTGGTACACAATTGTGTGCTGCCATTGTGTACAATAGAAAATCAGATAATTGCATATTGTACATTTTAACTAATGATATCAAAATAAATTATTATATCAACATTATCATTGACACTGTCTGAAAGCATAATCCGCAATTTTGGTAATAGAAATGTTTTTAAAAACAGGATACTATGTTTCGCATCGCAATGTACATTTTATTTAACAATGCAAGTATCTTTAGCCACGCCACTGTAGACAAATGTAGTTAAGTGGAAAGGAAGTCCATTTTGCAATTGAAATGTTTAACAAAGATTGTTTAACACAGAAATTCAATCAGGACCCAATCTAAATGCATTAAACCAGAACTTGATAACAATAGAACAATCAGGCAATTTTGAATGGAGCAAAGTAATTTTTTATTCTGCTTTTGAAAATTTTGTTTAAATTACGGCAAAGTTTATAAAAAGGCTTTACCTGAAAATAATGAAACTAGAATTAATTAAGGGGTCGTTCTTGATGAAATGGGTATCATGGATGTTAAATTTCGATTAGTTTTGCTGACTTTATCGGTCACAATTTTCTTCACCTATCTTGTAAGTAAATAACTTAATTTTAAGCATGTTTTTACATTAGTAGTGTATAACTGCATTGTTTTTGTGTCTTAAATTGAATTTCATAGGAATATGTTGTGGGTCAAGAAAAGAGTTGCAAACAAATTACAGCCGATCTTACAAAGAAACAGATGGGTGGGATTACTAACTGTACTAAAGCAATGAAATTCAAAAACGGAAAAGAGAAGTCTCAAAAAGCGTCTGTAAGGAAAATTTTTCATCCATATCTTGTTTTAAACTTGAAAAAATAGTGTTCAAGAGCAATACAATAACAATTTGTTAAAATTTCAGTGTATTCTAAAATGTGTCATGCGTAATGCTGGTCTTGTAAGTGCAAATGTCTCACATTATTTATAGCTATTTAAAAAAGTAATTAGCCAATCGATAGACGCAAAATTATATTGGTAATGTTAATGTTGTATCTTTAATAGTTGAATTCAGAATACAAATTGTTAGATCCGGAAGAAGTGAAGAACATGGTACACAGAGAATTTCCAGGAGATGACCTTCGAGAAAGAGTTTTGACTGAACTCACAAGTTGCTCTGAATCCCATGGTACTTAATTCTATGCTCCTGTATTGTAATATAAAAGATTTTCTGGACATTAAGACCGAATTTCTGTACTAACAGGCACTGAATTAAATCCTGAAGAAGAATTTTGCAAGTCTTACGATGCATTCGTAAAATGCTTGGCCATGGGATTTACAAGGGTATCGGATATTGTAGAAATACATTTTTTTCATGTTTAGAAAAATTCTCATTCTGGTGTTTATACTTTTCAGGTATGTCCCTAAGCAAATTCATCGCTTTGGTTTGAGGGTAACGACTGGAAAGCATTACTGTTAAATTTTCTACAACAAATACTCACTGCATCACATTATAATCTGCCTAGGATGGCTTTAGTTTCCATTACTTATCGTTTTACAATTCATCAATAAATTATTTGTATTTCTGCATTTAAAAGTTTCTTTCTGGTGTGTACCGAGTAATTTATTTTGACATCGTTCTTCCTTGTGGCACAAATGCAATGGTCACTTCAATTGATTTAATCATGAAAACTAATACAAATGGTCATTAGTCAATTACACAGACTAAATAAGTTATGTAGAATTTTATGGAACATAAATATGTACATCTAGAGTGAAAATTAGCAAAGATTTATTCCCGTTCTAGAAAATCGATGTCCAATTAAAGAAATTAGTCCATGGTGTTCCAAAGTTGTTTGCAATACCGTATGATTTACTTAAGATGTCGTTTGTCAAGATGGCCAGTCATTTCACGGCCTTTTTTAATCCTTCCATGCAAATGAATGATATCCGCAGGAAAGAGAAAGTCTGCGGACTAATGAAAGTCGCAGGCGGCGAATATATATGCAAATGAAAGTCGCAGGCGGCCAATATATATGCAAATGAAAGTCGCAGGTGGCCAATATATATGCAAATGAAAGTCGCAGGCGGCTAAAATATGTGCAAATGAAAGTCGCAGGCTGGCAATATTTGGGAAAATGAAAGTAGCAGGAAATGATTTAAATTAGCATGAATTTTGCAATGCATATATTTAATCAGAAATTGTCGTTGAATTTTCGGCAGCAGCAATAATTGTAGAAGTCTGGTAATAGTTGAATTAAAATATGAATACGAAAACAAAAATTAGTCAGTCAATGTGGGAAATAAGTAAATACAGTTGTGAGACATTATAGTTGGTGTGAAAGACATTTTTGTGTGCGCTTAGGACGTCCCCTCTTTCTCTTCTGGCCAACAGGAATGTCTTTTGCTCGAAGCTGAAACTTGTAATCGCCTTTCATCGTCGCAACTCCGATGACATGTTTACAAATAAAGTATTTTAAGAAGTGTGGCCAGCTGCATTTACTTAGGGGTAACGAGGAATTATACGTAATTTGCCATAGTTTGAGTTCTGATGTCGTGTAGTCGATGAATGTATTCCAATTTGTAGTCTTTGAGGTGTCCATATAACTTAGAGCTAAGCATTGGTCGACAGGATCACACCCAGAGGCTGCGGGTGAAGCACAACATTTGACCATTCTGCTCTACGGAAATGACTTCTGGACTTCCGGTTTTCTATACATATGCATTGTATAGGAAACCGTTATAACAAAAGGAATATAAAGACAGTTGAGAGAGTGGGAGAAAAATATTTCTTGCTAAACAATCAAACTAACTACATTGTTTTCAGTCTACAGTTGCACTTCATGCTAATTTAAATCATTTCCTGCTACTTTCATTTGCCCAAATATTGCCAGCCTGCGACTTTCATTTGCACATATTTTAGCCGCCTGCGACTTTCATTTGCACATATTTTAGCCGCCTGCGACTTTCATTTGCATATATATTAGCCGCCTGCGACTTTCATTTGCATATATATTGGCCGCCTGCGACTTTCATTAGTCCGCAGACTTTCTCTTTCCTGCGGATATCATTCATTTGCATGGAAGGGTTAAATCACGGCCATTCTTTATAGGGAAAATATTAGTGCAAATAAATATTTTTTCACGTTTACTTGCATGCTTATTTCAATGTAAGATATTTTTTGGGGGATCTATTGGGAATTTTTTTCCATCACAATAGTATCATAAATTACTATAGCTTCTTTTGATGGAGGGCCACTGTTGTCAAACTTATGAGTACAGTAAATGAAGATCTAAATGGAAATATGGGCCTGTTTGAATAGCTACTGGCTTTAGAATGCATTCAACGGTTTATTCACTACTTTGGCGGAGATTCTAGGCACACTCGGCAGGTTGTCTAATAATTCATAAATAGATATTGCCATGTATTTTTACGAGAGTTGCAATATTAGTTAATACAAATACATATTATTTCCTATAGCATTGAATGTAATTGTAATGGAAAGATTTTCTTAGATCACTATCAAGGGTCATGAATCTTCCACTATTAGTTTGGGTCTTTGAGCCACATCAGATTTAGCACGCGGTACACTATCTGTATTCTACTACTTTTACTTTATGGAGAGACTTTAGGAAGGGACTGTGATTCTGATCTCTCTCCTAACTCTTCTTTCCCTAAAGTTTTCCAAGGTTCACTTTACTTAAAGCATGACTTGTATATAATATTGTAGTTAAAATGCTTTAGTTTTAAATATTACATTAATTTTTTTAACTTTTGAAAGCATTATTATTATTGGTAAACAATTTTGTGCTGCCATTGTGTATAATAGAGAATCACATAACTGCATAATACTGTACACTTTACCTTGAAATCAAAATAAATTATTGCATCAACATTGACTCTGAAAGCTCAAACACCAATTTTGGTTGCATTTAAATATATAAATAGATAAATAGAAATGTTTTTATAAACAGGCAGGATACTGTATTTTGCGTTGCACATTTTATTTGACAAGGCAATGCATTTGCAAGTATTTTTAACCACGCCACTGCAGACAAATGCAGTTAAGTGACAAATACAGTTTAGTGGAAAGGAAGTTCATTTTTTCAATTGTAACAAGATTGTTTAACACAAAACTTCAATCAGGACTCAATCTAAGTACATTAAACCAGAACTTGATAACAATTGGACAATCATCAGGCAATTTAGAACGCAACAAAGTAATTTTTTATTCTGCTTTTGAAAGTCTTGTTTAAAACGGCAAAACTTATAAAAAGGCATTGTTTGAAAATAACAAAATTAGAATTACGGAATCGTTCTTGATGAAATGGTAACATTAACATGGATTTTAAATTCCGATTACTTTTGCTGACTATATCGACCACCGTTTTCTTTACCTATCTTGTAAGTAAATTTCAAACATTTTTTTTACATTAGTGATGTATAAATGCATTGTTTTTATGTCTTAATTGCATTTCATAGGAATACGTTGTGGGTCAAGAAAAGAGTTGCAAACAAATTACAACCGACATTACGAAGAGACAAATCGTTGCGATTACTAACTGTAGTAAAGCAATGAAATTCAAAAACGGAAAAGAGAAGTCTCAAAAAGCGTCTGTAAGGATAAATAAATTAATATCCAATCTTGTTTTAAGAAATAGTTTTCAGAGCAAAAGCATTTTTTTTAAATTTCAGTGCATTCTAAAATGTGCAATGCGTAATGGCGGTCTTGTAAGTGCAAATGTCTCTCACACTATTTATAGATATAGCTATTTAAAAAATAATTAGAATAGTAATTAGAATGTTAATAATGTTGTCTTTGGTAGTTGAATTCAGATTACAAATTGTTAGATCCGGAAGAAGTGAAGGACTTAGCATACAAAGAGTTTCCAGGAGAGGACCTTCGAGAAAGAGTTTTGACTGAATTCACGGGTTGTGCCGAATCCGATGGTAATTCTATGTCCCTGTATTGTAATATAAAAGATTTCCTGGTCCTTAAGACCGATTTTTCGTACTAACAGGCACTGAATTAAATCCCGAAGAAGAATTTTGCAAATCTTACGATGGATTCATAAAATGCTTATCCATGGGATTTACAAGGGTATCTGTCACACATGGATATTATAAAAATACATTTTTTTCATGTTTAGAAATATTCTCATTCTGGAGTTTCTCGTTTTCAGTTGTGTCCATAAGCAAATTCGTCGTTTTGGTTCAAGGATAACGACTGGAAAACATTACTGGTTGGTTTTTCTACAGCAAATACGTACTGTGTCGCATTATAATTTACCTAGAAGCTAGTGTGTTAGTTTCCATTGCTTGTCGCTTTCCAATTCATCAATAAAGTATTGTATTTCTGCATTTAAATGTTTCTGGTCTATTTCGAGTAATTTACTTTAACATCATTCTTTGCGGCACAAATGGCCACTTCAATTGATTAAGCATGAAAACTAATACAAATGGTAATTGGTCGATTACAAACTAAAGACATTATAGTATGTAATTTTATTGAACATGAATACACCTAGAGTGAAAATTAGCATAGATTTATTCCCATTCTAACAAATCGTTGTCCAATTAAAGAAAGTAGTCCGTTCCAAAATTGTTTGTATTAAAGTCCGATTTACTTAAGATGTCGTTTGTCAAGGTCGGCAGTCATTTCAGGATTTTTTCCTCTTAGAACCATTCCATGACAGGGAGACAAATGAATCTGCTTCAAAGCAGTGTCTTCAGCACTCACCATCTGCAAATACATATGACTCAGTGTCTCAGTAAAGAAAACAGTTATAGCATGATGAATGAATGCTTACTTGAAATAAAAGCATCCTTCTTATTCGATCTGAAATATTTGGATAGCTGCCGTGGACTAGCAAGTAAGAAAATATCAGAATTTCCCCTTTACGAGCAATTAAAGGGGTTGCCTTTTCCAAGGAAAATTTTTCCTGTCACCATAAATTAGAAAAGTAAATCCGCAATTAACACCAAAAAATTATCAAATTATGTAAGCACGTAGTTACTGATAGTCCAATTTCGCAACCCGACCTGATCGACATAGAAGTGAGTATCAACATTAGATTTATTTTCCTGTGGTCCTAATTTGTGAGAACCAGGAAAAACAGCAAGACCTCCATTTTCAACGTCACTATCGTCTAAGTGGATGAAGACAGCGACCATGGAGTCGTTTTTGAACGGAAAATAATGGTAATCCTTTATGTGGAAAATATTAATGCAAATAAATATTTTTTCACGTTTACTTACTTATTTCAATGTAAGATATGAATATATTCACACGTGGAATTCTTTTCATCATAATAGTGTCATAAAATTATGGCTTCTTTTTATAAGGTAATAATTGTTATTAAAGTGTTAAAGATTAATACCTGATGCGTTGGAAATGGTGCACCTCGCCCCGGGGGTTTTATGTGGGCCTTTGTATGATGCAAAAGCACATTTGGGGATCCAATTAAATCAGATACTGAATCAACGAGTTCTTTTTTCAAAAGCATCTTCGTGAACACCGAGGAATGGCATTGCAGATTGTGTATGGACAGAACCTTTCAAAAATGTTGGCAATTCATAGAACTAAAACTATGTAAGCAAACTGCAACTTATACGAAAATATTTATGTAACTGTAACCTTACGTTAACAATAATAATTGTAAACATAACTTACATAACTAATACAACTTACCGAAAAAGCTTTAGAATCCGCATTGTTCTTAAGAAATGTTTCCTTCCATCCGCCTGCCCAAGTTGCCTCTATATTACTTTTTCCTACCTTTGCCTGAAATAACTCATCGTAGGCAACACTACATTCTTCTAACTCGTCATCGGAAAATACTCCTTTTAGCAAAATGTAGCCGTTTTCTTTATAAAAACTTTTTTGACCTTCTGTTAACATTTTCAACTACAGGCAGATAAGTATTTTTTGCACTTAAAATATTAATTATCAAAAGAAATTTAAAAAACAAATGTTCAACTCTTGATGATGATAATGCAGTTAAACTTTTTGATTCGTATAATTTCTTAGTCCATTTGTATGTATGAGTGACTGGCGGAGTCTCTAAAGTGAATACCAATAAATTGTAATCTAGCTATAAAAGTATGCCTAAACTGACATTTTGATTACAATGTGACCTTGTAGCATTTTGTCACAGAAAACAAGACGAGTATTAGTATCCAGTTATTATAAAGTTATGTAATCATTATCATTTTCATTAAAGCATAGAGAGATTGTTCCTCTAGGTAACTTTAGCTTGTATGAGAAGAAAATGAACACTTTAAAGAAATACATATCTATGTCTTTTAAAAGGATAACGTCTTCAATTGCGTCGCAGTCTTGTAGTTACTTGCTTTTCAGTAGTATAACTTATCATGTAAAGAAAACCATGCTGCTTGTGCTTACATAACTTTAGAAACCCGGATTATATAGCTATATCTTTAGAGGTCCATATAGGTAATGTTTATTTATCTATGTATAAAAACGTGTTGTAAATAAACCCAAAACGTTAGCTCAGTAACTCAGTCTGATCATTTCAGAGTAATTAAGACTGATATTTATTAAGCTAAAATCGCTTGCTTATATGCTCACAATACAATGCAATTTTCTGTATTACATCACATTGCCTCATCATACAAGCGTAACTTAAGTACTTTCATGTCACAATGTTCGTTGTCCTTTTATTTATACCAATAGACATTTAACAATAACTTTTAAAGTTAGCAATAACATCGTAAAGAAGTTTAACCTTACAACGTGCACTAAGTTAACCTTTAATATCTAGAATAGCTTAAGTTCCTAAACTAATCTTTATTGACACTTAATTATGTACATTCTAAACACTAACCCAATTTATGGATAATGTTTACTAATATTTTCAACAAAACTACGATGTACTCAAAGTAGTTATGATGTACTAATACATTCCAATTTATATTATAGATTCGCTACAAATTGTATGTAGTATGCCTACTAAATTTGTTGTACATGTTAGGAAATAAGATTGTAAATTGTTGTTGTTTAGTTACTTTATATATAGTTTGCAAATCATGATGTCTATTTATAGTATAGCCGCAGTCAAACACAGGTCTATCCTATTTCCTTCTACCATGTGACATTCGGTTTCATTTTTTAGTGTTCGGTAATTGACAATTGGCATACAATACCTAGTCAGTATTGTAAAGCTTGCACATTGAATATGTTCCATGGATTTACCTAATTTATATGGTTAAATGAATTGTTTTTCCATTCCAGAATTTAATTTCGTGGAAGTAAGCTACACGAAGCAATTAATTATTGCAAAATTACAGTTTAGAAATTACAACGCAAAAACACATTTAATGTTAAATCTACTTTAAGGTAAGATTGACATTTTCTATTGTTCTATTTTTCTGTGTAGTATGAGCACTTTGTGTGATCGTTGGTACTAGTACAATAAATTAACGAATTTCATAATTAGTAACTGATGTAAATCGTTGATTGATTTACAGGATAGCCTTGTAGCGCTTTTTGTATCTTCGGAGTCATTATTCTCATCGATCTTACAATATCAGATTATTTTTGTTAGCTTTTCATTATTCCAAGAAAGATTATCCAATGACACATATTCAGGTTAGCTATGTAATAGATGTAGTGAGCTACTCGTTCAGTTTCTGATATTGGATGCATACCTACTCTCTTTATGCTACTGTGATGGAACCTAATCTAAACCATTCGGGTGCCGCAGTATTGATATTCCAAAAGCTAAAACATGGAAGGTATTACAAATGCCATCAATCTTGGGAAGAAAATGAAAACATGAAAAGAATTAACAAAGTAAACTAATTTGAAACAAATTAGCAAGCGATTAGGGGCACTTACCAAATTAGTTCCCAAATCAATCTTAGAAGGCAATTAAGGATTCCTAAGTGAATTTATTGCGTTTTTTGTTAACTCGTTTTACTTACGGAGTATCAGTACATACGTGCACTCTCTTGGAATTGTCAGTTGTTTTGTAAAGAAATTCTCTTGAGAAAACCCCAAAGTTAGTCTGATCAGAAAGTCTATACAGGTGATTTTTAAAATTTCCGAGAATATTACTCAATTAATATGGCTTGTCATCAAATCACAGGAGAGAAAGCATTTACAACTTTTACAGTGATAAATCCCTTGCTTAAATTATCTTCTTACCTTGGGATATGTCCTTTTGATCTTGTTGATGGACAAGTAAAATTTCGTGGAAGATCCTTTCGTTTTCTTCTGACGATTGTAACTCTTTCGATAATGTCTCTGTATTTTCTTTACATTTTTGTGCAAATGGTAAAAGTGGTTTTTATCAGCTGCAATGAAAATGGTAAAATGGAAGTGACGAAATTCGTTCAATTGACTTGTTGGTTCACTGGAACTTTATTATCATCCTCAATGATTTCGTTGGCCATCATAAAACGCAAAACCTTCATTCTATTTTTCAAAGTAATGGAAGAGTACCGAACATCTTTGCAGGGAATTGCAAGTCCTCTGGTAGTTAATAAATTCTTCAGACGAATTTGCTCTGCTTACTTTTTCTTCGCAATCGTAAATGGATTGTGCATTGCATTTAAAGCATGCAAAAATCCTAAAGAAGAGCCTTTTCTTTTACATTATTATCCTGGAACACCTTCAACTGTATGGATTATTCTCAGTTGCATTTTTCAGTGCTACTTATCAGTAGTTAAATCTGCAAGTCAGATTTTCATTGAGGTATTATGCTGTACTTTAGCCTGCTGTTTGTGTACCAGCATCACAAATATTCGCGAACACATGATGAAATCATTAACTTGCATTGCAGCTCAAAGAAGGAACCGCTGTAACTCATTTCGTATGGACATTGGTGAGGAAAATCCATTCAATTTTTGGAATTTAATTAAGAACGCATCTTGAAAAGTTATTTTTGCATTTTAGATCCGCCTCCAGCATATGGTTGCTATTCTGAAACGATAAAACCGATGAAAAACACTCAGATCTGCCCTTTAGCAGCAAAGAAGGAATCGGAACTGCGAACTTACGTGAATCATATCCAGAATTTTCCTATTCCCATGAAAGAAAATAAAGATATGTTGATGAAAATGGATTTCGACGAGGAGAAATTAATGATGGCTAAAATAGTAGAGTCTCTGCAACGTTTCCAGAGTGTGGCTTCTTTCCAAGCTGTAACAAATTGCATTTTCGGGTCTATTCTGGCACTTAATTCGGCCCTTTTGGTATTTATGTCTGTTGTTCTCCTCTTTCTCCTGGTAAAGAATTTGGGAACAGGAGAGGAAGTAATGCGTTACGATTGGATTGTTTTTTCCACAAACTTATTTTGCGCCTTTTCTCGCCTTGTCATTTTATTCACTAAGCTCGGAAATGTTTATCACGCTTCCGTCTATTTCAACAATTCGTTGACAGATGCTCTCCTGAAGATTTCCCTTAGTAGAAATGGTCAGCCCAATGATTATTACTACCAATCACTAACAACTCACGGAAATCATCAAAATTCACCTTATCAAAATGGAGTTTCACCATCAGATGTTAATATGGTACTGGCTTTTGTTACTGCTAATACATCAAGTCCAGTTGCCTTTTCTGCTGGAGGATTCTTCACTTTCTGTAGAGCTTCTCTTTTGTGTACCTTTAGTATCATCACTACCTACGTAGTATTCTTATTTCAAGCAGGTTAAATCTCACCTTAATTTGGATCGCTAATGTTTGCAGAAAATGTCATATTTAATTCACAACAAGCATGCAATGACAATATCAAACAATAAAGCGTAGTTATCCATGAAGGTTAGTAGTATTTCTTTGTAAGGTATATTTAGTACAAGATACAAATGATTTTACAAATGAAAAATAGGAAGAGAAAATATGCCTTAAAAGTGTGCATAAAATATTTCACTATTATAGTCTGCTTCATGAGATGTTTTGTATGATTTTATTTTACTTCTATTCCTGGATAATTAGAAAAGTACACTGTGCATCTATTAGACGAAGAATTTAATTATCGATGAAGTTAATGAGCATTTGGTCATATGGTGAACTCGATGGAATACTATAGTGGTCAAATTGTGGTCAAAATTTGCAGTCTTATAGGTAAATAGTAATAACAGCGTAATCATACATGCAAATCAAACAGGCTGCAGAATTGTTTATTTAATTAACCTATAAAACAGTATTGTGTATGTATAATAATGATTGTAATGAAAAGAAAACATCATTAAAGTCTGCGTAAAGAATAAATATCGTTTTCATCCTAATTAAAGAAAAACTGAGAATTACTGGAACTTTTTCTGTCCTATTTTCTTCCCCCCTGCTGATGTAATTATCTAAAGCTTAGATCAGATCATTTTAATGGATCCGTCTAATCAATGCAGATCTGAAATAGATAACATTCAGTTAATTAACTGTACTCTTTCATTCCTAAACTATATCACACAATTTCGTAAAAGTTTAACTTACATCCAAGAAAACATCGTGGACGCATTGACCAACTTCCATGAAGGTCACGCAAGTGGGATCTTCTCCATCCTTGCCCCTGACTTTTTCTCCTGTTAAATGAAAATAATTAAAAATAAATAGTGAAATACTATGTAAGTAAAAATGATTTAAAGTTGAATATTATAAGGATGGAAAACAAACCGTGTTCCTTGATGCATCTGTCAACACCTTCAATTAAAGGTTTCTTCACTTCCTCAGGTTTCATTACTAGTTCAATATATTTCAGAACTTTCTCGTGGTTTATTTTGCCATCAGGTGTCAACTATTTAATTTACAAAAAATTGGTTAAAGCTTTCTACCTATAATTTGCAAATCTAAAAATACAAAAGCTTACCATATCTTTCTTTTGCAAAATGCAAACTCCAAAGCACTGAAACAAAACATTTTTCGGTATTTAGTACAATATTGCATTTCTGAATACTTGTATTGAATGAATGTTTGTCTTACAGATAACTTCTCAGCGGGTATTTTCCAAACAGACTTAATTCCAGCTTCAGCCAAACAATCTGTAATTTGCCCCTTTTGCTTATCTGTCATGTTGAGGTCCACACCTTTGCATTGCGTTTCTTCTTGAGCGAAGACCACCTAAACATATTACACAATTTATACATATATAATCTTTATGAAGAACTGAAATTTTTATTTTCTCTGCAAAATCAACTTACGCCAGCAAAAAGCGTAACAGACAAGACCGCTAAAGAAGCCCGAATCATTTTGGAATTTTCAGGATGCACTTAAATTCTATGCAGTCTTTAGCAACTTGGATTTCAAACTAAATCGTCAGGTTTTACATCAGTTGTGTTTTATATAAACGAACATTTCGTTTTAATATTTCCATTAGCAATTTTAATTAAAGCTTATTCTATTACCTCATATAATGCTACAAATGTGTTATTATCTTATTAAACAGGCGTGGAAAGGATAGAATGAAAACAACGGACATTCTGAACATATAATTTTGCATGTGTATAATAGTCGTCCATACAAAACTATCAAAATCTTGGAAATCTATGGAATAATTCTTGTGGAAACTCGTCATCCCATTCTAATGGTTTAATAGCATGACAGAATGACAGTTGACAATTTGGGAATACCGTAGTACTCAGGTCATAGCTATTGTATTAACCTGTTGGAATTCGTCATCAGACATTAATAAACTTTAATTGGTTCTCAGTAAGATACAAGACTTACGTTACCAAATAAGTAGGTTTACTAAAATATTTCAATGTTCTCCACAACTATGTTAATTAATTATGTAAGTGTAAAGCTTTCTACTTTATATTATTATTGGTGAAAACGAGAATTCTTTTTAAAATGTCAAAATTATTTTCAGAGTATCTCGTAAACGCTCTTAATTAGATTTTAAAATGGGAATGACAGTTTTTAAAGTTTTTCTTTAAAATTGATGTAAATTAGCATGCTTGAACAGAACCAAGGAATATTTCTACATTATTTCTGCTAAATTATGCCAAAATTTTGCTTTGGATCAGTTCTCGACTCTCATGTGGCAATTCTCTGTCGAGAGCATTTTAGAGAAGTTCTCCAGTATCACAAAGTCGCTACTTTTTGGATCAGTTCTGACATAACCCTTTCAGATTGCCCAGCATGACTAATCTCTAAAGAGCATCCATGTCATCAAATGACACTTTATTCATCCCTTATTTAACAAGCTTCGCCTCTTAGTGGTTTCCATTGTCTCAGTTCTGTCATATAAAATCACATTAATTTATTAAGTAACACATTTGTGTCCCACTACCCCAATTTAGAAAATCAAACAATTCATTAGTGTCAGTTTTTGTCACGCATACTTAACACTAGATCATACTGAAGTAAATTGGTTACTTTTGTGTAATGGTGCTATAATTTAATTATACAGCTCAACCTAAATGAATGCTGTTAAGCACAATTATGATGGTACAGATTGATAAAACAACACAGATCAGTAATCATTCAAGAGGAAAATAATACGGTGGCTGATAAATTGCAATTAAAGCTTCAAACTCCATTCTAGCTGTCAATGAAAGTATTCAAAGTATTAATTACATATGTATGAACTTTGAAATGACAAAAAAATTAAGAAAATTATTCCTAAACGCAGACAATGTGCCGTTGTAAAAATTTAACCATCAAAGTAACAACATTCATTGTTTGGTAAAACATTTCATTATCATTAAAATACCAATAAAATTGTTTGTTTACGCATACACTGTTAGTGGAAAGATTTGCAACTCAGTACTAGTTTTTTATAAAGACTGGAAGAAATGTAGCCATTCTCAAAAGTTTGTTATTTTGCTTTCTGTAAAGTGTCAATCTAAAAAGTTGCAACGTCAACGTCTTGCGAGCTGTGATTGACTGAGTGACTCTTGGAACTTTGATCAAATCACACTGAAAGTCATTCAAAGCTTGTTGTTGTGTCTGCCACTCTTGATTATCTGCAGGGCTATTCAGAAAGGTGTAAACAAGGATATGTACGCAGTACACAGTTCATATTTTCATAGTCCAAAGTTTATGAATATCCCTGTATTTTACTATTGCATACTTTGCTATTGCCATTAAACAGAGGTCGTAATTTTTTACTAATTAAACTATTAGTAAACAAGATCTAGAATATAAAAATGTAACAGCAAACTAAATACGTCTTATTTAGCAGCAGTAGGAAAAGTTAACCGTATTCATGTTGAGGTTACAGAATTAGAAATATGCAATATCATTAAAAGTAAAATAAAAAACATTATTAGTTTTGCTTTCAATGAACATTCCAAGTGCCATTTCGGAGGAATGATAATTACATTAGTATGCTATAACTATAATAGACTCAATAAAATGACATAATTCGCTAAAATGCTTTTTTCTTACGTTATCGTTGCATTTATATTATGCACAAATAAAATGTGTAACAAACACTGCAATAAAATAAATGACAATTCAAACATAAAAATTAACACTATTATGACAACAAATTACTGCAAGACAAGAGTCTGTTGATTTGATCTGACGAGACTCGAGGAATCTCAAATGAGATGATAATGAGAACTTGTGTGTTCACTTATATTTTTATTAACTACTTTGTTAGTGAGCTTGTCACAACATGCATTTACAAATAATGTGGGTATAGTATACCTATCCTTGCATGAAAACTTAAAGTGCAGTTTAACCCTTCTAATCAAGAATCATGTAATTGTCATTCTTTAGCCATATTCCAGTCCTCAGAATTTTTGCTGACCTTTCTCAATTAGAACTGAAATATTATGGTAGCTTCTAATTGGAAAACAACTAGGTGTGCATAGAATAACAAGGTATTCATTAACTTGAAAGTGAGCACTACAATAATTATAAGACTGATATGTAAGCTTTAAATTTGTCAATTGTCAACGGCCAGACCGGGAGATCGTTGTATATGTAAGGTAAAGAATAAACAGACGCGTCTGTTTAGTTTGTACCGTAAAGATTAATTTACGTCTAGACTAAGTTAATCTTTGAGGTAAATATTTTAGAAGATTGTACTTTGGAAAGAAAGCTACCATACGGATTTAACACATGTATTAGTACTTATGCAATTCACTTCTGTAGCTCGTCTAATAAAATTTTATTGCTTTGCATTGCCACGATCAAGATTTTAAAAAGAAGAGGTACAATGTCCCACGTAAAACGGAGAGGTGATCTTTGCATTATGTTTTTTAACAAATACGTCAAACTATTGCAAAATACAACAATAAATTCCTTGTAGAAGATGTCATTGTTCATTTTAAAGAAATTTGTTGTATATGCGTTTAAGATTGCGTATACGTCACATAAACGGATCCACTTCAAAAGACAGGCCCATGGGTCTAGTTTTCTAGTGTACGAACTGCTAGCAATTAAGAAAGTTAATTAGTAAGGCATGTCACACTAATATTTATTTAACCAATTGTGACAAATGTGACACTTAAGTTAGTAACATTGATACATATGACAATTTGACATCAGAAAAAATAATAAACACTTAGTCATCTTTATAACCATGATAATACCAAGTGTACATGCTGTGTAAAAAACAATAATCATTTACGTATTACTTCTGGGAAGGAACGATGTCAAAAGTTTGACACCTTTTCAGATCAGATTAGAATCAATATTGTTTATTAACTCGATAAAAAGTCATTTATATTCATCACACTCAATAAATACTGAATACAAGTGGGAAGGGGCGAGCAACTCTATACAATTAATGCATAACTAGTAAAGGTGAATAGAAGGTTGGAACTGGAACTACTAAAGAGTGGTAAACAAAGTTAGTATTTAACTTGTACAATAATACCTATATACATTGATAGAAGGTAACCCACGTGAACGTGTGGATGTATTGCAAAGGGTTTAGTGTCATTTAATGCAGTGGCTTTTCCTCTTTCGTGTCATTCTGGAGCTGGAATGAAGTGACATCACCCCAGCACTGTTTGTACAGAAGATGATATCAAATAACACATAAGTGGATGATAGAGTGAGTGAATTTAAGTGAGGTGATGTGATGTGATGGAGTTTACAGATAAAGCAGTTCGTGTACTGCATACTGAGGAACGCTAAATAAAACACATTGGGAGAGCATGCAAAAATCATTTATGTTGACCTTGCTCGTATCCTATCCTCCCAACCAAACTGAATCCATTGAATTTCAATAACTAGCTTTACTTACACAATCTACAACTCAGAGCCAGATTTTCCTCATTAAAAAAACACTAACTTACAGAAATCTAAGGAACGAGCATGCTGTTAAGGTTAAGCCACGAGTATTATGTGCACTAAAGTGAAATCATAAAAAGTTACTTTTTGTCCAACACAGCAGTAGTTTCTCTACACATACAGAAGTCATAATGTTATAATAGTTAAAACTGAAATAATAAAAATAGTTTTCCTTTGGGATTCATATACAAAATGTAATTAGTAGATAGATATGTATAAATAACTTTGCTTCACAGGTATCGACTATTAAGGAGAATAAATCTGTGTCTTAACTGTTCTTTGGTATAAAATTTTCTTACCCTTGCATAAAAAGAGTAATTTACATTATGGAAATTCAATAAAATAAATCACCCCACATGCGATGCTCCAAGTACTGCATGACATATCTTTTCTTAACTATCCTTGTAGAGATATGTTTGCTTTTTGTTTTTAGATACTAACTGTGTACACTGTGTTAGTATGTACTTATCTTTAAATAAATTCTATGCCTAGTTGTAGTTAATGTTATAATGTTAATACGCAACAACAAATTTATATATCTGGGTTTTTTATGTACTTTCTTGGCACGGCTTGACTTTGGCTTCACTTCTATCCAGTATCTACCAGAAGTAATAATCGCCTTTTTATTACGAAAAAGGACGCTTCTTTTATGGCTTTCCAAATGAATTCTACGCTAAAGAGCTCCAACAGATAATATATTCTTTTCTAATAGCATATAGCTGAACCTTATGGGTAGAGTAGTGTGTAGGTTTCTATATTTTTAGCTTTTTCATCTAGCACAATTATCACATGGTTCAAATCAACATTACAATAAAAACACTGAAGATATTCCCAAGCGGGGGCCAAAAAATTATTACTATATGAAATACAATTCCAGTCATTTGTGGCTAATACTGTTTTTCACATTGCCACGTTATAACTAGTTTATAGATACTTGTCATGATTTAGCAAAAGAAGTTGCTCTGACTATTATTTTTTATATGGGAATAGTACAGCAATTTGCACACGGTGAAAAACAACCAGACTGACTGGACTGGATAAGTAGGTGAAGTGAATAGTTGGTTATGCTAATACATCTGGAAAGATGTGCAAAAATTCCTTTCCATTTCAGCATGCTTCTTGTCAACTTAGTGCTCTTCAGATGTCTTCTAAGCTAAACACTATCTTTCCAGTAGGTCTGTCATGTAAATTCCACGTACCTTAATATATACTCTGGTTAATAGAAAATATTAATACTATTGTGAATTCTATGGCAGACTGTATACACAAACCAAGCGTAATGTGGCTTCAGTTATAGTGCAAATCTAATCTTTGATATATTTATAAAACTTCTGCTGACTAATTGAAATTTAGATAATCTATTGATAAACACACATGGCATAATCTCACTTTCTGTATGACCAATGTTTTACTGTAGTATAGTATATTGTGCTAACGTAAAATGAAGTTGGGCAACCGTAATTATTATGGTAAATAAAAAGAACATTTAGATAACAAAACACAAATGTACATTCCAACATTACCAACCATTAAGTTCTTATCTATGCAAGTATGTAACTGTAGTCCACAGAAATGCATTTAATTTTTCATGGTTTTTAAAATTTGTGAACCTAAACATTCCTAAACTGTTATTTGAAGTTTGAACAATGATTTTTCAGTCTCCCAGAAATCTACAAATGTAAAATGGGGAGCATAATAATAAGTAAGTTAAATTGTTAAGTAAATTAGATAATACACTGAAAAACAAAACTAAACAAAAACTACAAAATGTACATGTTAAATAAAGATTAATTCATGCACACGATGTTTTACATTTATTATATTGACAGTGACTACCTATTAAAACGATAGTGAAATTGATAAGTAAAGATTTGATGTTTCTTACACGTACACCACAACAGGATCGGTTTTGTTTCAGTGCATGCATAGCATAACATCTGTTTACATAGCATGACATGAGGAAATACTGTGAAAATATGGTATCAATGCGATTCATTACCCGTATAGACTAAGAAACGACGTTTGCATACATATCTTTGTTCTCTATATGGGAATAGAAGGAGTGCATTATTCTATACTATGGTTTAGTTACTTAAATAACACAGAAAAGCCTTGCCTTGGTGAGCAGAGTAAATAATGTATGTAAACGACATAGAGGAATCTAAGGCTAGATAATAGAAGAGTTTTCCACTTATTTCTTTACAAGTCAGTATTGTATCAGCTTACATAATATTGGTTAACAAGAGCATGCAAGCACGGAGTGGTTTATATTCAGAGTTTATTGAAGATGCAGGAGCAAATGGAATGATCTTGTGTGCGTTCAAGTACAAATAGTGTGTTACACAAATACATAGCAGTCTCACATGACTTTACATACATGCACATCATTTTCATGTTGGCAACTGGCAAAAGAACACAATTACAATCCACTGCGCTCAAACTGAACCGACTTCACTTCAGTGTCAGATCAGCTCCATCACTACCAGCTCTTTCCGTCTCTACTGCACTAATGAATGAATTCTTCCATACGGAGACACTGGAATATTACACGGTCAGTCCATATCAGATCTGCTCACCACCTCCGTACAATGTTTAATATTAGTTCTGTGCGTACTCTTACGTAATATCTTGTGCCGAGTTTATACACTTTATCTGTGCGTTGATTGTTTTCAGCGGACATTATCCACTATCGTGCCTCTACTTATAAATAGTAGAACATTTGCCGGCGAAGTGCAAGTGTAGTGTAGTAGTGCCAATGCCAAACCGCATTGGGTTACAAATTGTGCAAACAAATGCAAACTGCAACACATTGTGATACATATTTTTAACTTTACTCATTCTTAACTCATTTAATGCCTATTCAAACACAAATTTAGTAGATAAACAAAAAAGGAAACGAAATCAAGTTTTACAAGATTAAGTATATGTAAATAATATATTTCTGTAAGTCAACTGCTGCATGCAAGGACAAAATAATAGAAAATCTAGTTTTGAATGGTAGTTGCTGTTAGGAAGTTATGTAAGAACTGAGAGTGTAACTTTGTACAAATTACATAATTTATCCTTTTTAACTGTTTTTAGTATAAGGACCATAACATAAGGATAAACCTGTACAAATGCAATGTATAAGAATGTAAACGTAATTTGAGTAACGTCTTTAATAGCAGGTTTTCTTTAAATCTGCCTTTGTGAAGAAAATAATGGCACCATTGTAAGCCATATCTATATTTTGGGAAAGTCGTAATATTTAATGTAATATTATTTACACAGATAAACTAATTTCACTGCTACTGCTTTTTAAATGCATGTATTAAGTACAGAGTACAGATTTAAATGTGGCTAGATTTCTGAATAAATATAAATAATATTATTCATATATGGGGGCTACTATGAATCATTCGAGCTCTCTTCCAAACCAAAGTCACCTAAGTATTTTGCTGCAAGAGGATTACAGAGAGAAATCCTGTTCAGAGCCGCATGTAGACTATTTGGAGACGTTCTTAGAAAAGGATAAAGTAAACTTGAAACTGTCAGATAAGTACGGACTAATTGTAGACGATGAGAAAATTGGCAATGGAAATGGTGTTGCGAAACATGAAAAATACGGAAATACATTAGACAAGTTGCAACAGCAGAAGAAAGGATGGAGAAAATACGGAGGAATGATTTTTGGACTTTTAGCAAGTTTCTTTTTCTCGTTGACTGTTCTGTTGGCTAAAGTTCTTAAGGACAGAGATCATCATCCTTTTAGTATTTGCGTGTGGAGATATTTAGGAATCTTTGTGCCATCTTTACCCATTGTGATATTCTATAAAGGATATAAGAAAACGGCCATTTTTGAAACAGTATGGCCTTTGAACGAATATGAAAAGCTGAAAAATTTTATAGGACTTATGGTAAAATATATTGTCATCAAGTAGCCTACTTTAAAATATAATTTACATTTTAAACCGAATACTGAAATAGATTTAAATGCTACGCAGACTTACCAATGTGATGTTTTTTTTTCCTTTGTTTTCAGTTGCGAGGTTTTCTTGGTTGTACATCTGTGATTTTCCGGTTTTACAGTTTGAAGTATTTGACTGTAGCAGATTCTTCAGTTATTTCATACAGTGGACCTGTTTTCGTTACAATTTTGGCGCATTTTTGCCTGAAAGAGAAATGTGGTTTGATTTCTGTATTTTTAGCAGTTATGACTGCATTTGGCGTCGTTGTTATTGCTCGACCGCCGATTTTCACAGGGGAGTCGGCTTTTGATAGCGGTACATTGGTAAGTTCATTTAAACAGTGGAAATGTCATATTTTCATTCAATCATCATTTGTCAATGGTTATTAAAATTATTCTTAAGGTCATTTGACTATTTATTTTCAGATTGGAGCAGCGTTAGCTCTAGCATCAATGTTTTGTGCATCAACTGTGATTATTTTAATGAGGAAAATCCGCCAAGTGCATTTTGCCTTGATGTTATTAGCCTTTGGGTCGTGGGGAGTTTTCGAAAGTGCAATTTTAGCTCTGCCTTCAGGTGTGATGAAAGTTCCTTCTGAAAAACCGGATATACTTTTGACTGTTACATTAGCATCCCTTACATTCGCTGGACAATATTCTATTATTCTCGCTTTGAAGTTTGAACAAGCTGGTCCTGTTGCTCTCATTCGGACATGCGACGTTATTTTCTCATTCATATGGCAGTTGATATTCCTTAATGTTTATCCAGATATATTTAGGTGAGCTTTAACATGCATACTACTTTTCTGTTTCATGGTTTAACCCCTTTAACCTCTATTGTTTGATAATCATGTCTGATGAAGTGCTTATTTTTGTTTATAGTTTAATTGGAGCTATTATTGTCGTTCTGGCTGTTCTCATTACGGCATTCAGGAAATGGCTTACCACACTTCCTACCGATAGTACAGCACGAAAGAGATTTTGGATTATTTTAAAGTGAAGATTAGGAATTACAATGCCTTTAGGGCTTGGGTTAGCTATCCGGTTTATAAATATTGATGTTTATGTTGTCTATTAATAGCAGTAGTATAGTTAGGCTAATAATACTATATTTGATAGCTTATAAATACAATTGTTATACCAGAAACTATGCGATGAAATGTAATTGCATGCAGATTTTATATGAAGCAAAAATATTTTTTGTTTGTTGTGTAAAACTATACACTTCAGTGCTGTGTTCATATTCTAATCAAAAAGATATTCTTATTCCTAACTAGACATAAGATTATGTGAATTACTTTAAGTGGAAGTTGAATTTCAACTTCATAGCAAACACAAAATTGACGCCTGATGTAAACACTCAACTTGTTTTGCGTCTAACACAATCTGAATCTATCTGCTTAAGGATCATAATATTTTATACATTGAGACTTAATACTTCATGCTTAAATACCAATTAGATAGTGTGAATTGTCGAATTAATTGTATTTAGCTAATGCGTGGCAAAAGCCTACTACAACTACGAAATAGGACTATTTAATATTTCACAGATATCTCGCACATACTGTCTTTACAAAAAGTGTGCTAAAAGGGTGTTACGAAAAAATAAACTCGCAATAGAAGAATCTAAATAAAATAAAAGAGAAACGTTTAAATTTCAGTTTAGTGCCAGCAGTTTGTGTACTTTTCTATTTAATAGAGCAATAACAGCCTTTGAATGCTATTTACATTAATGGTAATCTAGACTTTGACAATCTTGTAAAATGGTTTAATTAAATCTCCTTTTTTATTATTTACAAAGTAATAGCTGAGAAAAAATACAGAACACTAGTTCAAAGATAATTGGGTAGTATAAAAACTACAATACAATCAAGCCATTCAAATCAGGAATTTACATTTGAAGTTTTGCATATTAATTGTTTCACTATTTACAAAACATGAAAGGATGGGAAAGAACGAAATTAGAAAATACATTACCAATCATGCTTCCGACTACTTTTATGTCTATCTCTATGTCTTTCGCGGTCTCTGTCGCGAACACTTTTATCTGACCTGTCTCGGTCTCTATCATGATCACGACCCCGATCTCGATCCCGCTCTCTGTCTTTACGTTCACGTTCTCTGCTTCTGCTACGACTTCGTCGTCTGCTGTAATCATCCTTATTTCGATCTTTCTTCTTGTCTTTGTCCCGAGAACTTTCTGATTTCTCCTTTCTATCCCTTTCACGACTTCTTCGACGTCTTTTACGGTCGTCCTCACCTGAAAAAAAGATTTCATTCACTAATTACTACATCACACACACAATTATGAAATGAAAATCGTAATTGGACAATTTGGACTTACTAGATTCAGAATCCGATCTATGCCTCCGACGTTCACTGGACTTCACTGAATCTTTCTTTACATTTGACCCACTTCCTTCTTTTTTGATACCGGTAAGTGTATCCTCGTTGTCCGATGGTTCCATGTCTTCCTCATCGTCTTCATCATCTTCCAGCATAGAGATCCTTGGCTGTATTTCATTCATTTCTTCTAATACGTACCGTTTCTGCAGAGAATTATACATTAGCTGTAGTTAAAACATTAACATCAAAGTATAAAGTAACACCACACTAGCAGATAAAAATATTGAAATTAAAATCAATTAAAGTAACTACATTTCATGTCTTACTAAACGTAAAACAATTAATAAAATGTATTTAAGGCTTCTTGTGGAAGAAAATGTTTTTACCTGAATTCTTGGTAGAATAACGTCACATGCTCTTTCCTCCCGAAGTAATTCGTCTACAAATTCGTCAACGTGGACCAGTTCAAAAACTATGTAAGCAAAAAAGTAAATATTAGTATGAATATTTGAAATTTGGCTTCCCAAAAAAAGATATTAGTGGGATATTTATAGTAGGGTTAAATTTGACGTGGGGATATGGAAACTTTAAGGTTATGTTATACCTCCAGAACGATTTTGACGACGCAATTTTCTGTTGTCATTCAGCAAAGGTTCTAAGTAATTGTAGCAATCTAAAGATGTCCCTGTAAGTCTCATGTAAAATGCCCCGAGAGCACGAATATATTTAAAATCGTCATTTCTAATAAACTCCACAATTATGTCCTTTTCCGGTTGAATTTGTAACATTTTGAGAATGAGGCAGATAAAAGGTGTCGGTTTAATGTTTCCTCCGAACACACCTCCTATGTAGCGCAGTTCCATTCCTTTATCGACAAGCAATTCAGCTGTAATTAACAAAACACATTTTAAAATCAAACCTTTAATTCTCTAACAATTCAAAATCATTATGAAAAAATATTATTTTAATTTATTAGATAAATATTTACCTGTTAGAGCAAAACATTCTTCCTTCCAGTATTTACTGTCGTAGATCCTAGAACGGATGATTTTTTCAATTAAGTATTGAGGGTTTGTCCCTTTGATGGATTTTGCGTCTTTTACGGTCCTATTTGCCATTTTTTATTGTGTAAACTGCATAAAAGTTGCAAATTGAGGCAAAAGCCAAAATCTAAAGCCGCTTTCGTTGAGAATTGTAATACAGTTTCCTATTTTGAACCGTGCAGCTCTTACCGCAACTTGTGCTGTTCTCGCTTTAGTATTGCAATACAAACTACTGTGCTAGAAATTTAAGAATAGGGTGACCTGCTTAGCAGTATTTAGAAAAACGAATTTATTTATCAAACTAACAATTTTGTAACTGCATTTCGCTTTATATTGTACCGAAGATCTGAGTGAAGACAGCCGAAAAGTTTTATTTTTCAATATGTTTACAATGAGACAGTCATATACAGTATGGCTAATTGTATTACTTCGGATGCCTTAATACCTGTAGTTGGTTAACTTTTGTTTTGCTGATAATCAAGTAATACGGATTACTAAAACCGTTAATGAATCGGTCTACGGGTCACTGTAGAACAAATCCAGTATTCCTAACGTGTTCAGAAGAATCCCACCTACAATATTGTTAGCATACATATTCGATATTTTTTAGTTTTTGTAGTGTTTTCTGATCGAAAACGAAAAAAATTACCCCCAATTTCCCCATTTGTGGAGTAGGTTTCGTTTTCGATCTAAAAACACTACAAAAACCAAAAATATCGAATATGTACGCTAACAATATTGTAGGTGGGATTCTTCTGAACACGTTAGGAATACTGGATTTGTTCTACAGTGACCCGTAGACCGATTCATTAACGTTTGAAGAGAGAGAAAAACTAATCACGTCGTCAATGAGAAGACAATGTATTAATAAATTTCCCTCTCAAAAGTTTAGTGCGAAACCTCTTTTTGAACCGCATCTCCTTCCCAACTTCTTCCAATGGAAATTCCAAATTCACTTATAAAATAGAGTTTCATGAACAAAACCAGCAAGAAATGCTTGCATTTCACAATAAAATTTGTAAAATTATCTCACAGCCAGCATATCTTTGTATATCCTATTTTCATCTTTCTTGTTCTCATTCATTAAACATTGTTTGAATTTTAAAAGAATGAAAATAAAGCATCACATATTTTTAGTGCTAATTATTAAAAGGTTATTAAAAGGTTTTGCATGTATGGAATCACTAAGTAAATGATAAGGGGCAAAAAGTAAGTACTAGGACAAGTTTAAATAATGTTGTAATGTCATTGCAACATGAACATATATTAAAACCTTAACTGTACACGTACTTTTACAGTTAAACCGGATTAAATCTTGACGCAAGCCGTTACTTGCTATATTCTACCTTGAAAGTTAAAGTTAAACAACCCAATTAACCTCACAGCATTTATAGAATGACACATATTGATATTCTCCTTGAGACAGTAGACACAAAAAATGACAATTTATTATCTAACAAATTTACGTTTACAGTACTAGTACAGCTACCCATGACCCCATGAGTAAGTGTAGAAAGCAGTATTTACAATACATTTTATTATTTATATTTTGGTGTGTCTAAATTTTCCTCAAAGCAAATTTGGTCATTTCTGTCGTACACAATCTGAAAATGGAATTGTGAATTCCATATGAAAAATGAATAGGAAAAGCATAGAAAAAGTAAAGGAAACTCATAGGTCAGATTACGATCATTCTATGATGAAAACTGTAAATAGGAAAAACTTGATACTATGTACGATACGCAAGTTTGCCCAATCAGGTTTGTTTTCTGAGAAGGTGTGTACTAATTAGTTGTCTGTTTCAATATTAAAGGGAGACAAGACAAGAGTGTCTTGAGTAGATGTTGTCTATTAAAAAGTGAATGTTGTAAAGTTGGCATTAATGTCAATGATCTTGAAATGGCGAGCTGAGCCAAGCAGTCTTACTGATTAATTTATTTCATGGTTTTGAAAATTCTTAACTCTAAGTTAGTTGGAGGTAGCATGAGTCATGAGTTGTTGAAGGAGTCGAGTTTGTTTTCAATGTGGCAGTAAGCAGTAAAAAATTTGTTAAATTGCTTTTTCTTAGCTTAACTTCACCATTCACTAATTCCGCACGCAGAGAAACGTTGCCCTGAAGAAATACAATTCCAGGATGAACTAAACAACAAAGAAAGAGTAACTAGACGAGACGGTGGCATCGCGGTGCATTGGATGTGATCTTAGATATTGAAGAAAACCGGATTTCTAGGGTTCAATGTAAGTTCATCCGAATAAAATAAGCATATACCTCTATTGCTTGCGTCTTGCTTATAGAAAATGAACAAAGAAATAGATTGAAGCTTCTTCACTTTATGTAATGATCATGTCTTCCTATATACTTTTTCATTTCTCCTGTGGAATACCTGTGTAAGATTAATCTTTCAGCGATTGTTCGCAGTAAGTGTTTTAATTGTTGTATAAAATTGAGTTGAAGCTCATCCTACCTTCTTATTCCAACTCGGACTCTCAACTGAAAGTTTATCTAGTCGTGCATAAGGCTTTAGTTTTGTGTTGTGCTTTCAAAACTCTTTCATAATGTGGAAAAGCTTGGTTAGTTCTAAAATCGCATAATTAAATATAAACAAAAAGTATTAGTTAAACAAACAATGTTTTTAATTTCATTAGGCTTTCCTCATATTTGTGTCCGTCTGCGTTTTCGCTTATGGACAGGATTCCAATTATGAGTCATATGAAGATGACTCCTCAGAGGTTCAATTCGTTCGTCTGGGAAGACAAGGATTTGGCGGTGGATACGGCGGTGGATACGGCGGTAGAGGTATGTACTGTACCTGCATATCAATAATTTAAAGATCTATTGTAAATACGGATTTTCCTTCTGAAATTCTATTCCTTTAGAAATTCTTTTGAAATAGGAAAAGAAAGTTTTTAGAGCAAATGGTAATATTGTGATTATTCATTTTCCAGGAAACGGTTGGGGTTGGGGAGGTTGGGGTCATGGCGGTCAAGGCGGCTATGGTGGTACATCTCATAATTTAAATTTTCTAAGCATTTAGTACATGTTTAAATATAGGAAAATTTAAATAATAATCTTAATTAAAATAAATGTGCACGCTTATTTTTATTGTAGGAGGACTAGGGGGTGGATTTGGAGGTGGTGGTTTTGGTAAGTATACGAATTTCAGTTTTGTTGACCTATACAATTAATTAATGTTATGTAAAATAATGATGAATCAAAAAATTCAACTTACTACCAATATAATTTTTTCCTATACAGGTGGACACGGAGGCCATGGAGGCCACGGAGGCTATGGAGGCCATGGAGGCTGGGGTTGGGGAGGTCAAGGGTAAGGCAATATTTCTACTATAGTTAGGCATTCCTTGCTTATTCACTGATGCCTATCCACAGCAAAGCAGAAAAAAGAAAATTCCAATGTATTACAATTTGACTCATCTAAATATTTTTAACTTTATTTTCTAATGATTCAGAGGATACGGTGGAGGCGGTTTTGGGGGACAGGGCTTTGGCGGTCACGGACATGGTGGACACGGACATGGTGGACACGGACATGGCCACGGGTAAAATTGTCATTTAGTCAAAATAGAATAGTGCTTCTCTCCTAAGATAAATTAATTTTTAAATGTTTGTTGCGCTTTAGGCATGGACATGGTCATGGCCATCACGGATCTCATGTAGGACCCGGAGGTGAGAAAGCATTCAATTTACTGCATGTTTCACAATAGTGAAACAGTAATTTTAACAAAAACATGTGTTTACTCTAGGTTATTGGGGAGGAAGTGGACAATACGGTCACTTCGGTATTGGCTCCGGATGGGGGTAAGTTTTTCTGATAGCTGCATGTAGAATGAGAAATCATATTATAGAATATGGAACTCATTTCTTTAAATTATGAATACAATATATATTTTATTTTATAGGAATGGAGGATGGGGTTGGGGTGATGATGGCTATGGAGGAGGCGGTGGAGGTTACAAGAAATAAGCGCTGAAACCTACAAAGTTCAAGAATACAACCTATCAATGCATTTACAATTGGAATCTTCACAAAATTTAATGAAACTACGTAATACAAATGTCAAATCAAATAAACAAGGAAAAAATGATTAAAATAAAAGACTACATTAAGTACTGAAGTTTGCTCACAAAGTAAAACAAAACTATACCTACTACTGAAACTCTTATTTATTTATCATTAATCAATACACATGCATATAAATAGACAAAGATTCAGTTAAATACAAATAAAGCAGAAAAAATAGAATGTGTAAAAATCTACGCTAAGAACATGGATTTAATGGATAAAGGAAACTGCGACTAACTAACAATGAAGAGTTCATTTTCATTCAAGCTGAACTTGTGATGAAAGTAATGATGTATTGTTATGCTTGGAGTATTATGAGATTAACTTGTTCCAGCAAAGAATTAAGTAGAATTACTAGTATTATTGACAGATATAAATACAAGTTGTCTATATCTTGAGTTGAAGTCGAGATAATTATCATATCACAATAGGACAGGCACAAAATAAATTCAGTATAGTACAGATGCAATCTAACAAGTTTACAGAATTCATAGTATAAAGAATACAGATTGAAACAATTCTATACCTATGTCCCTATATATAGACGAAATGCTATACGATACGTAAGGGAAAGATTTTGCTGCAATTAAGATGGTAGTTGAAGAACGTTGAATAAACTAATTACAAGATCTTTGACCACAAATCTGGTTTTCCATTCCGCCTTTAAGTGTAATCTTTCTGGATTAAATATATACATATTTATATACATATATAAACGACAGTAGTAGTAATTAAACCAGTGTGATTTCTTTATTCTTTTCTTTCTTCACTGCTTTATAGAATTCATTAAAACTGTTTTGTCAAATCATAAGATTTATCATCTTATGATTTATGATTTATCTTAGGATTGTAGTAACATATGTGCAGTCTAACAAATCAGAATTGAGTACTGCAGTCGACAATTAAGTTTTGGATTAAAATTTACTATACCGTGGGGAAATGTTTACTGTTTACTTGAATAAACATCGAAAATAAAAATACCAACGTAAACTAAAAAGTCTACTTCTGCTCTAAATAATGTATTTACTGAATTACTGATTAACGATATTTTAAGAATAATATTGACGTAAGTATCATAGTCACAAATGATAAATGAACCATCAAAGATAACAATAGTACTAATTCACATCCAACCTTTTGAATACAACTAAATTCACGAGTACACAGAATATCAAAATAACTATAACACAGCTAATATTAAAACTTTGTGCTGTACTTATTATCGTTACTGGTCCATAATAATGCTAAATTAAACTTCATCTCTTATTTTAAAGGTAATACAAATATGCATACACATAGCGCATATTTTTTACAATAATCTGTTTGCTACTCCGTACATAGTAAACGGAAAGTCCCATGGTTCATGTTATTATCAGAAAAGTGAAATTATGTCATTAATCATTGTATTCATTGTAATTTGCTTTCATTCTTTTGTGTAGCCACAGATGTGTATTGAGTCAAGTGTCGATTCAATTTTGAATCTAAACGAGCATTTAAATTGTTTGGATAAGGATGTTTAATATTATTTGCTTTTGCATACTCTTTGATCTCTGTTATGGCAGACATATGGTTTGGTCTAAATTGGCATTAATTAGTGTACAAAAGAGAAGCATAACGTTTAGATTTATGTTTCTTTGTGAAACTACCTGTGAAATGACATGACATTGAATTCTGCATCGCAAATACTATTAGGGAGCGTTCATATACTACGAGGACTTTTTTTGACCGATTTTTGACCCCCACCCCCCGCCTTGAGGACCACTCCGCAGCATTTAGCCATCTTGTAGCATATAAGGTGAGGACATTTCGGGTACCCCCACCCCCCCTCAAAGTGGTCCTCGTAGTATATGAACGCTCCCTTAGTGTTTACTTTCAGTAAGTGATATAAATCCCTCATAAATATTCTTGGAATATTTTTTACCAGTTGAACTGAGAAAATCCACAGCCGCAAGCCATAACACAATGTAATGAGAATAGAGCTTTTCAATTATGCATTCAGCAATGTGTACTTTAAAATTCACCATCTATGGAATTTGGAATATAATAAGGAATATCCTGATACATTGTGTACATAAAATCTGCTTACATTATTGGTGCGGTTTATTTATTCATCGGACTATTATCCCAAAGCCATTGATTGTACATTGTATAAATACGAGATCGTATGCATCTCTTGGTTTAATAATCTCTGACACTTTGATCGAATTGCTGAAAATACTGGAACACTTCCCTTTACACATTTTAAGCATGCAACGAAAACTCTTCGTCCTATTGTTCACAGTGGCAATTATTGCTACATTTTTCGTTAAAAATAATGAAGCAGGCAGACAACGCAGACAATCGGTAACTAATCTCTGTCTTAAGCATTTCTTAAATAATTGACAAAAATGTAATCATAGCTTGTAACATATAATATACCTATGTTTTATTTTCCGGTTTATCATTTATTGCTTTATTACTAATCTGCAGAACTGCAGTGGGTTTTGCACACTTGAATATGCTCCCGTGTGTGGCCGCTCAGGTAGAACTTTTAGGACTTTCCCAAACAAATGCTCTTTCGAAAACAGCAAATGCTTAAACACAGGTATTGTAATATCGAAGAAATGTATATTCGTTACTAAAATATTTACAATTATTTTAAATAATAATGACTTATTTTCCTTTGAATAGCTTGGACTTTTGTTAGCACCGGCGCTTGTCCTAATTCTGGATGAGCCATTCAGACCAGCGAAATGTACTTTCTTTTATAATGTAATTTAAACATTTATTAGGGTACCGAATAAAAGGAGTGTATAATTTACTTTCATTTTACTATATTCATGACGGCTGTTTTATGTCGGATAATCGAGGATAATCGATTAATAAAAGTTCATAGTTCGTTAATGACTTGTTGTTTAGAATTTTTTTCATAACTGTATAGAATTAATGAACATTTCTATTTACAACTTTATAGCAACTAACGTAATATCAAATTCTTATGCATGCATGTGATCGTTTGAAGCACATAAACTACGTAAGCTTCATAAAGTTCTAAAAGTAAAGTTTTATTAACAATGAAGATTTTACAACATTAAAGATGTGCAAGAAATTCAGTTGATGTAATTGTAATGGCTTAATTCGTGGTATATAAAGGGGGAAGGATAGTACTGCTTTCTGCAACTGAAAAGAGACTACCATTCTAGTTATTGTGCACAATAATACAAGATTTTAATAGCATACGATTAATTTTTGTGAAAATATGGCCAAATTTTCAGTGCTTTTAGTTTGTGTACTTTTGATGGTTCTGGGTACGGCTATCCGCGGTGAAGACGAACCCGAGTTTGAAAAGGTTCCATACTCCCTATACTAACTGTAGTAGCCATTAATATTAATATTATGGTTATTATTTTACATCAATATCAATACTTATTTCAGCAGCAAAAGCTATGCCCCGCTATTGGTTGCGTTAAAATCTATAAGCCTGTTTGCGCCTCAAATGGAGATAAAAAAGAGACATTTAATTCGATGTGTGAATATAAAGTAAAGAAGTGCAAATCCGAAGAATACAAGGGTAAGTTAAAATAAATAAATGTACACTTTATGCCACTGTTTACTGCGGTATTTGCATTACAATATTTAAAAGCCCAACTATCACTTAAAATAACCGTTGTTATAAAACATTAGATGCAATTTCGCACTCTAGAATTGAGTGAAAGCAAATAAAAGAAAGTCACCTAAAATTTCCCTAGTGAATGTATTTTATCCATTTTGTACAGTGGAAGGATAAAATGAATTTCCTCTTGGCAAAACGCTACCCTGAAAAGCATTCCTGCTATTTAGTTTACTACTTTTCTTGGTTGCAATCTATGAAGATGTTTGATATTACTGAAGATATCAATACATCGAATTATATTGCAATTTTACAAATTTTTCGGAGTTTAAAAAATAATATTTATGAAATGTTGAAATGTTATTGGAAAAATCTCAATATGACATGAGTTGCAAAGTTGGTTATGAGTTACGAGGGTTATGATCGTGAATATACGTGATTATATTTGCAATTAAAATGCATTTAAACTTTTAAACCGAATATAGTGCTTATAAATTACAATGTAATCATTTTGTCTTGAATATAGACTGGAAAACTACTGAGGGCGCCTGTTAACTCTGCAATTACACCCATGGAAATTTCTATGAACGTGCTTCCGCACCAGAAAATCTATAATATCTGCACGTATAATAAAATGATTTGATAATTTTACAATCCTGCTCATTTCCACTATTGCTTATCAATTTCATTTTTGGTTGATTCCTTCCTCTAAGCTAAATTGATCATATATAATTGTCATGTTCTTGCATTTTGAACTACATATGAAAAATGCTATAAAAATGCTGACATACAGTACACATTCTCTTTAGACGAAGCGATCCAAAAAAGCAATTGACGTAGCATAATTAGTGAGTTTATTACAAGCAACATAAAAACAACTTTAATCACTTCTGGTAGGAAATACAATGACAGTAAATAATGAGTCGATCGTGGTGTGAGTGGCATTTGATGATTTGATATTCATCTAATCTTTATTATACTATTGTTCATTCAACTAAAGTTGTTTAGAAATACTATTCTATGAAATGCTATTCTATAAAATTCGTCACATAAACTTGTTTCCAGTTAAAATAAAACACTATCACGATATAGCACCAAAACAAAACTTTTAATTAATAACACAATTTATTATGACGTATTTTTCCTATTTCTTGAAATGTGTACTATTGATAATAGTTTTGACTATTTTTATTCATGAAATTCAAACAGAAGAATTGATAAGCATCAAGGTTTTAGCACATTTTTTGCATACCTATCCTACCCTACAGGATTTGACTTAATTTTAATTTATTTTTAACTTATTAGGAACGAAACTGTCCTCATCAATATTGTAAAATGGTTTTCAAATCTGTTTGTGCCACAAACGGTAATAAAAAAGAGAAATTTCCCACACGGTGCCACTTTGAAAAAAAATATTGCGGAGACGAGGATTTTAAAAGTAATTGACAATATTTAATGCTCTAACACTAAAATTACTTTTTAAAATTAAAAAAAGCTTTTGCAAGCTTTGTTATAACATATGATTAATTAAGTTTCTTGTCAATTTATAAAGGTTGGAAAGTCGTTGAGAGCGAATCATGCTGATAACTTCAACTTCTATGGACATTCTTTCATTTTAATATATTTATAGCAATTATGGTCAGCTTACCTCACAGATCTAGATTATACTATTACATAGACATAGACTTGCCCGTAACTCCAAATTAAACCTAAATTATTACTTTTCGTTTAATACTATTCATATGTGAGCAAAATGTAATAAAATTACTTTCAGATAAATTGTAAAGTGCAATAGCAAAATATATTGTTGTACCACGTTTTCTGTATCGTTCTCTGTATTGTATTAATAAGTATTGCATAGGTACTTAAAAAGAAGCGACGCATCCAATTTCTGTTAAAAATATGCAAATGCAATAAATATACAACTCATAAGTGGAATACAAAGCTTTGAATGATGAAATGAATATGTTAATAACTCGTGTAATATTATCAATTGTCTTGTGAATGTTGTGATGCTGAAAGAATAAAGTATATTAATTTAATAAAGGAATGGCTAACACAAAATGGGAAATGACACAAAGAGGAATGACAATACTTTTGTATTGACAGTATAGAGCAGTAAATCATAAAAGTAAGGCATTAATTACAATATGTGATAATGAATTGGTTATACTGATACAATACTGATACATATATTTTATTATTTGTATCAAGTTTACCAACAAACAGATTGGATTGGAGTATGGTTTTAGTTAGGTGTAGTTAATAAATTTTATATAGTTGGTACTTTGGTACACGGAAAATGAAGACCCGAAAAGACAAAATTAGATAAATGAGAATGCTGTTTATTCCTAGTATGCATATTAGCTGTCTAGAATTAATTATTTCAATCCATGATGATGGTGATTTGATGATTCACTATTTATGATTCCTTCCAGAAAAGTTTTATACTATTACTGCTTATGCTAAAAATAAATACCTCTTTTGTGAAACAACAAAATAACTAATATACATAACGCGTGCGTCAGAATACGAATATGATAAGTAGGGTTACGTGTTAGAGGAGTTTTATATGTTAGGGAAACGTCATCGGTATTTGCATACTAACAATGTAAGCAAATAAAATAAATATTGGATTGTATTGTACACAAAACACATTTGGCAGAAATGATCGAGTTTATTTATTTTCTTGTTATGGGGAAAAGGTGGCTTATTTCGATGAATTATGCTTACAAACACATAAAGCAAGTATTTATTTATTCCCTGTAAATACTCAGTTTTATTAAGAAAACAAAACAACATAAAATATTGAATGAAAGCTTTGTCGGTTTTATAAAGGTGTGAAGCAATGTGATCTACCTCAGTAATACTTCCTTGCTTGAACTCTTAATAACTCCAAGTTCGAAAGATATTTCTTAACGACTAAAGTAATTCTAACCAATTTTCTGCAATAATGTTAACTAATCCAGTTGTAAGACTACTACTTGCATTTTCATTGTTACTTGTGTTTACAACTTCTGACTGTACCCCTTCAGAATATGGAGAATTGACTGAGGTAATTTTTCTTAACACATTTCATATCATTTACTTAAAAATATTATACCAACATTATCAATATCTAGAGGACTACCTTCAAGAGTATTGAATTTTTATCAACTCATATTTTTTTCAGGACGACTGTCCAACGGTTTGTACTAGGGAATATTCTCCAGTATGTGCTACTTTCGGAGAACTGAGAAAAACATTTGGCAACCCATGCACTCTAAAGGCTGAACAATGCAAGCCTGGTGGCTCAGGTATGCTATTACTATTTCTACGGTAAAGAAATATTTCTGACTCTGCATGATTTATATAACACAGTTAATAAAACATGTTCATTTCTTGCACAGGTTATGCTTTCCTTAAGGATGGTGAATGCGATTAATAAATTGGAATCAGAATTGCGAAAATATTTATTTTGTATTCACCGTGACATTTTAATATGCCTCTTTCTGGATTTATTGTGTTTGTCATTACCAATTCTCTGTAAATTTTCTTTACCAGACCAACTTATGCATTAATGAATCGTAAATTATTTCTATATATTTATAATGTAAGCTATGTGTACCAGCATGTTCAAAATCATACGACTATTAGAGCTATTTGCTACAGACGCTGCTCGTATAAAACGGACCTGCTATCGGAAATCAAAAATATTAAAAGGAAAGTTGGAAAAATTGATAAATTGAATAAAAACGTGATAAATCCCTTTATAGAGACGACTCTGATAAATCATGCATGCAAAGTATCTCTTTGAGCATCTATCGTGCATGACCTTTGATTCCCATAGATACATTCCGTAATTGACGACTATATATGACCATATTATACCACTGCACTATCTGCATGTAGCTAATGCGGAACTGCACAACTGAACATAAAACTTGCAGTTGGAACTAGTGCTTATAATTTATACTAAGAATTGAATGAACTTGTAATGGAATAACTTATTAGCTATTGCAATTCATCAAACAAGTGAAGCCACACGAACCATCGGCATACTCACGTTGTCTCCTGTCACAATTGGCACCGCTTTTACAAAAAACCGATACATCCGGCTATTTGCGTATTTCCAGTCTAAAGCTACAATTTCAATCTTAAGTTGCAATAAACATACAGGAACATTAAAGATGCATTAAGAAGCAAAGAGCAATTAGTGATACAGTGTAAACTACACACATCTCAGTTATTATACTTGAAACCTGGTGAAACCATGAATTAGGCAAAGCATAAATCATGAAGTCAAATAAAATAAACGTAACCGATATTTCGGAAGAAAAAGAAGCAGTTCCTTTGGACCAAATAGAAGATAAGAGTACAATTTCGTTGACAGCTGAAGAAAAGGAATCATTTTTACTGAAAGATAATGAACAAGCAATTAAAGATAGCAATTCTACTGAAGAAACGAACATTAAAACCGCTTCTGCAACGTCAATTAAACGGACAGGATGGAAACGGTACATTGGGATGATGTTCGCACTAATTGCAAGTATTGTGTTTGCATTAGCTTCGCTAATTGTTAAAATCTTGTCGAAACATTACCCTCCAATAAGTATAGCAGTCTGGAGGTTTCAGGGAATTTTCTGGCCTTCTTTTCTAGTTTTCGTGATATGTGTATTTATTCTCAAGCAAGATGTATTCAAAGCATTTAAACCTATCAAGGATTGTCAACAAAAGAAAGTGGTCTTTTTCCTCATAGTAAGCATTTCCTTTGTTTGGATAATATAAATTGTACAAGACAAAGCAAAATATTGGTAATTAATTTTGCCAACTATTTTTCAGCTTCGATGCATGTTTGGATGTTCAGCAGTTACTCTTCAGTTCTATTCATTGACTTATATTGCCCTGGCGGATTCTTCCGTTATCGCATTTAGTACCCCGGTTTTTGTCACTTTCGTCGCCTACATTTTCCTGAAGGAATCATGTGGAATTATACCAATTGTCTGTGGTCTTTTGACAATATGTGGAATAGTTGTTATTAGTCGACCCCCTGTTCTTACAGCCAAGGAATTCGATAAAGACACATTGGTATACTTTAAAAATAATTTCATCAATTTGCCTTTTATGATAAAAATCTTGCTAAAATAACGTAGTACGGTTTAAGATGATTTTAAGTTATTATTTATACAGACGGGAATAATGCTTGCATTTGGGAGCATGATGTGTTCGACATTTGTGCTTGTTTTGCTAAGAAGACTGAGAGTTGTTCATTATGCCTTGATAACTACGTTTTTTGGGTTTTTGGCCTCTGTTGTTTGCCTTATATTAACAACTTTAACTCATCCTTTCCAATTCCCTCAAGGTCGAGATCATTGGCTCCTCACCCTGGCTTTGGCCTGTCTCACTTTTATTGGACAAGGTGTTTTAAATTACTATATTTTGTATCTAAATTAAATTTATGTAAATCCCATTTAACAGGAAGTCATTAATTGTCTATGATATTTATTAATCCTATTACTACTATGATTTATATATGCAGGTAGCATGACATTAGCACTAAAATTTGAACAAGCTGGGCCAATATCATTAATTCGAACGTGTGATGTCGTTTTTGCATTTGTTTGGCAAGGGATCTTCTTACATATTGTTCCTGATATCTTCAGGTATGATTGCACCTGTTATAGTTGCATATTTAAAATTGCTATATTTATAAACAATATCTGTATAAATTGGTTGTTGGAAATTTTTGTTGATTTCAGTGTAATAGGTGCTTGTATAGTAGTGACAGGAGTTGTCATTAGTGGATTAAGAAAATGGGTTGAAGATCTACCTGAACAGCATTGTGCTAGAATTAAGCTAAAATGTTTATTAGCCTAATAACAATTTTTAAAAAGAGTTTCGCATAGTACAAATTAATTATTGTTAAGACTTAGGTATTCGTGAATACAATCGCAGCACAAAGATGCTGCATATTTTGTCAATGGAAAATGCACTATAGATAGAAAACTGGCCAAGGAATTAGAAATAGGTGATAGAGTAACAAGTGCAGAACCCTTATTAAAACTAGTTTCTGACTCAGCTGTAATAATGTTAAACCCCACTGTAAGAGCATTATCAAAAGAGATTTCGCTGCTTTAATAAACATGAATACTTCAGAGGGAATTACATTATATACATAAAATTCCACAAACATCTTAATAATTGGCACTACATTTTTTTTCCATATTGGTTGAGTTGCTTATTAAATATCGGCACGATATTTACTGGGAATGCTCTGTCACGCTGTCTGTCTGTCCGTCCGTCCGTCTGTCTGTCTGTGAGTCGGTCGTATAACTTTAGAACGCATTCACATAAATTGATCAATCTTTTTTTAAAACATCACTTATTAATATATCTTGCTCCATATTGAAAATCAGCCCCCTCGGACTTTTAGTTTCTGCAGAATTCGAAAATTTGCAAAGTCACATAGCAATGCATATATGACACAAGTCACAGAAATACAAAGTCCCACAGAGCGCCACCTTACCTTGCTCTGCTAACTACTAGAGCATGATCTATCTGTCTGTGTGTTCTCGGGAAGCTACTTTATCGATATACCTGGTCTGTCTGTCCGTCTGTGTGTTCTCGGGAAGCTGCTTTATTGATATACCTGATCTGTCTGTTTGTATATGTGTTCGCAGGAAGCTACTTATGATGATCTGATAATCAAACCATGATGATCTGATAATCAAACCATGATGATCTGATAATCAAACCATGATGATCTGATAATCAAACCATGATGATCTGATAATCAAACCATGATGATCTGATAATCAAACCATGATGATCTGATAATCAAACCATGATGATCTGATAATCAAACCATGATGATCTGATAATCAAACCATGGTGATCTGATAATCAAACCATGATGATCTGATAATCAAACCATGATGATCTGATAATCAAACCATGATGATCTGATAATCAAACCATGATGATCTGATAAGGGTAGATCCATTTCAACGTGAAGGCAGTAGCCAAGGGTATTCCCGGCAGTCTACTTGAGACACCGCGTTAACCTATTAGATTTTTATACATGCGCGTAATCTATGCTTACCGTAATAAGTATGCGGAACAGAGATGGAACCAGGAGAGTTGAGTCAAAGTAGTGGCGCGGGACTCTTCATAGGCTATGCGATACTGCTTTTCTGACAGTTCCACTCTCTGTCCCGCACGTGCATAACCAAAGTCCGGATATGTATTTATTTAAAAATTGCATAACCAGAGTCCGGATATGTATTTATTTAAAAATTACAAACAAGATTCCGGATATGCATTTATTTAAAAATTGCATAACCAGAGTCCGGATATGTATTTATTTAAAATTACATGACAAGTTTCCGGATATGTATTTATTTAAAAATTACACAACAAGTTTCCGGATATGTATTTATTTAAAAATTACATAGCCAGAGCCTGAAGATGTACTTATTTATAAATTAGCAAACCACAGTCCGGATATGTACTTTTTTTAAAAATTCATAGACAGGGCGAATTTAAAAAATGCATACACAGAGTGTGGATATGTATTTATTTAAAAAATTATAGTGGGTGGTCAGCCACTCCCCTATTTTCAAAGTTATGATAAAACGGTCTTCATATTTGAAATAAGCACACTAAATTACCCCGTAGCGATCAAGATTATTTTACTTAAATAAATTTTGAAAATTTTAAATAGTGGGTGGTCAGCCACTCCCCCATTTTCAAAGTTATGATAAAATGGTCTTCATATTTGAAATAAGCGCACTAAATTACCCCGTGGCGATCAAGATTATTTGATTTAAATGAATTTTGAAAATTTTAAATAGTGGGTGGTCAGCCACTCCCCTATTTTCAAAGTTATGATAAAACGGTTTTCATATTTGAAATAAGCACACTAAATTACCCCGTAGCGATCAAGATTATTTTACTTAAATAAATTTTGAAAATTTTAAATAGTGGGTGGTCAGCCACTCCCCCATTTTCAAAGTTATGATAAAATGGTCTTCATATTTGAAATAAGCGCACTAAATTACCCCGTGGCGATCAAGATTATTTGATTTAAATGAATTTTGAAAAATTAAATAGTGGGTGGTCAGCCACTCCCCTATTTTCAAAGTTATGATAAAACGGTTTTCATATTTGAAATAAGCACACTAAATTACCCCGTAGCGATCAAGATTATTTTACTTAAATAAATTTTGAAAATTTTAAATAGTGGGTGGTCAGCCACTCCCCCATTTTCAAAGTTATGATAAAATGGTCTTCATATTTGAAATAAGCGCACTAAATTACCCCGTGGCGATCAAGATTATTTGATTTAAATGAATTTTGAAAATTTTAAATAGTGGGTGGTCAGCCACTCCCCTATTTTCAAAGTTATGATAAAACGGTTTTCATATTTGAAATAAGCACACTAAATTACCCCGTAGCGATCAAGATTATTTTACTTAAATAAATTTTGAAAATTTTAAATAGTGGGTGGTCAGCCACTCCCCTATTTTCAAAGTTATGATAAAACGGTCTTCATATTTGAAATAAGCGCACTAAATTACCCCGAGGCGATCAAGATTATTTGATTTAAATGAATTTTGAAAATTTTAAATAGTGGGTGGTCAGCCACTCCCCCATTATCAAAGTTATGATAAAACGGTCTTCATATTTGAAATAAGCACACTAAATTACCCCGTAGCGATCAAGATTATTTTATTTAAATGAATTTTGAAAATTTTAAATAGTGGGTGGTCAGCCACTCCCCCATTTTCAAAGTTATGATAAAACGGTCTTCATATTTGAAATAAGCACACTAAATTACCCCGTAGCAATCAAGATTATTTCACTTAATTGAATTTTGAAAATTATAAATAGTGGGTGGTCAGCCACTCCCCCATTTTCAAAGTTATGATAAAACGGTCTTCGTATTTGAAATAAACGCACTAAATTACCCCGTAGCGATCAAGATTATTTTATTTAAATGAATTTTGAAAATTTTAAATTGTGGGTGGTCAGCCACTCCTCCATTTTCAAAGTTATGATAAAATGGTCTTCATATTTGAAATAAGCGCACTAAATTACCCCGTGGCGATCAAGGTTATTTTATTTAAATGAATTTTGAAAATTTTAAAGAGTTGGTGGTATTTTCTATTCTAATTATTAAGTTTGTTCATTGTCCACAAATGGAAATTCCAAATGCTCCTCTCCTCAAATGATGTAGCAACATTAATGCACAAGCCTTTATTTTCTAAAATTTTGTTCTTTTTTGAACTCCATTTGGCAAGAAATGCAACTGATTCCAAGAACAAAAACCTATCAGAATGGTTGGTCGGGTATCCCACTACGCAATGCCGTTTGTTTTGTTCTTGGAATCAGTTGCGTTAATGATATATTAACGTTTCAAAATTTGAAATTTTTTTCGAAAAAGTGTAAATTTTTTGTACTTGGTAATATTTTTAAAAGTATTTTAGATATAAATTGTAACATATGTACGCATATGCCGCCATGGTTGCTCATATTTCCCACGTTCTGAGGCTGTAAAGCAGTTTTTCAAAAAAATTTCGAAATTTTGACAAGAATTTTAAGTTGGTATATTTCCTAAAATACACTGCCAAAAAGATTCTGGTTTTTTGTAAAAAGTCCAAAATTTAATATCCGACCTTTTGAAATCCGTATTTTTCTAATTTACGACACCTCCAAAATTAACTATTTGAAATTCTTACGCTTGAAGTGGATCTACTCATAATCAAACCATGATGATCTGATAATCAAACCATGATGATCTGATAATCAAACCATGATGATCTGATAATCAAACCATGATGATCTGATAATCAAACCATGATGATCTGATAATCAAACCATGATGATCTGATAATCAAACCATGGTGATCTGATAATCAAACCATGATGATCTGATAATCAAACCATGGTGATCTGATAATCAAACCATGGTGATCTGATAATCAAACCATGATGCTCTGATAATCAAATCATGATGATTTACATTTATAAACACACATGCCGATATTTGTTTACGCCCGTTTTGCAACGGTTTATTTCTAATTACTAATTACAATGATATGAAAGTAATAAAGTAAGTTGCTGAATTGAATTGTAATAGTTTTAGATGGAGATTTTGTGGAGAACAATATTGAAGAAAGTGCAGCTGCAAAAGTAAATCCTACCAGGGAATATATTTTTGTTTCACCGCTTGAGGCCGAGGCCGGGGCCTTTCCCGTGTAACCCAAAGTGTTACAGTAATCCGTATTGCAATAGCAAACCTCTCCATCGCCTTTAGGTTTATTTAAACAGCCGAGTCGAACTTCACTGTTGATACAGCGCCATGAATATGAAATACCTTTGTCATCTTTTGTAGTCTCCTTAACGCAAAATCGTTCTATTGCTGGGCCCGGATCGCATTCTTTTTTGTGTTCATCTTTTGGCGGATTTTCCTTGGTACAGTCATTACAGACGTAGCACTTTAATCCTTAATTATAAAAATGTTAACTGTATTAAAGGTCACTTTTATGGCTATTATGTAGATATTAGTGTTAAATAAGCTGGGCAATTAATATGCAAATGACAAAAATAGTTAAAAATGCATATATAATTTCGAACACAATTACCAAAGCTCACTGCTGGAAGAACAGCGACCAGAAAAAGGATGAGCAACTTCATTTCTGGTTTTGGAAATGGCAAAAATCAAACTTCAGGCTAAAACGGGTTCAATTTCAATATCGATTTTGTGCTCACCTCCAGGAAAACAGCGATTATGTCTGTAAACAGTGGCAAAAGAAATAAGAGAACTAATCACTATGATCCAAAACTGAAAACGGGTGAAACTTCAGCGAAAAGATTAAAATGCTCAATTCAATTTTCTCTCAGCTATGGCTATGAGTTTAATCTAGGGATTAGGAATATTACTATCAAAACAATTTTCACGCGCCCCTAGCTACGGGGGTCTAAATTATCTATGCACCCGAAATACGATATTAGGAAACCCGCTAAAAATAACTAATTCTTGAGTTACTTAATACTGTTAATAAATATGCTTGTTACTTTACTACCATTGTTAGCAAGAATTTGCAGTCAGATGTAGGTAATAAATGCAGCGAAAAGGGAATAATATTTTGGTGCCCAACACAAGACAAGGCTACATAATTTTATTTAAATACACGAGAAGAACCATAAGATATTTAACACACAATACATAGGAGGTACTTTAATAATTATGGCAATATTGGCAATAGTGCAAAACACGAATCAAAAACCAACATAAGAATTCTTTAAATTCTAAGCACATACCAACGAAGTAACTTTAAATGCATTCATTAAAAGGATTAGTTATAGGCAAATCACTGACGTTGTTTTCATTAGGGTTCATCACATTGCATATATTTTACTCTATGACAAGCTCCTTTACATGAAATTTGCCGACGTTTTCGGAGATATGATTTTGGGATTTTGAAGCAACGTATGCGTTTCAAAAAAATGTTAAAAAAAGAGAAAAAAATTTAGCAGCGGTTATGAAGCCGCTTTTTTTGAATTTCAGTTTGCAACTGTGTAAGAAAAATAGAAATGCATGTTTTCAATGTATTTCCCCCACTCCCAAGAACCCTAAATATTTCCTCCTTTGAAAGCATTTTTGAAAATCAAGCCCTCATAGCCGCTAGAAAAATATGCGGCGATTTCAAAAATGTCTACCCCAAAACTCTCCGTTTAGCCATTCTCCCCCAATCAGGGATTTTAAAACCCCAACATCCCTCCTTAACTTCACATATTTTTGAAAATTATATTTATCCTCGTAAATTTTTTTACTTTTAATGATTAGATGTTAAAGAATTATATTTGCAGTACTAATAAGGGTTTATATTTTTCAGTAATCATGATAACTTTTGCATTGTTCTTCAATTGGTGTCTCAAATAAAAGTTGAAGGCAGCTAATGTAGGCGTTTCTAAGTCAGTAGAGCAACCCAGCACCAAGTTCTGTTATTTGAAGTATTGGCTCTAATGAAAACAACGTCAGTGATTTACCTATAACTAATCCTTTTAATGAATGCATTTAAAGTTACTTCGTTGGTATGTGCTTAGAATTTAAAGAATTCTTATGTTGGTTTTTGATTCGTGTTTTGCACTATTGCCAATATTGCCATAATTATTAAAGTACCTCCTATGTATTGTGTGTTAAATATCTTATGGTTCTTCTCGTGTATTTAAATAAAATTATGTAGTCTTGTCTTGTGTTGGGCACCAAAATATTATTCCCTTTTCGCTGCATTTATTACCTACATCTGACTGCAAATTCTTGCTAACAATGGTAGTAAAGTAACAAGCATATTTATTAACAGTATTAAGTAACTCAAGAATTAGTTATTTTTAGCGGGTTTCCTAATATCGTATTTCGGGTGCATAGATAATTTAGACCCCCGTAGCTAGGGGCGCGTGAAAATTATTAGTATAGTAATTTATAATAAAAGGGACGTTTTCCCGAATTTGCCACGAGTAGTCACTGACGACAGGAAGCATAGGGGACGATTTTGTCCCTTATAAATATTCCTGCAAAACATGCCATTGAGGCCTCCTTATTAAAGACAAAGAAAGTTTATACTCCTTGGGAATACTACTATTTCACTGTTACACAACCAAAGCTGGAGTATCAATCAATTAAGCAATAAAAACATATTAAGAACATTAAGGATGCATTAAAAGCATTTATAAATTAGCAGTAAAGCGTAAACTACGTGCAGTATAAATATGCCTCATTTTATACCTGAAACATGAACTTACTTTGTCGAGGCTGACTGAATTCGGTATAACGTAAGCCATGGAGTCCCATAAAATAAACATAACCGATACTTCAGAGGAAGCACAAGCAGTTCCTTTGAACCAAAAAGAAAATAATAGCACAATTTCATTGACAACTGAAGACAAAGAACCGCTTTTAATGAAAAATGGTGAACAAGTAATTAAAGTGGCAAGTAGCAAATCCATTGAAGAAACTAATATTAAAACAGCGTCCAGAGAGTCAATTAAACTGAAAGGATGGAAACGGTACATTGGGATAATGTTCGCACTGACTGCAAGTATGGTTTTTGCTTTAGCTTCACTAATTGTTAAAATGTTGACGAAAGATTACGACGCTCTAAGTGTTGCAGTCTGGAGATTTCTGGGAATTTTCTGGCCTTCTGTAGTACTTATCCTGGTATATGCATTTGTTCTCAAAGAAGATGTTTTCGCTGCCTTTAGGCCTATCAAAAATTTTGAAAATAAGAAAATGGTCGTTTTCCTCATAGTAAGCATTGTCTTTTAATACAAGAAAAACAAAAAATGACAATTATTAATTTTCCCAACTATTTTTCAGTTTCGATGCATTTTTGGATGTTCAGCAGTTACTCTTCAGGTCTATTCATTGATATATATTGGTCTGGCAGATTCTTCTGTAATCTCATTTAGCACTCCCGTTTTCGTTACCTTCGTGGCTTACTTCTTCCTGAAGGAAGCATTGGGAATTACACCAATTGTTTGTGCTCTTTTGACAATTTGTGGAATATTTGTTATTAGTCGACCCCCTTTTCTTACTGGAGCTCAGGAATTCGATAGAAACACATTGGTATATCTTAAAGCTTAAAATGTAATACAATTTTTTTAGAAATACGTTTAGTTTCGTACAAACCTCTTGCTTTAGAAAATTACAAGATTTAGTAGGTCTATACTTTAATTAATTTACACAGGTGGGAATTGCATTTGCATTCTGCAGTATGACGTGCTCGACATTTGCATTTGTTTTACTAAGAAGAATTAGGCATTTGCATTATGCCTTGGTATTAACGTTTTTTGGTTTCTTCTGCTCGGTTGTCTGCCTTTTATTAACAACTGTAATTCATCCTCTCCAAATTCCTCAAGGTCTAAACCATTGGCTCCTTACTGTGGCATTGGGCATTCTCACTTTCATCGGACATGGTGTTATTTAAATCTATTTTGTATTTGTATCTTAGTTTATCCATAAATCCCATATCCCATTTAACCGGAACTAATATTATTTGCTATGTGGTGAATTTTCCGTTTTACCAGAACAATTTATTTATGTATATAGGTGCTGTAACACTAGCATTAAAATTTGAACAAGCAGGGCCAGTATCTTTGATCAGAACTAGTGAAGTCATCTTTGCTTTTATTTGGCAAGGGATCATCTTAGCTATACTTCCTGATATCTTCAGGTATATTTACACATGTTGTTCGTACCAGTTATAGTTATAGTAATCATCATAATATGTATAATTTACTCTATCATTGGCAATGTGTTTATAAATTGATTGTTGGCATTTTTTGTTGATTTCAGTATACTAGGTGCTTGTATAGTAATAACTGGAGTAGTTATTAGTGGGTTAAGAAAATGGGTTGGAGATCTACCTGAACATCATCCGGCCAGGATTAAACTAAAATTTTTATTGACCTAACAATATTTACAAAGAGATTCATGTAGGACAATACTTGTAAAAATTATTCGTGAATATGACTACAAAACAGTAAAATACTGCATATTTTGTGTGGAAAATGAATATTTGAAAAGCAAAATGCACAATTATGGTTAGAAACAGGCCAAGGAATTAGAAAGGTAGAAGTAACAAGTGCAGAACCCGTAAGTAATGATCGATGTACCGAGAATTTTGGTTCTTCCAATACCCAAGCCCACAGACAATTCTGCTGATGTACATAGATATAGCCTTTCGCTAATACTTACTATGCCTAACCAAAAAGTACACCGACGTAAGCTAAATTACCGGATTTGGTTTTCCTGTTCCTCGTGCATACAGTATGCTTTAAACCTACAAGAGTTTTGTATGCGAACTGAAGTGTGCATGCAATATGACATTGTATAATTCTAAGAAAAGAGGGGACGGACGGGTTACAGTACCGATATCACGTGTAATCATCTCGAGACCCCTAAAATACAAATAAGCCGGCTTTTGGCATGTACTTCGGAGTCTGAGTTGAATAAACCGAATTCGGTGCAACAAACAGCATAACACACCTCTCGCAATCCAATGTATCACATTCGCTTTTACTTTTCCAACCATATGATCAATTTCCCTGTGCTGTCCTGTACTGCCAACTGTGCCAACGACACCGAAAAGTGCAACCGCATGGTGTAATAAGTAGCTAGGATTATATCACACTTTCTACCAAGAATATTACATCATTTATTTTTGCTAAACATTTTCTCCAGGATTTCTCGCCATTTCTCATTCATACCCTTCCGTGAAACATTTACCAATTCAAATAGCTTCACCAGAACATAATACACTTAATAAATTGAGATTTTAAATTTAATATGGTTACTCCGTACACAATTAGACAAGAAACACGCTAAACTTTAGTAGAGGAGACACAGACACAAAGGAGTCAATAGAAATTGTGCAAGAGAGCAGAAAGTCTGCCTCATCGCTCCCAGAATAACTTAAACACTTAAACTTACAAGTAAATTGTTTCAGGATTTATATTTCACTACCTTGCTTACGTTCTTTAAATAAATCATTATATCACTACACAAATTGGAATATCTTTCTAATTTCCCATTACCCTACTAAGGTACACTGCAAGTTATGGTTTTGCTCGCCCTCAATAAGTGAAAACGTAATTCTAATTAGACACTGGAAAATATAACTCTGACAATGACATTAAGAACAGTTTCACTTAGGAATTGTACAATGGAAAACATTTCGTGTCCAATTGCTACCTCTAATTACCCATCTTTCTACACGGTATTCATTAAATAACAAATTACTCTTTGCTTGTAATCGGTAATCATAATCATTATTAAATAAAGCTAATTAACTTGTAATAAGTCTGTAAACTTATATTTCCGAGAAGGCATAATATAGCGTTCTATGTACACTAGATAACTAAATTTGAATTCAATTCTTAGAATTTATCAATTATCTCAACATTTGTATATCCTTATCCAAATAGGCTTCTGTTGTTGTTAAAAGGGAAAAATCAACATGCTACTTTAAATACATAATTAGCAACTAATTACGCTTTAGGATAATAATGTGTATGTAAGTAAAGCTTTTAGTAGTACAAGTACAAGTAGCTATCTATCAGATATCTTAGTTCTTACAACGCAGTTTATATACGTAAGTCAGAGTATACTGGAGCTCGATGTCAATAAGTGCACTCATACTTGAAAAAGGTGCATTAGCAGCATCAGGTAACAAAGGAGAAACTCCATTCTAAATATATTATACATTACAGGGTCACATCAACAATTTACATAACAGTCAAGAAGACCACCTATCTAAAATTCAAATTGCTCATCATATAGCCAGTAAAAGCCACCATACATAACAAGGTAGTTTAATCCCTAAAGTAAGAATTGAAAAGCACCGTGTAAAACTCATAATTCACAAAGTTCGACCTTTTGCAAACAACTGTGCACACAATAATATTCTTATGTGCAAGAAGAGCAGTTAAAATATTGGTATTATTCATATCTGTTCCATATTTAAGTAGTACCGTATAAAGCACAACACAGTACATATAGCAAACAAAGCAAAAGCAGCAAAAAATACCTTCTGTGACTCGATTCAACTTATTTTACAGCTCAAGTACATAACAGACAGACGTATTGTGCAACATGAAAATATGTCAACTTTTATTCTTCAATAATAGTCCATAACTGTGATAACGTGGTGGCTATAAATTCTCCAAGACTAAGAAAATACAGTTTTAAAAAATTGTTATTAAAATTTAGTCCTCTAGCAGGAACAAAATGTTTACCTCATAATGAAAATTTAATTAGTGTCCAGACAAATCTAGACCGATTTAATTAGTATATACTAATCATTGCTCAAAAATAGCAATAGTACAACAATAATAATTAAACCTCAAAATGACGAAAATACAAGTAAAGGAAAATGCCGGGAATATCCGGCTTAAAAAAGAAATTGGTTTGCTGGAAGGTGTTGCCATTATTATGGGTATCATTATCGGATCAGGTAATATTTTACAGTGCATTTATAAAAATAATACTAATTGTGAATAAAAAATAACTGACAAAATTTGTTTAACCTGCAGGAATTTTCATTAGTCCCAAAGGAGTTTTACAAGAGGCGAACTCAGTAGGACTAACTCTGATTGTTTGGACAGCTACTGGAGTTTTGAGTATGATTGGAGCTGTGTGTTACTCTGAATTAGGTTACAAGTTAAAACTTTAAATAAAACTTAAATAAATAAAAAAATTTAAGTACCGATATAAATGGATTTTTATAAAACAAATCGTAAATTACTAATTTCAGGGACCACGATTCCAGAATCAGGAGGTACTTGAATTAAATATTTTTTACTGATGAGTTAATGTCGCTAGATACAATACTGTAGGTTTGAATTTTTTATTTTGTAGGTGATTACAGTTACTTGCTAAGAATTTTCGGTCCACTACCTTCATTTCTATTCTTATGGGATGCGAATTTAGTGTTTGTGTAAGTTGCCATTCTTTGATCTGATGATAAGAGTTTTAAAGTATTATACTATCTGTATATTTAATTTATGTAGGCCTACAACAAATGCAATTATGGGTCTGACTTTTGCAAAATATGTAATTCAGCCATTCTTTCCACCTGATTGTCTTCCTGACATAGCCGTGAGAATGATTGCGGCAGCCGCTATAATATTCTTAACATTTCTCAACTGCTACAACGTAAACTGATTTTTCAATGAATTCTACATAATATAGTTTTCAGAAATAAATCATATGTAGTTGTATAAAATACATTTAGGTCCGAATAACAACAAAAGTTCAAAACGTTTTCCTGGTGGCAAAAATTGCCGGTCTGACCACTGTCATTATTGCTGGATTGGTTCACTTATGTCAAGGTATCTGAATCTTATCGCTAATGATATATAACTAATTGAGTTAGCAATACTTAATGTTTTTCTTTTGTACAGGAAACACGGAAAACTTTTCCAGACCTTTTGAAAATACTCAAACAGATCCTGGAAGTATTGCTGTATGTTTTTACTCTGGAATATTTTCATTTGCTGGCTGGAATTATTTGAATTTCATGACGGAGGAACTAAAAGATGCTTACACGTACATCAAAACTACTATTTAGTAATAAAAGAGATCTATGTATAGAAAGGATGGTATTATTTATCGAACTGTATAATTTTCAGAAATCTTCCAAGAGCTATTTACATTTCGTTACCTCTCGTCACAGTGATCTATGTTTTAGCTAATGTTGGCTATCTTGCTGTCTTAGATCGACAATCATTCCTGGCTTCTGATGCCATTGCAGTCGTAAGAATCTAAACTCCATCATTAAATTACTATTACCAAATGCAGTAGTAGAGTTTTGTATGTAAATATATTTATAATTATCTCCAGACATTTGGAGACAGGATTCTTGGTTCAATGGCGTGGGTCATGCCGTTTTTTGTTGCTCTGTCCACCTTTGGTGGTTTGAGTGTTCATATCATGACTTCCTCCAGGTATTTTGAAAAATAGTAATAAATTACAGTTAAAATGCACTTTACAGAATTTATGCAGTGTCTATAATCGTTGTTTGTTCCTCAAGTTACACATAAATTAAAAGGCTGATAATTCTAATAGATTGTTGTTCGCGGGAGCAAGAAAAGGGCAATTCCCCCAAATGCTAAGTACGATCAGTACAAATAGGTTGACTCCTACTCCTGCTTTGGTATTCTTGGTGAGTCTTGAAACTATGTGCAAAATATTTCACGATTTCGTAATAAGAAAATTAAGAGTTAATTCTGATATGTTTATGAATTCAGTGCGCCTTGAGTTTGTGCTACTTATCAACATCCGATATTTTTGCTCTGATTGAATACTCTTCTTTTGTCGAATCAAGTTTCATCCTTTTGTCTGTGTCAGGCATGGTTTATCTCCGCTGGAAAAAACCGTACTTGCCAAGACCCATTAAGGTTGCAAAACAAAAGTTTAAAGCATGACTTTCATTTTAATTAGTTATTTACTGTTATTTTTGATATGAGTTCATTGACAATAATTTATTCGTATACGTTTGTATAATGTTGCATAGAAAATAATTGAGATGAAACTGTTTTCTTAGGTGAATATTATTGTTCCGATAATATTTCTGATTGTGTGCGCCTTCTTAATATTTCTTCCTGCATACGTGCGTCCTATGGAAGTGGGGATGGGAATACTAATCACTGTCACTGGAATTCCTGTATATTATATTTTCGTTTACTTTAAACCGAATTGGTTAGCACCACCCATTGATAAAGTTACCGTACTGGTTCAAAAGGTTTTTATCACAGCAAAACAAGATAAAGAAATTAATTAATGAACTGATAAGAGTTGGAGGAATACCCTTCCCTTATAGGCACAAAAGTGTACTATTTTACCATGCGTTTAATAAAGGTTTTACTTTTCGTTTGTAGTTAGACAAATTCGGTTTCCTGTAGTTATGAGTTAAGTATGAGTTTTATTAGCATTTGAAAGAATTGCCTAATAATTTATAAATTAATGAACGTTATATGAACAGTTCCCTCTGATAGGAATTGTTGCTATAAATTCAAAGTATATTCAATGTTGGGTTTATGGAATGACGTCTTCTATTGTGTGCAGGCATGCTATTGTTTTACATATGAATTAATTTTTAACTGTACGGAGATAATTAAGAATTTTCAATAGAAGAATTCCGTCGGTCAATCTTAAGCGTATCATTAGTTCGGCTATAATTTATTGTTAAAAGTAGAACAATATTAAATTTATTAATGTATTATAAACATCTCAGGAATACCAATAAGAATAAGGAAACTTCCTTTTAGATCTATGATTTAGGTATAAATACCGTAAACTGCTAATAATCTAATAAACTATAAATGGACAATACGTTTAGCTGCCTAAATATTAGGTTTTCAATAGAGTATTATGAGGTGATTGACACGATAAGTGCCTTAGATTGTGAATATTATGATATTTCAGCTACACTACAATGTAATGTATTTATCGACTAATTCATATATATTGATTCCTAAATAAGTGGTAAATGTTTCAAATCCGAATTTTTCAAAAACACCATAGACCAACTTTCAAGATCAATATTTACATGTATTTGTTGTCGATAATAGTTAAGCCACTGTAATATCGTTTTATGAGAAACCCATTCTGAAATGGTGGTGAGACTACGAAATACCTATAGGTACGTTTACGTACATAATAATTACACAATAATTTTTTATTTTGTATATTTTGCCATGTATTGAAGATGCAGCAGTATGGTAATAGTTATATAGTATAGCAATATTTGAATTGACATATTATACAGATAGAAATAAAAATAAAATTATAAGTTAAGAAATACTTCTGTTATTAAAAGATGATACAAGTAGTTGTGCCAGTGTACTTCCAAGTTGTTAATGAGCTAGCAAGAGATTCTAAGTTGCAATTAATAAAATGGAAATAATGCTTGAGTGCTATATAATTAAAGACATGAATTTTAATTTTCCATTTTCCATTTGATTTAATCCGTTCAACAATAATTTTGGGAAACATATTTCATACTATAACAGGCTTATTTAGATGTTGTTCTGTAGCACAATTGAAAATGCATTTGTGGACTGCATGGTGTATTACTCCTTGGTTCCTTGGTCTCAGCCAGGGAGTTTTCAATAGAAAAGCTATGCATCGGCACATGTTTGGTATTTTTGAGCTTTAAGGTTGTATTGTATCATTCTTGATAATTAAAATTTGAAAAAGCTGTAAGCAAAAATGGCAGATATTTTTGGAGCAGACGATTTGTTTGACGTTTTTGAAAAGGAAACACCTATTACTACCCGAAAACCGAGGAAATCAGAGGGTGAAAGGAATGTTGACGAAAGTCCCGCTAGTCCTCCTGTTTCGAGGTCAGAATATTTAATATTTATGAAAATGAATAGTTTGGAAAAGAGTTCAATTTAATTGTCATAGGTCAGTTTGAATCAGTTTAGTTTCTGGAACTTGGATTTTAGTGATTAGGTTTGAAAGAGTTCATTGTAGTTAAACGTAAACTGTCTTAACTTCCAGAAAGGAGCCTACACCATCATCTTCAAAAAAGAAGAAAAAACGAGGGAAGAAAGCTAAGGTGAAAGAGGAGCCTGAGAGTTCAGAAAATGAAGATAGAGAGGAGGAAAAGGTTTCTGATGATGGAATTTCTAGTCCTGTCCCGGAAAATGATATTACAAATGATGATACCGAAATTCGTAGCCCATCCACGTCACCAAAACCGAAAAAGGGAAAGAAGAGGAAATCTTCGCAAGTTAAAAATACGAAGAACAGTGATGAGGAAATGAAAAGTGAAGCTTCTGCAGAAGAGAAGGATTCTGAGGAGGATAACGATGAAGGAGAAGTCCCGAAAAGACCAAAACTAATTGAAGATATGGAGGCTTTACAAAAGTACCTGCCTAAAGTTACAGTACAAACTCTAGAAACTCCTGAAGGATCAGGATGTACTCATGTAACGGCAATACCTGATAACACTATTTATATACCTCTGCATCCCATTGTGGAACCTGTGAAAACTTACTCCTTCAAGCTGGATGTTTTCCAAGATTTAGCTGTTACTTGTGTCGACAATTACCAATCTGTTCTTGTGTCAGCACATACTTCTGCAGGAAAAACTGTGGTGGCAGAGTAAGTTATTTAACTTTCTGTATTCTTTTCGAGTTCCAAGAACAAATTCATAATCGTACCGTCTGTAAAAACATGTTATTAAACATTGTAATGATTTTATCTTTAGATATGCGATTGCAAAAGGTCTCAAAGATAACCAGAGAGTTATTTACACTACGCCAATTAAGGCATTGAGCAATCAGAAATATCGGGAATTTTATGAAGAGTTTAAAGATGTTGGTTTAATTACCGGAGATGTAACAATAAATCCATCTGCTGGGTGTCTTATAATGACAACTGAAGTAACTGTTCGTCTATTAATTACCAATATATTTTTACATTACAATGTTGTGTAATTTCTTTTTATTTTTATTACGCTACAGATCTTGAGAAACATGCTGTATCGTGGATCTGAAATTATGAGGGAGGTCGGATGGGTAGTCTTTGATGAAATTCATTACATGAGAGATAAGGAAAGGGGCGTTGTTTGGGAAGAAACTATAATTTTACTGCCACAGAAGACACATTATGTTTTCCTGTCGGCCACAATTCCAAACGCAGTTCAATTTGCAGAATGGATTGCTCATTTGCACAAACAGCCATGTAATGTTATTCATACTGATTATCGTCCTGTTCCACTACATCATTACATTTATCCGGAAGGAGGAGATGGCATTCATTTGGTTGTAGATGAAAATGTATGTAATTGTTTTATTGTCAACAAGATTTCACTATTCCTTAAGGAATTCGTGTTTTTAAACTCATTAACTGCATTCAAAACTTTTTCATTAAACAGGGCACGTTTAGGGAAGACGGCTTTAGTACTGCTATGTCTATGCTACAAAATACAGAAGGAAGTGGGGGTGGTGGTTTTGGAGGTGGTGGGAGGAAAGGTGGGAAAGGGAAATCACAAGGTGAAGACTCTTCCTGCCATAAAGTAGTAAAAATGGCAATGGAACATGATCTCGCTCCAGTTATCGTTTTCAGTTTCAGTAAGAAGGATTGCGAAATTTATGCTATGCAGATGTCAAGACTAGATTTTAATACAGGTAAATAATTACCATTGATAATTCTAGCTTTGCAAAAACTATGTTTCGTATACAAATAAGAAATAGTGTTATTGTAGTGTGGTACTTTTGGCAGAACGTGAAAGGCTGCCAATCCTTTATGCGTCTTGATTTAGTACCAAAAATAATCAACTTTCGAACCCTGCAGTAGGATTTTCCATATTCTACGGCTTCTGAAAGTTGTACAATATTTACAATGAAGTCGACATTATCATTAAGTTATTCATTTATTGCAAAAAAAAGTAACGCAGTTTTATTTTACTTTAGCGGACGATAAAATTTTGGTTGGAGAAGTATTTACAAATGCCATTGACGTTTTAAGTAAGGAAGACCAAAAATTACCTCAAGTTGAAAATCTATTACCATTGTTAAAACGAGGGATAGGAATTCATCATGGAGGTCTTCTACCGTTGCTGAAAGAGACAATAGAAATTCTGTTCTCTGAAGGTTTGATAAAATGTCTGTTTGCAACGGAGACATTTGCTATGGGTTTAAACATGCCGGCAAGAACCGTACTTTTCACTAATGTTCGTAAATACGATGGCAAAACATATCGATGGGTAATATTTGAAACGAAATAATAATGAATTAATATAGATAGTTTAACATAGTTGAAAATTGAACTTAATCATTGTTGTCTTGCAGATCACGTCTGGAGAATATATTCAAATGTCTGGGCGAGCTGGTCGACGTGGTATTGATGATAAAGGTGTGTCAATTGTAATGATAGACGAAAATATCAGTGCCAACGTTGGACGAAGTTTACTTAAAGGAGCTGCAGATGCTATCAACTCTGAATTTCACTTAACATACAACATGGTGTTGAATCTTATGCGAGTCGAAGAAATTAATCCCGAATTTATGATGGAAAGAAGTTTCTTCCAATTTCAGAATTACTCTACGATACCTGCTATTTGCCAAAGTATAGAATTTCATATGGTTCTCTTATGTTCATTTGTATGGTGTAATAGTTAAAATAAGATTTGAAAACAACATTCCAGAAATTTTATTTTCTTAATATTCCAGAAATGGTTAAATGTGAGAAGGAATACTCAAGCATTGTTATTGAGAACGAAGAAGAAGTTGCTTCCTTTTACAGTCTTAGAAAACAACTAGCTATATTTGCACAAGATTTTCGTTCTTATATTACAAGACCAAAGTATATTTTGCCATTTTTGCAACCAGGACGTCTGATTTATGTAAGACACAGTAATAGTTATTCGTTGTAAGTGTTTAGAGTGATATGTAACCAACATAGGTCCTTTAATGATGGAACTTTTAATTCACATCAGGTTAAGAATGGACCATTGGATTTCGGATGGGGCGCAGTTGTAAATTTTAAGAAGCAAGAAACTCCTGGAGAAAATCCATTAACTGCTCAACCTATTTACACTGTAGAAGTATTACTTCTTCTAGCCGCAGATAGTTCTGAAGCAAAGGTAATACTTAATTAAACATAATACATTTGAAATTTCCGGTGAGAATTGAGAATGAATAATATTGTAAAATAAATTTGTAAATTGACGATTAGTTGACCCGAGACCTCAAACCTTGCCCGAAGGGTGCCAAAGGAGAAATGAGGGTCGTCCCGATTACTTTAGCAGTTATTGAAAAACTGAGTCAAGTTCGTTTGTATTTTTCTAATGATTTGAGACCAAGGGATAACCGGATGGCTGTACTAAAGAGTATACAAGAAGTTTCGAAGCGTTTTAAGAAAGACGGTATCCCTTTGTTAGACCCGGTGAAGGACATGGGTATTAAGGACAAAGAATTCGACTCAATAATCGATAATATCCAAAAGTACGAAGAAAGGCTAATGAATCACAGTTTATACTCTGATCCGAGTACACCGGATTTGTATGATAAATACAATGAAAAAATGAAAGTAAGTAACACTATTACTTTGCCGAGAGTATTTTGCATTAGTTGTTTTTATAAATTCTTTTAATTCATATAGCAATACGATGCAGTTTTGGAAGCAAAGGCTGAGTTAAAGAAAGCCAAGTCTCTGCTTCAGATGGATGAGTTAAAATGCCGTAAAAGAGTATTGCGTCGATTAGGATACTCGTCAGGAGACGATGTCATTGAAATTAAAGGAAGAGTTGCTTGTGAGCTGACAAGTGGAGATGAGCTTTTACTCACAGAAATGCTCTTCCATGGAATTTTCATAGATTTGGATACTGCTAAATGTGTAGCTTTACTTAGCTGTTTAGTTTGCGACGAAAGAAGTCAAGAAGTTCCTAAATTGTCGGAAGAAATGTCAGGAGCTCTGAAATTGATGCAAGTAAGTGCGATTGTAGAAAAGTTATTGCATGTAAATAAATAAAAACAATGGTAGTTGTATGTATTCATCCTTATATGTTTTATGTAGGATATAGCCCGACAAATTGCAAAAGTGAGTAAAGAATCTAAATTGGAACTTGACGAAGATACTTATGTTGATCAGTTTCGCCCGTTCTTAATGGATGTTGTTCATGAATGGTGCAATGGAGCTTCGTTTTCCAAGATATGCGAAATGACTGATATTTTTGAAGGTAAATCCTTTTTAGTATAACTAATGTTTTTTGTCTTTTGCGTCAAATAATTGCAATTAATATTAATTGTGCTTTTGCTTCAGATAAAAATAAAAGATTTAATTGTTTCTAAACTGTATTTCCAGGTGGAATCATTCGTTGTATGAGAAGATTAGAAGAATTGCTACGGCAAATGGCACAAGCAGCCAAAGTTATTGGTAACAAAGAACTGGAAGAAAAATTCAGCGATGGCGTAAAGTTAATTAAGAGAGACATTGTTTTTGCAGCCAGTTTGTACTTGTAAAATGTACGTGAAATTCGTAATTACCGTTAGATTCGTTGCTTTCGACTATTAAAATCAAATTGTAAAGTTATAATTATTTCAATTTTTACTGCAAGTACTTATTAAGTGCATGTAATATTATTACTTTAAGATGAAATGCATGCAGCACAATAGAACTGTCTATTACAGTCAAAACTAACACGGATTAATTTAAAAGTATTATGAAAGGTAAAACAGATTTTGCATTTATTAGTGTAATTTGTAGATTCTTTAAAATGTAGTTTTATAAAAATATGTGTATAAGCAATCATAGATTGATAAAGTACTCTTATTCTTAGTGTGGTATATAATTTATGGTAGTTTCGATTTCGATGTATTGCATTATTAAAACGTATTTACTAAAGTAATTATGCAATATTGATGGTAACAGTAGTCGTAATACTATTAATAAATCTAATTCTACTGCATAACTGCTAGTGCAGAATGCAAATATATATTTATGCTCTCGTGTATTATTACAAATTGTGCAATGCATTACATTACTATACACATCCTAGGACAGCATTGTCTCATTACAAAAATCCATAGCGTATAGTTAAGAAAACGTATTGCAGCACAAACGTTATTTATGTTGCTGATTTGTTGATGAGGCCATGTTTTGTTATAGTGTCTAGGATTTATGGATAATCTTATTTGTAATTTATAATCTGTACTCTGGAGACTCATTCATGCAGTACAGTTACAAAACGCAAATAAATGGTTCACGGGGTAAACATTTGTACCAATGCATTTATTTGAGGTTTGTGGTTACATGACTTGACTTATATAAATGTTGTGTTGAGACATGACATGACTCAATCCAATGTTTATTAGGCAAACAAATTAAGAAAAAAATATGATATATTATCAACTTGAGAAGATAACATTCTTAAGTTGTACGAATAAGCAAACTAAGTGACCGATTAGTTAATGGAGTAACTGTAGACTGGAGACAATCTCTTATTCATGCACATAGGAGTTTAAACCTAAAATGTGTCATTTCAAATTCCGAATTATTACTCATTAGTCATTTCATTAGATGCACCATTCAATTATTATTCATTAGCAAAGTATTTAAAGGATTTCACAAAACTTCAATCTGAAAGCATTACCAGTATATAATTCATTTTGAATTTAAGACAATTGTATTGTGTATCTCAGTGTGATGACTTGTATTTATACATTGTGGTGATGGTGAGACATATAAACTGTGGTTTCGTTTCGGATGTAACCTTTGTCCTTTCAGTTGCTATCTGATACGTATAGTATAAGTCAATTACTCATCTGATGTCCAATAAAGTGTTATACCTACAAAACGAATCATTCAACTTTAAAGTGCTTTCGAAGCAAACATCCTTTCTTATACCACATAATTATCTGCTAGAAACATTCCATTTGATATTGCAGCTCTTGATAGCAGAATGTTATGATATATATCGTCTTATCGGTGTGATGTTCAGTTCATGTTGTGAAGAAGTGAGCACGAGCACGGATATATTTACAAACACATATTCCTCCATTTACTTTGCAGTAATCCTTCATTATCAAACACACGTAAAACATTTTGTGACTAGTCAGCGTATTTATTGGCGAGTTGCATTTCTTATTTTCTCAAGTAATTGCTAACTTGCTTTAATCCCGTTGCATTCACTATTAAGGCCAAAGTTTTTTACACGTCTACAATGATTAAATCTTAACTAAGACTGTTCAACACATTTATTATAAAATTATTGACATAGAATACCTTTATTTCTGAAATAGTAATTGCAAAATTGCAATGGGTAGTAAAATAGAAGGTGAGGCATATTATTCTGTATCGGATACAGTTTCACTTATAGACTCTCAATTCAATAACGTATCTTCAGTGGATATATCAAATAATGCTACGGTGAGTTACGTTTGGAAATAAAAAATTTTACGGATATAACTATTTTTTATGAGATCAGTTTTATTTTTAGGCTAATTTGTTTACTAGGTTGAAAACAGAGACAATTGGTACATGCGGTGGTGCAATTTGGGGACATTATCGAATTGGAAATGGCCAAAATCTCGTTTGTTCAATATATCTGCCACACTGTTCATGCTTTCTACAGTATTGTTTATTCTAACGTGTATAGCTATGATCCGAAGTTCTCCGAAAATCCTAAATGGTCAAAGCGATAACCCTTTGTTCAGTGATGAAAATATTGACGAACACTTCAATTCTGCGCGAACGAAGAATTCATCTTGTTGCAATTTATCAGCAATACGAAAACTGAATTCATTGAAACCAGATTTAGATGGCAATGATGCCGTTTTCCATTTGAAAGAAGGAGATGTTCTGAATTTGTGGTGCAGTGTCAGCGATAAATATCTCTCGGAAAAGTCTACACCTGTACTGATAAAATGGTCACGAGGAAATCAAACATTGGATAACTCTAAGGAAAACCAAGTCTCCGTAATCAATTATAGGTTTTCTAAAATGCATTTTATTAGTTTTCTCATTCACCCAGGGGTTTCTATTACCGATTCTGGAGACTATTACTGCTCGCTGAGTTTTCCATACGAAGAGTGTCAGCAGAAAATTACTGTGAAAGTCACGCAAGAAACTACATCTTCGATGGAAACCGTTGACGAAAAATCTCAGTTTTCAAAGTTCGAAATTTCAGAAAAAGACCGTATAATTTTTAATGAGAATTTTGATTCTTTGAATATATCTGGGGGTGGGGGTGGTAAAGGAGTTTGGAGATTTGAACAAGGATACCAGGTTGGTTTGGTATTATTATGCTTACGGATAATACCTGCAGTAATTGGCAAATTGTTCGTATTTCTAAGTTTTTTACTAATTAGAATATTTTAATTAGAATTTTGAAATGCTGACATCATCCCATAACACAAGCTACACTAAAGACGGTATTGTTTACTTGAAACCGGTTCTTACAAATGATATTCATGGAGAAGATTTTTTGTACAATGGAACATTACTTTTAGGCGAAGAACCGTTTGAAGATATGTATGGCCTTTGTATTCATAAAATATTTTTAGTAGTTTAATATCAGCGGTTATACTGATCTTTTTATCCGAATGATTTGAAACTTAAGATGTAGCGAACATCGAGACCGAACTACTAAGGATAGTATCTGTTGGAAGGAGGGTCATCCTGAGGATATCATACATCCTGTAATGGTACCTGTCCTCCGAAGTGAATTTGGTTTTGTTTATGGCAAAGTTGAAATACGAGCTCAAATGCCCACAGGAGATTGGATTGTTCCAGGTCTGGAAAATATTTACAGTATAAATCATTTGGTAGTACAATTTTTCAATTTTAATCCTAATAATTTCCATGTTTATTGAATTAATGACAGTTATCAGTTTGATACCTGAGTTTTCGACATACGGCAAAAGCAGTTCTTCCTTTGAATCCGGATTGATAGATATGGTCAACACAAATGGAAATAAAGTACTGCTTGATAAAACAGACAATGTGAACAAAGGAGTTGAGTCAAACTGTCCTGCACTTCGCTATGGAACTAAAAGTTTTCCTACGCATTTGTCATTTTGCTTTCAACTGAAGGAGGGATTCGACAGTGATTTCCACTTGTATCAATTAGAATGGACCCCAAGTAAGTTATTGTTAAGTTAATCAAAACTTAACCTACTTGAATATGGCTACAGTGTATGGTTTGCTTTGATCAAAGAAATTTTTGTATTGTAAAGTATTATTTGTCTGAGTTTAGAATATATTTCACTGAGCATTGATGGAGAAAACTTAGTTGTAGCCCCTTACCCTAAGAAAACAATGTTTGATCGTGCTTTCCCAAACAATGCAAAGGTTGATCCGGCTTACAATAACAAACTTCTGGAAAATCCTTGGAAATTTCCATTATCGACTAATGAAAAAATGGCTCCTTTCGATCATTTCGTAATCAAGCTTTGAAATTTAATCGATATATTCTATACTTTTCTATAATTCTATTAAAAATCATCAATTTCCAACATTAATAATGTGTAAACGTTTACGTAAATTCATATGCAGTTTTCCTTACGAATTGGCTTGTCTATCGGGGGAACAAAGGGTACATTTCCAGATGAATACCAAGGAGCATATGAAAAACCATGGAATAATTCTGATCCCAAAGTACTATTTTTTTCTCGACAACCTTATAAATATGATCAAGATAAGTAAATATGCTTAGAATTTTGTTCTATTTGATCTTAATGTCTATTACGTCTGCTGCTAAATAGGCTGCTCTAAGTTTCTGGGAAAAGCGGCATTTGTGGGAACCAAGTTGGGATGGAGAAAAATCAGCTCTGAAAATTGACTACATTAGAATCTGGGAAATGAGCGATACCAAGTATTCTTATGAAAGGTTATATTAATGGAAACAACTTATATAATAAAATAAGTATATTTATGATAAACGAAATGTATGATAAAACGATGAGAAAAACCTCATTTAATTTAATGTGCAAAATCAATTTTTGAATAAATCAAGATTTATGAGAAAGCATTTGTATTTTTTATATGAATATGTACTTGAGATATTCTAGATGTTTTGTACGGAAACTATTGCTTTGAAGTAGAAATATATTAATATTAACGATTACCGTCATCAAGTTAAGAATTTTCTCTTGCATAATGGTTGTTTTTATTCCAAAATTTCGCATTGTTTTTATGTTTTTTGCTATTGGGCAACCTTTTCATTTTGAGAAGCTTTTAATTTTCTTTAGAACAACGAAAACACGGTGAACAATAGTAGTGTCATTGTAAAAAAATTTCATTGTGTCGATTGACGGCAAAAAGAGAATAAACGTAGTCATGCAATATGAAATTCCATTAAAATAAGAATGGGCCATAATTAACACATTTTCCCCAAGGACCTTTGTCATTTTCCTTTAAAAGGGGCAAAAGTAAACTATTTCAGTAGAAGAACCATTCTACAGCGTTTCAGGATGAAAACTTTAACTGTTGCTTTGCTAGCCCTTTGTCTGGGTATAGCATTTGTTAGCGTGGATGCTGGAAGAAGGAGAAGTAATAGTAAAAGGCGCAGTCATACCGGAAAAAGCGATGCGGAATCTTCGGAGGATCTTGAATCTGATGAAAGACTTTTTGTCGGTGACAGACACAACGGTTAGATTTCACAACGAATCAATTTATATGCTAAATTGGCAAACATAATATTATTATTTTAACATTGATATTTTTATATTTTAGAATGTGAAATGTGTTCCGACAGATTGAGGCCTGTGTGCGGTAAATTTCACTAATTGCTTCTTTCTATTATTGCCTAAGAAAATAAATTGCCTAAAATATTTATAAGATATTTATAAGAACCTAAAATATTTTTAATAGGTTCAGACAGGAAGACCTACAAAAACGAATGTATCTTTAAATGTAAAAACAAGGACGACAAATGTGAGTCTCAACTCCAAAATTTTTATATATGCACGTTTTCCCCATCGATGCTTAACTTTTAACTAATTATTATTCTCATATGTAATTTATAGCCGTCAGAGTTAAAAAACTCCATTCGTGCCCCAGTATCAGCTCTGATGGTGACACAAGCGAATCGGGAAGTAATTCTAAGGAAAATAAGAAGCACAAAGAAACTAAAAAGGATAGACGTAAGAAGCATTAATTCTCCGAAATTTCTTCGTTGGCTGAGTCGTAATTTTAAAACTTTTAATTACAGGGGGTGTGAAGCATGGTTGCGATTGTAGCTCTAAAGAGAAAGTCGTTTGTGGTAAGATACTTTATTTATTGGTACATAAACATCAATATTAGAGAAAATATTGTATTTTTTATTCCAACAGGAAATGACGGCGTTTTGTATCGCAATGAATGTCTCATGAAGTGCTATTCTCAAAAAGATCGTGAGTTATTCTCTTTACTCCGATTTTTAATCCACCTTCTAACCACTGTGCTAATGTCCAAGGATAATTACCTTGTAATACGTGTTTTAGGTGTCCGAAAGACTGACAAAAGCAGGTGCAAAGAAGATGACGATGGCATGGGTGACATGCTTTCCCTATTCGGAAAATAACATGCTCGATTTCAGTTTTAAAGGAATTACACCCTCTCTAAAACATTTGAATTCAATTTATGATAAAGTTTCTTGTACATTTTATTGAAGGCAGCGATTAAAACACTACGAAAAAATACATCAGCAAAATTATTTTATCATTCTGAATATAAAATGCCAAAAATTCACGTTACATTATTTCCATAAACATATGATTTCGCATAGGACTTGCCATTTTCTGCTTCAAATATCGCAATAGAATATCAAGGTCATTTCCTTTAATGTACTATCTGTCACTGAACCAGAATGCTTAATGCCTAGATTCTATTTTCCAGTAAAATTATTGAAGAGGTAAAATATTTAAATTTTTATATTTCACATAGTAATCATGAAATACCGTATTTACCGAATAGTGTTACGGAGAATTATTTTTGGCCATGCGATGTGCGCGGTTCACTTCGTCGAGACTCGAGACAACTTAATTCTCTCTGTAGGAAATGAACGAACAAGTTTATTTCATTTGTCTGATAATTTATATCTGCGTACAATAAATTCAGAAACAGAGGTGGGTAGAGTAATTATTTCGAACTGTGGAGATTTATTTGTTTCAAAGTCTACAATTTCCAATTTCGGTAAAATGCGGTGGTCATATTTAGGGTATCGGGATATCATTAGCCTTGAAATGTTAAGTGTTTTGGGGGCCAACCGCAGGATCCCTTTCAAAATCGGCCTTCTGACCTACAATCTCCGAATAAAGAATCAAATAGTTCAAAACTAAACTAAAATTAATTTTCAATTGGTATTATATGAGCTATACAATAGTATCGGTATTTCTGTATTAGGTATAGTTTTGTGAAACCAGTATCAAAGTCATCAATTTGATATTTTTGTGGCCGTAATGGTTTTTCATTTTATTAGTTTCTTGAAAATTTTTAGTATGCGTCACTGTTTAATTCTTTTTCTTGGTAAGTGCCTTTAAATGCTTTTAAAACAACGGTTAATAAAATGACAATTAGTAATTTCACTGCTATAAAACCTCATTGTATATTAATTACTGACGTGGAAAAGACATTACTTTATTATGAAAGTTCCAATGTCAGACTAACGAATTAAATATATTATTGTGAAATTATTACGTTATAGTTCCCAAGGACCTTGATGACTCCTTTAAAAAGGGTAAGCGAAAGTGAGGTATTTCAATTGGAACACAATTCCAAAACTTAAAGCATGAAGACTATAACCGTTGCTCTACTAGCCCTTTGTCTTGGGGTTGTACTTCTTAGTGTGGAAGCTAGAAGAAGCGGTAAAAAGCGAAGTCACACCGGAAATGAAAGTGATTCTGACGAAATTGGTACAGAAGAGAAACTGTTTGTCTCGGATGAAAATATACCTGGTAATATTGTAACCAAATGAATTTTACAGATTTAACTATTGGATAAATGCAGACTAAATTCTTGTTTTAAATTAGATTGCAAATGCTCAAAGAAACTCCGACCAGTATGCGGTAATATCTTCAAATATTTACCTTTTCTATTACAAAATTAATAATTATAATTATGTACCCAAATAATCCATATTCACAATGGGACAGATAGCTGATTTGGCTAATGTAATACTCAGGCACGTATCCAGGGGGGTGGCTTCGGGGCTTAAGCCCCACCCAAATTCTTGAAAAAGGGGAAATTTTTCATCGAAATACCAAAAATTTTTCGCGCTTCGCGCGAATTAGCACTTTTTGGAAAATATTTTTCGTTAAGCCCCACCATGATGATTTTTCTGGATACGTGCCTGTAATACTATATCTATATCTGTGGGTCTATATCTTTAGAGTGCCCACCTCTAAAATTGCGACGCCATGCGAGGGATTTTATAACCTGTCTAGTGTACCATTGTGAATATGGTCAATTGGACAGAATGCGACTGTTAACAGGAATTTTAAATATTTCTAATAGGTTCAGACAGAAAAACGTATAAAAACGAATGTACCCTGAAATGCAAAAAAGATAAAGATGACCCAAGTAATATATTACGACTTTGTCTATTTCTTTCTCGATAGTTTTTTTCATTCTATAACAGTTATAAACAATAATATGGAAATATTTTTAGCTCTCAGAATTAAAAGATATCGATCTTGCGACAATATTAACTCTGATGGGGACACTAGTGAGTCGGGAAGTAGTGGAGATCACACTGATAAGAAAAAACACAAGGGTAGCAGTAATGACAAAAACAAAGGTACATAATATAATTCATTTTACCATCATCTTCTGTACTTTTTAGCTTTTTAATGTTTTGGAGCATAATTTTGAAATTTTGTTAACAAAATACAGAAAATGTGATTCACGGATGTAATTGCTCGTCTAAAAAGCGAACAGTTTGCGGTTAGATATAAATTATTTATTAAATGTACATCAATTTAATCACAAATTAGAATATTGTATTTAAAAAAATGGTATTATGCAGGTATGGACGGAGTTACTTATCGCAATGAATGTCTCATGCGGTGCTATTCCAAAAGAGAGTGTAATGTTCTATTCTATTGTAATTTTTATCGACTTTCGCACAGCAAATGTACATTAATTAAATTCCGTATTTTAGTTATCAGGAAGGACCGCAATGGGCCATGTAATGAAGATCACGGCCATAAATTCTCTCTCTTTGGATTTGGAAAAAAATAGTTGTTTTTCATATCATAAGTAATAATAAGTAATACAAAATTAATAAAGGTGATTATCAACGAAAATGAGACTTAAGCAATAGCTTTTTTGGAAACAACTCATTAAAAGAAGCCGTTTAAGCAGTTAGGGAGAACTGCATCCTCTACATACTGTACGTTACGTCCATACAATGAAATGATCGAAATGATTAACTACCATTTAACTGCGACAGAACTACGGCAAATGGGGTGTGAAACTGTGAAAATCGGGCCCTATGAATTTTAAATTTACTAGATAATATAAAATAATAGTAAAAAGTAATGTAGTAAGTAATAATAAATAATAATAGCAATAAAAACCGACAGTATCGTCTAAGAATTTTTCATTATCTTTTATGAACATAATAATTGGGTTGAGGCTAGGGGTTTTGGGGTGACCTTTATTTCAGACCTAATGTCGAGTGACATCAAAAAATTTTCAAGCATTTCTTAGCATAATGTTCTCTTGCATATGTACAACATACATTAGCATAAATTTAGTAATGTTAGTAATGTTTTGTACAAGGCAATTTGAATCGCCATACCAACGGGGTTGGCCTGGCTAACAAGGTGCAGACATGGCCCTGTTATTCTCGATTTCTGCACCCAATTTGTGGCATATGTAATTGCAGAAATTGGGTGCAAGATTATTCTTACTCGGTTAGGTGTAATTCTGAAATTTGTACTTTTAATTTTAAAGTGGCAAGTTGTGCAGTTTATTCCTGCCCAAATACGACCGTACTTATAAAAATGCGTATAATGAGGAAGAACGGGTAACTTGTAAGTAAGAATTTTAAGAATAATCTTGCACCCAATTTCTGCATATGCCACAAATTGGGTGCAGAAAACGAGGATAACAGGGCCATGTCTGCACCTTGTTAGCCAGGCCAACCCCTTTGGCATGACGATTCAAATTGCCTTGGTTTTGTAAGTATAATCGCTTTTGAGTTGCGGTTTTTTTTACAATCGATTTTAACACCTAGTATGATAGTCCGATAGCCAGGCTGTTGTCAGGAATACCCGAACCTTAAATATTGCTATGACGATTGACGATTCACTCAATTGATTCTGTTATCACAGTCAATAAAAATATGGATCAGCCAATTAGGTGAGTGAAAAAGAGAAAAGCATTTGGGTGGGCCCCTGAAAGAATAAATGAAAAGTAGTTTGTTTCTTGTCTGCATGCGAAATTTTCTTGTCGACAGTCGACGTACCTGTGAAAATTAACCAAAATTAAACCCGAGGAGGACTACCGAAATTAAAATCCTGGATTTTACATTTCCTTTGAAGTATCTCACATATTTTAACCACCGAATTCACTCCCATTTGTAAGAAATAAAATACCATTTTTAAAAGTTTGCTGTAAAGAAGCTCGAAAATGGGTAATTGCCAAGCACTGCTCACTTTTCCGGAAGAGGTCATGAAAATTCTGCATGTTGTAAGTAAAATATTAATTACTTTACTCACTTGATGATTAAGCTTTAATAAGAAACAGTACTAAATTAATGAAATGCTTTAAACATTTATACCGATGAAAAACGTCCTAATTCAACTATTATTGGTATTTGGCATTATTGCAGGTTTTCAGTGCCATTAGTGTCATCCTTATTGTATTATGGGGACCTTACACTGATGTTTACGGAACGGCCAAAAAAGCGGAAGTTGCAAAGTATGCCGTTGTAACTACTCAGGGACTTATGATTATCCTAATGTGCCTTGTCTTGGTGTGTGGAGTTGCTCTACTTGTGTGGTTTATTTTTGACGATCCAAGAAAATTTAAAACACCGGTACGGTTCATCAATGCTCATATTTATAATTGAAAAATATTTTATCCACACCAAATAATGAATCAGAGTTAATCGGCCTTGGGTCAACTTAATTTTTTATTTAATGCAAATTGACAGGATGTATTCCGCGGAAATGCCTGTAAATGTTTTTTCTAAATTTCTATAGCTCCTGGTGTATTACGTTGTTGCGTTTGGATTGTGCTTAGCAGCGTTCTTTTTGGGTGTACTCACAATGGATAAAGGTTGCCAAGCCAGAAGGGAGTTAGGGTGTTTTGGGGAGGACGAACTTGAGAAAAAGGCAGCTGAACATTATGGTTATCAGACGGCACCGGAAATACTTGGCTATGTCCTTGGGACCATGGTACTTGTTCTTATAAAATTTATTTAAAATCGTTAGCACAGCTATGACTAAGGACCACAGAGTTTGATCCGTTAAAAATATTTATAATTAAATTCTAGATTTTCACCGTGCTAACTGCCGTTACCTACGCTTTTTCGGCTGTTTTGAATGGCATGGGGAAACCTTGATTCAGTCAGATACCTCGACTACTGTATGAACGACCCATTAAAATATATCAAATCTTCAAAATTGGCCTCTTTTCTAAATTGCAAAAATATCAGATAATGTGATGTGTAGTACAACCACAGAATTTGGAAACTTGCCCTCTAAGTGATTGTTTAATTTGACGCAAATCGAAACGTAAGTTCAAAGATTTTCAGTTTCTATTCCTATTCTAGAATTTAGTCTACCCAATGCCCAATAATGTATACTATTGGCAACTTTTTACTGATTTGATTGGTCCTGACAAAAGTTTGCCAAAGACGTTTCTCTATCCCAAACACATATTATTTATCCTTAAAATATTTTGAGTTTGGCTAAAAATAAGCTGATTTCTGAATTCTACAGCAGTTGGCATTGATTTTGTTTTTCTTTTTATACAGGTAAACAAAAATATCAAAAATTGGACAATTGGACGCCATTATATATTTAATTCCCAAATCTGCAATGGAAAATGTATATGATAAATAATTATTCTCAGAATTTTCATTCTGAATTTGTAGCAAGGGGTTGAATGTCTGTAACTCTAACTCTATAAGTAAAAGTAAAATATAGTTTTATTCATTGATATTATAGCCGAAGCTTTTATAGTTCATTGTTCATTGAAGAGGCGGCTCTGGGTACCCGCGGGGCCCTAGGCGAGAATTCTAGTAATTTTCGAAGCCATATTTTTGGGCCGACATTATTTCTCGACCCACAGAGAGACGTAAAAATGTGCAATTGTTTGCATGACAGCATGAAAAAGAAAAAGCTGACCAATTACATAATTTTGGTTTGTGTTTTGATGGCATTTGAGTTTGCATTAAGCAATATAGACAATTATTCGCGCGGAGCGCGAAAATATTTTCCCAGTTAAGAGGACTATATGAAAGCTGTTCAAAAATGGGGGGCAAAATCACTATAACACTGTAGTCCCATTGACAAACGTGTTATATTTTCCTCTCTGCAAACGTCAAATAAAACCTCCAGGAGTAACATTGGAAGCAACTGAATGTACCTAGATTGTTCCTCAGTTTCACATCTACAACATTTCTTGACTACATTTTGTGTATGGTTAGTTTTTATAGTCGTTTTACATCGAAAACGAAAGTTACCCTCAAAATTCTGAAATTCTGGTGGGTTTGGGCTTAAAACAACCATAAAAACTAAATATAACTGAAGTAGTCAAGAAATATTGTAGATGTGAAATTAAGGAACAATCTAGGTACATTTAATTGCTTCTTTTTGTACTCCTGAAGTTTTTCAGTGACTTTATACAATCAGTGTTTTTCAAATTATCATGAAAACACAAGTTAGCCGCAAGTAGATATCAATATATCAGAAATATCCCATTGGATTTTTAATATCAGTGTAAACTTAACCCAAACGACAACACTGGTAAGGCAGAAGCCAAAATCGACAACGCCTTTTTAATTCAAAAGTATTTGCTTGCCAATTGACCCTTTCAGCAACTTTCCTATAAACAAACACCTTCTAAATTCACAGTTTCGGATGTCTTCACTGTGGTCTTCTGTATCACATAAAGCTAAATGCGGTTATGCAGTTATAAATTTGATAAATAAATAAGTGTGTACTACATATTGCTAACATTCATCTCCAACCTTAATGGCAGATTACGAAATGAAACATCTCCTCACGCGCAGCGCAAAATTGTTAACATTTGAGACAATTATAAAATGAGACGTCTATTCGCACGCAGCGCCAAATTAACAATTGATTGACTATTGTGGAACGAAACGATTATTCAAGCGCAAAATTTTTTTCCAATTGATAGACTATTATGGAATGAAACATTTATTTACGCTCAGTGAATTTTTTTATTGTTTTGCTGCAAAAGTGAAAATATGTTTACTTGTCTATGTCTAAAAGTTCCCAAAATTATCGATAGATAAGTGTTTTTCTTATAGTACAATCTTGTGTTTTATTTGCTGGTCTTGGATACGATTATTCCTAAAGAAAATCTTATAGATACTTTTGCGCATAGTATTAAAGAAAATATGTTAATAATTTATAATAATAACAGGAAAGTTAAAGAATTAACTTTCCTGTTAGTCTGTAAAGAATTTTCATCTGATGCAATTCTGATATTCCGTTGATCATCTAAAGTAGTTAATTTAATCAGGAAAGTAATTATCCATTAATTGCCCCATAACTAAAAATACATGATATCTTCTGTCACAACAAACTTATGTAAACTTTGCGTTTTAAACACCAAGGTTTAACAGAAATGTCCATTGCAATTGTAATTGTATCATTATTATCAATCTTCATGTCTTGTTCTGCTCTACTTCAATTTGTTCCATTGCCACTGACAAGTAAAGTGATAGTGGTGTTACGTGATGTTTTAAATCACTCTGTGAACGAGTGTTCTTTAATGTACTGTAGAATGCATACACAATAAACTATAAGTTCCGGTCAAAGAAAAGATGTTTCATTGCTGTATTGTTAATCAAACATAATCAAAACCATTGTTGACGTATATCTGCAAAAACCTTTTGTATCTCTAGCTTCTAAATATCTCCATCTAAATATAATTTTTTTAAACTATTTACACGAAATCGTGAATTTAATGCATGATTCATGTTTTTCTCCATAAATGAGTTTAATTATAATGGTATTCACACAGCCACTCTTTTACTGGAAAGAAAATGTTTATAACATAATCAGTCGCAGTATGCACTGCTGCAGATTACAGACGAAGAAGAAGTCGGCTGTTCCTACTTTGCTTTGGTCACTTTGGTCACTTGAAGTGGTATCGAAATCAATAAAAAATACATTGACCTATGATCATCCTTTCATTCAATTCTTACAATACTTTTTTGAAATGAAACTAAAAGACAAGTATGTTTTTGTTTCAGCTGTAAATGATGCCCTTTTTACACGATTGTTACAGGCAATTACACCCCCAACATCTGTATTATCTTATCAATGCAAATAATGGTACAATCCATTCACAGTACATCAACAGAAATATACCTAAGCAAAACATATTCACCGCATTCATCATAATAATATGCACACATTTCCTCCTCAATAAAAATGTCACATAAAATGTGAATTACTTCTGTGAAATCTTTTACTTACAATGAGTAGAACGATTTAATTCACTTCCGTATATTTTATCCACTACCTATATGCTATTCACAAACCACACACTACAGACCAATTACGATAGGATGCTCTACATCTGTGCTAGAGGCTCATTTAGTATTTTAAAGCAGGAAATTGATGAAAAATTATTAAAACAAAAAAATTTAGGGTCGATATCTTGAAGTTTGCTATTGTTCCCTAAATTATAATTTTGCAATTCAGGAGAAATAAATGACTCAATCCTGTTTTTCGTTGCGTTAGATAGTATGAACAAAAAGTGTGTATGTATCGTTAATTTTACTACTAATTAATTAATCTATGAGATTCGGCATAACGAATACGAAAGATATGCAAATTAGATCCTCCACACTTATTTGCTCAAAGGTTTCATCTTTAATTTACTGTTTGATCTCATCAAATCATAGTGCTAAAATTTAATTACTGAAATACGATAACCTATTAATCTTTAAGGATAATTGTCACTTGTCATGCTACGAGTATCTTTAGAGATTCCACGACATCAGTTCGACAGTAGTCGAAAAGCAAAGCCAATGGCAATTTCATACATAAGTGTGAGCACTCCTATAACATTTTGTCAAATATTTAGAAAATTCAACTTCCCCTTACTTGGCATGAGATTCAAATAAACTTTGCAAATCATAGTAAATCAGATCAAAAGTCAAAACTGTACTCGTTAAAAATTTGGGGTTTACCCAAATATGTTGGGCTGTTTTGGTTAATTTGAGTTTTGTTCAATCAATAATGTTATCGTGCATTTGGGCTTTTGCCAACTAATTGGGTATTGGGTTGACATTTACCTAATTACACTATTTTATCATAAACTTGTAGTGACCACTGAGTTTCTTTTTGAAATGGTGAGCTACCAATTTTTTCTAGCTTGTAAAAAAATTCTACATATTTACAGTAGCAGTAATAGGAACTCACTTTTCTCATTTCTGTTTTTCTGAAACAGAATAGGAGACGGATTATGTATTTTCTGTTATTGTTGAGGAATATAATATCTGTTCTACCATAGCCTGCTACTGTTCTACTAAAAGTTACTCTATACTATTGTCAATATTTTCATGAACTTTTCTTTCTTTTATCTTAAGTACATAACAATATTGACAGACCTTCAAGGTACAAGTGAAGGTCTTAAACTTCCACTTGTACATAGTTTAACTAACCGTTTAATTAGTCAACCGACATTATCTTCTTAGATCTTTGCTTTGCCTATTTAATACTGTAAATGGCAGATATAAATAAATTAACAAAAGTAATTGCCGTTAGTTATCGCTACATAGACAAGCTATAGATTTATTGTGAGCAGCAAAAATAGCCATTGATTTTGTATGTGCATTATTCTTGGATCTCATACCTAAATAAATTAATAGAATTGATTTCCCTTAGAAGACAGAACCGTAATTAATACAAAACTTGCAAATGAGGTAAACCGGACAGTCGGTGTGTAGGAAAAATGTCACTTCTGTCAAACGTTCTATTCAGCGAAATGACAGTCATTTTGAAAGAAAATCAATGAATGTAAATCTTCCTTATTCACAATGCATATCATATCTAACCTTTTCAACTACATACACTAATGCTGGTTTTTTGATGTCTTATATTATATAAATTAATCAATTATCATAGGTAGTACACTTTATATTTAAAAGACTTATTTTTAATATGGAAAATAATTAAAGGAAAGTCGTTTTAAAAAACTCTTCGATTTACAATATATGCTTCTTCGAATAAAAATATTGATCTTCAATGTTTTCCAAAAAAAAAGGAATTTTTAATGAATAAAGTAGTATTATAGCTCGGCTCATTTTCATTTTTACATTACATGGCACTACATTACCCTTTACAATTTCCAACAAACCATTTCCAACTGTAAAACAATGAACCGGATCATTTGTAGGGTGGATCACGGGGGATCACCGTTAATTGCCGCGTAAGGATTAGGATAATATTTTGTCGAGGTGTACTGATGAATTTCCAGAGACCAAATACTCCACCTGGAAAATCCAGTACTCCACCTAGAGATCCTATTCTATGCACCGAATGTTTCAATATTATAGTGTTCAATAATATGGAATTGCATTCTTGTGAATTGATGTGAGTTAAGATAAGTTAACTTTCTTCTTAGAAGGAATTTCTTATTTATTATGTACTTTACGTCAGATGTTCGTTCATGTCTTATTTTACATTATTCAAATGTATGCATTAAATACTACTAATTGGCTGTTTTGATAAATGAGATAAGCGAATACAACTATTGGAACCTTATTTACACCTTTGTGTTGTGGATATTCCACAAACATAGGATAAGATACAGTTAATCATTCACGTAATGAATTATGCTGCTGTGTGCTCTTGTTAAATGCAGTCTTGTTAGAAATGGTTTAAAAGATAACGACAGTGTTAATAATACATGCCAAGCCTAATTATTGCAGTGAATCCTTACTGTACTTTCCGCATGTAATGACATGATTATTTACAACGCATCCAAGAACAAAGATTGATATGAACGAACTCCGTCATATATGTATAATATATTCCATGAACGAACACTTGCTTGATTTTCAACCATGACAATTATATCTCATGTATATATAACAGCTTGCCTTAATGTCTTCAAAAGATAAGACAGAGTCGTGACTTAACACTTAATACATAAAATGCCAACTTAACACCAACACTTCAAACTGCAACTAATTATTCCTGAATGGAATTATATCATCGTGGTAAAAAGGTATTTAAGAACGGGGACTCGCACTTCCAGTTTCACTGATAAAAGTTACCACGCTCCTGTATAAACAAAGAAGAAAATATAAAAATTAAAAATTACGCTTGGTAAACACAGAACTTATTCTCTTGTTCAGAATAATATTCCTATTACGTGTATCTTGTGTGCTCCTCTTCACTATTATTGTATAATACCTTGCTGTGTATTTGTTTCAATGCTGGAGAACCTTATACTTCACCTATTCATACACAGATACATGTATAAACATTATAACAAAATACATTGAAAACCAAGAAATCTATATAGAAAACAAGTTATCAAAATGTCAGTCACTAAAAGTGAGATCGCAGCAAACGACAAGTTGACCCTACGGGAAAATGAGAAGAATCAGCAGATTTCCAACTCCAGTGCAAACACAATAATAAATACCAGATCTCCGATAGAAATCTCAAAGAGTTTCATTTTGAGTTTCTCCAAAGATAGCAATTCTGATAACTATGACACAGAGTTAGTGGATTCCAAATCAAACTGGAGAAAATACGCAGGATTGCTTCTTGCTGTTAATTCTTCGTTAGTATTTTCTTTAACTGCTCTCATAGTCAAGTACCTGAAGGATTATGATCCTATTTCAATTAGTTTGTGGAGATACCAGGGAGCCTTGCTCCCCTCCATTCCAATTCTCTTCTACCACCAATTTCAGTTCAGTAAGCAGAAAAATCAAAACCAAGAAAGCGAACAGAAGCTGTTAAGTGTTTGGCAAGCAATCACTCCTCTCACTGAATGGAGAAAACTGAAAATGTTAATGTTACTTTTGGTAAGCACCTTTTTCTATCGTAAAGAAATTGATACTGTGAGAATAACTGAATAACCTGTAAGAATTGTTAATGAGGTAGAATTCTAAAATATATTTAAAAAGTTTTCTTTGTAAAGAGCTTTGAATTTTTAGGGGTTATGTATTTTTGCATTTCATTGATAGATTAGTAATGTCTATGTCTAGCATAGATAAACCTGACATTTTCAACAGAGAATCGAATAATATCCATATCGTTATTTCAGATTCAGAATAATAATTTTTACCTTTAGTAACGATATTTTAATTGCTTAATAATCTGGAATATCCCAGTGCACCTTTAGCTTTAGTACATATGCATATTTTTTTTGTTTATTATATTATCTTCCCACTTAGCACTTCCCACTATTACAGAGAAATAAGTAATTACTCAAATGAGAATTCTCGTTTTCTCTTATGCCAGTGACATAAAAATCTTTTGTCCAAATTGTACGTTTTTTAGTTGAGGAAATCCTAGTTTTAGGAATACGATATTTAGTACTAATATGATATTAATTATTTTTTGTTTTTTCAGTCAAGAAGTGTTCTTACCTGCAATGCTCTACTTTTGCACGTCTATTCTTTAAAATACTTGGAAATAGGCGATGCTCTTGTGATCTCATCTAGTACTCCTGTCTTTGTAACATTATTTGCTCATTTTTTCCTGCGGGAGAAATGCGGTGTTGTACCCATCCTTTTTGCCATATTGACAATTTTTGGTGTTGTTGTCATTACAAGACCTCCATATCTTACTGGAAAAGAAGATATTGATTCAAACGCTTTGGTAATACATTTTACTATTTTAAGCAGTATATGAAAATACTAATTTATTACAATTTATAAATAACTAATGAAAATGCTAACATGTTTGTTTTATAGATCGGAGCAGGTCTGGCCTTGGGTTGCATGCTTCTTTCCACCGTTTCTTTTGTTGTGCTGCGATACATTCGAAAAATTCACTATGGGGTTACGACACTTGTATTTGGAACTTGGGGGACTATCGAAAATACAGCGTTAGGACTACTTCTAGGATATCTTACATTTCCTCAAGATTTCACCGACTGGGCTTTAGCAGCTGCTCTCGCTTTACTTACTTTAGTTGGACAAATCTCAATTATTCACGCTCTCAAGTTTGAACAGGCTGGACCTGTGTCTTTAGTAGGAACTTGTGATGTCGTTTTTGCGTTTACTTGGCAAATCTTATTTTTAAAAAGGCATCCAGATGTACACAGGTAACTATTTCACCTACCTCTTAAAAATCTTTACTTAATTACATTTTAATTTCATTTATTAAAATATTCCTACATTTTTTCAGTATTGTCGGTGCAATAATAGTTTTATGTGGAGTCATCGTCACAGCTCTCCGGAAGTGGCTCGGATCTTTACCAGACGGAAATTTGTATAAAAAACGATTTTGGATCATTCTTAAATGAAAATACGTGGTTGTTATTATTTAGTAGGTTAATCAAATTAAACTGTTACAAACTTCTTGCCGCAAAATTGAATATAATCGTAAAATAAACGAGATATTGCATCACTCAGCATTTAAAATTTTTCCGGATGTGTTTTAAAAGGATACCATATTTCTTATTCTGATATTACTTACAGTAGTAGGAAAATCCCACATACATTATACTATACCTAGAGATTTACTTCCAGTACAGTACTTGAGTACTTTATGTCCCATAAATCATTTAATTAGTTGTATTTCTATTAATAGTCGTTTTCAATAACCTCAGCCCACAGAATTACTTTAAAAAACTGTATGAAAGGTGAACACATCCTTAAATTAAACAGAGTCACAGTTTATTGGCAGAACAGGCAAACTAGAAACACATTATTACACGAACAAGACGAACATTGAACACACACATACTATTATGAGAGGGATGTGGTTAAGTTTCACAGAAAACACCTTACACTTCCATACTATTTTTAAGGTAACCTTTATAATGTAGGTAGTAGGTATAAATTAAATTCTATTTTAAATCCCATGCATCCTTCTGTAGTAGGATTTTATGCAAAATAATATGTGCCGATGTATACAGAGACTGCAAATTTGTGCTACATTTTAATGGACAAGTGTTATGTGGGTAATTATGTATGCATTCCACAGGAATGCACAGTATTACTTTGTTCAGGAGGTATTTTGTAATTCATTTTAGTTATAGAAGAGCCGTCGCATTAAATAATTCAGTTGAAAAAGGGAACAGGAACACATAAAATACTAAAATATCTAAATGAATAAAGTTGTGTAGTTCTTAAGATTATAATTGAAATCCGCCGAATTTTAAAATGGCAAGATCGTTTAAGACAACGGCTCTTGCCGTAATGGCTCAATTGGAATTAAGTAAGGTTCGATCTGTCGAATACGACGATTTTGGAGGTGTCTACGACGATTTGAAAGACGACTCAGATGGGGAAGCGGAAGAACCTGGAGAGCAAACACAAATCCAGGCACCACCACCACCGAAATGGTTCAGATATATCGGCCTGATGTTTGCCGTGTTGTCCAGTCTGGTATTCTCCTTGACTGCCCTCCTTGTTAAGAAACTGGAAAGGTTTCATCCCTTCAGCATTGCTTTATGGAGATTTCAAGGAGCTTTAATTCCTGTTCTCCCACTTATTGTTTATAAAATTAATTACTCAGAAAAAAAGAAATCTATTTTTGATGCAGTCTACCCGCTAACTGAAGTCAAGAAATTAAGAATGTTTGGTTTGGTTATGGTAACATTACTAAAGTCATACAGCAAAGAACAAACTAAAACCAAATTCCACGAAAAGTACTTTAATTGATGTAATTCATTTTTATTTGTTTAAGCTGAGAAGTGTTTTAAGCACCAATTCGTTACTATTTCACTTCTTTTCCTTAAAATACCTTGGCATGGGTGACGCTTTGACCATTGCATCCAGCACACCCATTTTCGTCACCGTATTGGCAAGGTATGACTAAATATTTACTTTTTTTTGGCATTTGTTACACTGTGGTATCTAGCATACTTATTTGTATTAACTTAAAATACAGTTTTACGTACTTTGTCGCGTAACAAATACGCAAATTTTATTGACGATGCGATTTTTATTGCATTTTATCTATTGTTAACCAGAATTTTCCTGAAAGAAAAGTGTGGATATGTCACAGGTGTGGCCTCGGTGCTGACACTAATAGGTGTCGTTATTATCACCAGACCACCACATTTAACAGGTGCCGAATCCTTCGACCCCGATACACTTGTAAGTCTTCCTTGTACGAATTTTAAGTAAAATTCACACAAACCAAAAAGATTTTTAATACATAAACAATAAAAACGCATATTAATATTATTACGGTACTTGAATAAGTGCAAAATTAGTTTACAAAATGCTAAATGCAATATAAAATTCAATGGTTGCATTTGCATGCTAAAACGTGCAAACATTACGATATTATATTGACTGTATTCGAATGAAGAAATGAATTCCATGCTACTTTACAGATTGGTTCGGGTTTGGCATTTGGATGCATGTTTCTAGCCGCTATATCCTTCACCGTTCTCCGCTACATAAGAAAAGTTCATTACACAGTCACTACATTAATGTTTGGAATTTGGGGCGGATTGGAGAATTTAACCCTGGCTCTCATTTTTAATGAACTGAACGTTCCGAACACCTTAGCAGAATGGTTATACATTAGTGGCTTAGCTCTACTAACTTTTGTTGGACAAACAGCCATTATTTTAGGTAGAATACTACTATTATTCTTGCTTTCCAAAATCTTTTTTACAAAACTTAAAATTTAACATTTTATTTTAGCGATGAAATTTGAGCAAGCTGGACCAGTTTCCATTGTACGGACTTGTGGTATGAAACAATGAATCTTTTATCAAACAAAATATTATTGCCACTATATCCTAATGTTAATTACTCTGTCTTTAAATGAAAGATGTGATATTTGCTTATGGAATACAAATTATCATCCTGCACAGTATGCCGGATAAATTAAGGCAAGTCATAACATTACATTGAGACAGATACTACGTAGTTAAAATTGAGATTTGCTATTGGATGATATTAAGTATCATTTTTATGTGTGACACACGATATTTTTTGTCCTCTGCAGTGTCATAGGGGCAACTATCGTTGTTTTCGCGGTAGCAGTAACAGGATACCGAAAATGGCTTAAGACACTACCAGAAGACAATCCTACTAGAAGGCGATTACGGTTTCTTCTCTACTAAGTAGTTCTAGTTGCGTCCTGCTACAATTGCAATATTTATGTTAACACAATAATACAATAATAGTCTTGGTATCTACATACTGACAGTAATATCACGGCCTTTATATGAGAATGGTCATGGAACTTGTATTCTCAATTGTAAAATAATGGCGCCGCTTTTTCGATAGATGGCATTTTGGTTGTTTACCCTGAATTGTCATTGGCACACAACAATCATTGATTAAATCTACGAATATCTTTTGATTTAATGCTTTTACCTGACTGTCTTCTATTGACGAAGGTAGAGTTTTCTTCAGGCTTTTCAGATTTGCCTTTGACGACCTTCTACGTTAAGTAGAACAGAAGTTACAGACACATTTCCTCAAACACATGTTCCCAAGGGTGTCGAAATTGTCTCATATTATTGTCCGTTTTGCCCCACTTTGATGATAATTTGTCTGTAACTTCTGTTCTACTTATCATAGAAGGTGGTCAAAGGCAAATCTGAAAAGCCAGAAGAACACTCTACCTTGGTCAATAGCAAGAAGTGAGGTAAAATCATAAAAACAAAAGAGATTCATTGATTTAACCAACTATTGTTATGCACTACTGGGAATTGAGGGTAAACAGCCGAAATGCCATCTACTGAAATGGCTGCTCGGTTATTTGAAGTTTTGGAGCGAAAGAGATACGGAGTTAGATGACCATTATCATATACAGACCGTGGTAATATTAAACAAACATGGTTTTTGATTAAGTAGCCTAAAAAATTACAGTTATTACCAAGCAAGCTATTTTTACTTACCTATATATAAATTAAGTAATCTTTAGTTCCTAAGAAATCATGAATAAAGAGTTAAATATTTCAGTAATTCGGTATTAATAACCCATGTTTCAAATCACGCCAACCAAAACTCACATTTTGGCCAAGAGCGCTGCTTTGTAATATGTAGGTAGACGTACGCATCTCTGAGGTCTTTGTACACATTCTCGTTTTTCTTGTTTCGCTTGCTGGATGGATAGGAACTTAAGATAACACAAGTAAAACGTTGCAGTCTACAAACACAAGTATAACATTACAAAGCGAAAGTGTAAAAGAGTGCACATAATTCGTGCACACTCGTCTTTACACTTGATATGAAATTTGGAAATTTTCCATTCATTTGCCAGCAAGAATATTATGACTCATTCCAGGATTCTCATTCGGTACAATTCACTACTGTGGATGTGGACTGTTTTTTAGGATCACGAATCCACACATGTGCATAACTAAATACCTTCTAAGTCAAAGGTATTTTTAACACACGCATCAAAATACATGCTACGTTAATGATGCATAAGAAAGAGTGTAAAGTATGATGCAATAGTTCGCCTTCAATGCATTTTCTGTGACACTGACATTGCATTTCCAAACATTACTTAATTCTTACTGCTATTGAGTCATTCGATTGTCTTACTAAGCATACTTTAACACTTTCTTCTTAATCTCATGGATATACATGTATAACCGAATGTGCATTATACTAATTATATTGTTTGTTATCATTATCACCATGTACAATACGTAATACGTAATCGCTTAACACGCCATTAGAGTTCCTATGCGTTTATTGGTTTCTGAACACTATACGGAGTGGGAGTAAAAAGCAAACGTCAAGATAACTGTTCTACATCTCTATATATGCAATGTAAGCCAAGAATATTTTTGTGAGCAATAGCGTTCACATAAAAACTAGCAGCAAAGTGGAAAACATTTTTATGACTAATACTCGGAACTATTTATTAATAGCAGGAGGAGAATAATATTTACTGTAATTAAAATGAACATTAAATAGTATAAATCTTTCCTATGATAAACAAACAATTGTACAACAGCACGATAATATGAAATGACAAAATATTCTAATGAATTTCCATGTTGAAATGAATACGTAATTTAATTCCGAACCTATATGTACAGTTTGGTAATACAATTTTGCATTACTAAATGAACAATGCGGATTTAGTATCGAAAAGATGCTACACAGGCAGGAGATTAAAACGTGTTCGGTTTGATTTCGTTACTAAAGTTGAATGTATTTTGTGCACTTCATTTTCTTACGTTTTTGTTGCTAGGTCGGTCTTGCTAGAGTTGAGAGGAACGAAGGAAGAACGATTGTCTTCTGAAACGACCTTCCTCACTAAAGGAAAATAGTGTGATGATCATATGATGTTGCAAATCGGGAATAGCTTTTGCATTCGGCAAGACGAGTGAGGCAAAGAACTCTCGTGCATTGGATGTTGCATGAATCCATAGAACGTGACTGCATACATTTAGACTTACCTAAAAGTTTCATGTTCAAACAGATTCTCATTCTTGCTTTGCCATTTCATACAGTATCAGCCCGAAGAAAGAAGTTACTCCGAATAAAACCAGTGCAGTATACAAAAGGTTCTCACATGGGACGGATAATATTGACTGGACTCCAGTATTCCTAGACTGACAATAATAACTAAATGTTCTTCCTTGGGTTGTCAGTTGTCACAGTTGGCGTCATATTAGTTGATTTTCTTTCAGGTTGGAATTTAGTTGACATTTGAAGTTCTTGCGATACATTTCTTCGCGGGTTTATATTTTGTCCAGGTAGTTATATCAGAATACACGTAAATATTTAAATATACTTTACTAATTTTCATAATTTTCAGTGGTGTCTTCTGTAAATAGGTATAGCACGCACTGACTTTCATAAAGATCACTATTGTTTAATTTATTTTCGCGGTTTATTGCTGCAGGTTGAGGATTTAGCAGTGAACCAACAAGATGGACCCTGAAAATCCAGTAGCTGAAAATCTGGTAACTGAAAAGTCGACTTTTCTCGTACCTATAATAAAATCAAAGGAAGAAGATGCAAATAGTCCACTTGTGAAGACTTCATCAAAAGTACAAATCCTCATATGCAATAATGAAAAGTGTCGCAGTGGTTCCAGTGACATTGACAGTGAAAAACAAAGTACAACTGCAGAAGAAAATTTAAAAGGATGTCGGAAATACGCTGGACTGCTTTTAGCACTCTTTTCTGGAGCAGTTTTTGCACTTGGTGCTCTACTTATCAAACTCATGAATGGATATCACCCTTTCAGTTTGGCTATTTATCGATTTCAGGGAATTCTCTTGCCTTCAGTTCCTCTCATTGCCTACGCTGGCTGTGTGCAAAAACAGCCGGTTTTCGAACCCATGTGGCCTATTTGGGACAATAAGAAACGAAAGACTCTCGTTTTAGTTGCTGTAAGTAATTTTTCATTCATTATGTATTTATTCCCTAAAACATATTTGTGTATGTGTAATAGCAATTAGGCAAAGTAATCATGGTGCAATTTTCTCTATGATTTCAGCTTCGAGGAGCATTAGGCTGTTCTGCTGTATTCCTTCATTACTATTCTATTCAGTATCTCAACTTAGCTGATTGCTTAGTAATTGGTTCTTGCACTCCAATTTTTGTCACGGTATTTTAACATTTCTTTGAGTAAATATAAAATAAAGTGTAAACCATTTGATATCGATGACAAAATTTTCTTTTATGAATTACAGATAGTTGCATATATTTTCTTGGGAGAGAAATGTGGAGTTTTCCCAATTTTTGTTGCCTTTATTGCTCTTATGGGGGTAGGCATTATAACCAGACCCCCTATTTTGACTGGTGAAGAAGAATACGATAGTGAATTGCTGGTGAGATAAATATATCACAAATTGGTATAATATTTAGCCGATTTTAGCCGTTGGTAGCATTAGTAATAATAGATTATCATGGTTTACACAGATTGGAACTGGACTTGCATTGGGAAGCACATTTATTGCAACATTTGCCATAACTCTGATAAGATATCTTAGAGATATTCATTATGCTGTGATAACATTTGTCTTTGGTTCATGGGGAACTGTCCAAAGCATTGTTTGCGCCCTTATATTTGGAGTTTTGCAAGTACCACAAACTCCTTATGATATTCTGATAGCAGTTGGAATTGCCTTTTTTAATTTCCTCGGCCAAATTACATTTACTCTTGCACTTCAATTGGAAAATGCGGGACCTGTCACCCTCGTCAGAACTCTTGATGTCGTTTTTGCATTCTTTTGGCAATTCATTTTTCTTTCAGTAGAGCCCGATATCTACAGGTAATGAATAATAAATATACATTCTCTCTTAAATATTAACGAGTAGTTTTCAGTACAGACCCTGTAGTAGATTTTTTAAAGATGCAATGGGTAATGTGTAAAAATAGATTCATTCATGAAGTGTATTCGTGAATAGTTGTTTACTGGTTTGGTAAGTAAGTCGTAACTTCTGGTTGCTTGATTCCAAGAAGTACTAAGTTCAGTTCTTCAGTTCTTCAAATGTTGTATACTTTCCGGTATTACAAAGCTTGAATGCCAATGTCACTGCCATTGCCAATTTCATTAATCTGATTTTTACCGTTAGCCTAAAAGGAATTTAATGATGTCATGTTGACTATTTTTAGTATCACTGGTGCCGGTATTGTGATCTTCGGAGTTCTTCTCGCGGCATTTCAAAAATGGGTTTCCACACTACCTGAAAATCATCCTGCGAGGCAGAGATATTTCTTTGTACTGAAGTAAAACCAAAATGAGTATTTTTATTATTGCTGAAAACGCAACAAGCAACAGGGTTTGAATATGGAGTGTATTAGTTGTACCAAAGTAGTTATAGCAACGGTCGCTCTTATAAGGTACTCTCAAGCGAGAATATTTTAAATAAAATTTCAACTTTTTCCATTTTGGGGAGACACAGTGTCAACATGGGGAAGCAGTCTGGAAAAACTTGAATTTTTATTTTTTAAATTCTCGGACGGGAGTACCTTTTAAGAGCGACAAACAACCGTTGCTATAACTACTTTGAGTTGTACCTTTAAATAAAGCGTTAAAACGACAGGAAAGAGTTTCCATTCTTTAAAGTATGAATATATATTATTACATAATTAACATGTGTTAATGTTAATACGTATTATTACATATAAATATAATATTCTTCTCTGTAAATCACGATTACTGTTTTGGTAGTGCATTATTTATGAATTACTATTAAGTATATAGCACATTAAGTGTATATATTTATATAGCTATTACTGTCTGTATATATTAGTAGTATTTAAATTATCATATAATCCTACTTGTTTTGCTACAATAAAAGACTAATTTTCCTACAACAGTACTTTAAAATCAATGTTTTAGTGTTGTTTTGCTCTCTGTAATTATTATTATTCCTTTCCAATTTCCAATTAAGCCAATCTTTGTCAGTACCATGAATTTGGCTATATTTGTCAATTCTACTTTAATTATTGGTCCGTCCGTACACGTGCAACCTTCGTTTATAGCAGCAAAGTTTGGATAGTTAAAATACAGATTGAAATGCAATACAGTATTGTGCAAGCGACAACATATCTTAAGTAGGCGATTATTTATACTAATCTACAATTATTGCAATTGTGGTATATATAAACCCAATATTTGTAGAGACGTTTACTTTCATTCCATTAAGTATCTGTATTTAATCAATAATCAATTAATCAATACTCCTGGTCCGTACTTTGACATCCATGACATGAACATGACGTACATGAAGCTATTAAGAAACAAAAATGCGTTGTACTGTCAAAGGGCGATGCACCGCTATTATTTATTATTTATTTGTCACTTTTAAAGTTTAAGGTATATCTGTATCAGTAGAAAATGATAATGGATAATGTTCGTAGAGGTTGTTGAAATATGTTACATAAAGCCATAATCATAATCTTGGGTTCTGGATATGCTGTATATAACATGTAATGTATTACAAAGATAAACTCTAAACTGCACTCACAAACTCACAATTTTACAAATGCAAACTGTAGTTACATGTTACATGGGGCATAAGAATGGAGGTACTGTTCAGTAATCACACCATTACCATTAGCAAACTGTACTGATAGTTGAAAACACGAGGACTGTTGACTGTTGCATTATTAGACTTAGATAGTAATTATTACTGTAAACAAGAAATGAAAATTTTAAAACTTTCATACATAAAGCAGATTGTGATTATTTCAGAACGTAAATTGATTTAAGAGTTAAAACTTCTGGAGATTCTTATGAAAACTGAAAATGGAATCCAACAACCCTGTTTTAGTTAATAACAACAGTGAAAATCCTCTGGAAGAAAATCTAACCACAGAGAAATCCAGTTTTCTCATACCACTTACAGTTAAAAGTGATTCACCATTGACAAACAAAGAAAATGACAATGGGTGTATTTTATTACAGATTCCAATACAGAAAAGTGATAGCGAAAGTAAAGAAAACTTAAAGAAAATTGTGGCAGAATTTGAGATCGAAGAAAAAGACAGTCGGAGTTTTCTTAGACGATATGCTGGAATATTATTGACTTTACTTTGTGCAATGTTTTTTGCTCTAGGAGCATTGATAGTTAAACTGATGAGGGGTTACCATCCCTTTACACTAGGTGTATTTAGATTTCAAGGACTTTTATTACCATCACTTCCACTTATCGCCTATGCAAAATACGTAAAGAAAAAACCGGTATTCAAACCCATTTGGCCCTTAACTGAGAAGGATAAACGGAAAAATTTATTACTAGCTATTGTAAGAAAAGATATTTACCCATAATGGATTTTTCCACATACACAATCCCCGGATATGCAAAAATTATACTTTCCTTTGTTTCCTTAACAGGTACGAGGAGTTTTGGGATGCGCAGCTTTAATCTTACATTTTTATGCCTTGCAATACCTAAGTATAGCGGATAAAATGACAATTGGATCTTGTAAACCAGTTTTGGTTACTGTAGTGGCTCATCTAACGCTCAAAGAAAAATGCTCCATTTTTAATTTTTCAGTAGCATTCTTAACAATAATTGGAATAGGCATTATTCTCAGGCCTCCAATTTTAACAGGATCCGATACATTCGATTTCCAACTATTGGTATGATCCAGCAATCATAAAATATCACTCAGCAGATTTTAAGATTTAAATTAATATTGTCCATTTCATTAAATAATTCAGATAGGAACTGGTTTTGCTTTGGCAGCACTGCTAACTTCAACGTTTTCTGTAACTGCAACCCGCTATCTTCGAAAAATTCACTTTTCAGTAATTAACTTTATATCTGGAATCTTTGGAACAGTTGTCTGTCTTGGATTAGCATTGTCATTCCAAGTATTCGATTTTCCCAAAGGACCAAGAGATTTTCTTCTGGCAATCTCTTTGGCTGCAATCACTCTCATTGTTCAAAGTTTATTTACTCTCGCTCTTAAATACGAAAAGGCTGGACCAGTATCTGTGGTACGAACAACTGAAACAGTTTTCGCCTTTCTGTGGCAGTTCCTTTTCCTTGGAGTGGAACCGGATATATTTAGGTACTTAAAAGCAGTTACTAATGCAGTTTCTAAAATTACAACACATGCTTATGTATTTTGTACGATTTTTTCTTATGCAGTTTGGTGGGTGCTTGTGTCATTATTTCGGGGACAATACTTACCACATGGAGTAAATGGTTAAGCACATTGCCTGCGGATAATCCAACAAGAAAAAGATACTCGTTTGTTTTACGATAGTATAACTTATTTGATAATTTGATAACTTATTTGATAATTACCCATGTAAATAAAGAAGACTGCTCTCTAATTAACTCAAGTAACATTTGTTGTGTCTCCCAAATGTCATTCATTGGGAGCCATGCATTTCCAGACATTTTTTCGTTTATGAATTCATATTCATGATTTTTCATGGCCCTTTTCAAGATAAAAATGACTTCAAATTCGGTTTTTATCGTAGTCGAATTTCATCCTTGTAATTTTATCCTTGGCATCTATTGTAGAGTTGCTCAGCAACATTTTAGACTACACAGAAAATGTTTGATTCTGTTCAAATTGACATTCGTTTGCAATTCAAGACACAAATCTGACAGTTAAAATTACTATGATCCAAATGCAACATCTCTAAATAGTAACAAGGTAACATTATACCGTCATATCTGTACCTTAGGGTTTCATTATTTCATCCAAGTATAATTTCAGGTGCCCTATTTTGGAACCAGGTAGCAGATCCTCGTTAAACGGATGCATATCTAATCTGTCCAATCCATCAAACATCCAGACCAACATGGACACCTTGAAAAACTTGAGGCATGTTAATACAGATGCAGATTATGATCTCTCTCTCAAAAACCCTTCTAATGACGACTACGGGCTAGTTGTGGTAGAATTTTACACTACATGGTGTCCGTATTGCAGAGGTAATCTGCTTTATGTCCGTTAAAATTAACTCACAGATAAAAACTACTCTTAAACAGAATTTATGGCATATTCTACTAAGTATGTAATTGACTTTTTAGACATGGCTCCTTATATGCGGCAATTTGCAGAGTCACATCCAAACACCCTTTTCGTAAAAGTAAATCATTTTTAGATCAATTGATTTCTGATTTATTTTTCAAGTGTATGAAATAGTATTTATAATAACGAACAAAAACTTAATTAAGGTAAATTCAGAAAAATGCAAGAATATTAGCGGACAATACAACTTGAAAGGTTACCCAACTTTCATTCTGTACAAGAATAAAAACATCGTGGCCAGATTTGAGGTTAGTTTAAGTGCATTCTAAAGAAGTAAATAATTTTAAATGAAGATATGAAAATAGTAAAAGAGAATTATTACAGGGAAAAGATCCATTAAAACTGGAAAGAGAAATTAAGCGATACAGCTCTTTTGCTCCTGGATCGGAAGATGGACCAACGACATCAAGAGCAATTGACAGAGCAGTAGTCTCAGTTCCAGCCCACAATGATATTTCTAATATTTCCAATTTTCTGGACAGAAAGAATTGTCGCTGTTTCAATGATTTGGCTGTGAGTTCCTTTCAGAGCTTTCTCGAAGGGAGCAAACTGACTTCTGGACACGGTGTTGGGAAATTGATGATGGTCTACGTATTTAATCAACCCATGCTGGTTCTTAAAATTACAATAATTTAAATTAGAATAATTAAAATTAAACTAATATCAGTAACGACACCATGGAACATGTATATGCTTCAATTTTCTGTTTATGTCCTTATAGCTTCATCAATTCAATATTAAAGCTCCAAAACATGCAGCTCCGAAAACGCTAAAATTCTTTACAGATCAGCCTATGACTTTGGATTTCGAGGACATTGCATTGTTGAAGCCTGCACAAGAGATCACGTCAGTAAAAGATGCTATATAAAACTTTCAATTACTTTACCAATGAATTTTCTACTTCAAGTCGTAATATTCATTTACTTGTGTATAGACTGACTGAAAATGATCTAAGCGGAGAAAACAAATTAGATTTGAGCATTCTGAATGAAAAACCTTTATCTGTTCTTCATGTACTCGTCTCTGAAACATCTGGACACAGAAGAACGGAATTGGATTCAATGAATTTCTTTGGAATGCCCATACCAACTGGTGATCGTCCGCATAAAGCTAAGTTCATACCAGCACAGTAAATAAACATAGCAAAATGCTATCGTTTCCTGCTACGATTTATTGTAGTAGTTCCTCTTGTAATTAGTAGGATAAATCATAACCAATATTATGTCATTGTCAAAACAATCCTATAATATTCGTTTTAATTAAATTACTGCGTTTCAAGTAAAGTTTTTCCAGATTTATTAAATATTCCACGGACCCAACTATTAATACCAATTCTCTATTGCATGGTTTCCCATTTCCTTCCAAGTATTCACAGTTTAAAACAAATATTCATACAGAGAATATGCATATTGATTATTCCACTTTCAGTAAGCTCTAAGGATCTAAAACAAATTAGCAGAATGGTTTGAATGTAGGTCGTCCACATAATATTCTGTAGAAGATGCTAAGAAACTGAATAAAATGTATAAAATAGAAGATGCTGTCCCGGGCATGTTTATTGGTAAGATCAATAGCTGTGCCACGAAGGAAATTAGATTTTGTATCTGCAACATGCAGCATTATTTGATAGGTAGTCTTATATTATCAATTATGTCTCTGAGAGAGGTACCTTATCTTACATTCGGAAAGATGTCTGTAATGCAGACCCGTCTAGAATCCCTTGCGTATGTACCTCTGTTATGTCTTCTAAGAATAAATAAATAGGGATACCTCACATCACAAAGTTGCTAGCAAAGTTAATAACGTTTCTTTGAAATGCAAACATCCGCACAAGAAGTAATAGCAACCAAGCAGTTTTCCATGAAAAATATATATTCTCCTACAGATAAATAATACATCCTACTCTCCTACTAAATTAACTGACTCTCAAAGTCGCAAAACAACGGATACGAATATTACCATACTGTGAATGTGAACTAATACGTATTTAAAGAAGAGAACCGCACAATACAATAGCTAATATTGAACATGAACGCCAACATCATCCGGCATCTCTTTACAATAAACAAACTTGTTATGAAAACAAATTAATTGAATTTATGTACTCCATACAGCACCAGAAGACAAATAAACTATAGACTATCGAACATAATACGGAATACACATCAGAAAGGATACTCCTCAATAATTCATGACTGTACCTTACATTATAGCTTGAAATGAATAGTTTGCGAATGTAAGTACAAATAATACAACCCACAAGGAACCTTAAATGGTAATCCATTAGTAAGCAGAGAGATATGATATCTTAAACGACTCATTAAGTAGGAAATGATAAAATAATAGGTTGAACGGTTGAACTTAAACTGTCATTTACCATTTAACAAAAATGTATGAAGATCCTGGTATTAATTTGCATTTGAACACATTTTGAATTTATTCCTTTCCTGTATAGCAGACACATACATTCCTCTATGTATGTATCAGTTAGTTAAGTAAATAAATCATTAGTTGAGATTTTTGAGTTCATTGACAAAGTTGCGATATTAATTTGTAATTGTAAGTGGTATAAGGTCTGAATGAGGGAAAGAGAGCAGAGATGTGGATAGTATTGCAATTATAACATATAAGCAGAGGATAAGCGGAGTAGATTGAGGACTACGGCAGAGGAGACGAGACGAGACCAGGGCAGGCCACCTGCCTTTCCTCTCTCTCACATAGAGAACTTCCTATTCTATATCCTAAGTGTAAAAATGTATATAACAGTTCAGATTTAGGTATGTAGGTAGACTATGTACATTCTATACATACATAGCAACATATTTCTACGAAAAGCTCACTTACCTACATAGAGTAGTGATGTACCATAGTAAACCTACATTAAATTTACAAACACCCCTCCCTGATAAAGAGTTAGCGTTGTAGTTTGTAGTTCTGTTCGCTGAATGTTGAGTCAGAGAAGTTTCTATAACCTTCCACTGTTCTATACCAAAGGAACAATTCATTTGTAGCCTCAAAGCAAAACATAGCAGAAGCACAAGCCGGGATAAAACTTTAAGCATTTAAACTACTCCTACATACTCGTTATATGTGCAATGCATACTAACTCTGTGTTTTCTATATAGATATTAGAGTATACAGATATAAACTAGTTCAGCATTATTCTTTAAACTAGTGTTGCCTGTAAGGAATAGCAAATGTAAGAGTTCTTCTTTTCCTTTACGTGTATTTACATTTATACCGATTTCCTTTAGAGAAAATTCCAATAGATTCCTATTTATTCCTCCTACACATAAAACCTTTGCATTTACTTACTCGCACTACAGTCAAGTTAACACAAGAGAACAGACAACAGGAAATAAAATAAGTTTGTCTTTCACTGTTCTGCACTACAATCATCTCTCTGCCAGTCATACAGTCCCAGTCCTACTGTAAAGAACGGATGCCGACTCAATTCTGGTCTCCCAAAACGTCAAAATTTACAATATTACACATATTCTACACAACCAAGCAGTTTTTTAATATTTACACTCACTTAAATTAATGTGCTGTGTTGTGTCTAGCTCTCAAGTTCTAACAACTCTCATCTACCACTAAATATAATAAAATACGTAATAAATGTAATCGTTATCAGATACTGTAATAGTTTGTAAGGGAATAAGTGTATCAGACTTCTTACAGTTCAGTTCAGTCACAAAGCAACCTAATACTACTATTCTCCACAGTACTTACTACAGAACAGTAGAGCACAACATAATATTATAGGTATGTACTTTATATCCTTTAAGTGTAAAACTCTCTTGTGTATATAGAGTATAATATGCAATATACAGAGTAATACCAGTATCATAAGAGTTTATTGTAGTGCTTTCGAGTGTTCTATTATTATTATTATATTCGTGGTGACGATAACTGCTTCCCTGCGGTTCTCTTGTCATATTCTCACTAAATAACTTAAGTTGAGTGTACCGTACAGGTAACATTAACATTTAAACCTTAAACTCTTGCAATTCCAAACTTATCACAATAAATTCCCATTTATATTACTCACATTCTCTCAATTTAAGTATAAAACTGTCGGTTATCTCTATTCTACTGAAAAGGTAACTATTTGTCATACTAAAAATTTATTTCGGGTCCCTACACTTAAATTGCCATCCGTCATACAGTTATACTCTATATTTATGGGGGAAACATACGTAACTTTAGTATTCTTACGTTATTACTTTCAGTTAGTGCACGTACTAATGCAATTTTAAATGGTAGTGGAATATATGACATTAGAAGGACACTAGTGTTAGTTTTACATAAAAGGGCAATAGAAGGGAAGACCCAGAAAGTGATGTCAGTAAGTTAGTCAGTCAGGACACGACATCAATTAGGTACACATATTATATTATATGACTCAGTTGTACTTGTCTCGCCAGATTACTTAAATATTTGCAGATATAGTTAAATTATGTATACAGGAGAGTAGAGTGGACAAGATCAAGTCAAATGTTTTAGTGCTGCAAAACAAGTTAGTAAAAGTGTGAAAGACAGTCGAATCGAGTTGTGAATTTGCTTGGGTTGCATTGTTGCACAAATTGCAACGCTCATTTGCAACAAAACTAACAATAAGGTACATAAATATATGTAACGTAAGTTGTAAGTGAAATTTAAAGTTGTTTTCTCTTGCCTTGCCTTGACTGGCTTGACTTCAGTTGACTTCAGGTGACTTGACTCTCTTCATTACATATACGAGATTATTTATTATCGAGAGAAAAAGAAAATCTTCACACGCTCATCCGTTTCTATTTTCCTTGCTTATTAGTTTACTTTACTTTAGTTCCTAGGCAGGTTCTCCCTATTTAACTTTAACTACTTCACATGTACTTCATTCCGTACACCTACAGACTACAAACTACTTTCAGTTCCTTTAGTCATTTACTTAAATAAGATGTAACTATAATACTACTGTATAGAATACACGTTAGTTTGCCATTGTAATTGCAAATTGCAACAGCTACCTAAATTAAATTGTAAATAGTAAAACGTTACATGAATAACTTTTACAAATATTTAGTAGTAGTTAGTAGGAGTACCTTGTGTATTCTAGTTAGTAACATAAATGAATTGCATTAAAATAACGTTATAAAACATTTTTAGTATTCATTTATAATTTGTTACAATGTATTTCTGTAGGTATTTTGTAGTGTCTTTCCTCCTCTGTAGAATAAACACGATTTAATTTACCATTTTGTGTAAATACAGGATATTTTCATGGCATATGGGATCAGTAATTACCATATTCAAAGTAAATTAAGGTGGGACATGCTAGTCCACTAGTAGTACCAGATTAGGTCACGTATGTGCATGTTTGTTCTAAGTAAACAATTTCACTTCATTAAGGGAAACCTAGTATTTTTTCAATTACTTGGAACTAATTTATAATTCGTCAATTGCAAAGATATTTAATTATGCCTCTTCTTTTCTAATTAAAACTAACAAAGTAGTTTTTCGACATACTTAAAAATGTATGTTCTGTGTGCTTTTTCTTGTAAATCAAAATATTTCGGTGAGAATTCAGTTCAGTACGGTTGACAATTTAATATTCATTCAGTCTACTACAGAAAAATACAGCTAATAAATGGTCAGCCAGTTTTAAAGGACTTTACGGTGCATTATAACATAGAAGAAGGTAATTATTGTGCATTACGTACCTTTATGTGCACAGTTTGCCGTAAATACAATGCAATGTATGCATATTTATCGAGAATGATCTGATAAAGCTTTATTTTAATGAGTGTTCATTCTTTGGTTTAGGATTATGTGTGTATGTATTGTTATTCTTTGGTGTATTGCTACGTGTAGGGAATTAGGTACTGAATTTTACATGTAAGTTCATATATTACATTAGTAAGGAGTCGTAAGTAGCGGCAATGGTGATGTACAGAATACAGAACAGGAGATAAAATCAGTAAGTATATAAATCTTGAATCTATTTCCTGAAATATTCGGTAAAGTATGTAGAAGTGAGTTTATTCAAAGAGTTTACATGGAAAGACTAAAAGGTAGAAGAGAAGAATAGCAAAGTACAAGTTAACCGCATTGATATTTATAACTTTACCTTTTCTAAAGCTTATTAATATATAATTTTGCTAGAGATTTCCTTTAGAATTGAGTACCTTCTTAGTTGTAGGTACTTTTCTGTTTGTTTTCCTAGCCTAGGCTTAATAATGCAATGGTTTTCAATAGGAATACTATTAAGAATATAACTAACAATCAACGCAATCAGGTAAAGGAAAAATTCTCATTCTCACATGGTTGGTTTACTTAGCTTAGCTTTGGTCTTGTCTGGGATAGTCAAGTCTTATAACATAAGTATGTGTAGTTCATCGTTGTTATTTACGGTTGAGACAACAATAAAAATACCGTTATGACAGAATATAGAATGTAAGTAATCCTTCACAGCACAGTGCAGACAAGACACAACTTCTTAGTTGTCAGATATTATATTGCACCCACTATTTTCCTCCAAAAGAAAATATTCCCATAATCTCACAACTAAATTATTTTCTTGTGCAGTGGAATTTCCAGAACTGCATTAATCTTAACCAATAGTTAGTAAGTGCCTTGAATTATTACTAATTCGTGTAGATTGTAAATGGTAAAATATTCCAATTATTGCTTTTTTGATAAGCTTTTCTGTGTTTTGAAGACGATAACCTAAATTCCTTGTAAGAATGTATGCAATACCAATGCAGTTACATTAATCTACGAATAGTAGTAAAATACGGCTATCAAATTGCAAGATCGTTAACTAATACAATTGTAGTATCCATTCGTCTTTATTATTGCTTCAATAGCAGTTGCAATAATAATACCTTGAGTTTCCATTTTTATCGCCTAGATAACTTTTCTAGATAACTCTAATAGCGTGTGTTGGGTAAGTAATCTAGAAATTGAACCTTCTTCAAGTATGTAATGTAATGCAATCTCTCAAGGATTTTTTCCTTGAACAACACAATTACCGTTTTTGCGTTTTTTTTAAATATGTGCGAATGTAAGCAAAACTATTTAGTGCTCTTGCCAAATTATCAAGGTTTTCTTCTTGATAATTCTTTTCTTGATTGATTGTGCGAGTAGATCCGTTTTCGCAGTAATTACTCTTAAAAACACAACAAGTTGATTAAAGTTACACGTAACATTAATTAACACCTGTGCTACAACAGTAAAGTTTGACCCTTTCATTAAACTATTACAAAAGTTTAAAATTAATCTTATTTGTAGAAACAGCTTTAAAATTTGCATATTTGAAAAGTCATTACTTCCTTCACGGATGAAGAATGAGATTCTCGCAATAAATCCCTGAATTTGTTAGATAAGTATTAAGATTGAAGATGAGCATTGCGTTGGCAGATCGTGGATTAGGAAAAATGAATTGGCAAAAGAAACTAAAGTGCACTGAAACTTTCTCACTTGAGGAAAACGTAGAGGAGAATAGAATAGAGCAGAAACCAGACGAGATAGAAGAAAGAGCTGACAATAAGTTCGTCTGTCCGTGTTTTGTATTGTATTTCGATTGTTCTGTTAGTTAGGGTCATGCTTCGCTGATTCTTATAAGTTTCATTATATCATTGTTGATTCCACTCTGCATTGTTGTGACATGCAAAAAATCACTATCATTGTTCAGAGTACAAATTCGTGATTTTCCTTGCCAGCGCATTTTCTCATAGGAAGATTCTATTTTGACCAAATCTTTTATATTGGATGCAGTATTTGCATTTATTTTGTCTTCATCCTTCTGCTTCATGAATAACATTAAGTGCATTTCTGCGGATAAGTCTGCAAATAACAATTGATGATGCATGGTAAGAGGAGGAGAGGAGAGTGTGAGAAAGCATTTATAATGCTTCTTGGTTTTGTGGATTTCAAAACCGGCGGTCTCATATCTGTGCAAGAAAAACAATAACAAACACTTCACTGTTACATAAAACTGTCAAGATTATAGTTATGTTACTTATTTCACTGTAAAACTCAATTTTGAAGATTTATATTTTTCTTTTTCAGTAATTTCCCTTCCTTGTAAAATGACGCTCAATTTGGATAAATATAAAGATGCCCTGGTTGGGGCCTGGAAAGAAGTTTTGGATGAAAGAAATCCAACAGATTGGTAAGATATTTTTCCATTTCAGTAATGTTTACTAGCTTTACTAGTTTACAGAATAATTTAATGGTGTAATCAATGTAATAATTCATATTCCATCAATTCAAATAAAATATTTTGACATTTTAAATAGGGCCCTATTTGGATATGATGGACAATCTTTCGATTTGAATCTTGTGGCAAAAGGAGGTAAGTCAGATATATTGTCAAACATGCAAAAATGCGTTTTTATTTGGAGAGAAAATGAAAATATTTACTATTTACTATTTGATTTAGATGGAGGCTTAGATGAACTCATTGAAGATTTCAACAGTGGCAAAGTCATGTATGCGTTAAGCAGAGTAAAAGTCAAAGAGAAAAATATTGAGAAAATCGTTCTTATCAACTGGGTAATTAATTCATGATTTAAAGGATACATTTACGTATACAAAATTAAAAGCACTTGCATTTGTTAATTTTCTGTGTTAATTGCATGAATATTTAATAGCAAGGAGAAGGTGCTCCTTTGTCTCGGAAAGGGATGTGTGCTAACCACGTCGGAACGATCAGAAACTTTTTCAAAGGAGTTCATGTCACAATAAATGCAAGAACAGATGAAGACGTCGAGCCAGATTTGATTTTAGGTACTGTAGCCAAAGCTATTGCTGGAGAAGGTGTAAAAATGTCTTCCAATATTGAAGCAGATGGACAAATAGGACCTGTGGTAAGTAAATTTTGCACTAGATTTTCCATTTTCACCTAATAAACTGTGACAAAATGAGGAAGGGAAATTTATCTCTAGGGAACATGCTACAAACGAGTAAACCCTTTAGAGGAAATAAACTCCTCTGCCAAAGACGAATTTTGGAAGAAAGAGGAGCAAGAAGAAGAGCGACGAAAAAGAGAGGAACAAAATAAGCTTCGTAAATTTTCACAAAATGAAGTAAAATTGCTGCGGAGGGAAAGTCAAGATTATTTTAACGAGCATGAACGAGAAAGTGCATCTGCTACATCTTCTTCCTCAGTATCTCCTCAGCCCTTAGTAACACCGAAACTGAATGGAAATATTAGTACGAATTCTGCCTCCGTAGCTGCAGTGAAAGCTTCAACCCCAAGGAAAAACTCAGCTGGAAATGCTGGAGATTTAGTAAGACAACGAATAAAAAGTTTTGATAATGGAGCACCCCCTCAACCTCCAATAAATTATACTGCGAACGGATTGTCTAATGGCGACGGTAAGGAGCAGGAAAGTCTCAGTGTGCTTAAAAGGAAACAATTATTCGAATCCGGAGGAGCTTCGAACACAATGAATACCGTGGTCCGAAAAAATCCTGCACAGGAAATTAAAAACGCCATCAGTCAGCAATCACAGCAACCTCAACAATTACCGAAGACGCCTCCCAAGATAGAAACCATTAAAAGTGATGAAAAATTTGTGCCAATCAATAATCAAAATAGAGTTGTCGAACAAAGCATTCCTGTTGTAAATAAGACGCCTTCGCCACAGCCTTCTCTTATTGTTAACAAAAGTTACTCTCCTCCACCAGTGCAGCAGGTGCCACCACAACCTCCTCAACAACCTCCACCACCGACCAGTCCCGTTCCTACTAATAATGGTGGATACAATGGATATATTCCACCACCTCTTGGAGCGGAAGACCCGCAATATGAAGACAATACGGTGCAATCAGCTGAACAGTTTAGTGCATCTCCTATTCCTGATGGAAGAATGACTCCATCACTGACCATTGAGATCACTCCTGAAATGGGATTGTGTGCTAGGGCTTTGTATGACTACCAAGCAGGTTAGTCCCGCTGTTCATTTACTATATTTCTTTACAGAGTATTACCAGTTTTTCAAAATTCTTGGTCATGCTGGTCAAGATATCCAGTTTTTGAATAGAATAAGATTAAATTAATGAAAATAATTATATTTATAAATTTTTCTTTGATTTTGCAGCTGATGATTCAGAAATTACATTTGATCCAGGCGAAATCATCACAAACATTGAAACAATTGATGAAGGTTGGTGGGAAGGTGCAGGACCACGAGGGACGTATGGCTTGTTCCCTGCAAATTACGTGGAAGTTCTTAATTCTTAAAAGTTATTCGATAGTTTGAAGGAATTTAGTTAGATGTTAGATAAATACCTAAATGTACTGAAACGAGTAACGAGTTTTATGAACCGCCAAGCAAAGCTATTTAACTGAACTGAAGTACATGCAACAAATGCAGCGATTTTTATTGTAACGAAACTTAATGAGTGCAGCTAAACAAATGTGAAATGAAATGGCAATATTCAATACATAAGTATTAACAGTTTACTACAACTCTCTACTGGTAAAGAAGACCATGTATACCGTCTTTTAAAGAACTGCAGCTGAAGTAACAACCAAACCAATGATATAAACATCACAATTTTAGTACCACACACTAGTTCATCGTCCACAACAGACAACACCCCCTCTCCCCATACGTAATGTATACCTGTATTGTACTATGTAGTAATAATCGTCTTATATTGTAAAGATAAACCAATATTACAGTTTTAAAGTAATTTAATCATCTTAAATGAAATGTATACAGAAACAACAGATAAATATCAGTGACAAGACAATTGCATTTAATTAGCTCAGTCTCAACACTCAAGTCTTAAGCAAATGAGCAACTTTAAACTGTTTACTTAAATAAAAACACTAATTTTTACCTATTAATACCACTCTTCGTTAACATTAACACACATGCTTATTACTTTGTAAGAAATGTTAAAAACAGTTTTGGAAACCTAAGTTCGTATGTGTTATGTATGTAATACTAAAATATTCCACTAGGACAGATTTTATTGAAATATCCAGTGGTATTCTGTGACAATCTTTACTTGAATTTGGCTCATCTCACAATCAGATCGTACTGGTAATGCATTTCTTGAATGTTTAAAGGGATTTTTGTACTGAAATTAATCTAATCGATTTTTAAAGTGTAATTTACCTACGAAACCTAGATTATCTTTTATAAATGCAACAAAGAAGTAACTACCTGCATGCAAAAGTGGAATAGACCTAGGAATGTGTGTTATATCTTACATCTGTATCAGATCCAATCAGAATGAGAAGCTCAAAGGAAATAAACATGGTGTACTAAAGAGTACAGTACCAGTACTGTATACATAACTAATCAAAATGAAACCATGCACATTAGACATTAGTATAACGGTAATATAATATTATTGATAAAGAGCACGGTATAAATTAAAACTCCATTTGTATTGTACGATGTGAAATTCTGCTCATAATATAAAAACTTTGTATTGTAAGTAACAAAAATGTGAAACGTTAGCAAAACTGTAGTTAAACTGCATGTAAAACTGCAGAGTTAGCTTTGTAGATGTAAAAGCATAGTCATAGTCATTAAAATTGTCTAAAAATTATGAAATGCATCGATATTGATACATGGTATCAATTTAGTTGAAATTGCTGCTTTGATAGCAATATAGTTCTTGTTACTGTAATTGTAATAAAGTTTTTTAATAAAAATTATCGTAAGAGAGAATGAGTGGACATTGAGAACAAATTAGGAAAGAAGCACAATAACTATTCCAATGAATATGAAAACAAAGTACCTTTTGTATTTTACAAGTAGATTAAGAATTTACACGGATAAAACGTCATTGAATTGTAGATGGTCCATTCCCTTAACGAATACAGTTATATTGTAAATTGAACAAGATGCAAAATTACTAATTAGTTATACTAATCAGTATGCTGATTTAAAGTGTAAAGAAAGTATTATTTCTACTGCTCTGCTTGTTGCTTAAATGATAATAATTAGTTTTAGGTAGTTAGAAGCTACTATATTGCATTGTAAATACATGCATACTACTAAATACTAAAATTATTGTAGAAAATTACGTAGATACGAAAGGAATGAAGAAGTGAAGTAGATATTTCAAAATTTATTAGACATTTATTGATTTGCTAGTTATTACAACAATAAGGAACTTAAATTCTCACTCACCAAAAGAGAATTACGAAAATCTTATACCTCTGAAAGCTAATTGTAAATTATAATTAGTTATTTAACGTACTGGAAATGAGTTAACCGCTGATCCTCAGCTTTGGCAACTAAAATGACTGATTTTAACATACCTGCTGTATGATTACCTAAATGTGTATTACTTGACTGCTCTGGTATCTAATCGGGCTCAATAATAATTTATAGAGTAGACCTACGAGTCTGTCTGTTTTGCAAACATCATTTTGTGATCAGCTTTTAATTTGATTGTTGTTTCATACTAATAGGAACAGATATTTAGTAGAAATCCGTAAGTTACTAATTATATTTACTTTAACTATAAGTTTATAGTAGTGCCTATAAATATCTACTGAAAATAACAATCGAGTTTATTGAATTGAATGATAATATGCATCTTGTCTTGATTAAACCATAATTATGGGTCAGAGGTCAGGTATAAGGTCAGCAAATTTGTTGTTTGAACAATTATGTATTTTAGCTGGATGTTTGATGATGTACGAATAGGTATAATGATTTTATATTGTAAAATATCCTAATTAATTGCAGTATATGAAAGTAAAGGAGTAAGATATAAAATGATATATATATTGATTGAGTGTGTGAATAAAGTTGTTACGAGTTTAAAAACTCTGTATAATATTACAATAGAATAGTTACGTAGCGAATAGTAGTGTAAAATCTATAGTTGAATATTCAGATAAATACCCAATTCCAATTAACTTACGTAGAGCAATCGTTGCAGCTTTAGATAATGTAAATGTACATTTAATTCATGTACTAACTACGCTATTAAAAAACATGAAAAAACAAGTGTATTGTCAGGATGTTCTTTTAAGAATATTTCAAGGTTGTTTTCTTCACTTACAAAATGTCAAAACATGTGTAATAAATGGGAAACTAACTATGTTACAAATAATGTGTTTCTTTTATTCTAAATGTCATTAGCGATTTCATTTCATGTGCATAAATCTTTCCACCATGTAATCGTGAATTTGCATAATCATTTTTTATCTTTTGCACTCTTAATTGTTTTAGATGACATAGGATTGTTTAATCGATAAATTGACCAAATATCTAGCCTTTACATGCAATGGAAGTCATTTCATTATCAAGATCATCAATAAAGAACGTAATATTCGCCCGGAAATAAGGTTTCATGTTCGCAGAAATCATAATCATAACCTATCTATTCTATCATCATGGTTGTCTTTTGTGCCAACGGAAACTAACGTGAGAGTGTTCCTGTTCCATAATCTTCTAAAATGGGTTGGAAAGATGACAGTTTTACAAAGGTTTGGTTATGTGAGAAATTTGAGTTGCTATAGTAATTCTTGCATATAAGTTTTATGGAAGAGGTTCAATTTCAAACTTTCATAGAAACAAATCTAAACATGACCATTTTCTCGTTCAGTCGACTTGATTGAGGCTGACGTAGTTTGTGATCCTGAAATTGCTTCCCTAACCGATTGAGTATTTGTTGGAATTTCATTCTATTATTTGCATTTAGCTTTCCTCGAATATTTTCCTACAGTGTAAAAGTTCCAGAGTTCTACAATGTATTGCATAAATGCCTGTAATCTCCCATACAGCGATGTCAACAAGGTATGTGAAGTATTGTAATGAAAATGCGAGATTTCTTCGAATATAATTTTTCTGTGAATGCTAAAGGGTTAAAATGATTTCAATTTGCAATTTTTGCGTTAGATCGACCACGGACCTCGAACACATTCTTGTGCTTGGACGAATGAGTGTCGTGGAGAAGGATGGATTTCCAAAACGGATAGATGTACTCGTCCAGGAGTAAATTCTCTGTTGCGGACTTTACCATGGCGTCACTCTCTTGTACAAAAGCCTCCAGAGACATCAGTTTACTCTGGAATGTCAAAAGAGTACTGTATGTATGACAGTGGCTACGCTGGTGATGGATGTCCAACTGAGCCTATGAAATTCCCAAATTTGGTGACTGGGTTCAATGTTAATGCGGCACATGCAGCTCGGACAGCTCTTTACACTCGGTAAGAACACTAAGACCAGAAAAAATGGAATTTACATATAAATTTACAAAGCCATAACTCTTAATTTTTGCCAAAAGGTATTCTCCATCTGATTGGGCAGCAAATAATCAGCAATTATACACTGGATCCGATTGTACTCGAAATACATCCGAACTTGTTCGTGCAGAAGCCCTTCGTCTTGTAAGAGAGACGGATGACCGTTCCTCAAGAGGGCAAATGGACTCCGGGAAAAAACTAGGAGAGCGACTGACGGATATAAACTACTGGAAGCAGGAAATTATGAAAGAGTTGGATATGCTAGTCACCGAGGGTCACAAATTACTGGAAACTCGCCAAGCACTTGAGAGAATGATCAAAGAGTTGGATGGCCCTCTTCATATAGCTCAAGAGAATCTCTATGCTCGAGAAGCCCGTCAAGGAGTCGATTTGGTCCATGATACTGCTGAACAAGCTCTCCTGTGTGAAATTGAGACAATTCGAAACTGGCAGCAGAAACTTTGCCAACAACTGGATGGGATAAATACACATTTGGCCAGAGGTCGGGCTGCTCGTCATGAATTGGAGAGAGATCTTCAACGGAAAGAACAAGCTTACCAAATAGATACCGGAGCGGCCCAACTCAATAACAATTCGAGGGATATTGCTTTTCACTCAGGAATTGAAAAGGTATTTTCCTTATTTATGCGATGATAATGTAAAGAAAATTATTTTTCTAATTTCTTGTTTAATTTTGAATTTTCCCTCCAGGTTGATCCGACAGTGAGCATTCCAGAAACTTGGGCCGGTTTCACTGAAGCACTACTGAAACGGTCAAAATCGGAACGGGCCTCATCTCAAAAGATTCACGCGATGATTGATAATCTTCTCGTTCAAGCTGCAAATGAATGCTGGGCTGCTTGGAATAATACCAATAATGCTTTCTCGCTTAGAATCGCGGAATTACTGGATGCCAAAAACAAAATTCAGTGCCACCTGTCCAAAACCCAACAGGAAATTTATGATATGGAGAAACATATGGATGTCATCCGAAAAGCTATTGAGGACAAAGCTCCGTCTCTTAAAGTTGCTCAGACTCGTTTGGAACGTCGAACTCACCGTCCAGATATTGAACTCTGTCGTGATGATGCACATTTCAGAATTGTCCAGGAAATTCAAGATATCAACGAAACTTTGGAACAGCTTCAACGGAAATTGGGCGAGGTAGAAGCTTCTCATCAACAACTTCTCAAAACTCGGGCATGTTTGGAGCATGATTTGAAAATTAAGGCAAACTCTTTGTTTGTTGATCGGGAAAAATGCTTGGGGCTTCGTAAGAGTTTCCCCATCACAACTTTCGTCACTCAGCGTCAGACTTGCTAAGTTGTCTTTAACTCACAATCAATCTTATACGCAAAAGTAATCAAACTTTCAAAAAGTAGTAGTATTTCGCGAGACAATCGAAATGTCTGTAGATAATGTATTATAAAACCTTAAAAACAATTTACATGAATGTGACATGCAAGTGTTAATTTGAAGAAATGGTTATAAATGTGAAAAAAATAATGCAATCATGGACAATGGTTTGTAAGTAGTAATTATAAGTAGCATATACTTTTAAAGGTGCTCCTTAGTACCTGAGTAATATGTATAATCATGCTAACAATTTTGTAATCAATAAAATTCGGTGGTTTTCAAACTAAAAACATCGCCAAGCCGTAACATGAAGCGAGCCAGAGGATAAAATTATTTGTTTCATTTATAATTTGATAATCTTAAATGAATACTTTTCTCGGAGCAATGGAAAACATAATTCTTCATGGAAACTGGAAAATATTAAATTTTTGCCATGGCAACGCTAAATGGATTAAAATTTTTCAAAAAATTGAAATGTATTAAATTTTGCCTTGCTAACTGAAAGCTATAAGTAGAAGCAACCAAAAAATAATTTGGCGCTTCCCACAAGTAGAAACACCCAAAAAGTTAGCTTACCGCTTCATAAAGTGGGAAAAACCCAAAAAGTTAGCTTACCGCTTCATAAAGTGGGAAACACCCAAAAAGTTAGCTTACCGCTTCATAAAGTGGGAAACACCCAAAAAGTTAGCTTACCGCTTCATAAAGTGGGAAACACCCAAAAAGTTAGCTTACCGCTTCATAAAGTGGGAAACACCCAAAATGTTAACTTAGCGCTTCATATAATAAAAGACCACCAAAATTATGAATGTACCGCTTCCCAAAAGTGGACACGCCCACAAACTATATTTTACACCTAAAAACCCTATTTGAGTATCTTATTGCTTATAAAGTGGAAGCGGTAAAAAATATTTTTTACTATCCCGCTAACAAACTACTAGAAGCGGTGTAAGATATTTTAGTACCCAAAACCCCATTTTCATATCTTATTGCTTATAAAGTGAGCGCGCGTTATCTCCCAAAGGGGTGAGGTGACCACGCCCATTTTAAATAGGGTTCCTAACTAGGCCGAGATGAGTCCAAATCCGAGGTTTAATCCAAATCGGTCAATGCCTTCAAGAGTTATGGTGTTCACATACGTACGTACATACGGACAGACAACACGGTTCCATAAGTGAGCCTCTGGCTCGCTAAAATAGGTGCCAGTAAATTTTCACTGAAAAATAGCGTTTCATAATTATAGTAGCACTTTCCTGAATTTCACCTGAAATCGAAATCACAAAAGATTTTAACGAATTTACACAAACTATGTAAATTGCCTAAGAATTACCCTTTATATACTGATGCACTATACGAAAGTCTCACATAGAACTCAAAACAGTGCGAATGAATGATTGTTGTGCTAAACTTGAACATAGAAATTCCATACAAAAGTAAATATACAGACTTGTTTCCTTTTTTATTGTGTTTTGCTTGCATTGTACATGTACCTGTCAATACTGTCAAAACCTCTATAGCTAAAGTACCTGTCTTACTGGAAACAATGTAGTTTGCAAAAGAAATCTTCAATTTTCATCCATTTCAAAAATTATTTATTTAACCCAAAACTCCAGTGATTTTCAACATGACAAATAAATATGGAAGCGAAAGTTTTGCTTGGGAATATCGTGATTTACAGGTAACCTTTTCATTAATTTCCATTTATTTAAAAAGGAGAAATTAAACAAAAACTTAATCTGTAATATCTGTATTTTACATAAGAGTAATTTCCTTAATTTTGTAGGCCACAACGATGTCCATCGATCGTGGAGGCCAACTTGCTTTACTTGCAGGGTATTTTAATTACCTAACCTTTGTAGTCAATTAAATCGAATCATAATATTATTTATATACCATTTCTTTTATATACCATTCATTTCATTTATATACCATTCCAGGAGAAAATATTTAGCAGTTTTAGGACTTAATCTAGCAACTCCAGACAAAATATTGGTGCGAATTCCTTTCGGAGGAAAATATGACATTTCCAGTACGCAGTGGTCGCAATTAGATAACAACACATCAAATATAGTTGCAGTTGCAGTAAGTTCCTAATTTAGCAGTAATTAAGTTATGATACATTGCAATTGGTAAAGAACTAAAATAAAATGAAAATGAAACAGAGCAGTCAACGTTGTGATATTTTCGAACTGAGGGACGGAGCTGAATTAAAGTGCCTATATCGATTAAAGTGTCATACAAGAGTTATTACTGATTTAGACTGGAGTACACTGCAACCAAGTATTTTAGCTACATCTTCATTTGACAGCTTCGTTCATGTTTGGGACATAAGGTGCCCAAGACAAGCTTTAATAGAAAAGCCTCAAGTCTCTCTTTCAGCTTTAGACGGAGCTTCCCAAGTCAAATGGAATAAATGGACTTCCGATATCTTAGCTTCCTGTGATGGGGGTCATGTCAAAATATGGGATTTGAGAAAACCTACTTCCCCAACAGAATACATTGCTGCACACGCTTCCAAAATTAATGGTGTGTTTATAATTTGTCGTATATAAGAGAGAATCAGTTTTTGATTTAATTCTAAGCATATATTTCTTTTTGGTTCTGGATTTAGGCCTAGAATGGGCGTGTCAGGATATGGTAATAACCGCAGCACAAGATTGCACAGTTAAATTCAGCCGTGTGGCAGCTCAAAATCCATCTAAAACGAAAGGACCTTGTTTATCGCTCACTGCTCCTGTCTGGAGGGCTCGGCCAGCTGTAATATAACTTAAAATATACTTTTGTTCATTTCTATTTGATGAGTAACGATTTTTGTTTCTTTAAAATATTTTTAGCCTTTTGGTCGAGGAATCGTTACACAATGTGTCCCGATTCTGAGAAGAGATTCTGACCTTCTGTCTCTTTGGGATTGGAAACGATTCTCAAGTCCTATTTTTACTTTCCAATCTCATGATATAGTTGAATTTGCATGGAGAAGATCTAGTAACTACGATTTACTGACATGGTCCAGAGATCAAACTTTAAGGATATGGGCGTTGCCAAAAGAAATTATTGAGGTGAGAAATTCATTTTTATTTTGACAACGTTTTCAGATTTGAGTTAAAAATAAAACATTTTTCATGTTGAATTCAATATAGTTATGCGGTGAAGATTGGCAGAATAATTTTCAATCTCCATTGAATACATCTAATGAAGACGGCGGGATTGAAACAGGTTTAGAATTAATCGAAGATGACGAATCTCAACTGAGTCCCAAAAGTCAAAGATCTGCACCCAAGAAAGGAGAGAGATCTCTAGACCGAAACAGAAAATCTAAATCTCACTCCACTGCCACATCAGAAAGAGATGAAATCTTGAAAAAGGAATTTGAACAAGTTGAAGCTGCCAAACCTGAAAATGTGGTATTTGAACAGGTGGGCGGAGTTAAGTAATGCTAAACTCATCGGTGCATTGAAAGGAAAATTAAGGTTTTTATAACTCCCTAGGCTGAAATAGAACGTGGCTTACTTCGTTTCAGTTGGAAGACAGATCCGAAGAAAGGATCCATTGCTATTGTAATTCTGGCATCTTTTCCCTTTTCATATCCATCGGCTGCTCCTACCTTTCTAGTAACAAGTGGAGGAAACGAAGTTGATAAAAATCAAATACTGAAAGTATGTGATGAATATTATTTAGTACAAGGTTTATTTATATTGATCTAAATGAGATAGTAAAACATAATTTTGCAAAAATGCTTATTCTTTTTTCAGTCGCTGAAACAAACTAGTCAACAATATGCAAAGAAAAATGAGCCTTGTCTCAGTGCGTGCATAAATCAATTTTCTACCTTTATGAAACTTATAAAGGTAAATACATAGATTTTGTATTAATCCATACATCGAAAGTTGACAATGTAAGTACTTATATATATCCACATAATTAACGTGAATTTATTTTTTATATTATGACAAGCCCTTTGAAGAGGAAGACAACTTTTCAGCTTTTCCTTCCAGGGGAGTTTCAAACGTGCCATTTCCACGTACTTCTGGGGCTAGGTTTTGTTCTGTAGGTAAGCTAATCGTGTTTACGAACTGTTTGGTAAGACAAATGGCAATTAACTTCATAAATGACAACGAAAGATTTACATCAAAATGTCTTTGCAGGGGTTTTGGTGTGTTTCGGCCGTCCATCTTATTTACGGAGAGTAAAGTCTAATTGCGACGCAGGAACTCCTCGTTCTCTTTCCGCTTTAGGTCCTTTTCTCAGTCAATTAGCTCATGACAATGAAGATAACGTAAGCTAATTTTTAAAGAAACTTTCCTTTATTTTGAAGATAGTTTAAAGATCTTTGTTTCTCAGCTTGCAAGATCATCAAGACGTTCTCGCCGTCAGGAACGGAAAAAAGCCGGTGTTGTAACAATTTTCGATGCGACTACTTTACTTCCGTTTTGTAAAGAACTCGCTTATTCCTATCGTCACGGTGTACCTTGTCCAATTCTTCGTAAAGACGCGTGCGCATTTAACGCCCAGGCATCTACAAATTTTAAAAGAACTAGTACTGCTGATGCGTGGCAGGCTGCAACTATTATTGCCAGTTTCACAAATTCGGAAGTCAGTCCACAGATCAGTAACAGCTTCCATATGGAAATGTCCGATGACGAGGAAGACATTAATTGGATTGCTTTTCATCCTTTGGGCAGCGATTTAGTTCATTCTATGTACGGTTCCTTAACTTTATATTTACTGCTACAATATTTTATGTCGATAATAATTTTTTCTCTGTTGGTTTTTTAGGATAACGCATTATGCCTCACATGGAGATGTTCAAACAGCTGCGACACTCTCTTGCATCTTCACAGTTCCTAATAAAGTCTCAAAACCAAGTACTAGTACTCAAAGCGGTCATTTACTTGTGCTAAACAATGCTAATAATGCTATTCAACATGCTACGAGCTACCCACACAGTAATCAAAATGGATTCAATAGTTGTAATAAATCCGGATTGTTTCCCTCGAACAAGAACCAACCTTTAAATAAGCAACCGGTATATTTAGATTTCTCAACCTACCCGATTATGATTAATAATCTTTTAACTTCATGCATACTTGCTATTTTTACATGAATATATGCTAAGTATATTATATAATTGATAATTATGATAATATATGAATCATATACTTTTACTTATGTATTTTAAATCAGAGATAGATTTATTTGAGCAGTAAACTTACAAAGTATACCAATTAAACTTTGCGATGCTTAAAGTAGATTCTATCCTTTTCTCTATTGGGCTAACTTGCTAGCTAAATCAAATTTATAATTCTACAATTACATGTTAGTAAAAGTAGTTTCGTACATTAAAATTATGAATTCTTTTGTATTGGCAGCGTCTTACAGTTCCAAAATGGTGGACAAAGGTTAGAAATCTTTTCAGGGTCTCCTTTTCATTACTTTCTTGTACTGTGCATTGTCGTGTCTTCTTTCTCTGTTTTTTCTTGTGTCGTACTTTAAAAGGTACTTTTACAAGGTGTTTCTACTACATAGAAAATGTTTGGACAACCTGTTGCTTATTAATCCATCAATTTTATTGTCCTTACTACTGCCGTTCTCGTTGTAGAGCTTAGATTTGTGACGTATTTTTAAAATTTGAGAAACCACCTGTGAATTTTAACGGCTCAACTTGTTCCCTTTTTTAGGTTTTGTAAAAACTAACTATAATCAGTTCGCCTTAATATTAAATGGAGAAATATTTCAATTTATACCCACAAATTTGCTTTTCTAAAGAAAAATATGCCGAGTTATTATTCATACCCGAACTGGCAATTCTGTAATAACTTTTGCTTTAGTACCATTCTAATATTCCCTGTCAACTTCACTTTTTGTCCAGATAATATGTATACTTACATGGACAATTTCCTTTCTTATAACTAATATTTACGATTCGTAATGCTTTGGATAAGCTTTGAGATAATCTTTTTAATGCTTTGAATTTGGGAATGGAATATTTTAGTCATTTAAGCACAAATTGTAAATGTGTTGTTATACACTCTTTATCACTAGTATAAATAGAACGGGTATCTTCAAGCAATTAAATATTGTTGGTATACATATAATGAAATAACAATTGTACCAAGGCTAACTAATTAAGTTACTTGAGTTTATGATTTAAAGTATATTTCTTATTATTTCGTCGATACTTTTGAGTGTTGTTTGTTTGTTTTATGTACTAATGTTTTCAAAATTTTGCAAATTTTTATTAATTTGTCTTTTGAAATACAGGGATTGATATCACCTTATCACACAGTTCATGGGTCGGATACATTACATGGACTTGTTGTTAATCCACTCTCAGAATCTTTTTTCCGACAACATCGATCGAATTCGTGGTCGGATTCTTTGGATGATATCAAAGTTCATGGAGTACAATCACAAATGGATGCCATAAATACGAATGGAAGTGTAGGGATGATTGGAGCTATTACTGGCATTACAAATGCCATGGACGCCCTTATCAATGGCAATGGTGGTGTAATAGATGAAATTAAAGATGACTCGTTAACGCTAGTAACTACACCAGTTCACAAGAATGTAATACCAAGAGGATTCGTATTGGACCCTGAGCTAAATTGTAAGTTTATCAGTTTCAAGATTCGAAGAAGAATAATACTTATATAATAATAAATAGGTTTGTAGATCGTATACAGTATTAATAATTAGTCTTACATTAATGTGATACTCTAAATAAGATCACTTTAATGGAACCACTTATCACTCAATACACAATTTAGGTTTTGAGACCATTTCTGCTAGAAACTTTATATTGCAAATGAATACTGAGAGGTATGCATTTAAAAATTAACGTTTGTAACGGTTTGCTGATCTTGTTTGCTCAACAGATTTATATGACTGCTACAAGAAATCGTACGCAGAGATTCTCTACCGGTGGGGATTTTTACAACAACGAGCAGAGGTGATAATTTTTTAGGTGGCTAGCTGTATTTTAACAGAGATTGGTTGCATTAGCATTAACATTCATGAGTTTTGATAATAGCATAGTAATGTATGTACTTTTAGGGTACATGGTATATCCCAACGGAAATAGTTTTTAATGCTTCGAAAGTATTCTTAAATGAACTTTGACGATTACAGGTACTAAAATGTTTGACATCTGTCGGTGATAGCAACATGGGTATGCTATCCAGCGTCGATGTGGTTATGGAATGCAAGACTTGCTGGCAAACTGTACGTGGCCCTGTTTGTCATAATTGCAGAAAAATAGTTTGTAGATGTTCCATATGCCACATACCCGCTAAAGGTACACGTTATCCTTACTTTTCAATATAAAAAGTTAAACCTGTTTATTTTTGGTACTAATTGTTTCTTTGGTTAGGTATCTGTACGTTCTGCTCTTCTTGCGGACACGGAGGCCACGCTCAACATATGTTAGAATGGTTCAAATTACGACGACAATGTCCAACTGGATGTGGTTGTTGCTGTATTGTTGAAAATGCCCGTAATTTTAAATAGTAATGCAATAATAGCATTACTTATGGCAATAAATTATTATGAATTTACGGAAAACAAAATTTGTGCTACAAGTTTCTTTATTTTGTTCTTACAATTAGCGGTAGTTAACACAGTTTGCATACCGAAGAAAGCAGATATGCTTTCCCGAATATTAAAGCAAGTTTCCTATCTTTATTAGTTAAAATTCAATACTAACAAGATTCATTCAAAAAATTCCAAATTATGCACATTTATTAGAGGTATTAACCATTATTAGCTTACCTTACGATTATGTACAACATTTGCGAGAGCTACTTTTTCATGGAATTGGTAGTCCTACTTAAATCGCATGTGCCACATTCTTATTGAGGTAGTTTGCATGTGTTAACACTTTTCTGCGACCTACACAATTCATCACTAAAGTAAAATACCTGCATAGAGATACCGAAATAGGAAATAGTCATACTGATACGGGTAAAGGAAAGTATATCATACCGTTTTGGAGAATTTATTGATGTAAAATGTAAACCACATTCTGCATGCCGTGATTTCTTCTTGATGTAGAAAAGATTTCAGTCTTATTTGAATAAGGTAGTTAGTGTACCTTTGCTAACTAAAACTTTGTTTATTCCTTGGGTATTTGAAGAGTAAATAAAAAACTATATATAGTACACTGGAAATTGAACTGCAAGCCAAAATAACGTTAGTCTTGTTTCACCGTACGCAATACAAGGATCACAGAAAATTCTGTGTACATTTGAGACATTCGGAACACAATGAATTTGTATTTTATTTTTCTGTTCATTTATTTAGGAACAATTTCTACAATAAATTGTAATGAATCTGCAAGAGAGGGTAAATGTAAGTAAATCAGTGAGTTCTTTATAAATCCTTTATATAAAACATCGTTATAAAATAAAGAGATATTAAGGAGTAAGTTTTTTTAGTTATTGCAGCATTAGTATCTTTTCCTAGTGACCTATGCACGGTGGACAATGATATAGGAACGTGTGTTTCAAAGTTAGTTCCCAAATTTTAAAATGCAATTCATTTGTATGCAATTCAATTAAGATTACTGTAGGATATTATTATTATTAATTTCAGAAAAAAATGCACTCGCATGGGTGGAAGAAATCTGGGAACATGTGCCCATGGGTATGGATCTTGTTGCAAGTGTAAGTAACATTGCGATCTTGAAAACTGTTTAGGGTTTACCAAAAACCGTTTTTTTCATTAATTCTAATACGCACTTTTTTTAATTGTAACAGTCACAGCACAGTGTACTACAATGGACGAAACAATAACCGTAACCCGAAATCAAACTGTCTTACAAACACCAACAATGACGCCTCGAACTTGCACATTTGCATTTCCAAGGGTTGTTATTTAGTATTTGAATGTATTGCATAGTCTTAAATCTTAAATGTGAATTATATTTTATTGACTCATTATGCAGCAACCGGGAGTTTGTCAATTAAGACTGGACTTTCCTCAATTCAATTTAAATAAACCAACGGATGCAGGGGATTGCCCAATTGATTCAATGACGGTTTCTAATACTGTCACTATAGATGGTTTACAGATTTGTGGAAGTGGAGCTTCAGCCGCTAATCACAGTAAGATTTCCCTTCTTCGTACATTTTGCACATGCTTTCGGAAATGAAAAATATCTCTTAACATTTACAGTGTATCTTGATTACGGGAATTCCAACGGACCTATACAAGTTGTACTGAAAACTCAGGGAGCCACAATGGGAGCATCATTGCCTGCTAATTATGGGTACATGATCCGTGTAACTCAAATTAAATGTGATTCACCCGCAAAAGGTATGATTCGGAAGAGCTATTTGATTTTTAAAGTTAAATGAACACCATCCCAGAATTTATTTAATCTGCGTTATTACAGTTCCCCAGGATTGCCTCCAATATTACACATCTTCATCAGGAGTAGTTTCCAGTTATAATTATGGCACTGTAATGCAGATGGGACAACAAATGAACACTGAAGATTACAAAGTCTGCATACAAAAGCAAAATCCAGGAGATCGAATTCAGGTGGATGGAATATTATTTTATTTTGTCTTTTTACTACATGAACTACTTATTTAGGAACATGTAATTAATGTGATTACAATATCTACAGTGGACGCTTTGCAATGGCACTACAATGACAGGGCCAACAGTACCGTTCGCTGTGCCTGAGAACATGTGCTTAGTTGGGCCACCTCCTTGTGTTCCCCAGCCTGCAGGAGCATGCGATGGTGACTACGTTGAAATTCCTGGCTCTGACATGAATCGTTATTGTGGTGCCGGCATTTTCCCAAGAAGCATTACAAGTAATATCGAATTACCATTTCAAAACTAAATTACTGTGCTGCCATTTTGTCATACCTTATTTGCTTATGCCGTTCACAGCCTCAAGTTTTTGGATACGTGTCCGTTTTGATGACACGGAGCTTCAAGCAATGCAAATGCCTATACCATTACAGAACCCCCCATGCACTCCAGTGAACGTCCCGGGCTACACATTTAGCCCAAATCCTTGTCAACTAGTTCCTACACGAATGCTTACAGTAGATATGCAAAACCGAGGATTCTGTTTAGCTTATAATATAGTTCCCAGTTCTACCCCGCTTGGAGATGTGACTGGGCAGCCTCCCGCTGCTGCTGGTGGTGGTCGTGCGATATAACTCAACACAATTTATTACCGTTCATCATCTTTCCAAAAACATTTGAACGAAATGACTGCTTTTACTATTACAAAAATAAGTATTGTAGTAATAATTCTTCAGTAAAACACTTGAAATGTGTGAAAACCATATCTTGTACGAGGTTGGATTACGACATTATAAATAAAAGTTTAAATAACTTATTGTATATATTTAATTATACAATTCTATGAGTGGAAAGCCCCTGTGCTTTGCTCTTTGGCAGATTCTTCATTAAAAGTGGCTTGTAAAGGGCCGAGAGTGATATAGAATAATTTATTCTTTTCCTTACTAAGCCATAATTACAAGGTTATTATGAATTAATTTCGTAAAAGTAGTAAATAAGAAACCATTGCATTGGGTTAAAGTTAAGACAGCAGATTGAAAAGCATCGTGTTCTTGGAAGTGCTACAAACTGCCAAATCCCATACATTACCGACCCTAAGTTGGTCATGAGACAAAAAAGTTTGTTAATTTTCTGGGAAAGATTACAACAATCGTAAAACAGAATTTCATCACATATTTAAAATACTAATCTTACTTTCTCAAGCAGCGGTTGTTACTTTTACAGGTAATTTGGTACTGATAGGTCCAAGTTACCGAATTGAAAACTGAAACAAAGTTCCAACTGAATCTACTGCTAGTTGGAATATCTCGGGGACCCTGTAAGTACACAATAATGGATATGGATATTTAAAAGCTCAATGCAGGTTTAAGATAGGAAAAATACATGATATTATAAGTATAAGATACTCAAATAAAGTAATTACGTAATCCAATAAATAAAATTTCTATTAAATTGTAAAATTACACTCACATCAATTCCAATAGTGTTACCGCTTGGATTTTTGCCCAGACATCTGTATTGTGAACTTGATTCACTGACAACTAAAAGTGAACCTGATGCATTATTCAAGGCATTCGCTGCAATTTATAAAAACAATTACATATATTATAGATATTTAAATTCAAGTCACTCCATACACTGATACACTAGCATTTCCAATTCACTATAAAAGTGACTTACACCAATTAACAGACCAATATACAATGGTAGCCGACCCACCATTACCACCACCAGATTCAACTGGAGGAAGAGTTGCTGCAGGTGCAGCAGTCGTAGTTGCTGAGGGATCTGTAGTAGTAGTAGTAGTAACAGTAGTAGTCGTTGGACCAGTAGTAGTCGTCGTGGGTGGGGTTGAAGGTGCCCCCATCATCTAGTAATAAAAATCCCAAATAGGAAAACCTCATTTGGAAATATGTTTTCATATGTTATCAATTATATATATGGAAAATTAAATGAACAAAAGTATAACAGTGGTTTGATTTCAAAAACTAATACAGAAATACCCCTCCGTCCGCAACACACTGGATTCGGATCCGTTTTGTAGCTGTAAAAGACTGTCCGCTGGAAGTTTGGAATTGACCACCAGCAAAACAAACCAGCAAAACTACCACAAATCGATTCATTTTCGTAATATGGCTTTTTGTAAAATTCCAATACCCTTATTTCAGCCGTTTTCTAAATTTCTGCAGGAGATGGATTGCTGTTAAAGACGATGCAAGGGTGATCATTGTGAGAATTCGCTTGCTATTTATTTCAATTTCTTATCAGATCGGACTAAATTTTCAAATGAATTTAGGACAGGAAAGGATTATAATGAAATAACTGGAAAATCACTAAAAAATAGTTTTTGTTTTCCGTTTGCAATTTCCAATACTAATTACTAATTTCGTGTCGTTGTAATAACAGGTACTGAAGGAAATGGGATCACTACAATAAGCTATTATGATTTTATTATCGCAATATTATTAGCATTAATAGTAATTAAATACCCATGAATTTTGGGAATATCAGCTCATTCTATAGCGAGATTAGTGATTATGAATCGCATATTAATTATGATTATAAATTATGAATCGCATATTATCGCAAATTACATGAATATTTCGTTTTGAATGTACATTAAAGCGAACTTTAGTATTTATGGCTACATTATTGTTTACTTGTCCAGGAAATTAGAGAAATGGTAAAAATGGTAATGTCCGCCACAGTATTTATCACGTTATTACTCTGAATAGACTGTCGGTTGATTACAACATGTATTTTAATTAAACATTGTCTTTATGCAACATCAGTAGTAAAATGATTATACTTTCAATCAATCAATCATGTAAAACACCTTAAATATCGAAAACAAGTCAATCAAATTACAGCATATTTCCAAAATTTGTGTGTAATTTAGGATATTTGGGGCATTTGGGGCAGTATAGCATCAAACTTATTGCTGTTACACCCTGCAATTATTTCCATTTTTTCTTTGTCTTTTTCTTTAAGTCATTTCCACGTTCTTTGATCTAAACATAAATAAATAAATTGTTTAAATATTTTACATTTAAATCCGAAATTTTTTACTTGAGTTATGACAAAATACAAAATAATGTACTAATTGCCAGGTAATGTTACATAATAATGGTTTGTGAATTACTTAATGTATATATGCAATTTTTAGTAAAATAGTCTATAACCTACTTTTTTATCACGTTATTTTAATTTAATGACTATCTTATAGGCTTATTGTATGGATATTTTTTATATACTATACAATACGATTGTCATTTGCTCTATTTCACAGCATGCTTAACACAACAACTAAACGGGGCACCGGCACCTTAATAGCATTTAATGAGCATAATAATACTTATACCATATATTATAGTACATTGTCGGATTGCCCAGTAAATATTTTCTTCGTACAATCTACTCTATTGCAGAGCCATTATACCAATTATACGTACTGAATTACAGATTTAATGAACACAGAAACGAGACATAATCAACCCTTCTGTAGACATAACATTCACTCTTATTAAACCTCATCATTAACAAAATAGTTTTGATAGCATCCCTAAGCGCACTTAACCGTAGATAAAATCTATTGTCATTTACTTGTCAGCATTCAGCATTTAGTGTGAGTTTTTTACATGTTCCTCATTATTTAAACGTTATCCAGTGTTATGTTCAGATCTATGTACTTATGTTGCTACATTGTCCGCAGTAGTAATTCATCTGTATGTATTTGGTTTCATCGTATAAAAGTATTAGTTTTAACAGTCCAACCGTTTCATTGCATTAAGCAACATACTCACTTTTATAGTACTAATTAAAACCATGGGATTATTTATTATTGGATAATTGCTCCATTCTGTACTGCACTTTTGCACTGTGTTGATCCTTCAGATTTTTCTGTTCCTATTATATCTGTTCCTATTGTACAGAGACAATATATCCATTACCGTATACGATATAAGTTTAAAATGTAATGTAGACTTTAGAAGTTGTTTGGAAGTCATGAAACGTCGTTTTATGACATGATACATGTGCTGGGTGTATGGTTCTGTCAATTCAGTATTATAAGCAGATACGGACAGTATGTAAATAATCTGTCGCCTTTTTGTATTGTCATGTCATGTCCGGTGTTTAAGAGTATATTAACGTCAACTTTATTCCGCATTAAACTACACTAGTAAGTGTACATATCTATAATAGATAGCAATCCGTATATGCTATCAATAAGTATAACTACATCTATTTAAGAGTCTGTTTAGACAGATTCTTGTGTATGAGTAATATGAAGTCGTGAAATTATATGACGATTTTAATGTACATACTAAATGCTTGCATTTATTTTATTACTAATATAAAACACCCATCTAATACCACTGTTCGTTGTTATCTGCCGTAATGTATACCGGTGTTCCTCGAATTATATAGTAATTGTGTATTTTTAATGGCAATTTGATGATATGTGACACTTCAGTACATTTCTTTGTATGCTTTTGTGAACGAGCTTGGTTTGGACTAACATTTAACTGAAACTGAAATGATACAGAAAGGACGCGGTTATATATTGTGACGTAATTCAAATAGATAACTGTCGATGAGCAGTCGACACTACAGCCTTGGTTGTAATCGTAATCGTAATCCGTGTTAAAAAGCGTATAGGTATCATATACATCGTAAGGACTGAGCGGAACCTTGACTTGTAAGTAATTGTTTTTACAAAGGCACATGTAATTTAATTATACTTAGTAAAAGCTAATTAATATCTTAGAAATGCAACACAACATTAAATTAATTGAGCAGGAGCATCGATCAGTTAAATCATACAAAAGTAAACCATCGCAATACGCTTTGTAATTCCAACATCCTTTTTGTGCTCTTATCTCAGCTTTGGTCATTGCTTCTCAGAATTTATATCAGGCAGAGGCGTTGGATCACAAACTGTAAAAGTTTTGCTGCAGTATATTTGTTTTCAATAGTGTGTAGACATTTCATTTTGCTGACACTTTGATTTTATTCACAAACTATAACTTTTCAGTGCAGTTCGGTGGCCTTGTTCTTGTTTTCCAAATATTTACAGGCAAAAAGTAATAAAACTATATGACTCACCATTATGGTTTTGTTTTGCATCTGCAATTCTAGCAGGACAAGTTTCTTTGTAATCTTTTTCCGTGTCAGTACTAGTACCAGTAATAATTAGCAAACGTTCACTCCAGACATTTTGGTTTTCTTGCAGAATTCTGGAGAAAAATGGAAAAAGTAAACCAAGGGAATTCCAATAATTCCAATGAGAAGAGAGCACTAAAGATAACCATTGTTGGTGATGGCACAGTAGGAAAAACTTGCATGCTTATTTCATATAAGGATAACAAATTCCCAGAAGATTATGTTCCAACTGTGTAAGTATAAATAAATAAATATAAATAAGTATAAATTTAACATTCTTGTGTAATTCTTACTTAATATCTCGGGATAAAAAATTGCTTCTATTTCTGATGAACTAAGTTTCTTATAAAAATATGCATTTGGGTAAAGATTTGACAACCATGCAAAAGACATTAAGGTTGATAACCAAGTATACGCAATGACATTGTGGGATACTGCTGGACAAGAAGAATATGAAAAATTAAGGCCTCTATCTTATCCTAAGGTAAATAAAAATATTCACGCTAACTGTTTTGAATAAATTGGGTTTTGTAATTAATGTTATTTGCAATCGTGTACCATTTGACTTAAAGCAAGTTCTTATATTTATTATTATTTACATATAATAGATTATATATTATATTTTTTATGTTCTTACTACTTATCAAATTTTAGACTGACTGTTTCATTCTTTGTTATGCCGTTGATAACCCTGCTTCGTTGGCCAACATTGAAATTAAATGGATACCGGAGCTTAGGCATCACTGTCCCAAAGCAGCTATTGTTTTAGTTGGTATGTTAGTCTAAAATAGTTTTGCGAATCAATCTTGTTTTACATATAATTAATTTGTACATATAAAAATTAGGTACAAAAAGCGATTTGCTTTCCCCAAACGACCAAAAGGCAGAGCTGGATGGAAAGAAAATGAAGTCTAGAATAAAAGCTAATAGTTATCTTATGTGCTCTGCAAAAACAAGGGAAAATCTAAACGAAGTTTTCGAAGAGTGTGTAAGGATTGTTGTAAATCCTTCCCCTACTAATGCAAATGGCCTTAACTGTTGTAAAATTTCATAAAATTGCTGTTCATTTGGTTGCAGTGGACAGCTCTCTAGATTATATTTTAGTAAAGAAGCTTTAAATAGTTCGTATGTTAAGTAAGTGTACGCAGGAAAATAAATTAGTTAACAGACTATATAAAATCTTGCAATAATGTAAATAATTGTCTAATTTTTGCATTTTACTTTTACTGTAATCACAGCAAATATTGAAACGATGTGTTGTCAAAATAGTGAAGCACAACGCAATAATAGTTACGTAATTAAGGTCATTTCCCGGTGGTACATTGAATCAGTATACCTGTGTATGCAAGTTTAAACAGAAATATTCAGCTTAACTATCCATGTTTGTATCATCAAAGTAAAATTAAAATAAATATTTTAGTATGATGAAGATGAGTGAAGAGGCAATAAAAAATTGACAATTAAATACATCTAACAACAATTCTTAGATTCTTGCTTTATTGGGATCATTACTAAATCCTCGCCTCTAGTTTTACCCTACTGGATATACTAGAAAAAATGACCTTGTGTATAAATGTATGTATACATGTTAGTATATACTACACTATTACGTGTATTCCATTACAATTGTTCGACATGGACATAAGTACATTTATAAAGCATATGATTCTGTTGCAGGAGATTGTATATTTATTTAAATCGTTCCAGCAGATAATATTATCGAGTTTGGTATCAGTGTGACTGTGAGTACGTTGTGTATACATTGAATAAGTGTTTTCATAGTCTAAGTTTATAGTATAAATGTTGTAGATAAATATATTTTCATTTTACCGATAATCTTTTGAAGCACTTATGTATAATATATTATTTGCACTTGAAATCTTTGACACTTACATTACAGGACTGTACAGAAGGTAAAGGAAAGTTTGATTTTTCCAGATTACTGGTACAGTTCTAAGTCTCGCCTGGTATTCTGATTTTAAGAATACTATAGCTTGTAAAGAAATTAGTGTAACATGAGAATTGCAATTATTTCTCAACACTAAAATTCAGAATAAAATATGGCATCTTTAACTAAAGGTAAGAAAATTATTAAAATATGCAAACAACTACAGTGCTCTTTTTAATTACTCAAATTCATAGAAATGTTGTTATCAAATTCTCATAATCTTTTCTCCAGGAATATTCATAGTAGCAGCCAAACGAACGCCATTTGGGGCATTCGGAGGAAAGCTAGCAGATAAAACGTGTGTTGATTTAGCTGAAGTTGCTGCGAAGGCGGCTTTAGCTGCAGGAAATGTCAAACCGGAAATGATTGACTCTGTTGTAATTGGAAATGTCATTAATGTAAGTGCAATTACACTAGTTATAATTTTTATAAGAGGAAAGTTGCACTTATCTTCCAATTTTACTACTTTTAGGCAACTTCTCCAGATGCAGCGTATATTTCAAGACATGTACTTCTACGCTGTGGAATTCCCCTTGAAAGAACAGCGTTGACTACAAATCGCCTTTGTGGTTCCGGTTTTCAAGCGATTGTTAATGGAGCACAGGTAAATTAACATTCTTTATTTGATAAATTATACAGTCACATCATAATCATACTTTCAAAAAACTGCTACAAAATTGATAGACTTTTCCGAATTTAGGAAATCGTTCTTGGGGATTCCAGAGTAGTTCTTACGGGGGGAGCTGATACCATGAGTCAAACACCCTTCTTCATTCGTAATGTTCGCTTTGGAACAAAATTAGGCACCGACTACAGGGTATGAATTAATATTCCAATAAAATTAAAACTTACTTTATTTATTATTAAAAATATATGCATGGTTTCTTTTGCAGTTGGAAGATCGCTTGGTACTTTACGACCCACAAGCTAAAGCATCTATGGGAGGTACTGCTGAAAATCTTGCAGAGAAATACAATATTTCTAAAGAGGAGTCAAACCGTTATGCCTTACAGTCACAACAACGATGGAAAAATGGTTAACTTTTAAATAAATACATTACACAATTTTTATGAACTTTAGTAAAATAAGTTGTACATTTTCTCAATCAACAGCCAATGAGAAAGGTTACTTCAAGGAGGAACTAGCTCCATTGAACGTGAAAGTAAAAAAGACTGAGGTGGAGATGAACGTGGATGAACATCCAAGACCGCAAACAACCATGGAAATTCTAAATAAGCTTCCAGCAGTTTTCAAAAAAGACGGAACTGTCACTGCTGGAAATGCTTCGGTATTAAATTCATTCTAGATACGAATTAGCCATCTAATAATGTGGCACAACACATGAAAATAGGCATTTATTTACTTCCACAACTAAATAAATAGGGAATCTGCGATGGTGGGGGTGCTGTGATCATTGCTAATGAGGAAGCTTGCCGAGAGCATAATTTGACTCCTTTAGCTCGTTTGGTAGGCTACGGAATTGCGGGAGTTGAGCCATCAATAATGGGAATCGGTCCTGTGCCTGCTATTAAAAAATTACTAAAAATAACGGGAAAATCATTGGACGATATTGATTTAGTCGAGGTATAATGAAAAGTAAAAAAAACATTTGTAGTTAATTCCTCCCCGAAAAACATATGGTTGTACAGTAATGAAAATGTGGTTTTTCAGATTAACGAGGCATTTGCCCCTCAAGTAATTGCTTGCCAGAAGGAATTACAAGTTGATCCAGAAAAACTGAATGTAAATGGAGGGGCCATTGCGCTGGGGCATCCCTTAGGTGCTTCTGGCTCACGCATTTCAGCTCACCTAGTTCATGAACTAAGGTATTATTTGGATAATAGTTTTGATTGAAATTCTTAGAAATTCACATTGTATCTTAATATGAATTATTATCAATTTCAGACGGAGAGGTGCAAAATTAGGAATAGGATCCGCATGTATTGGGGGTGGTCAGGGCATTGCACTACTATTTGAAAGTGTATGAATGTGAATAATATGTTCCAATGTTGCACAAATTACTACTACTCTTTAACAAATGCAATATTTAGGCATTTATGATGATACGGTGTGATGGGCTATGTCATGTCTATACATTATGTTATGTGTGTAACTTCTAATAAATATGTGTAATTACAGTGTAATTGAAATGATACAATCATACGATACAAGAATCACTACATATTACGATGGCATAATAACGGTATAATAATGCAAATAGATAACTCGGTAATTCTATGATCATAGGCACATCAACTCAACAACCTTGGTTGTAATCGTAATTCGTGTAAAAAGCTTAAAAGTATGATACATACAAAGTGATTTTTGTTATTTAATTTCAATGTTAGTGTACCGTTGTGTACCTCTGCTGATACTTTGATTTCAAATTATAAGAACTTTTCTGTTCAGTTCAGTGCCTTTTTTGTTCTTGTTGATTTCCAAATATCCCCATGTTTTTCATGCAGGCGTAAAACCACCATTCGACTATGGTTTTGTTTTTCACCCGAATTTCATACGGAACAAGTTTATTTGTAATATTTACATGCCAGGAACAGAAGTAAAGAAACATTTTTGCTGCAGACATTTTAGTTTCTTTGCAGAATTCTGAAGGAAAATGGAAAGAAAAAACCAAGGAAATTCCAATGATAACAATGATAAGAAATCATATAAGATTACCTTTGTTGGAGATTCCACCGTAGGAAAAACTTGCATATTGACTTCCTATAGGGAAAACAAATTCCAGGAAGATGGTGTTCCAACTGTGTAAGTATAGTTTTATGCTGCTTAATTCATTATAACTTACCTCGAGAGATTACTTCTAATTATTTAGGTTGTTTATAAGAAATTGTGCATTTGGGTGTAGAATTGACAACCATGTAAAGGATATTAAGGTGGACAACCAAGTATACTCAATGACTTTGTGGGATACATCTGGAGACGAAAGTTATGAAAAATTGAGGCCTCTGTCTTACCCAAAGGCAAGTAATATGATTAAACAAATGCTCAGGATAAATTTTTTTGAATAAATGTGACATTGTAATTGAAGATTATGCAACATTCGATTAAAGTGAGAAATTTTTATTTTTACAATTTCAGTTTTTAGGATTTTAATTTTAATTTTCAATATATTAAATTTTAGACTGATTGCTTCATTCTTTGTTATGCCGTTGATAACCCTGCTTCGTTGACCAACATTGAAATTAAATGGATGCCGGAACTTAGGCACCATTGTCCCAATGTTCCTATTGTTTTAGTTGGTACGTTGTAACAAAAATATCATTGATACAAATTAATCAAAATTGTTAAATTAATTAATTGATATTCAAAATGAAATTCAGTTGGGCATTTAAATCGCCAATACTTCCTAATTTTAAAAATAGGAGCTAAAAGCGATTTGCTTTCCCCAAAAGATGAAAAGGCTGAGCTGGACGGAAAAAACATGCATCTTAAAATTAAAGCTAGCAGTTTTATTATGTGCTCTGCAAAAACAAGGGAAAATCTCAACGACGTTTTCGAAGAGTGTTTAAGGATTGTAGTAAATCCTCCCCCTATTGCAAATGGCCTTAACTGTTGTAAAATGTCATAAAATGAATAATTCTTATGGTAAGTGTGTATAAGAAATTTGATAACAAACGGGCAATACAAAATGTTGAAATATATAGTGTCCAGTGCACTTTACTTTTGTTGGAAACAGCATTGTTGAAACGTTGTTATACTTGTAGATATCTTGTCAAGATATTGTAACACAAGCAAATATTTGATGTACAGTGTACGTACATGTTCATAAAAGATGTACACTAAATAGTAGTGTTTCCTCAGTATATTAATTTTCCAGTCCTTGTTGAATAAATATATCCTGAAGAATATTAGCTAACTTGTCATTAGCAGAATAATAGGAGACGCAGACTCTTTTAGCCCATACAAAGTATTCACTTCTCCTTTTTTCATCCCATCCAGACGGTAAACATCTTTTTAGATCCCGTAAATTATATATCTTATCTGCCATGCCTACAACTTTAGCTTCGTAGGATTTATCCAGAGCATGAGATATTTGCTCCGCTTTCCGCTTTTCTTTGGGTAATAATTTATTGTCTGTTAATTCAGCGACTATCCCAGCTACCTGGAAAACATGGAAGTTATAAGTATACGTATTATGAAAGTGTACAATAGTTTCTTAATAAAGTTTCTTAAAGAATAAATAAATGTAAGGTATTTTACGATACTTTAGATCCAAAAACATTTTTTAATTCTTCTATCGTTGTCTCCGTGTCTTCTACCGTATCGTGCAGTAATGCTGCTTGAATTATCTCCAAGTCCTCCACATTTCCTTCTTGTATGAGAATATTGGCAACTCCTTAAATTCGACAAAATTGCACATAAATTGTTAGCAGAGTTGGGCAGATTACTTTGGTTTCCAATTACAAATTACAATTACAATTTTTTTCCCATGAATTACAATTACAAATTACATTAAAAGTAATTAATTACAAATTACAAATTACGTAATTCAATTACATTCAAAATTACGAATTACATTTTAAAAATAGGAAATTAATTAAGCCCATTTAAATCTCCGAAGTGCCCTGTGGGAAGCCCAATTTTACCTTGAATGGGGAGATTTAATTCTGCAATAGAGCTCAAGGCAAATGATTAAACGCAAATGTAGGGGTGTAGGAAGTATTTTAAATTCAGCGGCTAAAAGTTTAGTATTGAATTTTTAATTTATCAAGTCATCCATCATGCTTTGATTAAAAAGTAGGCTAAAAAGTAGAGAGTATTGACCGAACTAACGACCGCACCACAGTTCGATTCCCGCAATTCCCTACAGTTATTTTACTTTTCACTCATAACATAATCTATTAACAAATTCAGCACAAGAAATTGTAGATATTTCTATACAACTGCAATTTGCAAATCATTATCTTAATCGGCATTTTTTAAAGAATATATGCAAATACATTGTATCTAGTGCAATTAAAATGTATCCTTTCACAATGCAGCTCAGCTTTAGTTTGAATTTCACAAGTTGTTGAAGTAAAGAAGAGGAAATCAGAAATCACGAAATCAGTATATTAAATAAAATTCAAATAATGCTAGGCTTGTTACAAATACAGATATAAAGTTTCCTTTTCGAAACAAGGAAGTAGAAAGAAAGGTGTTCACTTATTTTAACCTCGTATGGTTTTAAACTTTGAGCCTGCATAACAAAAGTAGTGCTAGCAAGAGATACAGAGTAGGAAGAATTTCAGATGTAATTGGTTTAGGCTTCATTGATCCAAAAATATTTATTTATTCTACTAAAATATTTAATCCCATTAATAAATGTAATTTGTAATTCACAAAGTAATCGCATTACATCTCAAAATTTTTGAATGTAATTAATTACATTTACAAATTACATTATTTTTTAAAATTACAAATTACAAATTACAATTACTTTTTTGTAATGCGATTACAAATTACAAATTACATTTAATCGAATTACTTTAATCTGCCCAACTCTGATTGTTAGTACAAAAATAAACTTTAAAACATCTCCAAATAATGATATGACATTTTTACTATAATGCCTCACATACCTACTGGGTGGTTTATGTATGGAGTTTGCTCGAGATCTTTTCTTCGTTGATTTTTATGCTTTTCAGCGGCAAAATTAACAGTAAATAATAAATCTGCAGTTGTGCTTCTGGGCAAAGAAGCAGTGGTAACATTATCGTCACTTTGCTCAGACTTTCCATTATTGCGGTCCATTATTTCCCTAATTTCCTGTCCGCGAGTTTTGTTCCTTCGCAAAAGCACCTACACGAATAAAGACAACAAATATCCTTCCCTAATCACTCGTACAAATAATTCAAGACAAAATTTGGAACATAAAAATTATATTTTACCTAATTTAAGAGATCTTCTCTTTTGGTTTCCCACCCTTCGGCTCGGGTTCTGTACTTGTCCCTTGTACTCTTTTTCCCAATGCTTTTGCACGTACCGGCACTGGAACCTAGAAACTTAGCAATACATCTGAACGACCCGGACCCTTTTCTCGATAGTGTAACGTCGGTATTCAGTAGATTCAGCTTGTGGCATTATTTTAATCTTTACAAACACAAGAGAAATTGTGTATTATAGTTATGTTATAAATAACAAAAAAATATAAAATAAATAAATTATTGTTCCACTTTTTCTCAACTCACCTCAAGCTAATTACAGGTGACGGACAGGAGGATTCAAATTTAAGGATTACCCGCTTAAAACTTCACCTGCTTAGCCATTCATGACCATACAGCGGTAATGCATGCCGCATAAGGTCTTTTATACTGAAAATACCGATTTCGAATCGACCTGGACATAATTATTGGTTATGGTCTACGAACTAGGAAAAGCAGTAGTAATTCAAATTTTTGTAAACATCTCTGGTGAAAGCAAGGCGTAATAATTTACCCGGTAAGCATACCAGGCTTACTGCGGTCTGCGGTGACACGTTACACAGCGGTACCAGCCAGCATAATTAAAGGTGAATTTCTAATGCGAATAAATAATCAAATCATTAGGTTTTTTAATACTTTTGCGAATTTTAAAAAATTTAGTGGTTTTCCAGTACTGTGCTCTAATATTTTCGTCAAATTCCGAACTGTTAACGAATATATTTTTCCAAACAGACACAAGTTTCCCTTGCCATTATCAGTGTCAAAAATGTCAAAGCTTTATACATGTGAAGACGAAGAATTCGAACTGGTTTTCGAAGTTAAGGCCAATGACATTCATCCGGTTTACAAGTATCGCTCCAAAAGTACGAATCTTGAGATTGTGTTGGCTAACGTTGAAGGTCCGATTGTGAACGGATACATAGTTTTAGGTAAAATAGTTTTACTAAAATGAGGTTTTATTTAAAAATGCAATACTAGTCATTAATTACTAATTACAACATTTTTATGGTTTTCAGCAACCAAAGCCAAAGACGACGATGGCTATCCTCACACACTTGAACACTTAGTTTTCTTGGGTAGTGATGAATACCCTTACAAGGGAATTTTGGATGTACTGGCCAATAAGTGCCTTGCAAGCGGAACCAACGCCTGGACAGACGTTGATCATACTTGCTACACTGTAACTACTGCTGGAAGTGAGGGGTTCTGCACATTGTTGCCTGTTTATTTGGATCATATTTTCTATCCTCTATTGAGAGTGGGTACTAAATATTGTAAATTTTTATATATGTAAAGTACATAAATTATAATTTGATTTTTTATATGAAGGATCGACATGTATTTAATCTTTTAGGACGAAGCATTTGTAACCGAAGTTTACCATTTTAATGGTGAGGGAAAAGACGGCGGTGTTGTCTATTCAGAAATATTATCTTGTGAAAATTCTTCTGAAGAGAAATCCAGTACTGCTCTGATTAGAGCAGTTTACCCTCCAACATCAGGATACCATTTCCAAACTGGAGGTGTATTAAAAAATTTAAGGGAGAGTTGCAACAATGGACAGGTATTTTAATATCCGACTCTCAATACTACGTCAACGCGGACCGCTTTAGTAATCTTTCTGTTGTGAATTTTAAGGTCAAGAGTTTTCACCACGAATTTTACCATCCTGGAAACACTTGCATAATTGTTTGTGGAATGGTGACGCCTCAAGATTTATTTAAATCCTTAGCACCAGTTATAAAAAAGCTTAAAGAAAAAGTATGAAAGTTTTAATTTTTACATGATTTATATTTTTTACAAAATTTTTACATGATTTATATTTTTTACAAAATATTTACATTTAGTAGATATAGGATAATGCATATTTTGCACACTACTCTATTTCTGACAACTCATTTACAGAATAAATGTGTTTCCGGCTGGAAGAAACCTTGGCTGGACGACGTTCCAGAAATATCGGAAGCCTTGGAAAAAATTGTGAAGTTTCCCTCAGAGGATGAGGACGAAGCTAATGTAACGATCGGCTTTCGTGGTCCATCTGCGATAGATGAAGTTGATGCGTGAGTAAAATCATGTTGAAAATATTTTCATATTGTGATGATGCGTATTACAGTACTAAAAAGTCTACTTTTACATTAAATATAATAAATGAGAAGCTAATGATTACTGATTACATTTTCAATTTTAAAGAATACTTAGTAAAATAGTAATTTTACTTTAGGATTGCTGGTTTGAGACTCCTTTTCGAATATCTCAGTGACAGCACTGTTGGTCCATTGCAATTAGAGTTCGTAGAAAACAAATCACCTCTGTCAAGTCAAGTAAGAGCAAAAAAGTACTAAAATAAAGTTTTTTCATAATTTTAAAAACTCCGTCATTCTATTTAAGGTGTCATATGGAGAAATGGAGAACAGTAGAACTACATTTTATGTTGAATTCGAGGGAGTACCTATGGAGGATGTGAATAAAGTGAATCCTTTATTTCGAGAAGTTTTAGAAAAGCAAATAGTGAACTTTGACTCGGCAAGAATGGTTGACATCATCAGAAAACAATATCAAGAGGAGTTAAGTTCAATGGAGAACACACCACATAATTCTATCGCGTATGCTGTCATCGGGGATTTTCTTTACGGAACCAACGAAAAAGAAATAGTAAATCCCATCTTTACCTTTTCTTGTGATATTATTTCATTATTTTATATAATTCTGAAGCTAATAATTAATAAGAGTGAAGGATAATACTGAGATAATGAGGATGTAAATGTTTATATACTGTTCATAATGTTTACTGTAAATATTTTGTACACTATGGATTGTCTTTGCTTAATTGCAGTTCGTCAAACGAATCAGCTGCGCAAATAAAATTAAACAGTTTTTGGAACAACCCCTTTCGTTTTGGACAGATATGATAAAAGAGAGAATACTATCGCAAAAATGGGTGACAATAGTAGCCACGCCTAGCAAAACTGTAAGTTCTACAATTTTTACTGAAACCTTTCTAGCTCTAATATAATTTAAGGTAATACTAATTTAATTTTGTACAAATCTACAGTATTTTATAGATACTACATTTACAAACTTGTTTTTATTTGTAAGGAATTCGAAAGACTTGCTAATGAAGAAAAGCTTCGGATTGAAGAGCGGATAAATTCATTAGGAACACAAGGCTTAGAAATGTTTCGGCATCGTCTGGAGGACTCAATTAAAGTTAACAATGTATGGTTTAATTTAATAGTTTAATTGAATTACAAAACTACTACCTAATGTCAAGTGTACCTAATTTTTGTTATTTCAAACAACCAGGCTTCGCCTCCACCGGAGTGTCTTCAGAGTTTCAATTCACCGAACATCGATTCCATCGGATATCACAACATTGTGAGATACGATAACCCAGAATGGTCGTCCGATATCAAGTGTAACATTATATTGGATGACATCAAAACTAGTTTTGTTTATGTAAGAAATTGCATACAACTTTAACTAATTTGCATATACTGCTTTACTTTGTTAACTTGTAAATATTATGTAAATAACGTTTCCTTAGATTTCCTTCCATATGGACACTACTGAGTTGTCACTTGAGCAGAAGAAATATTTACCGCTACTAACAGAAGCTTTCACGGAAAGTCCCATTCTTGATGACGATGGTACTTTACTCTCGTTTGAAGACGTCGTTGCTGGAGTTCACAGAGATTTGCTGGAACACTCACTCGGCCTAGGTATTGATGGTGGCAGACGATTCAAGTGTGGAAGCTTTGGTCACATTCTTGGTTTTAACTGTCAGGTAATTAAATATTTACTATCAATCATCGTTTGAATTGAAATAACTTTTGAGAATTGTTAGTAATGTATGTTAAATCCTTATTAAAATTTAGATGGAATTAGAAAAATTGGAAACAGGCTTTGAGTGGATCAGAAAGATATTTTGGAGGACTCAGTGGAATGCCGACAGACTTAAAGTTTTAGCTAACAAAATGGCAACTGATGTTAATCAATTGAAAAGGGGAGGTTCTCGAATGGCGAGGGTTGTGATGAAAGACATTTTATTTAAAAAGGGTAAGTTATACATTGTATAAATGTGTAATATGTACAAATATGTAATATAATTATACATGTATAGTAATTTTTGTTAACAGATAGTAATGTCAAGGCCTGCAGTATCATCCGTCAACAAAAGTTTCTTAAGGAGCTTGCAAAAGATTTGCCAAGGGATGGGAACAAAGTGAAGAAAATATTAGATGATATTACCCGAATTATAACGCAGCCGAAAAACATCAATATTCATATCGCTGCTTCCCTTGCGAAATTGGAAGCACATTTATCTAAAAATCCGGAAAACCTGACCCTTAATGGATTGTTTAAGAAAACTTTTCCATTTGCTGAAGATACACCAGTGTCGAAAAGGTCTAATTTACTTCTTTTCTCTAACATACTATTATTTGGATTTAAACTTAGTTTAGAGACTTAATTGTGTATTTGTATTTTTAATATAACTTATAATGTGTTATAGAATTTCAAACGACTATGACATAAAATGGATTAAGGACAGGAGCACTTTGACATCAGAACCTAAACAGCTTGCTTTAGGAATTGCGTCAGAAGAATCATCCTATTTCACACAAGCCCTGCCGCTGGAAATAGATAACATGGATCCTGAACTGCCTATTCTTTTAACGGCAATTCAGTATTTCACGCAGACGGAGGTAAGTCCTCTACAAATTTGTAGATAATCAGTAGCTTTGAAAACGAGTCACTATTAAAGTGTCATGTTTGTTTCTAGGGTCCCTTTTTCCGAAACATAAGAGGCGGAGGGTATGCTTATGATTACGACATGGACGTGACGACAACATCTGGGATGTTGTATTTTAACTTGAGTCAGTGTAGTGACGTCGTCGGAGCATACAAAACATCTAAGGAGATTGTCAATAATCATGTGACAGGAGTGGACAAATGGAGTGAAGAACTATTGATATCGGCAAAAAATTCACTGATTTTTGAAATCATTACTTCTGAAAAAACTCCACTAGCATTAGCTTCCTCTTCTTTGTGTTACTATTACCGAAAAGTGCCCGCAACTTATTCTAAGTGAGTTACATAAAAATTAATACCACTATCTACTTATACTAATGAAAATATTATACAATTAATTGTTTCTTCCTCTAGGACTTTGATTGCTGCTGTGAACAATGTAAAACTTAGTGACTTACAACCAATTGCAGAAAAATACTTTGTGCCTCTATTTGAAGAGCAAGTAAATTGCTCTTTAGTGTGCCCGAACGATAAAGTTAGCATCATCTCAGAAGAAATGAACAAGTATGTAATCTAATTCTTAATAACCAATTAATTTAATAGGATGACGAATAGAACGTTATGTTATGACTTATTTTTATATTTCAGGCTGGGGAAAAAGTTAACTATCATGCCTACAATTGCCAATTCTTTCCTGGCTGAGTGGGAAAAGTAATACCTTTGCAAGGGAAGTTTTAAGATTTTACTTAATTCATGTTTCATTTCACGTTTATCTCAAACAAAAAGACTAAGATCCGCTCTTCATTATCTATGTACCTTATTTGGATATTTAAATGTCATGTTTGCATGTAAAACTTTTAACTACACATTGAATGTTTGCAATATATAACTACCTACAAATTATAATGAAAAGTAAAAAAAATTCTTTCTGTACTAGGAGATTCTGAATAACAAGATTGTCTAATCATGTTTGACGAATAAATCGCATGTTATGTTGTAATAACAAATATTAGATATTTTATTTCATATTATTTTGTGTCAAATTATCAGTTTATTTACTTTACAGCAAAAATTGCATGGCATCTCGGAGATGTAAAAGGGTCGAATAACTTTACAATATTGGCCTCTTGTATACAATTCTGCAAAAAATTAAATGAATTAAGTAACAATACATGATAGTTTCTCATAATTTACAGCATTAAAAGGTATGTAGATATTTTACCTGCTCGAGTAGAAAAGCTAATCTGTCTAAAAGAATACATCCTTCAACTAGTGGTGCGAATATTGAACGTAGAAGAAAATACATATGCAGCTGTTTTCTTTTATAGTCGTCAAAAGATTGATATAATTCTTCTATTTCGGAATCGGAAACCTGCATTTAGGAAAACAGTGTTTTAAAAATAACTTTAGTTTCCATATTTATAGCTTTACAGATAGCGCTTACTTTTATTTTTGTTTCAAGATGGAGTTTGACCAAAGATTTTCTAACGTACTCATTAAAACTACTGCATTTCTCTCCAATTTTTCCTACATTGTATTCTAGAAGGGTATGTCCCAACTTCTGATTAATGAGTATTTGCAAAAGCACACGGTATAGCATCGATTGTGGGAAATCAGAACCCTGGACAGAAATTACATAATTTAAACTTTTTCAAAACAAAATGAAGATAATAGAAGTGTTTTTACCGTTTCATCCGTACTCATACGATGAAGGGATTGAGAAGATACCATTCTTGCATTCCGTCCCAAAGAAAATGGTTGTTTTGATGATTTCTCCTTATTCAGAAGAAATTGACTTATTGGAAAGGTAATACCCCCAATGGCTAAGGCACCCATTTCAGAAGTCCAAAAGACGGAACCACCACTTCGACCATTTGTAGGCGAGGTCGTTTCATCTAATAGATGGAAACAGCAAGGTACGTTTACCATAAAGCGAGCTTTTGCGTTCGCTACGAATAGTTTCAAAGAATCTACACCTAGGTTTCCACAAGTGTGTAATCCTATTAATCCAAAGTCAGTATCACTGTCATTGCTGTCTTTGGGAATGGAGTCGGACGGAGAGCTTAGTGAAAATTGGTTTCGAAGAATTTCAGCCAAATCAGTCTTTTCAGTGACAAACATTGTTTCATTCTTTAAGTAAATACTATTATTATGCTCTATCCCTTTAGCAGCTTCGGCTTCTTGATTTTCATTACTCAATGACTGTTTTGCTTGCTTTGCTACTCTTGCTCTCCATCGTTTTCCCCGTCGCGTGGATTCTCCAACGGTGTGCTTTTCTACAGCTCTGCGAAGAAGCTGCGACCATAATCTCTAGAATAAATATAATACACAACTTAATAAATTATCTAAGTGTTGGATTGTTCACTTCAATACTCAGAATTTTATTTTTCCAATACCAAGAATTTTATTTTCCCAATGCCCAGAAATTAATTTTTCCAATACCAAGAGTAATTTAATTTTCCCAATGCCAAGAATTTAATTTTCCGAATACCCAGAATTTAATTTTCCCAATACCCAGAATTTAATTTTCCCAATACCCAGAATTTAATTTTCCCAATACCCAGAATTTAATTTTCCCAATACCCAGAATTTAATTTTCCCAATACCCAGAATTTAATTTTCCCAATACCCAGAATTTAATTTTCCCAATACCCAGAATTTAATTTTCCCAATACCCAGAATTTAATTTTCCCAATACCCAGAATTTAATTTTCCCAATACCCAGAATTTAATTTTCCCAATACCCAGAATTTAATTTTCCCAATACCCAGAATTTAATTTTCCCAATACCCAGAATTTAATTTTCCCAATACCCAGAATTTAATTTTCCCAATACCCAGAATTTAATTTTCCCAATACCCAGAATTTAATTTTCCCAATACCCAGAATTTAATTTTCCCAATACCCAGAATTTAATTTTCCCAATACCCAGAATTTAATTTTCCCAATACCCAGAATTTAATTTTCCCAATACCCAGAATTTAATTTTCCCAATACCCAGAATTTAATTTTCCCAATACCCAGAATTTAATTTTCCCAATACCCAGAATTTAATTTTCCCAATACCCAGAATTTAATTTTCCCAATACCCAGAATTTAATTTTCCCAATACCCAGAATTTAATTTTCCCAATACCCAGAATTTAATTTTCCCAATTGATTAAATTGTCAATAATGAGTGAATGTTTTTACCTGTAAATTAGCAGATCGTTTTTCACATCCTTTAGTATTGATTGAAGATGAGTCAATGGCTAAAACTCGAAACTGGTATAAAAGTGCCAAATAAGAACTAAGGTATCCCTTCCCACTTCCCACGTCCACTAAATATTCTATTGAGTCTGACGGCGAACTTTCTCTGTGTACACTATTCGCAGCTTTAACAATAAATTCACTCATTAATTCCACTTCGTGCATTTTCTTTGCAGACATAATTGGATCAAATTTTAGTTCCAAATTTTGACAAGTTTCATTCAAAAGCATTGCATTTAATGGGACTCCTTGAATGTGAACTTCTTCTGGTTTAATGCAAATACCTGTGTTACAGATAATATTTTGACCAATAAGAACAATGAGCTCATTAAGGGATCCCGCATTACTGAAATCAGAGCCACTATTTACATAAGCCCCTTCGTAAGACGTCCATGAACCATGTGCAAGGTGACTTAGTTGCTGTTTGAAACTTTGAATAGAATGTCCTTCCAGATCCTTTCGCAGTTTTTCTGGTATGTAATTCTCCCAGTGACATTTTGTAGCATAATCTACCAAATGAGAATTGATAAAAGGAAGAGCTGGATTCAAAAATTTCGTGAGGGAATCAAGATGCTTGTACACCTGGTCTAATCGAGACATTTTTGGCAGTCTTTATTTCAGACGCGCTATTTAAAACGAAAAACTTTGTTTTAATTCATCATCTCCTTCAGTCTTTCCCACGTTTACAGATTTGCCAGAAAGAAACCCTTTTAGAACTTTAAATTGTCCCCGAATCTGAGACGAAATTTGTATAATATCTTCTGAGTCTACGTTGGTTCGGGGGAAATTGTCGATAGCCTCAATTATTTTCTGACACAGGTTAATAATTTTACGTGGACGCTCTTTATCCTCTTGAAGATTTTCACAGAAAGACTGGTAATATCCTAATTCAGCACCAAGTTGGTTCCCAAGGCTTACACCAATAGACCAACCTTCGGAAGCTCCAGCCAATTTCCCGGCCTCTAATCCTTCTTGATAACCTTCTTCGTAAGCACTTTCCTCAGATAAGGCAATCGAATTCAAAGCGTCATTGAAGTCAACATCAGTATCATCATTTAAATTACTTGACCCTTTATAAGCGATTTCGGAGATAGAAGTCATTTTCATGTAGTTAGGGACTCATATCCTGATAAGAATTTTCTTGCTGTCTAACAAACAAAATTAAAACATTTTTATTTTTTAGTAATCTAAGCATATCTAACTAAAAATTTGAGACTTATGTAAGTTGCCGAATATTGCAATAAAATTAGTTTACTTATCATTCCTTACAATAATTTACCAAACGGTTTCGTATTTCATTTACAAATTAACGTAAACAACTTGAAAGCAGGTTGAAATTGATTGAAAATACCAGATTGGTCTCCTATTTACTTTTTCCAGCAAGAGATCAGAATGTTTTTGTGTTAAAATGTTTCCAAAAAGGTTTTTATTGAAATTGAAGTCGGAGAAGACGATCTGACACATGGAACATTAAAACATCGCGGTATTCTGCGACCTAAAGGATAACTATGCTCTTGCCTATCGGTAAGAGAGTAAACAAAGTGAACCCCCTAGTTTATACTCTTCAGATATGAATATGAAACCATCAGCTTTCTTTCAACATGATTTTTAGAGATAGAACTTTTATTATTGGTTTATTTCAGCATGTTTACTTAAAATTGGCCAATATTATTTATATGCACATTTTGGTCCTTGGTGTACAGCAATGAGATTGAAAATGCCAACAATTATATTATTAACTACGAAATAAGTTCAACCTTTATTAATTTATTTTTATGATCGAATTTATTTACTAACGCGAGCTTTATTAGCTTACAATTTAACAACTGTTCGTTATAATAAAACTGTCTTTTCCAAACAAGTTATTTATTAAACACCTATACTCGAGAATTTGTCAATTTTTACGTAACGTGGGTGCTGTCTTGATGGCAATCTTGTAAACACCTTTACGACTTCACGACCAAACTTAGAATTCATCATGAGCTTTAACCCGGATATATTGAAGATTATCAATTCTCCATTTTGTCTTCACCACATCTGCTTCTAATGCATCAACAAGCTTTTCGTACCTAGTTTTTCTGTCTTTTTGCTAAAATATCGAATAGGAAAAGAAATGACTGTAAACGAGAATAAAAATTGCCAGTAAATTAAATGTACAAGATTTACTTACATTTTGTCCAATTCTGTTGAAACTATTATCCAATTTACTAAGAGTGGGAATAACAAGCCGTAGTAAATGTCCATCTTTTTTTAATACATCTTCCAAGCTTAATTCCAGTTTGGTGATTTCATCGGAAAGTGGTACAACAGGGGAATCCATATCAACTAACGCAACATCTTCACTAGCACTTGAGCTATCTCTGTCGATTTCTTGTGACATAATATTTTTCAACTGGAAAAAAGACTTAAAATCAATTAATTATTATCTGTTAATAAATAATAGAAAAAACAGAATTTTGTAAATACTAATTGAGAAAAGACACTACGATTTTTATAGCTACCTTAGCTTCCAGTTTTTCCAACTGGAATAAAAGATTGGAGATGGAGGACATTAATTCTATAATTTCACTGAAAGGCTTTCTTTGATTTCTTCTCAGAGCTTCATTGGGTTCATCTAAATATATTTGCTTCTTCTCGAGAATCTCAAGAGAGCGATCGTCGAAAATTGTATTGAATTCCCTGAGGGACCTTTTATACACTTCCAGAAGACCATTGAATTCATTCGCTTTAGTCTCACATATGAAACGGTACTGAGAAAACAACACCGCGCAACCATTAAATCGACATTCATTTCCTTTGTGATATTTCCCCTGTCTAAAGTTGCAAATGAAATACCTGATTCTCAAAGGCAGGTAATTTACTAGATATCTTTGATAGTGACTCCAGAGCAGCCTTCATGAATTTCTCAGGTCCACCTGGAACTTTCTGAATCTTTTCATAGATTGCCGTTTCTTGCTTGATTTTCGTAACTTCCTCGCATGCCGGTTGTACATGCTGCTGTATTAGATCTGAGAATGGATCTTCCGTAAGAAGCCTTTCCGTCTGAAAATAAAAAATACAATTATACATATATGAAAATTGGAAAACAGTACCAATGAATTAAGTAGATCCTGTTTTATTACGAAATCTTTGCAGGAAAGCAAAATAAATGAAATTAGAGCTTGAAATAAAATATTACACTGAAATAAATGAAATTTAATAATATAATTTGTACTACAGTAGTTCTAAATTAAAGGAAGGATGAAAACTGTAATTATAGAAGGAGAGAAGAAAGTCCCAATAATTACTTGAATAGAAAGTTCTTTAGTCTCTGTAGAATTAGCGTAATTCACCATATCCCTAAGAATAGCACTTGGGCTGTAATCTCGCTCAAAAATCAGAGGAATCACAACGAAAGCTAATAAAGCTCCGATTACAAACACGATGAGATAGAAAGCGAACTGGAAGTTGGGATTCACGAGGCTTTTGTTATTACTTGTAATGGTATTGGTGGATGATGCCTTGGAGCGCATGGTTTTGCTCCCGTTTCGGTAGATATTAAATACTTTCGGATGTTCGCGTATGTTTACGCTGTGATTTGTGCAGTCATTATTATCTTCCTAAAAGTACCTATGTTGTATCCTATACTTGTGTATCACAGATTTTTAATCCGTATAATGTGTAAATCTTTCTCAGCACAAAATTCCAAACTGTCTCTAAATTAATAGTGTTAAGTTTACGTTGTTCTGAATATAGCGTTAATAAATTGTCCCATAGTAAATTTTCACTAAAGAAACTGTAAATTCTAAAGTGCCTTGATAATTTAGAGGGACGCTTATGAATTTCCGAAGCGGTATGTGCAGGTGCACCTGGAATTGTATTTTATTTAATGCATTGGCGAAGAGGATTGCAATGCCTTGTAAATTGTAATGTTGCGGTAGCTGTGTTTCTGCTGGAGAGATTTCTGGTGTCTGGTATAGTGTATTGTATACTTAAGGTGGCAGGTGCAGATGAATTCTTGCATTGAGTTTGGTGCGAGTGATAGTGAGTGACTGAGCCGAATTGAAGTCAAGTAGTTGCAGTTCCAGACATGAGTTCCCACACTCTAATGTCCCAACCCGTAGAATCCGGTTCAGTGCCTGTCTCGGAGAGCTCCGTCGCTATATGAAACACGGACGGATCGATGATACGCTTTTAAGTGAATTTGATCACCCGGAAACTAAAACAGCTGCGGCTCCAGGGGATACTCTTTTGTGTTTGACTGCACAACTCAACCGAATACAAGAAAACAGACAGACGAGGCAATTGAGTCAACCCAACAACCTAACCAACCGAGGTGCAATTGTCCTACCCGGCATTCCCTCTCCTCCACCATCTCCTACGAGTCAAATTCACTTATCTGTCGCTTTCTACTCCAAATTTACAAAACGCTCCAATGCAATTACCTTCCACAGCACCAGAATCTATAATATCAGACGAATATTACGCAACAAATTGCATATACCTCAATAAATCTAATATAAACAAAACAACCGTACTCTCCTTTGCCTAATCAATCAGAATCAAAATGAACCTCAATCAATATTTGTCATCGCGTCAGTAAATACGCTCACACATCCAAAATTTTCTTGCGCTTCACTCAACTCACAATACAAAATACAACTCACATCAGCAACATTCTACATTTCTACAACAGCACAGTTGCTACACTATCCATTTATATAACGAGAAATGTGACACTGTTTTTGGTTCTTTTCCAGAATATACAAAACTTACTTCCATTCCAGCAGGCAGCAGCAGAAAAGATGAATTTGCATTATTCCTGTGTTTGGGAAGGGTATCTATTTGTAAAATGTATTTTATTGCACTGGAAGAAAATAATGTTTCTTCACATATTTGAATTAGATGCTTCCAGAATCCATATTTCACATCACTACACTTACACTAACTTCTACTTCTATTGCAATTACGTTTTTATTCTCCTACAAAGCAGTGGTCTGTATGAAAACCGCAAAAATGAGACAGAGACCTAGAAAAACAAGTGTGCAAGTGAAAATAGAAGAGATACTATAGGAGTGGAAAAGAAGCGTCTCTTTTCCCTTGCTTTTCTTTTGTCTTGGTCTTTAAAGGAGGAGAGGAGTGAAGTTTTAGAGTGTAATAGAAATAAATAATGCAGTAAAATAAAAGAATTCTTCCAGTACAAAGGCTACATAAGTGGGGTCATGCACTAACATACAGTCTACTTGTATTTTAAATTGGAACATAATATTTGTCAGTGGACCATTTTGTAGACACTTTTGTAAATGGATAGTGACAGATATGTTGTACTCGTAAAATACTTTAACTTCATTGTCCAGGGCATTTTCATGACCACGATTTTCTTTTCTTGCAGTGTAAATTATGATATATTTCGTTTTCCATGCAGTTACTTACAATTATTACTGGACAATAAAATATCTTGCATTGGACCTTCCCTGCGAGTTATCTAGAAAGTAGCCACGTCCAAACCGGTGTACTTCCCAGAGCAATAAGACAATGTCCATTTCTTTTTCAGACATCAGAGCACTCTAAATCATATCAATAATTAATCAACGCAAAGTTCCTACTTCACTCAGCGTGATTCCCAAAGGAACTTAGCTGCAATTTATTTGGTTACTCTGTCTGCTAGCCCAGGCAAGTCATGTAATAGATCTAATGGGCTAAAGCACCGAAATCCTCACAAGGACTTTTATGGAAAAGAAATTTGCATTCTATAAAATACTAAAGACCCGAACAGTCTAACTTCTCCCTTTTTCAATCCTACAAAGCATCAGTTGGCAACACCTATTTTTTATCTGACAAACTGACAAGTCATAATTTAATAGACACTGCATTGCATTTACATTTCAGGCCAGGGTGTACTTACAAGCTAGCAAATTCATTTTCACTATCTTCCTGTCTGCTACTCGAAAATAATTTAATGCTTTCCTCAGAAAGCAAATACACTTACATGTAGTAAAATGGATAATTTTTGGGTTAGTTTGCATATGAAAATACGATAATTTCAAATTGCTTTATTGATAGATTAAAGATTTAGTTCACATTTGGGAAATTTAGGATTATACAATAATATCTAATTCACCGGTAATGACCAAGTTAATAACTTTGTTACAAAATGACTCTAATTTGCTTGTTCTACTTCCCATCCTCCGCAATATCCGTTTAGAATAGGTTGAGCAGGAATTCCTCGACTGAGACAATCAAATTATATGTATTATAGTACAATTTAAAGAATTTCTTTCAAAAAATCCTCATATGCTTTCATGAAGGATCTGAAGGATTGTAATAGTATTTTAGAAAGATAATCAATTCTTACAGAAGCATTCTGCATCTATGTTGGTCGAGTCTTGTTCTAGCATCGTCAGTGGTAGCCGAATCTAAAGGAGCGCCTGGGGACCAAAGTCTTTCGGCGACCGCACTAACAAATGGGAAAAGTCTGGAAACAATATTCGTCTTGTCTACATATTCTGCCCAAATGCAAGCTTCGCCTCCCAAAACCAATTTCTTCTGTTCTTCTGTGACTGCAAAAGTAAATAGGAGGATGATTAAGTATTGTGTTGAAGAAAACAGAAAAATCCTCCGTTTTAGAATATATAGGTAGATAGCTTACTATTGCGTATACTGAGGATAGGGTCGCATTCGTAATATTTCTTCCACGTTTCTCCGTAGCTGATATAGTTGATGTACCATGGAGCAGATAAAATGGAACGGTAGCCTCGGTTCAAAGCATTCTAATTCATGTAAATTTTTAATTATCTTTCTAATTGGTGATAGTACTGGAGGCAGTCAATTTAAATATTCAAAATGCATAATCCAAAGTTAGCATATAGGAAATCCCCAAAGGGATCTAATTTATTTTGTGTGAGTTAGGTCATGAAATATTCAAAAGGCAGAGATGGTAGCACAAAGGAAAATTGATACCTGGAAGTGCTCTTGCCAAGAAAGTCCCCAATCCTTCCATACTTGAACCACTACGTCACTATCTAACTGCAATAAGTATATTTTACAAAGTTATAATAGCCACACTGTCTTTCCTGTACAAAGCACAAAAGAAATACATTGTAAAGCGTGAACTTACAGGAACTCCAGTATCTAAAGGATCTTGCCATGAAATTGGGGTGAAACCGAGATTTTGTACCATAGCCACATGTCTCTGTGTGTAGTGTTCCTGCACTTGACTTATTCTTGTGTAATTATTTGCATTCATGAACGCTCTTATCTCTGGAGAGGATTCCCAGCATGGTGTGTAAACCTTTTCAAAGCGTCATGCTCAATTATTCCCAAATTCATTTCTCTCCATTGCAAATATTGATTTTACCTCGTCCATTCCCAAATGAACAAATGAATCCTTAGTCACATTTTCGTACACTTCGCTAAAAAATTCTCGCATAAATGTATACGTTGTTTCTTTCGTTGGGTCGAAATTTTCGTAAGCAGCGTGGTTCGGATAATTCGGAGTACCCGGATTTACTCCATCGCCGTAACAAGGAGTTAGTAATTCTAAAAGAATATCGCATCCGTGGATATTTTAAGTTTCATTTAAAAGATCAGTCAAATATTATGTTTGCCAAACCTGGGTGAGCTCTTCCGAAAGCATTAGTATGTCCAGGAGTATCAAATTCCAAAATAACGCGTATTCCTCTTAGCCGAGCGTTTTGAAGTACTCGTTGTACCGCTTCAGGTGTGTAGATAGCCTTTTTGTTGTAGGCCGACTGGAAAGTAACAATGAAATACATTTTTAATTGAGCATTTGCTTGCAGTGAAATTAAACAATTTATGTTTCCAATACCGTCAACGATAATTCAGGGAATTTCTGAGACACGTAAGGGAAACTTTGATCATCAACGATATGCCAGTGAAGAACATTCAATTTATTGTAATTCATAGCGTCTAGGATTTGATAGAAAATCCTTTCCGGTAAATAATGGCGGGCGGAATCGATCATTAATCCCCGATGAGGAAATCTTGGTTTATCTTGAATCGAAGTCTCGTTTACATAATAGCTGACACTTCCACTTGCGCTTTCGACAGACCAGATCAATTGTGAGAAAGTTTCAATTCCTCTGAGAGCTCCCCATATCGTTTCAGCTGTTATGGTTGCCACATCAGGGGAAGATGAGTTTATGGATAACCTATCTTCAAGTATAAAAATAAACCACTTATTTATTACGCAAAGAAATTCACCGGGCTAATAAATGTGCAAATTAAGTTAAGAAACGAATATTACAGCTTTCATATGTCTCATTTGTTGTAAACCGAGGAAAAGCATGACATTCGTTATTTTCAGCTCCAGAGGTAACTTCTACAATAAGTTGAGTTAAAACTGGATTGTTTACATCTGTTTCTGCTATTCCCAAGATACTGGGGAAAAGAAATGCATTGTTGTACTTTTCCAGGGCATATGACAATGGTTCACAATCCAATGCATTGCGAAGACTGATGTGAAAGGCGAAGGCGTCAACTGAAAGCAGGTTTGGAGAATTCACCATGTTTTGAGGCAATGGCCATGGACTTCCAGGAGGCCAGACTTTCCCCTATTAATAAAATAATTAAAACCTTTTAAAAATAAAGAAAATTTTTTATCACAAAATCAAACCGTAATGATTGCAAATATCATTCGTTTGCTAAACATTTACTATAGTCCTTCTCTGCTCCTACCTCAAACTTTATTAAATTGGCAAATTTACTTTTACTAACTATATTCATGATCACAATTTGTTAAGAATGTTCCCAGAATAGCCACGAAGAATTATATATCATTAGCCCATTAATATAATTACAAGTTTTTTTAATGTTCTTCTTACAGCCAAAGGACTAGCAGGGCCCCAGGGAAAAAGAATACTTTCAGCAACCTGCTGAACGGTGAATAAAATGAAAGAAACTGGTAATAGAAATCTGCTAGTCAATTTTGAATCCCCCTGTAGGAGCAGAGAATGAATTTAAACCCAGGTTTCTTAACTTTAATGTAAGAAATATGGACTTGCATCTAATTCAAAGAATAATATATTATTGTGACAGCACATTTTCACAAGAAATTCTTTTACCGTAAGAGGATGTCTTGGTTCAATAGGGAATAATATTGCAGAGCTAGTGGAGAAAATCCCCAGAACAAAGAAAATTTGAGTTAGTATTTTCATAGCTATTGCTATATTATGTTGTAGGCAGAAGAGAAATTGCCAAAGTGATGCTATATCCTCCAGTGATAGATTTTACTTTTCTATTTACGTGCTATGGACTTATATTTAGACAATTGACTATCTACTAAGTAGTTACCAATTGCACTTTATGAGTGGAAATGCTGAATTATTTATATGAACGCTTAGAAGTAATCTAATCAAAGGAAGATTAAGAAAAATATTCCACAGGGTTAACAAAACTGGACATGGAACCTACATACAAAAAGAGCCACACCATGCAATTCCCATTTCGCTTTGTCTTGCCTTGTTTTGGTACCCTTATCTGAATCTGGCAAAAGAATAAAATGAGATTAAAACGTATCTATCAGTAATCTATTTAAAACCCCTGGACTGATATACTTTATATTACCCTTTATCCATGGGGGTCATTTTATATGCATAGTGTCTCTCATAATAATCTATGTAGTGCGGTAAATTGTAACAAAATAGCCCTAGCTTACTTAGCAAATAACAAATCATATTTGTTCACCTGACATGACACGGACGGACAAAAAGAGTCGCTCTCATACAAAACATAACCGTAATACAATTAAGTGCATACTAATCTCATCTTGTTTCAGAGTAAACAAACTCATTGAACTAACAAACTATTCAGCACACAGTCTACTACTTGGAATTATTATGCTGTCGTTATAACTTTTATTACTTTCATATACCCATGCAATAGAGTGTGAAGCGCTTTGTGTATTGTATTTAACGTGTTTGAACATAACCTAGTGCTTTGTTAATTTCTAATTCATTTACAAAATGTATGAATGCTTTCTCAGGATAATTAATCGACTAGTTTTCAAAGTATTTAGCACTTAAATTGCTTACACGGTAAACCTGTAGTTCAATAATTGGGTTTTCTCATCCATCCTGAAATCACAGGGTTAAAAGGTTAAAATGATAAATAATTAAATATTGCACATAATCTTAAGAGATTTTCATGATCTATTGGGCATTTATAGTTGTAAGCAATTTGGAACTATTGGGTAAATTGGGTTGAACATTTTCGGTTTTTCTTCAACTTTTCCTGCTGAAGGATTACTTGATATATTTTTTATGGTACTGACCGATAATATGCTGGTAAAAATAATCCATGGTACTCGTAAAATAACGAGGTTAGAAACACAAGCAATGATAGACAATATAAAAACGTGTATAGTATAAATAGTTTCATTTGTACTTCAGCAGAATCCGGTACAAATAAATGGCCTAATTTAGTTATATTTCGTTTAATGTAAATGATTTGGAGATGGATGAAAGAAAAGTATTAGTAAGAGCCTTTATTTGGATATTAGAGAAGGTAATTTGGAGTGGAGAGACAAAGAGGAGAGTTGCTACATACTGACAACAAGAGATGACTGTAGACAACTAACTCAACTGGAGTAACTACTGGAATGATTACTAGAGTACAAGAGTCATAGAGGTAGTATTTATACAACAGAGTTTAATCTACTTACTTTAGCACTTTGTTATAATAATTATTGAACTAACAAATATATATAACATACCGAGATAGTAAGCGAATTGTAGCATACCTAAAGAACGGGGACATGGACAGTAGAATAGAATTGCTGTAAGGACAAGAACGGAAAGGAGAAGAATTGCTGATTGGCAATAATAATTAGAACAGTGGGTTGTTTTTGCATAACTTACATTAAGAACATTTAAACTATAAATTATTTAGAATTTAGCAATATTTTCACTGAATTTCTGGTCTCTTTATTTGAGGAACTATATAGGAATTAACCTGGCAATAGGTTAAGAATAAAATTAATCCATTCTGAAATAAATGACATATGCATAGAACACAATGAGATTCACTTCTAGATATTTTTCTTTTTTCATAGACAAGGAAAGACATGCAGGGACGGCGATTTACCTAACTGGAGAGTAGAGTTTCTCATCTGTAGTGTTATGTTGGCTCATGAATTAACTTAATTTCTCTGTGTTATCTTATGCAATAATACTTAATCGCTATAAGACTCCGAAAGATTTATGAATCAATGAAGTATAGGTATATTGGTATATTATAATAATAATGAATATGATTGCACTTTTCAATGATTGGTTTCTTTGTCAATCTTGTAACCTCATGTTTTACCAAAGGAAAATGGAAACACTAAACACACTACATTGAGATTTGAGATAATACAAATATTATGTTGTGTTACATCCAAGATAATTACTAATTACGCAAATTGGTAATACTTTAGATGCCTATTAATGTGAAGTATTAGTGAGCAGCGTAATTATTGATTTCTCGTTTTCCTCCTAAGCACCCTCAGTTTATTATCTTTCACCCCTTCTAGCAAAGTACTCCCCCACACAAATATACAGTTAGTTATCACGGTAGTAGGTACCTATTACCAGTTGCATAAAATTATAGCCAAATTGAAAAATGTGACTATTTACATTTGTATACATGGATTTGATGACAGGACCCAAGCAGAATTACTCAATTTAGGATATTTAAGTATGCCTTGCTATACTTGACAATAAACTTTACACTTTACAAGAATTACTGATAGTGAGTTAACAAGAATTTGTAGTTTTTTGTAATTAAGTGTACCTTATTGTACAAAAAGTCTATGAGCTCACCATAAGGCCAAGACACATTCAGCAACCCATGTATATAACCTTCTAGACATGAAGTCTTATAGAGTTTATTATACCATGGTATGGTATAAATGCATGAGTCAGGCCAGGTGTAATTTAGGTACCTAATCCTAATATGTTTGTTTTATTTTAAGGGTCAACTCTGCATTGGATTAGGATTTTCCAAGTACAGCCATGACTTTTTTCGTTTGCAGGTAACAAAATCTTTTATGTATATTTTCTTGAAACGACTTAGGATTCATTATCTTTATGGACAGTATTCTTAAAGCCTTGTGCCAGGAACGATCTACATCAAGTTTTGGCTCTAAATTTTTATTCGTTAGCAATTTAAAACAACAAAATAGTTTTTCCATTTACGAAAAAAAATTTAATCATGAAATCAACAAACCGGGTTAATTCTATTCTGTTAGTGTTCTCTGTGATATTAGTACTACTGGAAAATGTTTCAACTCTGGATTTAGGATCGAAAAAATTTTTCCGAGGAAAACTGTTTATGGATCTTAAAGAAGCGAAGCATATTTCTGCGAGTCATAAAGATGTTCCTCCTTTATGGTTTGAACAACAGAAAGTTAATCATTTTGATCCTAATGATAATCGCGTGTGGTCTCAGGTAAAATGTACTTTTGATTACTTATACTTTTGGGAATATTAAACTTTTTAAGTAGTGTTTCTTAATTATGTATATTTAATTATTTTGTATGCTTATTTTAGAAGTATTTCATGAATCGCTCGTTTTATAAACACGGCAGTCCTGTGTTTATAAGTCTGGGTGGAGAAGGAGCTTTAAGCGATTACGATGTGACCTCAAGTGGAGTAGCAGAAATGGGAATGCAATTAAATGCTTTCCTAATCTCTGTCGAACATAGGTTTTATGGAGAAAGTCATCCAACCAAGTAAGAACTGAACTAAGGCAATTTTCATGCAAATAATAGATTTCATAAGTATTTAAAATATATCTTCGTAATATGGTATTTTTGATTTTAGTGATACTTCTGTGGAAAGTATGGAGCTACTCACAAGTCAACAAGCTCTTGCAGATTTTATTACAATTATTCCATATTTAAAACACAAATACAGTCTTAATGTAAGTTCCCTACAATTATTTGATTATCAATTGATTTTGTTTTTGATAGAATTTAATAGAATTTGATAGAATTTGATCAAAACACCCGATGAACATTTTGAAGAACAATTAAATATTACTATGACTTTATAACTAAGTAGATGTGAAAATTGGCTACATTTTCCTGAGAAAGTGTAAATTTGTAGAGGGTAATAAATAATAAGTATAATATCAAATTGTTGCAGGACAATAAATGGGTTGTGTTCGGATGTTCATATGCGGGAAATTTAGCAGGTACTGCATGTAAATATCATGAATTTCCACAATATGTATACATATGAAGTAAATTTATTTTTGAATTATCGTTTTTTAATCGTAAATGATTTCTAAATCAATTTAGCTTGGATTCGGATACGATATCCTCATTTAATTTACGCTGCAGTTGCATCTTCAGCACCAGTTTTGGCTGAATTTGATTTCAAAGGTATTCCGATATATCTTTCTGATTTTAGTTTCGCGAAATATATCAAAGTATTTTAAATCAGAAGAGATTTCTTAATTCTTGCAGAATATTTTGGAAAAATTGGAGAGACAATCCTTGAAACATCTCCCTCATGTTATTGGACTTTAAACGACGCGTTTACATCGCTTCCGCACTACGTAAATGTTGAAAACTGCTGTGGGAATGCGACTGGAAAGAATTACGCACACTTGACATCATTGAAGGACACTTTTGGGTAAATAAATGGCTTGTATTTAAGTATTCCTAAGAAATACTAATCGGTTTACCTCTAATAAATGCATTTAGCTAATAAATTTATGCAGCATCATTAGTCCGACCTCATAATATACATTTGTCACAAGTTTTAATGCAATTTGCTAATGTTTTAGTACATTTATATCATGTAGAGTACAAAATCCTCTCTTTACTTCAGGTAAATGTACTAAAGCATTGGCAAATTGCATTAAAACTTGAGGGAAAGGTATATTATCACATTATCAGTTCGGAGTAATGAAATGATACTTGAGACTGGATAAGTATTTGTTGGCTAATGTATGAGATAAAGCGATTATTTTTCTTGAGGTAAACCAATTATTTTTGAGGCGCATTTAAATTTTTCCCTAAACAAATGCAGAAAAACGAGATAAAATGCGGTTTGTTTGTTAGAGTTAGCAGAGCTTATAATGGAATTGGATTTATTGTGTAAACTTCCAGATTATGTGAGGACTTGAATCCAAAGGACAAATCGGAAGTAGAAAGTTTCTATTCAACTTTAGTGAACTACTGGGCCTCGGTAGCTCAGTACAATAATGTTGCAAATGGATATGCCTTAGGAGGGTTGAACCTAGACTACTTATGTCAGGTTCTGCTGACACCTTTAGATTCTCCTTTACCAGTTGTTCCGCAACTTAATTCTAGAACATATTCTGAAGAACCACCTCCTAAAAGAAACTCCATTGTCAATCCATCGGTGGAAAAGTTGGGGCGATTGATTTTACACTTGAATAACTTTTATGGCCGAAGTTGCACTCAGGCTTCCTTCAGAAATCTCATAGATTTCTTGAAAGACGATCAATGGACAAGTGTAGCCTCACAGTTTGGTATGAGGCAATGGATTTGGCAAACTTGCACTGAATTTGCATACTACCAAACATTAAATTCTTATTTACAACCTTTTGGTCGTGGGTTGACTGTCGATAATTTTGTTAATACCTGCAAATTGTCTTATGGAGAAAAGTGAGTACTTACTGGAAGATTTTGTTTACGTTTTAAATGTAATATTTAATAATAATTTCATTTTATGAAGGTATGATGAACTTTACACAAGGAACTTTGTTGATTATACAAATAATGTATATGGAGGACGAACTCGAGAAGGGTCACGTATTGTTTATGTCAATGGAGATAAAGATCCTTGGTCAACTTTAGGATTAAAGTATCAGAATGAAACGAATGACGAAAATTTTGTAATGTTACTTCCAGGTAAATATTAATTTTCTTCCCTTTTGCTGTAATTACTAAAAAAGCATTGCTACTAATTAGTATTGTTTATCTTTAGGGAAAGCGCATTGCTCCAATGTATATCAGAAACTTGCTGGTGACTCCGAAGACTTCATAAAAGCAAAGGAAATGATTTTCGAGAAATTAAAATTTTGGCTTAACCCATTTTATTAGGAAATCGTAATCAGCAATTATGATATGTTATTATATGATGTGACTGTGACTGTTATGTAATTATTACAATAATAATTTTATAATTAATGAACGAGGAAGGCAGCACTGCAGTACGTATGTCATTTTCAGTGTTAACACCTGGCTTAGCGATTATTGTAATGATATTTTGTTGTAACACGTTTTAATGAATCAGGTTATAATAATAAAATAATTTGAGTTATGTACATTACGCAATCTACATTCTGTATAGTTGTCATTTTATCATCACAGGAAGATGTAGGTCAAAAATGATTAGTAGCAAGGTTATTATTTTTGGTTTCGTCTATTGTATCACATTTAATGTTGAGCTTTTTGTGAGATCAAATCCTCAGCACATGTTTTCCGATAAAGCTTGATCAGCAAGTAGACTCATTCCTCGCAAACACACAAGAGCAGCAAGGAAAACCAGAACATGAAATATTTGGTGACTGTGTAGCTAAAAGTCAGAAAATTAAAAATACACGGACATTCCACACTGTGATTGCTATTAATAAATATACAATGAGGAAAAATACGAATCTTACAATAAGATCGAATTTTCCAGGGTAAAATCTCTCTGGAATGCGAGCAGCATATAAATACGCTCCAATAAGATACAGAACAGCCATACCAATCAAGTATCCCAATGCCATATCCGTAAACGCCTTTACAAACCCTTTTGTGACTAGGAAATGAATTGCCGGCAAAACCCCACTTAGTCCGAATCCGGCAAATAAGGCTGTAATTTAAGAAAACATCATCAAATCTACCACAAACATACTTTTCAATCAATGAGTATAAAATTAAGACAGATTTTATGGTTTTAATACTAGCCTACATTTACGGTATATATAAATATATTTACGCACAAGCTCGTAAAGTTCTGTATCGACTATGTCCGAATTTATCCCAGAGGGAAGCGGTTATTGAGGTAACTCCTAATACCATCGTGATAACCATATACGTATTTCGTGCAAAAGTTTCGCAATAGAACCCGTAGTACAACCATGGAACAAAAGATCCAATTATTTGCAAAGCTATTCCAAGATAGTCCAACCTGTATAGAATTTAAAGAAATGGTTTGCATTTGATTGATTTTTTTTAGAAAACAGTTTTTAGTTGTATACAAAATTTATCATTTGTAATCGTTTTATAGGGTTGTTTACTTGTTTATGCGTGAATTAACAACTTACTTGCTGAAAACTTTGCCCACGTGTTCAGAATGGCACAAGAGAGTGTGGTAGATGCAGGAAAATCCGAGACAAGCAATAACCCCGATGAAAAATACACTGAAAACGTATTTTTCTTGGTAGTCTACCTGCTGGGATGATCTGGTAATAAAGTAGCAGGTGATCAAAATGAAAGCGAAGCAGCCAACCAGATGAGTCCAAATATTTCCCGTTTCGGTGTGAATTCTGAACACACTTTTAAAGCAAACTTTAAACGATGGAAGTGGAGGTCTGTAACCCTTGTGGATGTATTCATTATCCTTTAGCCATTTCGGTAGAGCCTGTTTACACAATATTTGCAAAATTAAAATACGTAATAATTAAAAATTCCATTATTCCCATTTCCCACTTTATAGAAGAATATGGCACTTGAGAAAAATGGGAAAAATAAGCAAAAGTTAAAGTAAAGGTATGAAAACCAAAATTCCCTTAATTTTTCACATTATGGCAATTTATTCCCATATGACAAAAAAGTTTAGATTAGAAATGGTAAACGGGATTTCCCGAAACCCTTTTTACTACTATATTTACTTTACTGATTGCTGTTTTTATTTATGTCTAGTACCAACTGTAGGTGCGATTTATTGCAAATGATTTGCATTGAATTTTTGCAGTCAAAACAAGTGATTTATAAATACAAAAAATACAGAATTGATTTTACCTGAAATCTGCAGCATCTCCAGCTATGCATATTTGCTTGCCTCATTCTGTCTGAAATATCTTCCTGCTGATGGTCTAATAGTGCCTGGTTTTTAAATGTTCCTGTTTCTCGATCCGTTTCCAATGTGGAGAGGAGCCTCGGGTTACTTGTACTCGTTGGAGAATTTATCGTGTTTAGTTGTGTCTTTCTATGTCGATTCTCGTCTTTAATGTTTTCGCTTGAGCCAGAGCTCCCTTTTAGCATGCTTCTTAAATTTTGCAAAAACATAACATAAACACACCACTCAGGACTGAACCAATTACTGTACTTTGTGCTACTAATGCCTCTTAACCTTCTACGCACTGTCTCTGCACAACTCTACTCAAATAAGTTGCTTATGAATTGCTTTGCAGCTCTAAACTTACTATTTACAACATTGCGTCAGAATAATAAATCATATAATCCGTTCCGCTAAAGTTAACTCACGGAATGCCCAAAATGGAGCAAGTGGAAGTTTTCCATTAAAATATTTTCTATTTTTTCCGAATGCAGGAATTAGAAAAATCCTGCTTATAGGTCTCGCCTTGACGCAAATGTATTTACGCTATAGGCTGCGTTACAGCACTATTAAAATTACGTAATAAGGTTATATAATTAACGCGAATTAACAGGAAGTGAATATTTAGATAGTGCAACCTTATAACGCAATAATAATTTTACATATCTTTCATATAGGTATGAAAATGAAAGAAACAAGGTCAATTTTTATCTTTTGAGTAGGTAACGTTCATTCAATTTATCAGATCAGATAAAAGACAATTGAAGTATTAGTAATCTGATATAACGATAAATCATATTAATGTAAAGTATAGTAAATATTACTATTGGATATTAATATATTATAATAATAATACAGACCTAAAATTAATATCAATTAGAATACACTATAATATTTATGATCTGTGTATTATATTTAAACTTTAAAAGTAAGGATTATAGATCATTTTCGTAAGGCATTTTGTCAATCTTATTTATAAATTATGTGACTGAAAAACTTAATTAAATTTTGTTGTCCCAGACATTTTACAAAATTCCTGTAACATCAATAACATGTATACCTACTCAATTAGCTGAGATTGAGCTGCCAGTTCAAGTTGACTCTGTCAACTCTGCTCACATCATAAGCTATACTACAAATACAATTCAGTTGTCATATAGTATATTGAATTTGAATATATTCAATAGTACCCGAGAATTAGTTGACTATAGAAGATAAAAAGTTTGGAATCTGGATTAATTTATTTGCATTCAGGATGACATTTTCAGTTTGTTTGTATACTTATTAAGTAGCTTAGATGAAAAGGAAACGTGTTTTACGTTTATCTACTCAGAGTGATGTGTACAAGATTATATATTCAGATTTGTTAAATACAAAATGCAAATATAAACGTTATTCCTATCGCAAGTGTTAAATATGTAATCAACAGGTACGCGACACATTTGCATGTGTGGGTGAGAACGAGAACATGGATATCGCTATCAGTAGCCAAATATATTATGTGGTAACATTTGGTAAACAAGATTCTCTACTTGTGCCTTAACTCATTCATTCACAATACAAATGCTGAAATGCATTGTGAATTTATTGAATGCAATTAACATACTTGGTAGTAGAAATGTATGTAAAAAAATATATAAGACTCATCTGTCTCAAAGAAACACTGTTGTTTGGAAAAATGAATGAAAATCTGGGAATATATTTGTTTTATGTGTACCATTACTATTTCCATTGATATTCATAAAATCTGTATGATATACCGAAACCGCAACGGTTTTAATGTACAAAAACTATGAAAATGTACCGATTTTGTTCGTTTAGCCACTCCTCTTCCTCCTCTCTAGTCTCTGTATTCGGGTGAACGCGAATCATTAAAAGGCAGCCGAAAATGAATACGTCCCAAATATAATATGTCTGCCTCAGGTTTCCTGTAGAAGTACCCTTGACTTCTGCAACGTTTATATATCCTGTAAATTGAAACTTTCGGGGTGTGGTCAGTCGTAAATAACTTCGATTGCTCCAGAGGATTAATAAGCAGTATTGACAAATCTGACCACAAGGCAATTTGTTTGGAACATCACAGCACAGTTTTTCATTTTTTGCGTCAACATTGTTCACGTAACGTAGATACCATTCCTTTCTATGTATTTTTTGTTTCAGACAAAAAATGTAAAAAGCACTATAGAAGTTTGTCAAGTGCTTGAATTCGTTTTCATTTTCTTAAGAAGCAATTGCTATTAATTTTTGAATATTTTTCTTTACAATTCGAAATAGCTTGATGCAATGGTTGTGGTTGCCTTTAGATTTTGATATCTGCTCAGTGTAAGTTCTACTTATGCCAGATTTTGTATTGAAATTGCAAATAAAGTGTTTCAAACTATAGTGTGCATTACTAACGTTTAGATTTATTAAGAAAGATTATATTTTAATATCCGTACTGATTTAGCAACTTCAGGCTTTTGATTCTTAAGACTACAAGTTCATGGCAGTGAACAAAATCAAGAACAACATTTCTACAGCTTTTCGAAATGTTCCAATCTTACAGTATGACATTCTATTACTCTATTACAACTGCAGTATTGAAACTATTTTCAATAATTAAAGCTATAGATGTTCCTCTTTTCACACATTATAAATACCAAACGTAATCACGCTTGGGAAAAGTTTACATTATTAAGACAAAACATTGGTAGAAAAAAGACAAAAATTACACACTTTTCAAAAAAAATATTATGATTTTAACATGATACTCTATCATGGAATCAGAGCTCTCTTTTCTTGAAGAGTTTCTTCCACACGTTCCACATACAGATTACAGTGTTCCACTAACTCAGCGTGTAACTGCAAAAAAGAAAAAAATAATTTAGCAAACCTTTATAGCGATTTTCGTCATTATTATTGACAAATATCTGGAATCATTACTTTTGAAAACTGCAACCCTTCATTAAAGCGAAGTTCCAATTGGAATGCTAATTGATCGATAATTGAAAACGGTAAGTAATGATCTTGGTTGTCATAAGCTGATATTTTTTGAATGCTTGGGTCAAATTCCGATAGAGTTCTGCGACCCAAACTTGCTTCGATCACTCTTATAGATAAGGCTGTGGCTTCCTCCCAAAATCCATAACGAACGTAACATTGAATCAGCTCAGCAGTGTTTTGTTTCTGTAATTAAAATTCCAATTATTATAAAATTGCAAAGAGACTAACATTAGTTTTATGTAATAATTGTTTACCTTGTAAGATTCTATTAACCATTGTGGGGGTGGCACACTGAATTCTAGAAGTTTTAGCACAGCTGCTTCATGCAGTTTGCTTTCTAGTTTCTTCTCCAATTTCCATACATAGTTACACAGAAGACGGAAGGCCAGCTCGGTGACGTTAGCATTACTATTAGGAAGCTCTGTATTTCAATTCCATAAACAGTAATAAGAATAAGATTTTGGAATTATAAAATACTAAAACGGAAGCCTTTTTTGAAATTTAAGAATACCTGACGTGTCATTGTTTCTAATGTAATCAGCAGGATCCAGGGATTCTGGGAAAATGTGGTGGACTATTTTTGTGACCGTTGCTGCAAAGGCAGAAATTATTGGGGGGTAAGGCAATTCCCACAACGAGGCTATTTTAATAGCATCGTCATAATAATGGAAGGCGATTAAACTTTGAAGCAAATCTTCAGCTCTACTACGAAAATCTACATTCCAATATATTAAATCATTAAACATGACTGCAGAAATAGAAATAATAATCAGTACTTAAAATGTCCAATACTAACTATACCTTGTGTTTTTATTGGCTGTGCGTTGATTTTATGGGATAACTTAGAAGCAGCAACACACAGCTCCATTTCCTTTTTTATTTCGTTGTACGATATTACTTCTATCTCTTTGTCAAAGCACAGCACGGGCACCTTTTCCAAAAATAGCATTTGTTAAAATTACAGTCTTTCAAAGCAAATTACTTTGACATAGTTGACACTCATACGTAAAGATAGCTTTACTAAAATTAATACTCTTGAGAAATAATTTGAATGGTACCTTAGAACCATCAATACAAGGTACATCTTCTGGTAACTCAGCTATCAATCCGGTCTTCCTAATCACCCATCGAAAGTTTTCATGTTCAACTAAAGATAGACAAGTAAGAACATCCAAGTACGATTCCTTTTGTTCATTCAAGGCTTGAACACCCACACCCTTATCTCCAATTCTTATAATTCGAGAGTATAGAGCTGCGGCAGCTAAATGGAATATTAAATAAACGAATTACAAATTGATCTCAAAGCAAAATACTTCAATTTAATATTTTTTCGGAAGAAATTAATTACCTTTATGAAAATTTTGCCTAGTTAAGTGATACAAATAGAGTATTTGATAAACACCGTCCTTTTGAACAGGATCGGACAAATTGGCTTGAGTGAAGAGGATGTCTTCAACCTGCTCTCTGAAAGTGGAAGATTTATTGAACATTGAATTGAAATTGAGATTGACAAGGACTTCGACATCTCCCTGCTGAATTATTTTTCCTATGAGCAATCTTAGAGAGGCTAATTTCTGACTACGGTCCTGAAAACTATTTCCAGTTTCATAACTCGGCATCCGCATGATGAACTTGTATGCTGAGTCGTAGTCGTCCATTTTCAAAGCACATTTAAAGGCCAAGGAACACATTCGTGTGACTGCATCTTCATCTTCGCAAACTTTTAAGGCATCTTGGGCGAGGATTTGAACTGCTCTTGTATTGTCATATATTTGAAACAAATTAATTACCTGTAATGCAAAAAGCATATTTTTAATTAAAAGTTCATTAATTTTACGGTGGCCGTTATTTCGTCAGCATTGTAGAATGAGGCCAAATATGAGAAGCTCGAATTTCTTACTTTAGCATAATAAGTACTATGACAAGTGTTCGGCATTTCAGCAACATTTTGAGATGGTAATGGAAAATCCAACATTTTTACACAAAAATATGGATCATCCCAAGCTTCTCTCATAGATATTGACCGAAAATGACCTAATGCAACATCATCGTTGCCTGAACATAAATGGGCCAGGCCAAGGTAGAATTTTTCTAAAGTAAAAGCAAACACATTTTTAGTTCTGATTAAAATTTCTACTTCGGTATATTTCAGAATCAAAGTTACTATTTAATCTTACTCAGGGTGCGTTTTGTGTTGACAAGATAAATCAACATATCTTGACCATATTGAAGTAGGGCAGTGTATTGACAGGCTGATATTAGAAATTCTTCAAATGGATGTTCCAGAGAAGTTAAATCATTTGGCCATCTGAATAACAATTTTCAACTCAATTAATATTCAAACAAATAATAATAAAGTTTGACAAAAATATTCTTACATGGCTCTGCCAGCGGCTTCAGAGTAACCAACAACACCAGACTTTTTGCTACGACTAACTCTTTTTCTTATTGCTAAACCTCCCATTCTTGAGGCGCAAAACATTTCAATCAACGTCATTGGCCATATGTCATTTAATTTTCCTTGTATCATATGGTCAGTAGCATTGCTTTTCAAGATGTTAGCAATTTTTAATCCTTTATCCCTATAAATCCAAGAATATAATATTAAACAAAATCTCAATAGATAGTGAAACGTGAAGCTTATTTTAAAATTTGTTTTTCGTTTTGAATTTACAGAATTGAATCCGGAACTGATTCAGCAGTTCTCTCAGCAAAGCGTAACAATGAATGATGGTATGTAGTGGCAGCAGATGCTTCCCGACGATCGTTCCAGGTTGTCGACATGTGAATTCCTTCCACTTCGTTATTTTGATTAAAATATTTGACAACAAGCGCTTGTAACAACATTGTATTTCTTGATAACATAAATCTGTAAGAAAGACGAAAGAATTAAGTTTCTTTTAGTATAGGTATATAAATAAACATTTACCGAATTTATGGCTTTACTTAAAACAGTGTCATTAAAATTTCCAATTACCTGTGCTGCCACATTTGTTTAAGAACTCTGAATGCCAAATTAGCACCCAATCGGCTTCCGAGGAAGAAATCTGTAACTATCAATTGATCTTCTTCGTCGACGAGTCCAAAATCGACAATATCTTCATCTCGCTCCCACGATAAAATCAAAGATAATGTCAAACTCATTGCGGTGTCTCCACTTTCACCCAGTTCTCGTAACTTTGATGACAATAGCGATATGAAATGTCTTTGTTCTATTAAAACACTTAGAGGATCCGTTTCAGTAAGCATGGTTGCTACTTCACTGCAAACTTCCTCCAGTGAAATGACTTTTGTTAAGAGGCGCTTGTCAATTTTTGATTTGTGAAACTCGTTTGCAGTAGATTCTATGATATCCAGTACTTCAAGGTATTTTATAACAAGTGAAAGCTGATTCAACCGATCATCTAAAAATGTCAAAATTGTAAATTGATTTTGATTGTTCTAATTATGTAATTATACTAAAAACTAATGTATTGCTATTTAAACACGACTTACCTCCGCAATCTATGCCTTCTGGAATAGGAAAGCAATTAGGAAAGTAATACAATGTTTCGAGTAAATCTGTCGGTCGAAGAAAAGAAATGCGACTCTTCTTTACAATGCAAACCATTCTCGTGCTGAAGTCAAAGTAAATTCCTAAAGGTTTTACTGTGTGGATATGATATTCTACACAACTGTTATAGAACATGAGCCAATACTCTAGATTCAATTCGTGGTAAACTTCATCCGCCAAATCAAAATCTGTTGTTGAAGTTCGAATGCCGATTTCACGATCCACGACATTCATAGCGAAAATTTTTAACTTCTCCCAATCATTTTCTACTCCAGGATAATTTTGACCACTTTGAAACATCTAAAGAACAAATAATTTCATTTAAATGACTATGAATAAAAGGAAACCACATACAAAGGCAACCATTGCAGAAAATCACTTACGCTAAGAGCTCTTGTTATTGTGGACGAACTGAATGAACTTTTATAGAAAATAAGATTAAAAAAATAATCTTTGGGATCTGATGTAGGTGGAAAGATGTTAACATTGTTTTCGAGAATCTGTGGCAAGGGTTCTAGTAATGCCAAATTGAATCTGGGGGTCAGGTGTTCATTAAGTTTGTAAGATTTCACTTCCCATTCCGTTTCTTCTTCAGGATTTGTAACCAGCACAAATAAATATTCCGACGTAACAGAAAAGTCCATGATGTCACTTCCTTTGAAATCTATTGAAAGGTGTTCTCTTAGTAGCAATGGCGGGGAACCCTTTACAACTCCTGGATCTTTTTCTACTTGAAAAAGCTTAAAGCCTTCGCCGGGTATAAATATGACGAACATAGGTAGTTCACCAGCAGTCTTGTCCCAGGTTCGCCGAATAAGCATATTAGACTCTAATGTACACATATTTACATGTTAGTTTTTAAATAACCGATTGATGTTTATTAAGTTGGTGTTGTTACCTGTAATTTCCCCGGTTATAAAACGGTTGTGAACAATTCCATTAGAATGAGAACACCAATCAGTAAAAACGTGTAAATTATTACACATCCACAACTGCAAATGGCCTTTCATGGATAATGTAACAAGAAATAGCGCATTTCTGTTGCGCTCCAACTTTGTTATGAAAAAGGTCAAATTAGTTATCGCATCTGTATTTACGTTTGAGCCCCTAAAACAAAATTATTAAATTAAAAAATAAGACCCACAAATGCGAGAGACAGGAAAGTAAAAGTTTCAAATACACTACCTAATAAGGGGAAATCCAGATAAAATTCGAGTCAGAAAATTGGGTTGGAGTAAATCATGACTGATTAAAATTTCCTCTCTGGATATTTTATAAACTGTGATACTCCCCGATTCGTAAGAAAGGGCAAATACAGAATCGCCAGTGTTTGGCACATAAAAGGATGCAGCACATGTTGGAATCGGGACATCTGCGAAGGAATTAAGAGATCAGTAGATCAAATCAGTATTATGTTGCATAATATAATAAGTTAAAACATTGATGTATAATATTTTCCGTTGTGTTTTACTTATAGAACTGTCGTGCAAGTTGAAACTTCTGAATGTCATTGTAGGTTTATTCATTACTTGATGAAAAATGGATGGAGTTGCATTTTTCATAAATTTTCCATCCTACAATTTAAATTACTCCGTTAAAGGGTTGTCTATGAACATAGCAATGCATAAATCCAAAATGCTGCAAATAAACTATTCACTTACGTCTCCAACTAAGCATTTAGGATGAGTAAATACAAATCGGTTGATTGATGTAACGGTCGCCACCAAAATTATCACACTTACATCAGTTTCGTGAATGGATATGGGTCCGACTATTGGTGAATCTCGAAAAATGTAGCGCACCTAAACCAAAAATAATCTGAGTAAACTTTATTGCAATATTCAGGAGGGTTGTCATCAGCTATGAGAAAATACCTGATTATCATGCAAATTGTAATCCAATGACAGTTCAGTCAATTCAAGTGTGTCATTCAGAGTTCTCCTAAGAACGGAATAAATAAATGAATTTCATAATTCCATAATTGCATCTTTTTAAAACCTTAAGCTTTATGAATACTTAAATGTATACCAATGTAAATGTAATTGAATTACCAATATATACTTCGATTTTGCATAATATTTCTTGGAGAGGGATTTGACTTGTAAGAATATCCTCCGGCAGCATCGGAAAACTTGGTCCCTTGAAATGTAGTGTGTCCCCCCACTGAATAATAATATAGAAATATTAACCTGCTTTGACTCTGAATTCTAATTTAACTACACGTTAAAATTAGTAATATTATATTGCTTATCTGAAATACTTTTAGAAACTTACTGATATTCATGTCAACATCTATCCATTTGCCGGTGTATGGTTGGTCAACCAACACCTCTCGAAATCCATACCCCATTGAGGACACCATTTTTGTCTTTCAAGGAAGAAAAGTTCAAAATAATCTAAAATTCAAAGTAATAAGAATAATAAACAAAATACAAGACAGTTATTTCTTCATTAACGTCCAATCATTCTAAAAAGATTTTAAGAATGTTTACTTATAAATATTGGACCCGCCGGCTGATTTCTTGAGATCAATAGCTAAAGCTACATAAATAGGGAAATCGAAGATGAAAAGAACTATTTATTTAAAATTAAATGTCAATAATAAATCTTCACATTTCACACGTACAATCCACTGCTAATACACTTGCAGAATTCCTTTACTTTAAATCAATATTCATCAATGGAACCACTTTATTTTTACAACAACCACTGCAAGGTGAAAAATAAAAGCTTAATAATACTACAATTAATTATTTTGTACACTTAAATTTCAAAAAAAAACTGCATTTCAAGAAGCCGACGCTCTTAACGAATACTCCACAGGACGATTCTCGAATTTCAGCGCGCGTAGGCATTGAGCAACAGGCGCCTATACAGTGTGTTCATTAAAGAGGTCACAGGGATTTCTCTTTGTGTTTCCTCACAGTGCCCCACTAGTCATTTCTTCTTTGTTTTTATGCAGTAATTTTTGCATTTTTTAAAAATATTTTACATTATTATGAATAATATTTGAATAATATGTATATTACAATATGGTCAAAGGTCTCTTTTCTGCAACAGAAGAATTATTGCTTTATAATAAATGAATAATAAAATTTTCATGCATTGGATTTCATAGAAAACTTGTTTTTAATTTTGACTTATTTTACTGAACAGTTAATTTTTGTTTCTTTGGATAAATATACAAGTTGGTTAATATCTTTCGAATTCTCCTTTCGGTGGTGAATCAATCTCGTGCTTATAATATTCATATGCGGGATTTTCAATGCCATTTCCACTGGGGGATGCAATTTGACTGAAATCTCTGTATGTGAAACTTACGGCTTCGGTGAAAGAAGGCAGATCAAGATCATCCTCGTTTATGACTTCTGGATAGTGTTCAGTTTTCCTTTGCATTTCTATTTGGTCGTAACGAGGTGGTAAGTCCTGTAATGTTAAGAATTTGGATACAAATTGTAGAAGTGAAAACAGTTTTATAACCCCAACCGTTTTTGAATGTTGAAGAATATGGAAATATAAATGTGTAGATTTATGGATAAAATAAAATTTACATTTTCTGGTCTGCTGATGGTGGCAATACTCAAGGAATTGTCGAAGACTATATAACTTCTTATTATGGAACTATTAGTACTACTGCTTGCTTGGCCGTATGCATCATCATTTGGAGTTCTTGAGGGAAACATTGTTGAAATTCCAAAAAATTTTCTTCCTGTAGGACTTAACATTATAGCAATATACACTAGGCTTATTACAAAGAATAATCCTAATATGATGAACGTTAATTGCAATCCATCGAAATCTAAAATACCAATATATTTATTAGGTCAAACCACAATTTCTGTAAGAAAATACCAAAATGTTCAGAAGTTATCTATAATGCTCCATTTTTGTAAAGTTCTTTACAATATCAAATCATATTTTGCCAAATATATTTATTGGGAATGCAAGTTGCGTCTTCTCAAATTAAAGTATATTTGTATTTGCACTTATAAGATTCCTTACCGCTAAGTTTTTCAGGATAAGATTTACTATCCGTTTTGATAGTCTTTGATCCGCAATTAGACTCATCCGCATTACAAAATCGTCCGCAATTTGGATGACCATCACACAGAAGACTCCCTCCGCCATCCGAATGCGAGAATTTTGGAATGCATCGTACTTTGCGTGAATCCCTTTGAGGAAAATATCTTTTTAAAGTGCATTGAGAATTGTGATTATCACAGCAGAAAGAATTTTCGTCACATTCATCACAATTCCCTTCTATTTCTAATATCAAAAATAAGAAATCAATAATTTACCTGTAGGGTTTAATAATTTAACCTTAAATAATTAACTGAAACATATTTATGGTTTGACTTATTACGTAAATAAAGGATATGTTTATTGTATTTACCGTAATATATAGATGCAACTAGATGTGCCTCCTTATTCCCCCAGTTTCCTTGCGCTTCAATATGAACTTCTGTTTCTCCATCATATATTTCATTTACAGCTTCCCAATTTTTCTGCCCATTACTTACATTAAAACACATTGAAGTAGGCATCCTATTTCCCTACCATAAATAAGTCATTTGCTTTAATTATTATATCTTCAAAATCGAAATTAGAAAGTAATATTAAATTTTTATATTAAAAATTACTAACTTACCATTTGAATAGCCAGATTATTTACTTTTCCAAAGCATGTCATGCTTTCTACTACAACATTTATCCTGTAATTTTCGAATTTTTTATCGTTTTCCCTGTTATTCCATAACGATAAATGTACTTTTGTTAAAGCGGAACTCATGATAAATGCATACGATGGACGATAATTAGCACTTAAACCTACATTGATATATGCTTTTTCACTTCCACCAGCGGGTAAAAAAATAACTAAACTGATGAAAAGGGTTGCAAGTCCAGTATAAATATTCATTTTGTCTCCAAATGTCAATACTTCCAAAATTTTATACATCACATTTTTGTCATATCGTCCCTCTTCATTAGAAAGACGCTAAATCACTTGATCAATAGTTCAGGTATGTGCTAACCCACTTGATCACTGATTCAAAAAGATGATAAACCACTTGATCAGTGATTCAGAAAAGTTGTTAAACCACAATGATCATTTTCGTGAAAACTGATAAACCACTTTGATCATTATTTCCAAAATGTGACAAACCCTAATGCAAAATTGAACTATTACAGCCATTGGAACACACGAAAATTATTCATAATTAAAATAATTTTACAAGCACCCAATACGACTATTGGAACTAATCATGGAATCAAAATGCGAATACACTTCACTTTTATGCTTCGCATAAAGTTTCGTATATTTTGCAGTCCTTAAAATTTGGCGTATGTGGTTTGTCACCTTTGGAAATAATGATCAAAGTGGCTTACCACATTACCACTGTTGACGTGTTAACGAAAATGGCCGTTTTTGTTTAGCACCTTGGTTAAATGGTATAGCACCTATCTGATGAAGAGAGACGATACACTTGCAAAGAGTGTCTACATAATTTTTTAATTTATTAAGCTTGAAAAATTTACACAGAACCGTGTCTGTAATCTAAACTAGAGTAGAGAGTAGCTCAGGCAGATTACCTCTTTCCCTAAATATTGCTTATTTATCTTACTTTTAGAATTGGGATACCTTATCGAGAATTTCCTCCATTCTTTATTTGTACAAAATCTATTGACAAAAAATCTACTGTTCCTGATTTGATTTGAGGGAGTCAAAGTTTGCTTGCATATCTCAATCTCCGCTTACGAAAGATTAGCAAAATTATTTGTGCCAAATACTTTAGTAGTATAAATGATGGTAGCTAGTAAATTAATAGACACTTTAGCAATTTATATATTCTTAACTTGAGTATGGCATAGGCATACAATTTTCATGATTTGGGATTCAGGGATTCAAGATTCAATGCAGACAGAGCGCAGAGACATATCAAATTTCATAGTGGTAGTATATAAACGCATTATATAAATACATAGGTATATAGTAGTCCCAAAAGGGTTCCAGTATCTTTAATACTACTACTGTGGAAGACTGTGGATAAGAGTGAGTTTTATTGACTGTTTATAGCAAACTGGTTTATTTCACTGTTGACAAGAGACAAGAGTATTGATTTTGGTATTTGATTCAATTATCAAATATTTATCTACATCACATATTTTAACTAATATAGGTAAGTGTGACGCACTATGCTAAATGTAGTATTCGAAGGAGAATGAATTCCAAATGCTATTATTAATCTGGCTACAGATTGCATAGGTAATCACTAATCACACTTAATAAATATTTCGTAACATGTGACAAATACAAAGCATAATAGTAATGCAAACCATAAATAAATGATCTATTTACTTAATAAATGCCCTATGTGCAACGAACTATTACTTCTATATAAAAGATATCCATACGACATAGGGAATACGGATTATTACAAAAAATGCCCTTATTAGAAAATGCAAATACTGGCATGTAAATGTGGACAACGATAATATTATGGTTACGAAGTTATGGTATGGTTAATATTGGTTCATTTATTTTCATACTTAGATTTGGACCTTCTTAGAGAGTAATTTGCATACATATTCATATTGTTAACAAAGATTCTGATAATAATTGCTTATTGCTAATGTATTACTCGTGTATTTCCTAAATGCAGTATTAAAATAAAAGCATGCATAATGTTTAAAAGATGAGTATTATTTGTATTTATTTCGAACCATAAAACATCATCCGCAAATTCTTAAGATTTCCAATTATTTCAACAAGTTTATCCATAAATACTTCGCAATTAGAAGCATAATATATGCATATGAAGCATATATGTGAACCTTGTTCTTATATTAAAGCATATGTAAGACAACAACTCTATAAGTACTCGTCACTATATCTAAATGATTCTGAATAACTTTGATGATCGATTTTCGAAGATGAAAAGTTTTGCGTATTCATCATTGAAGGTTTGCTAAATGCGATATCTGATAAAACACGCTTTTGCAGCATAGAATTCAGGACTGCTACGATAGTAATAAGCAATGCCAGAATTACCAGACAAGCTGCAAACAATAAAAACCCAGTCCATACCAAACTAGCACTGTCTTGCATTGGTAATGGGAAACTTTTATATTTATTAGCACCATCCTGGATTGGTAGTGTGATATCCTCGTCTTGCGTGGGAAGCGTTATATTAAAATCTTGATTTGGGAACTTTTTATCGTTACCCGGAATTGGCAGTTTAGTATCATTGTCTTGATTTGGCAGGAATACATCATTGTTTTGACTTAGATCAGGTATTTCATTTCCTGGAATTGGCACCGTTACATCTAAATCGTCGCCTTGAATTACCAAAGGAGCATCGTCCCTATCAATTAACCCACGTGTGTCTTCGTTTTCAATTGGAAGCGTTACATCATCGTCGCCTTCAAGTGGCAACGTTTCATCTTCTTTTTCAATTGGTAACGTTGCATCTTCTCCTTCACTTGGCAATGTTGCATATTCTTCTTCCTCAATTAGCAGCGTTACGACATCATCGTCGCCTTCAATTGGGAATAAGGCATCTTCTCCATCAATTGGCAACGTTGCATCTTCTACTTCATTTGGCAACGCTGCATCTTCTCCTTCATTTGGCAACGTTGCATATTCTTCTTCTTCAATTGGTTGCGTTGCATCATCGTCGCCTTCAATTGCCACTGGTGCATCTTCTCCAATTGGCAATGGTGCATCTTCTTCAATTGGCAACTTTGCATCTTCTCCTTCATTTGGCAACGTTGCATATTCTTCTTCTTCAATAATTGACAACATATCATCTTCTCCTCCAATTGGCAACGTTACATCTTCCTCTCCTCCAATTGGCAGCATTGCATCTTCGTCTCCCCTAATTGGCAACGTTGCATATTCTTCTTCTTCAATTGACAACATTGCATCTTCCTCTCCTTCAACTGGCAACGTTACATTTTCGTCTTCAATTGGCAATAATATTGCATCTTCTTCTTCAATTGGCAAAGTTGCATCGTCTCCTGCAATTGGCAATGTTGCATCTTCTCCTGCAATTGGCAATGTTGCATCTTCTCCTGCAATTGGCAATGTTGCATCTTTTCCTGCAATTGGCAATGTTGCATCTTCTCCTGCAATTGGCAATGTTGCATCTTCTCCTGCAATTGGCAATGTTGCATCTTCTCCTGCAATTGGCAATGTTGCATCTTCTCCTGCAATTGGCAATGTTGCATCTTCTCCTGCAATTGGCAATGTTGCATCTTCTCCTGCAATTGGCAATGTTGCATCTTCTCCTGCAATTGGCAAAGTTTGAATTGGTTGCGGTACCTCTTTATTTTGAGTTTTCGTTGATTCATTTCCTTGAAATGTTAAAGGAATATGGTTTTCATGCTTTGGCAGCGGTACAACATTGTCTTCACCAATAAATTCAGGAATTTCTGTAACTGGATCTAAAAATATTTTAGTCATTAAATTAGCTTATTGGTTGGCACTAAGAAATTAGAATTATGATACTTCAAGTAAGAGTAAATTATCGTTAAGGTTGACTACATGGGATATTTTCGATTCGCCTGATATATAAGGCGACAATCTCGCAAATCAATTTTAATTACATGTGTTAACCATTCAAGTGTCGTTTTACCGCAAAGAGTCGTTATTTCGCTGACACTGCAAAAACGATCGCAATTAGGATGTCTGCGACAGTTATTTTCTCCAGAGGCAAAAATGCATCTAACTTTCTTCTGGGTTCCATTGCTCTCTATTAAGGATTCGGATGAGTTCTCCAGGCAATTTCTATGGGATCCACAGCAGGAAAAATCTTTTGGACATAATTCGCATGATTCTTTTTCTAAAAATGCAATATTAATGGAATATTATCATCGGAATAAAATTCTTGTCATTTTAATTGATATTTCAATTATATTCATTTGTTTCAAATTCTTACCAATGTAAACAGAGGCCAACAAACGAACTTGAGAATCGACCCAATTTCCTTCCGGAATTAATCTTACTGAGTTGGTACAATCGACCACTTCACGAACGTATTCCACATTGGTTTCATTGATTCCATATGAACAAATTTTAAATCTTTTGGTTTTCTAATCAAATTTAAAAGAATTCGTACTGCTTAGAAAATGAGACGATTGTAATTTATAGACAGCAAATGTCACTCACCCCTTCTAGTACGTTCAAATAAGTTCGACTTTCGGAAGTACATTTTGATCCTAAAAATACTACATTTATTTTAAAGTTGTCCTCACTAGTAGAATCTGCATTTACAGCCACATTGCCGATTTTCATAAAATAGTGCGTTGAGTTGGCTGTAATATTCAAGGTGTATGGTGGAGATTGCTGATGAAGTGAAACCACTTTTACAGAATAATGGCTAAGGATATGGATAGCTGTATAAAAGTGAATATTTTAATAAAACAAAAAATAATAAAAAGTAGTAAAAAAAATTTACATTATTTCTTCGCTTACCTGAAGTGTTTGCAGGAAAAACAGACACTGATAGAATGCACATGATAATTAGCAAGGCATTCATTTCGGTTGTTATAAAACCTATTTTAAAAACTATTATCTTAATTTCTATCTATTGTATATAATTTATTTCAATCCAAGATGTATTTTCTTAGTTTCAACTTATTCATGGATGCTAGCTGGAAAGCGGTTTGCAAGGTATTGCATTACTCGTTTACCCTCAGAAATGCAAAACTTTAAAAGTAAATATTTTTCATGAAAAATTCTTATCCTGAAAAAATACATATTTGAATAATTGTTTCCATTTCCTGTAAAATGTACATATTGATTTGCCTTACTTTAGAACTAAGGAGAACTGGGAAGAGTTAGCTTAGCTCTGTCACAAACAAATGACAAATACTACCAAAGAGATATCTATGTTTGCAGTTATTATTGATGATAGCTACTATAAAATATAAGATTGCATGGAAAATGGGTGAAAACTCACATTTTAAGCATAATGTTGTACTTTTATTAAACACCATAACATCATTTGTGAATAGTATGGAATAATACAAACCTGTATACCTATATATTAACATAATATAATATCGCAACACACATAATATATGTGAATTAAATGTTAACAAACCTAGATACTATTATTAGTGACGAATACTTTGTTTAAGTAAGTATCTATAAAACTAAATTGATTGTAATTATGACACAGAATGGACAGACTAATAAAAAGAAACTCTTATCATCATAATTAATAGTGTAAAATGAATATGGTACACATATGTTTCCTTAATTGCTACAAAATATACAATCAAGAGTCTGAAATATTGCAATATATTATTGGTTTTACACGTTGTTACTAATTCCCTGAGGGACATTTGTATTAGTATTTTGGTTGGCATCTTGTGGTGGTACAACATCCCAGAAACTTGGTGGAGGCGTTTTTGTTTCATGAACATCATCATAAGTTGGCGGCGGTTGTGCCTGGACCTGTAGAAACAATAAAAGTTTTAGATTTTATTGTGATTTTATTGTGGAGCTATTTGTAACGTTCCACATTAGAATATGACTACTTTTTGAAAACTATTTGCTTTATATAATTTAATTTAATGTGCATTACGGCTCTAGACTGGCTGATAGAAATAGTTTCATGGGCAGATGAACGTTGTGCTCTCGCTTCTCTTTCTCTGGCAGTTGGATTCATTTTTTTGTGGTAAAAGAGAACTAATACAATGACAATAGGAGACATAATAAAGAAAAGACCCGCTAGAAGAATGGTGAGCATGTACTGGGTATCGTGGAATCCAGCTGAAAGAAAAATTACGATGTTTTAAGCAATCAATAGTTTCCTAATAATATTTTAAATTGTATTTCGACAGTCTTACACCAAAAACATTCAGGGCACTCAGTTTTGCATTCATCAGTGTCCCCCTCATTAAAATTGCAATCAGGACAATTCTCCCTCCCATTGCACTTCAATTCCTTGGAAATACATCGTTTAGTATTTTTGTTTGCGTTGATTAATTCCTTAAGAAGATCATCAATTTGGTTATCATCAGCTTCGTCGTGGTCTACATTGGATTTGTATTTCTTGCAATCAGAACATTCCATAAAGTTGGATGGACAATCATTTTGGCTGTCTGGCACTTAAAATTTCAAATAGGTTTAAATACATTAATTGGGTACTTTGCTTAATTTTATTACTATTATTTGTCCCCATTATTGGTTGAGATTTAGTTGATTACCTAAATAAGCAGTAATAAGCAGCTTTGCAGAGTTATCTTCCCATTTTTCAGGTACAGAAATTTCCACAGATCCAGTTGAGGAATCAAAAATCCTAACAGGAATATCAGTATTCCGACACTCCCAAGTGTTGCGATCGTCCTGTTTTGAATAGTATGGGAACATATTAATTAAACATCACAAATGGCCATCGATTTTGGTAATACAAATTGATTTCGTAAAAAGTATCTGAAATTGCTAACTAAATCCTATCAAGACTTAATTAAGACAAAAATTAAATCATACTTTATCATGAATGCCGTTTTCATTTTCTTCTTTTAGACTTTTGACACTGATAGCTTCATCATTGTAACAGTTTGCATTTGTAACACTGACACTTAATTTGTAGTTGATCCATTTGTCACTTTTCATTTCAACCGTATATTTTATGCCCTTTCTTATGGTTAAGCTACGGTCTAGCAGATCATCGTCCATTAAAATTGTAACCCTTCCTTTTTCTATTAAACATAACAAAACACTTTTTATCTTTTTCGATCTTTCTGTATTAGAACTAAAAGGTTCTATTTTATTCTATATGTATTTACTTACCTTGGATATTACTTTCATTAGCATTGCAGAGACAAACAGATACAACGACAACAGCGAATCCGTAAAATAAGTTCATTTTCGAGTTTCGAGTACCACTAACTTCAAATGGTTTCACAAACGGCTTTTCGTTTTCTGAAAGAAAACAGAAATTTCTACTACAACTTTGAAAATTAACAGACTTAAGCAATGTTTTGATCATAGTATTTTAATTATGTATCGTATATCGTACCAACAAAAGCCAGCTATATCAATCCTCTCAATTAATTATTTGGTTAGAAATGTAATGTTAAATGTACCATGTACTTTTTATTGTTATGATATATCTGAAGTATTGCTTCCCTTATCTAAAACGCTGAAGTTCTAGGCAAACGTACGTAAGCAGATACGATTATGATTACGATACACTTGCAATCATTTTCATTACTCCGACTCTACCTTATTGCGTTAAATCTCGTCCGAAGTAAAAGTAGTTATTAACTCAATCTGCTTGTGTTTAAAAAATGTAGTCACAATTATGTAGTTTTGCTCTGCGACACAAAAAAATGCACCTAAGCAAAAAATGTTGTTCCTAATAAAAGTCCAGTACGGCAGCGCAAATTATGTATTGTATGTACATAAATTAATAATGTATTTTTTGGACCATTTTTTTTAATTCTTGATGACTGCAAAAAATTGGACGGGCTTCCAGAGGTAACTTACCGTTAGGTCTACAATATAGATATAGAATACCAATAAGTGCCATTTTATCTTTATCACAGATGGAAAGTAATTATTATACAATGTGTACAGACTACTGGTATATCTTTCCGATAAAATGTAATACTTGTACTTCACCTTTAAGGTTTAGAGGTGACCACCATTTTGGAAACTGCAAAGCAAGTTAACATGGAAAAAGTTCACTTTCTTAAAAGCGGATAACTCCAACATTAAATAAGAAAATGCAAATGTGAAAATGTAGAAAGAATCTCCATTCCATTGGCAAAATTCTCAAGTGTTGAATTTTTGATTTATCACCTGTGCTTTGAGAAAAAAGTAGTTAAAAAAAGCCAACAGTGTGAATCGAACCAATGTAGTTCGATTCCTACTGTTGCCTTTTTTAAATTACTTTTTTCTCAAAGCACAGACGATAAATCAAAAATTCAACACTTGAGAATTTTGCCAATGGAATGGAGATTCTTTCTACATTTTCACTTTTGCATTTACTTCTTTAATGTTGGAGTTATCCGCTCTTTACTAACTACCACGCTAACTAATAGCTTTTCAGTTTCCAAAATGTCGCTCAGCTCTCAACCTTAAAAACAAAACTGTTTATCTCCATTTTCTACATTTTATGATGTGACGTGACCATGTCCTTGGTTTCTTGGTCGATGGTCTTTATCATGGGTTTTGGGAGGTACAGGCAATACCTATTAGGTAGATATTATAAGCCTTTCAGCCTCTAGGATCTCTTAATGCAAATGTTGTAGGTAACAAAGATTTCCAACACCAAATTAATTACGATACGTTCACTGTAGAAGGTACGCAGTATTATCAGTAACACCATGCAAAACTTTTGCATGTATTCATGTATATTTCTAATTGTGATTATTGGAACATCTGTAAACTACTTGACTTGACTATACTGTTAGTATACCATTTTGTCATTATTATTGCATTAAAAATAAAATTGATTTCCTATTATTGCACATAAAAATACTATTTCATAATGCAACTAACAGTACTTCACATGAGACTCTAAATAAAGCAACATTTGGTATAATAATATATGTTATTAGCTTCTCTGGTTTGATTTATTTACGTTCTGTCTCCTACTATTTGTAATCTTGTTCTCTAATTGCTTATTGACACCCTTTTATCCATCTTGTACATGCATATATTATGTGGTAGCGGTAATAAAATACCAATCATCATGAATATGTAATGAAAGGGACAAACTTTATTCTCATTACAAAGCAGATCGCTCTGCTTTTTTCTATGCTGGCAAAACATTTAATTCGATCCAATTACCTATAATAGATATCAATATTATTATTTAGAGTTTTATTGGTATTTACAAGATGGCTCCATAAATAACTGCAATTATCTTTTATGTAAAATAAAACGGAAATAATTGGTAAATTATTATATAGGTATAGTGCTTTTTGATGCACAATGCACAATATACAGGTTTAATCGGCTAAAGATTCATTTGGTCTTTTTGCATTCAACATTTTATATATTACAAGAAATTATTGTTCCCGATGTGCGTTACAAACATTGTAGAGATCACAATCAATAAATTACTTACAGGCATTATCTTATCATTTTTATCAATTAATGATTACTAAATAGCAAAAATAGAAATTCGTAAGAATAACATAATTGCTTTTTAATTAAGACTAGTACAGGTAACATAAACAGGTATCGGTTAAATAGTAAACAGGTAAAGCATTGAAAATTAATTCATGGTTGTGGTTGGCACTTAATTAGTCATAGTCATGTATAAAATGCTCATTCATGCTCACTAAGATATTTTAATGGGAAATTAATACAAATATTGCTTTGTGAAGTACAACACTACATAAGTCATATGGCATAAAATATGGAAGATAAAACAAAGCAGATTAAAAACAAAACATTTACATAATTAAAACATAAAAACATTTTGTTCACCTACAATGACATTTTATCACATGCAGTATTGCTTACACTACACGTATACCCTTTTTCCTGTGCCTATGCAAGGTTTTTCTAAACCTTATTACTATTATTACATGTACACTCAAAATTAATCTCTGTATCTGTCGTGCCTTCTGCTTCAGCAGCTTTATCACGATTGATTGTGTTATTAAGAGCAATGGCAGCACAGAAGCAAGGAGGGGGCTCTATTGTTTCATGAACATCTTCGTAAGTTGGAGGATTATCCTGTTGGCAAAAAAATTGAGGAAACATTAATGTATGATTAATAATCTTTCATTTCCATTGTTTTTCAAGAGAGCCAAATTTATTTCTAAGCCAAATTTATTTAAAGCCAAATTAATGTTTCATAAATTTAGAACGTTTTTGCACCAAATAATTCCAAAACCTTTGTTTACCTTCACCCTTTACATTGAAAAATTGTATTGGCCGTGATTTTAATTTTACATTGACATTGACATTGGTTTTGTTCGTGGACAGTGGATGACATTGATAAAGTATAAACAATTGATACAGAAATACTTACATTAATTCGATTACTGATAGTAGGTAACATGCTTCGTTCACGGGCTGCCCTGACTTCTCTCTCCAACTCCAATCTTTGTTGTAATTCTCGAATTCGCATGCGTTTACGATAAAATAGCAGAAAAACTATCACAGTTGGTGATAAAATGAAAAATAAAGCTGCTAAAAAGGTTGTAACGATGTATTGAAAGTCTCCCCAGTCTGGTTACATAGAATTTACCTTATTTTAGTGCTTTAGAGGACACAATTTATAAAATGATAAGTAAAACAAATAAAAAATACCAAATCTAAAAGGTTTGTGACAAACTTCATTTGCTTCATCCTCATTACAGCTCCTTCCACAACTTGGGTGGTCGTCACACGTTAAATCATTAGAAATGCATCTGCTTTTGTTTTTCCTTTTCTTAGACCTTTAATTAAAAGTGAAAAATGAAGAACAGAATTTTCGCAGAATTAAATGCTGTGTGATATTACTTACACAGGACATCCCTGCGGGGTGTCACAATTGAAAAAGCCGTCATCACAATTTCCGTTAGTTTCTTAATTCACAATTGTTCAAAAATTTTAGATAAAGAAAATACTGAAAAAGAAAATGCGAAATGAGAGGAAAATAACTCGGGAGAGTACCGTAATAGGCAGTGGCGACCAGAAAAGCTATTGAATTCATCGACCAGTTACCATTTCGAGAAATGCGGAATTCTTTAGCATTATCTAAGATATATTTTACTTCCATATGTGAATCGCCTGCATGATAACCCTGTGAACGACATCCCCAATAATCTTCCACTTCAAAGTCACCATTCTAGATATTAAAAAATTCTCCGTTACTATTTGCGCAAAATCTCACTCTTGATAATAAAATCTCACCTCAATGTATTCCACTCTTAATGATTCACCCATAGCGCAGCCATAACTAGAGCGTTTTGGGACAATTACTAAACTTAATTTGTAATTCTCCCGACAAGATGAATCATCTAGTCGGATTACACGATCATCTCCAATTTTATTAATAACAACAATCGTTTGATGGACAAAAGGAGCACCACTACATGGAGAAATTAAATAATTTCTGTCTTCATCAATATCATTTGCATCTGAAAAAATTTTAAGTTTGAAAATATAGGGTTAATCTTATTTGAAGCGAAAATCAGATTTAAAATTTTACATAATTTAGTAAAATGTTTTTTATTACCTGTTGGATAAATTAACAAGAGACAGAGAACGACCATATGAAAATACGACATTCTAAATCTGTTGAGAAGATGATTCGTCATCGTAATTGTGTTCAGTTAAAGTGACGCAAACCCAACTAATAGAATCTCAGTGGATTATAGAGTACATTAGAATGTATCCTATTCGTATCTCTTCTTTAATAGGTTCCAAGTATCGTTTGTTTGCTAAAATTCTCAAGGTTATTAATATTGTATAGGTACGTAGAATTATTAAACTTGGATTATTTAAATATTCTGCCTATCACCATCTATTACACTGATGGCTAATGGAACTGGAATCGTGTTAGGTTTTCCAAGCTGCGTAACTAATTGTGTTTAGAATGCAGTGTAGCTCTGCACTTGAGAATAATTTGTGCCAACCAATTTAAGGTGTAAATTAGTGGTATGTATATTTACATTATTAACTATGTGTCTGGGCTTAGGAAAGATTAGTGTACTCCAGTTTAACCAACTTGATCAGAATTTGCTCTCGCTTGTATCTGCTGTAACTTTAGGAAACACCTTTATAACATAGTAAAAAGTCCACTAAGTTGGGCATAAGTCTAGATAGTTTAGTTTAAGTTTAGATAACGTAACACGATGACCGGGCTGAAAAGTAAAGTAGAAAAGACCATAATACTACAATGGAATACTTATAGGCATGCAAATAAATAATGAGTTACTGATACCACATACATGATATGATAATCTCAATACAAAAGTAATTTAATATTTTCATACTTATAAAAGCATTTCCACATGTCTATAGGTATTTCAACATTCCTCTTCACTCTAGCATTTTTTTACATCGTAATGTTGAAATGAAATCGTGTTACCGTCCCGTGTGTTATGGAATTTAGTTCAGACATAGATAAGTATGTGCTAAAAAACATTTCCCGACCCATCCTTTAACAAATTATGTATACGTAGTTGCGATGCTGTAATAGTAATGCATTTAATTGTATGTACACAATACGTATTCACTTATCCGCAAATTTGTACCACTCTCCATGTCAGTCAGATAAATTTATGGTTATCATCAGTACTGTTTGTTAGTATTTATAAAAAAGAGTAATAGTTTAAATTTTCTAAATAAAATTACGATGTCACTTTCAAACAATTTAAAATGTCCTATTTTGGTAGAGACGTCAGCTCTGCAAATAGTTATATAGATGTAAACTATCAAATAATGTACATGCGGCAAAAGTTCCTTTGAGCTTTGTAGTTTATTATAGATAAATATAAATACAAAGCATTAAGCATTACACTACATGAAAATATTACCTAACTTACGTATGTACTTTGAAGTAGGTGCTATCAAAAGGTAATTAGGTACCTACCTATTCCCATGAAACAATATTCTCCTAATTACTATCAGTTAGGACTTCCCAAATTGTGTACACAATAATTATTGGATAAAGATTCATTTGTAAAACATCATTGCAGGGGAATGATCTGGTCATAATGCGAAAAGTAAGAAGCCATTGAAAAGGAGATAAACAATGCAAACTTTCTATATTAATAAAACGTATAGGTGTCACAAATTTTGCATGTAAAACTTGTAGCTTTTGTCTGTGGTTAAATCTTTTCATATTTTGTCTTTTAAATGCTTAAAGAGTTGCGCTGCGCTTGAATGAACGTTTCTTTCCACATTATGCTAACCAACATTTCGCAATTCATCCGCGTTTTCAAATTTTAACTGCTTATTAGAAATATTATAAGGAATAATTGCACTTTATTGGGCCTTTCACTTTGGGTTCGGAAATATTCTCAACCTAGAAATAGGGTTTCGGAAATAAATAATCTCGCCTATGGCCCCGGTGGTACCCAGAGCTGCCTCTGGGTATAGAAGTATGATTTAACAAAATTCGCAGACATTGGTCGGACTAATTTAAATTAAATTATTGTCTTTAATCAAAAATTTGAGTTTGAAAATATATTTTAAGTAATTTCAAAAACTTTTTCAATTTTAATTTTAGAAACCCTTGAAGCGGACACTGGGTTCATTTCGCTGAGTACTACTTATTCGATTTATTAACAACAGTATTTTATGGATATACAAATTGAAGAGCAATAAGTTATTGCTTCTTTTTATTTTTCTTTTTCTTTGATTTTGATTTTGTCAGTTTTCTATTTTCAAAAACTTCTGCTTCATCTGGTGCAAGTTGTTCAAGTTCTTTCAAATACTTCATGTACTTGAAATTAATCAAAGAGGATAATTTTGCCCATTTCTTCGCCTTCTTTTTCCTCTTGTATCGTTTCTTTGCAAACTTGTAGTAAACTGTAACAATAAACATAAATGCTTACTATTTCCAAATAATATTTCTTAAACACTTTTGTATCATTTATCATTTTGTGCCTTTGTTAAGTCATGATTCTAAGTTTTCGTATTATTTCGTATCCAAATTTAAAGGTTATAATGTCCATGCAAAATTAAATATACCAAAGCAGTTTGTTAGTTTTAGTAATTGATGTGTCTTACACTTAGAATCGTAGAATTTGGGATCAACCAAAGATGTAGGTCGTACATAAGGATGATGTTCCATTTTTGGAGCTTCTTGCCGACGGCCTTTCCAGGTTTCTTTGTATTCAAAACGAACAGGCCATCCTTTGAAAAAAAGTCTGGGTTCTGGAAGTCTTCCATCTTCATCGAAATCGAACAGTTTACCTGGATCTCCACGTAAATTAGCTTCTGAGGATTCTAGCGACTCAGGCTTGTGATTTAGTTTCGCCGATTCAACAGAATCATCCATTTCATGTGAAAACGTAAAAACTTCTCCCCCTGAAGGGTTTTCATCCACAGGATCATCCCCAGTTTTGTGGATATATTGCACTTCTCCCTGTAATTCAGGATTTTACATTTGTTTAGGCATTTGTAGTAGGAATATACATTACTTATGCACACGATTGTCATAAACAGAACTTTTAAATATAATATTAAGGTATCATTTGTAATTTGTAAACTATTTACTGACCGCTTCAAAACTTCCAAAATCTTCCAGGCTCCTTGAATTTGATGCATCTCTTTCAAAGAATTTGGGGGCAATAGTTTGCTTAGTTCTAATTGGACTTTGAGCGTTACTATCGTCAATAATGTAAACAGGTCTCTTTCCCTCAATGTAGTAATACTGATTATGGGTAATTCTTACATTATTCACGAAAAATAATGTAATCACAAACCATCTAATTCCTAATCTTGTTCGGCCCATTTTGTCTTCTTTGGTTGCTGTTCTTCTCCCACTTCTAAAGAAAACTCATTTAAACATAATGCTAGTTTTCTTGCATAAGCACTAAATAGTTAGATCTGATAGTAAATAAAAACTTGTTAATAAAATCGAAATCACCTCACTACATTTTCAATTTCAAAACCTTCCCAACAGTATGATTTTAACTATTATACCTACTCCATTGTACATAAAATGAAAATCAGGCACAGGTGTACGTACGTAAGCTACCCCAGTACATAAGATTGTGATAGAAGAACAAGAGAAGATGTTCAGATCTACCAACTTGAGCACAACACAAGTTTGTTTTCCTCTTAAAGTACAGCCAATATTACTAGAAAATATAAAATGAAGAAGAGAAATACCTGCTGAAAACATTGACCCGCATATAAGATTGGTTTTACGCTATCTTACTACATACTAATGGTAAGTATAGAGGTTCATGACAAGTTTTCTAAGTGTAAACTAATCGCAAATATATTGTATGGAGTATGTATATACTATGTTCAACTTGTCTTGCAAAATTATAAAGTCTGAAGTCTTAACTACTTCTATCTCTTCCTTGTATTTCTGCTACTTCTTAAACCATGCATACATGTATATGTCTATAAAATTCTAAAATATAAATACGTTTTAAACGATACCTGATCATGTACACCAGGTACAATGGTACACTAAATATAAGTATACAGGTTACAAATGCGTCAACCTGGTTAACCAATAACCAACTTACTGTTACTGACTAGTTCTTCATTTAACTTTGATCTTTCAATTAATAAAATTAAAACTATATACATTAACCTGTACTAATTCCATTTCTTAAACTTGATAATGTTATGTATTAATACAGTATTGATGATACGCAGGAATGAATATAAAAGTAAATGAACTTGATGTATCTGTACTTTAAAAAACTCAAGTAGGAAACTGGCTTCTTAACGATGGATTAGGTATTCATATCAGCAAATTGTGAATTTCGCAGTTAAGCTACTATCGTAATCGTAGATAGTGGTTACAGAAGTCCAATATGACTTAGTACTTTTTTGGTTTGTCTAGAAAAAGTTGGAAAACGGGTTTTAAGAACCGTGATTATTTGATATTAGTGTACCTTTATAAGCATTTACGTAAGGATGGAATGTCTGCAGATACTTAAAACTGTTTTGGTACGCAGATCATGTTAATTCACTGAACTGCATATTAGTGACGCAAATTACATGTGTGTAGCACAATCGTTTATAATGTAATTTCAAGTTCATTCATTCGTAGGATGGATGTGCTACTTATTGTAACTATCTAGTATATTTTTGATGACAAGAAACGTGTTCCTTTAAGATAAATTAATTTTAATAGGTACCTGAACTTTTATCTGAAATCTAACCAGCAATGAACTTTTCATAGCCTTCAATAAATTGGTAATACATAAAATTGTTGCCACTAAATTGTCCATTCGGTTAAATGTAAGGTTTTCCACGGATATCAGGAATTAATTATATTACCTGATAAATGGCAAAAAATTTGGTGCAACATTTTGACATTTTTATGGTACTCTTTGGATTCATAAAAGGATTTTGAAGAATAATGATGATAAATGAAGATATTGTAACATAATCATAAAAGTTTTATAATGGATTACACTTACAGATATGGATTTCACTATTACAGCAATGCACCATTTTAAGTTATCGCATTTTAGTAAAGGATTGAACTGGAAATTAACAAGAGCAAAAGCAAAGTTCTCCAAAATGCGTAACATAAACTATCTTTTTCTTTTGTTGGCTTGTGCAACCTTTAGCTATGCTTCAGGGACACGTGGAATTATCTCGGGAGTTGAAAATTGTGGTATAACATTTTTAATATTTACAAATTATTTGAAGTAAATCCATAAATGTAATAACTAAAAAATAGGGATAATTTATATTCATTGCAGGATCTGCAGGAACATTGGTAAACGTTGAAGCAACAGACTGTGACGAAGTACCTTGCCATCTAAGCCCTGGAAATGTTTACGAAATCATAGTCCGGTTCATTCCAAGTAATTTTATTCGTTTTTCTGATTTACAAGCGCAAACGGTACTTTTGGTGTTTTGGGAAAGTTACGCTGATTTTTGATGTAATTTTCAGGCGCAACCACAGATCAACTGTCTTACAAAGTGACAGCTGTAATTGACGGTCAGGAAATTGGTCTCGTGGACCTACCCGCTCCAGGAGGTGTATCTGAAGGAAATCTGTATGCTTTATCGCATGATCTTCCAGTTTCAGACGATTTGCATCCAGGGGTCAGTTTTTCACAGAATTTGATTAATTATATTCTGGAAAATCTAGGACTTACTAAATCATGTGTATTTGCAGATGACAATCACAGTACGATTCGAAATCTGGGACAATGCTACAGGATTTCGACAAATTTGCGCTTCAGCTCAGGCCAATGTAGTCTAACTGTTTCCAAATTAAGAAGAATTTAAACACGTCATATTCACATTCAAGTTTATTTCATCAAATACTGATCTTTGTAACCGTTGATTTTACAAAACACCACAACATTTCCATAAGGTGCAAAGAAAAAATTCCGTTATAGTAAAACACAGCATTCAACTCTTATTCATAAAATAGGTATGCTTAAATCGAAAATTATTAACATGGGTACTCCTACTGATTATATTTAAATTCTATTCCCGAATCCGCAATATAAAATTATCTGAACACTTTATGCCCTGCTAGTATAAGTACAAATATAAATGTATATAACTATTCAGTAGTTCGACTGTGCATTAATGGAAATAAATCACATCCAGTAATCCCTATTGCAATAAAAAGACTTTAATGTCCAGAGCCAGAATCAGAAATCCTTTCGTAAGCTGATTCTCCCATTTCTACTTTATCAAGGCCTCTTGCAGCAACTGCGTCATCAGCCCGTAGTTTGAGCCCAGGTATCTTGTTCATGACGAAGAGGATAATATAAGTCAAAGTAAATGACCACAAACCTCCCGAAATTGTATCAGCTAATTGGTAACCCATTTGTTTCCAATGTCCATCGATCCACCCTCCGTCAATGGTACTCATTTTATCCAAAGAAGCAATAGAATTTTGTGCAAACACTCCAGTAAGCAAAGTTCCAATAAGTCCTCCTATTCCATGAACAGCCATGACATCCAAAGCATCATCAAATCCTAGAAGATCTTTTAGTTGTGAGGCCGCATGACAGCCGAGACCTCCTAGAAGTCCGAACGCAACGGAAGAAGCAGGAGAAATATACCCGGATGCAGGAGTGATCACAACAAGACCAGCTACTGCTCCGAAACAAAAACTGAGTGCTGAAAATGTCTTTGTTTTTCTGTAGTCGAGGAGCGCCCATGTGATCCCTCCTATTGAGGCTGATAAATTCGTGACGACAATTACCATTGCCGAGCGGGAGTTGGCACCCATTGCTGAACCACCGTTGAAACCAAACCAACCAAACCATATCAATGAAGTTCCCAGCACAACTTGAACGATATTATGGGGCTTGTAAATATTTGTTCCAGACTTGTCTCGTTTTCCTAGAATCAAGGCGTAAGCTATTGCTGCCGTTCCAGAGGCGATGTGCACAGGTCTGAGAGGAAATATAGTATGGATATTGATTCACATTAATTGATAAAACGAAATCGCAATCGGTAAGTGGTAATGAATATTTAAACAATTAATTGTAATAGGAAGGTGGTTATACAGTTCATTATAATTGACGCAATAGTCGTAATTACATGTAAATCGATAATAAATAGTATGTTACTTACGTGCCACCGGCAAAGTCAAGACCTGAAAAAGAAACCACAAAAAGGAGTATAATAGTATCATAATTTATATAATTTTATTTTCCTACATATATAATATAGGTTCATAATATGGTTATGTAATGATTAATGTGTAAAAGACCATAGTTATTGTTAGTTTCTGTGCACAATTTAATTAAGTAGAAATATTTTGACAAAAATTACCTCCGAGTTCCCTGGACCATCCTCCAGGTCCCCAAGTCCAATGCGCAATGACATCATAAACAAAAGTGGACCACAAAAACATGAAAACGATCGTTGGTAGAAATCTTCCCCTTTCAGCTGTTGCACCGACCACCAATGCAGGTGTGATACCTGCAATCATCCCTTGATAAATGCAGAATAGAATTTCTGGGATTCGGTCATTGCAACCGATCTTTCCATCTGTGACTCCCATTAGAAATATTTTGTCGACATTCCCTATAAACCCATTTCCTTTCTGACTGAATGCCAAAGAGTAACCGAAGAGAAACCACTATGTAAAGAGAATCAATATTAGTTTCCAGTCACAAATCTAGTAATGCCTATATACATACTCAGGTTAATAAAAACATATTTCATTTCTTAAAATTCCTTATAACAGTATTAACTACATGAAAACGCGTAGCATACCTGAAAGGAGACAACAGCTATAGACCAACAACACAGAATAATTAGGGAAAGAGCACTTAGACTTCTGGCCATACCACTATAGAAGAAACCAACCCCTGGAAAATTGCCAAACATATTTTATCAAAGAACTTTCATAATTTGTCATGTATTCTTTTCCAATTGTGATTTACCTGGAACCATTAGCCAGACGAGAGCAGTGCATGCCAAAGTCCAAGCTACATCTCCAGAGTCGAAATCCTTCGTGGAATTCGGTGGTGTCTGCATAGTAGTAGAAGGAACTGCCATAGTTTTTTAACCTGGGTTTATAACCACCACTTTAAAGATTTTTTGTGTTAACTCTTCTCTTCAGAATTATTGATGATGATTAGGTCCAATATAGTAGCATGTTCGATGGAAAGGAAATCCTTAGCAGGAACAAGTCATGTTGTTCTTATAAATCGGCATGATATATTCAAATGAATTGCATAAATAGAAAGTAAAAAATCACACCCTTTAAACTTGAATATACATAGAACGGATAGAACCAATTGCTTAATTATTTGTGTAATAATTCTCGGTAAATATTTTCAATTTTGTCGGTTAGGTAGTGTTGAAAACGTGTTTTATATATGTCAGTGAAACACGCAAATGTAATAGAAACTTTAGTCAAAAATAAACTTGTCTAGTTTTAAACCTTGACTTTCCTTATGAAATGGTATTTAAATGACAGTCTCACAATCACAATTTGTTATTTATTTCTGCTCTGAGCTCATTGAAGGCGAAGGTATTAGGTATTGCGAAGAAAGTGAATTTACATGAAGTAAACTTCACCACAAAAGACGTAATTGTGCTTTCACACTAAATCGTAGGTATTCCAAAGCCTTACTTTAAAACTGTTGCCTTCATATACATCAAGGCAATTTATCAAATAGAAGTCCCTTTTCACTTATACACTGGAGAAATGAAAATCCAAGACAGTTAACTCAAAAATTTTGTCTGCAAGATTTCCCAGACTATTCGAATTGCCTTTATGTATTTGGAATGACGCAACTATTCGCTACTAATCTAAAATCTTAACTGTTCGACAACTACTGTGTATCACTGTACTTGTATGTAAAAGACTGCTGAAGCTGAAACGTAAAATCCTAATCTCCTACTGGTACCATATACTGTGAAAATTGACCATTGCATATGAATCGCAATCGCTGTATAATGGATAGTAGTTTCCCGGAATTCATCCCATAGTTGAACTGAGTTTATTTATCTGCAATTCATACTTATCTATTTGCAAAGACTATGCCTACATATTTATTTGTAAGTCTGCAGTCTACGTATTTGTTTTCCTTATTGGTGTTAGTTTCATCTACAGGAAGTTTAATGACCATTGCAAACCAAATATCTCCCACTGGAGAAAATTCAAATGCTGTAGCTCATTATCATTATATTTAGCAAAACCAAACGTGTACGGTATACTTTTCATTGCAAATACACGTACAAAGTATTTATTATCACAAATGTTTACTATTGCAGTCGTAATGTACGTTACGTAAGCAAGCGTGTCAACTATTTTTGTTAGCCCAGATACTATGTGACACTTGTGACAGTAATGTATTCAATATGCATGGACTAGGTATGTGATTAGTATAAGGGCACACTCATCATTATGCTTGCTGATGTCATCAAATACACAGTAAAAACCCCTGGAAGTAATTCAAAAGGAAGTGGTTACTAAACTGACCGCGATTATCTGTAGAAAACATTAGACGTTAAATTCGGTGTACTAACTTTTCCATTATTACTGCCATATGAATAAGGATATATTTTCCAATTCCTTTTTGATTTGGGATACTAATGGGCTTACTTATAACTAAGTTCAAAAAGAGACGAGGAAAAGCGTGTAGTGAGTCAACATCTTTAATGAATCTTCTGAAGTCATTTTACTATATAACTAAATGTAACAATTGACTCGTGTAATTACACGTACTATTTATAAATAAGCAAGAGTAATGGCGAATTTTTCCTGTGATAAAATTATATATTTCCATATGTGACCAAATGAGATTATGTATTTTATTGCTTTTGTTTTGCTAGATGCAATAATACATGAAGTCTTTACTGTGGAATTGTAAAATAAAGTAATCACTCCTATTCCCATGTAGGGCAATAGTTTTAGCTGTTATTATTATTTTTAGCTAAGCTATAATATGTTCAATTAAATGTTTCTGTAGTGTGTATACTAACCGCAGAGTAATTTAAATACAATGTGAATGAAGAATGCATATTATAATATGGGTTGCATGTAATACGTATAGTGCATGCATGAAAAGGACAATGTGGAGTGCACAAAATGCACAAAATGCAAGAAATAGTAATTTTAACATTAAGAACTAAAAGTTGCAAATACCGATTAGCAAATACCGATTAAGTGTGTGTGGTTTAGCGCCCCTGGGAACTGCCCCCAGGGCCTAGCCCACCCCCATAATTTGGCCGTAGCCAGGGTAGGGATTCCCTTTTTTGGTGAAAACCCTGTCACAAGAATCCGTGAGTCACTCTCGCTCTGACCACGGACGGGTGGCTAGCATTTGCAAAGCCGGGCGCCGCGAACCCACACTTTAGTCCCTGCGGCAGAAGCGAGAGCGGGTCTTCGGTTCACTACTCACATCATCCCCCGAAAGTCCGCAAACCCCGGTTGTGACCCGGAGATGGCAAACCCAGTAATCAGGACCATTCCCGGTGCAGGCCCGTGAGCGAGACCTTAAGGCACCAGGAGCTTCCCTTTCCTGGGCATAGACCACTCGATGCCCCCAGTCTCCCTGACCTAGGTCAGTTAGCTGGAGCGCGCATGCCACCCTCCGCCCTGGTGACACACGCTAACCCCCTGTGGTCTATGGCCCTTGCTCCATCCAAAGCTTTTTTTGCCGTAAGGACTACCCCTTGCTTTCGCCAACCCAAGGTCAAGGAGGGGGTCAGATGTGTGCTTCGCTCGGACGGAATCCACACACACCTGTCGACCGAGACCTTTAGGAAGGTTACCGGCAATGGGGAGGTCACCCTATTGGTGTTTGGCTGAGGACCACCCGGAGCGAAGTATAGCGCCCCTGGGAACTTCCCCCAGGGCCTAGCCTTCCCCCATATTTAGCCGTAGCCCAGGGTAGGGATTCCCTGTACCTTTATACCTTACCTTCCACCCTTACCTTATATATACCCTCGACCCTCCCTGGGCAGGAGCTCTTCACTCCTCAAAGGACAGCAGCCGACTGAGGCCACCAAGGGAATGGCACCCCTATATATACCCTCGACCCTCCCTGAGCAGGAGCTCTTCACTCCGCAAAGGACGGCAGCCGACTGAGGCCGCAAAGGGAATGCACCCCTATATATACCCTCGACCCTCCCGGAGCAGGAGCTCTTCACTCCTCAAAGGACGGCAGCCGACTGAGGCCACCAAGGGAATGCCCCGCTCTATATATACCCTCGACCCTCCCTGAGCTCGCTCACGGTGGTCCACGTCCAGGTTGACGTTGTGTGTTATTGTTCGTTGGTATGTACACGTACGTTTGTGCGTAATACGTTGTACGTACGTTTGTGCGTAATACGTTGTACGTACGTTTGTGCGTAATACGTTATACGTACGTTTGTGCGTAATACGTTGTACGTACGTTTGTGCGTAATACGTTATACGTACGTTTGTGCGTAATACGTTGTACGTACGTTTGTGCGTAATACGTTATACGTACGTTTGTGCGTAATACGTTGTACGTACGTTTGTGCGTAATACGTTGTACGTACGTTTGTGCGTAATACGTTGTACGTACGTTTGTGCGTAATACGTTGTACGTACGTTTGTGCGTAATACGTTGTACGTACGTTTGTGCGTAATACGTTGTACGTACGTTTGTGCGTAATACGTTATACGTACGTTTGTGCATAATACGTTGCACGTACGTTTGTGCGTAATACGTTGCACGTACGTTTGTGCATAATACGTTGCACGTACGTTTGTGAGTAATACGTTGCACGTACGTTTGTGCGTAATACGTTGTACGTACGTTTGTGCGTAATACGTTGTACGTACTTACGTTGCATGCACGTTCGCGTTGTACGTACGAAATTGTCCAGCAATAATAGGTTCCATGATCTACTACAAAAATATGTTGGTATTTTTATTTAGAAACATTCAAATTCAATGGGAGTTTGTATTTTAGTGAAATATAAATATGAATATTGGCATTGATAAAATCAATAAAGTACTTTCTGACCTGGGTAGTGAAGTGATTTCTTCAAACGGTTCTTGAAACATACTAAATTAAGACGCAGAGATGTTGCAGGGTAGTACTGATACTGATGAGGGAATTATTAACGATCCAGAGATAAATTTAAATAAATTGCTACGACAAACGATTCCAGAGATATTTCATCAAAAGCTAAGCAGTTAATAGCAGGTATATATTCAACCAAAATAGCAGTACAGTACGGGGATTATTAAACACTGACATTCCAGCAGGTGAGCAGTAAAAAATCAGGATAAGATTGTGTGGGTTGTATCGTATCCAAATAATAAGTCACTCCAATAATATTACAGGTGGATATTTTTTCTTCGGCTATCGCAAAAAACTTAAATGCTAACTACTCAGCTACTCAGCAAAATGCAAAAATCCAGATTTGGATTTACTAATAGTCGTTTGCATGTCTCCTTCTGAAAAACTGATCACTCTGCTATTCGGAATACTGAAAACCGTGGCAGGATACATTCCTCTTGATCCAGATTATCCTGAAGAGTTTCTCCTTTTGGTACACTAAAGTCCACCGTTCAAATTTTACCACCTTTTTAGTAAAATATACCATGCCATAAAAATCAACAGTCTTTTAGATTCTGAAAGCATTTCAGCCCCTTTTGCTAGTTGTTGATGACAGTGGCGCGATTTCTAACAAATTCGATCCTCAAAACTTTATGGATGTTGTTTGTTCGATGGTTTCGGTAGAAGAGTTCTGTCTGGCTTGATATGGAGTTACCTTCAAAAATGCAAGTAAAATCTACCCGGAAAATGACAATGCACAAAGATATGTTGCTGACTGTAGACGTTCCAGACAAAGGACCCGAAAAACCAGTTGTGGTATTACAAACAGTAGGATTTGAAAAAGTGACGTGTCCAGTGTGTTCGACTATCGCATAGAAATGTAAATCATATTGTTCGGATTGGCAAATTCTTGGATTGAAGGATAAAGTCAACTGCACTCTGACGTTTCCGATTTCAACAATTGAAAGAACACTTCACATTTTTACATCTTTGATTAAAGGATGTACACTAAATATTTTCAAGCGGACTGACTTGATGAATATGAATTATTTTACTGGTAAAGAAGCACATAGTAATTCTGCAATCAAATACTAATACCTTTTCTGTGCTTATAGAAAATGCTAAATACTTTTTCTCAATGTTTTCCAACATGGAAAGAACACAGCAATTTGTTAAATATTTTCAAAATTCCGAAAAACTGAAGTTATCTCAAGAATGGAGGAATTACGTCGGAGCTGCTTTCTTTTAAGGAAGCAACTGTGAAGTTCTATGATTGTGATTGATCAAATGCATTCTAAGGTATTTGTATTTCATTACACTGCTACAATCAGTGATTCAGTACATTCAAATTTTTTTCAATATATATCTATAATTTCATCATACAGATTCAATGGTGCAAAATTATCTTTTTTGAAGATCAAGACGTAAATTCTTCTCACGTCTTAATCGATCTTTATACCGACACTATCCAATCCTTGGAACCAAGCCTTCTGTTTTGTTTTGATCCAGAAATAAAGAATTGTCATTCATTGACGTGTTGATCCACTTCAATCAGGGAACACATCGCTTTGCAGAAAGTTTACATCAGTTTTCGGATTCTCAAAGTAAGGCAGGTATTTCTTTAAAATTTATTATCAGATGTAATGAAACAGTTTCGATTCTTGAACAGATTTACGAATAAGTACTGATAAAGTGGGAAATCTTTTAAAATCAATCTTCTAGCCATTTCTACTACTATGCAAAGTATTGCCAAGTTTCACGAAGCACAGATCGTTAGTGAAATTCAGTCCGCAACAGTTCTTGCTGTTACGGCTCTGATTTGGATGAAAATTGTTAGTTCGTCTTAAGCATGGTGGTGGCTATTTCGTTTTGATTAGTGATACTAATAGGCATACTTATAAAGAAGTTCAGGAAAAGAAAGAGCATTAGAGGAGGTTGAGTCAACATCTTTTACGACTCTTCTGAAGTCGTTATTTTATTAAAGCTAAAGTGAATCAATAATGTTATTGTAATCTGTAGACCCGTGTAACCACACGTACATATACACTTATAAATATGCCTGATTAAAGACACTTTTCATATTTCTTGTTCTTTCTTTTCTGTGTCCTGTTATTGCTGTTATGTGTCATCAACTGAGATTATGTATTATTACTAGATGCAGCAGTATAAATTATGACGTTATTGGCTGTATAACTGATTCAAACAGAATGGTAAACCTGTTTGAAAAATTTATTTCTGTTAAAGCATAAAATATGGTTCTTAGGACAGCAAATTGTTTACGGTGCTTCAAAATGCTTTTTATCAGAAACCGAACAAGAGAAAGCAAATAATTTTGTCAATATCTACGTGAGAAAGTAGTGGAAAGTGGAAACCATGTTATGCGTAGGATTCTTATATTAGACAGTAAAATAAGGCAAATATGTATCAACAGTTTTTCGTTTTGAGTATAAATACATATCTCAATAATCAGTGAAAACTTAAATCATAAACTCTCGTGGCTATTTTTATTCGTCGATAATTTGATTAGATAGATAGTTAACGATGTATGATTTTGCATAGCAAATTACTGTTCATTCGCGATAAAATTTAGCAACATTGGTTTCCCTGTGTTAGTTCTCATAATTATGAAAAGCACAAATAATTGTTTTAAAATTGAGAATTAGAAACACTAGTATTTAAAATTAGCATTGCCATTAAATTGAAAATTTCATCCCATAAACCTCTCATTTACGCAAATAAGAAGGACTTAAGTACACGTTTAAGTCTCCACTCTTGGCAAAGCACAACCTTCACAACTCCCTGAACCATTACGATTTACCAATGTGCAGTTCGGGCAAGCCCAACCAGCATCCGCAGCTTGGGGAGCAATTTCAGAAGCTGCAGTTACGGCAGCTACTAATTGTTCCACCTAGAAATACAGAGATTAAAACATGACATAAATAAAAAATGCATTATTAATTTTTAGACAATGTAATTTATAAACAAAAATACGCTCACACGAGCCCAGTGTTCGGATTTAGACCAATCATTTGCTCTATCAGGTTGATTTAACCGAACAGCTTCCAAAAGAGGTCCAATATGCTCTCTGACAGGGACTGTATCCATTGAAGCAATGAATAGTAGAAAATGGAAGTCTCTTGCTATATCTATAAAAGGAGTTTCCTTCGGAAACTGGTTAAGATACGCCACTAGAGCATTAAAATCCTGTGGTAACAAAAAAGTCAGAATTTAGATATTTTAAAAGCGTTATTTTTAAAAGACTAAACTATCAAGTATACTATTGGACACTTTCAAAACCCTACCATTAATTAATATTTGGATAAGCATAGCATCTACCTTATAAAATACTATTCATATAAATGCAATAGATTCCAACCTGAAGTTGCCCAACAATGGGACGATTTGCTACTGGAAAAGGCTTAATGCACTTTGTGCTAAAGCTATATTTTTCTTCCATTGAACTAGCCACTGGTACATCTACCAGCAAATATTCGACAGGTAAAGGTCGTCCGAGTCTTGGAACTTTATTTCCGTATTCGTCCTCTTGCTAAGGGTATCATAAAGTATAAAAATGGGATCTTAAAAATAATAATTGCTACTTGCAGAAAAACAAAGATAATATATTTATTATCTCCCAATGTGCACATACCATGTAATAAACATCAGGAATGTATTGTTCCTTGGATGACTCCTTTACATAACCAAGTTCAGGAGCATCCCTTGTAGGAACAAGGCACTCATCCCTCACTAAAGCCATGCATTGATTAGAAACTTGGTACCCCACCATATGAATTTGGTTAGTTTCATCTCCTGTTTGTTTTAAGAAAGGGCACATTAAAAACTAACCAAATGTTCATACAAACACACATGGACGAACTTTAAAATATGCTGGCTGAAAATTTAAAAGCATACCCGTGATTAGGACCGTAGCAAACTTTGAGCCAAAAACGCCAGTATTTGAAGCAAGTTTACAAGGATTGGGGTTCAAAATTTGAAAATAGGCTGCTGTTATACATTCTTGAGCAGACAGGAAGTGAGAATGGATTCCTCTAACGTGTTTTACAGTACCCTTACGGACATCTTCGGCGATTAAATCAGTAAAAACCCATCCCAAACATTTCAATCCTAAAGCTGTCGCAATTTCATTTACTAAAGGTGCCTTTTCATCATTTAACAAGAAACGAAAATTGTCTCTTGAAGTTTCTTGAGGAGGTTCATAGATAGCCACAACATTCCCTCTGTGTAAACCGTCAAAGATTTAGTTTATTTTGTAAATTTTTGAAACACTTTGTGCTATATTAATTTTTCATAAATACTTTATCCCGAGTGGTACATCTTTATGCACTTCATATGAGCCAAATAAATATCCCATACGTTGGTGCCCTGATGAATGCCAGTAAGATATAAATCTTTCAACAATACCTCGATTTTCAAACACAATATTGTCAACATGTCTGTAAACCTATTCGTTGGTTAAAAATTACAATTCGTATATCAATTACTTGTACCTAAACGAAAACTTTTATTTTTCTACTTTAGGCATGGTAATTACTTGGCGATTTAAGTTCACAGCAGAAGGTTGACATTTTGAACAAATGCCTTCAGGGAAGGGAGCGTGAGATTTACATCCCTCCTTGATTCTAACGCTAAGGTCCTCTAACGCTGCAAATTTGCCTCTGAAATAAAAAAAACATTTTCATTTACATACGTCAATAATCTTTAGTTCAAGTAAGATACATTTAATTAACCGATGTTTACTTACTTATCAACACCCCCAGTAAGTTTTTTAAGATAGGAATGGAAGGACATGTGCTTAATATTTTGCTCTTTTAAGTAAGCTTCGTCGTAAGGCTCCAATGGGGCACAAAACGAGCAGCGAACATTATCTCCATGTCGGCACATTTTTGAATCTTTGGGACGCTGGATCAAACCATCCTGACCTTTCAAGAAAATATCAATTCCGTCTTCCTCCATCTGCGATACGGAGAATTTTCGCAAGTCCGGTATAATAGACGAAGCAGAAGATGATCTGGAATTGGTCGCTCTAGATGTGTTAGGTAATTCTTCGTCCATTGGTTCATCATTAGAGGTTAAGTTTACTCCTGAGTTAGGAGTCAAAAATATCAAATCGCCATGCCTCAAAACTTTGCTTATAGTTAGCGACTGCGATGCAGGAATAGGCTGCTTTTTTTGACGATCTTTGTGAAGTGCAAAATGAGCTGAGTTGAATTTAAAGGTTTCTTGTATCTATTACAATATGCAGAGTATTATATACTACAGGTGTCATATAATAGTGCTATAAGGAATTTCACATAAATATTTCCTTTTAATATTAATAAATGTCGTACCTTCTTGAACAATGTTGTTGTATTATCTGTTGGTTCTACTTGAATTCTTTTTTGTCCCTCATGGGATTCCACGCGTATCAAAACCTGAAGACAAAAAATACAATGAAAAATGAAAATATTTACAAAGTCCTCAAAAAATATTTTGACAAAACCATTCTATTACCATTTCACTTTAGGTGTGTGATACAACGAAGATGCGACTTTCAACTGAGAGGACTTTGGATTATCCGCAACGTAAAAGTACTGATTATAATTATCTTCACGGCTTACAAATTGTGTTTCTCTAAATTCTCTATACAGTCATGGTCGACTGTGCAAATTATATACTTTTACTTCAACCAAATATTCACGCAGCTTTTCAGGCACTTTTGTCTAGTTGTCTGTCTGTCAAAACATGAAAATGAAATTCATATTTGAATCCAATGGGAAAGTTGGATAGACAATTTTTAATCCCCTACAAAACAAACAAAATGTAGAAATCCGAAATCCTGGGGAACCAACTTTGCTGGGAATTGGGGAACATCTATGTACTATCAGCAACTTTGAAAAGTTCATCATTCGTGCATGTTCACTAAAATCCTTTTATTCAAATAGCAAAGACGAATTATTATACTCTTTGGCAAACCCTTTGAATCGATTTAGCTAAAAATTGATTAATTAGTGCAAATAGAGGGATGCTATATCTATCGACAAATATATAAGGATTATGATTATGATGCATATTTATAATTTTATTGTAATAAATCACAGACCAGATTTACAATATTTCTTACAGATTTTCTAATTGAGGTAGAAAAATTTACAGATGACAGAACAATACTGCTACAATCAAAATATTTTAAAAATAGTGGTTAACATTAAACATGCATGTTGACAGACAAATATGACGGTTTCTTGTGTATTACGAGGTAGGCATACGTAATTGTTGAAATAACTTATTATATATATGAGTTATTATAAAAGGACAGGAATCACACCTAAGTTAGTTTCCAGTAATAAGTAGCACCCTTGACTTTACACCCTTTTTAGTACTTCGTTGAACTTCTCTTAAACTCAAATCGTTAACATTAGAGCGACTTGGAACTCTAATCTGGATGATTCGAACTCGACCCAACTCCGTTTTCACAGGGACGGTAATGGTCATAACATTGAATTCCGTTTCGACAGTGATGAGTTGAGGATCAATATCAATTTCAGCAAGATCCAGTTCCAAGTTAAAACCCTCATCTCCAACAGTTGTCAATCTGAGTCCTGGAATACGACCACCACCACTCTTAATTATGTAACCATTGATGTTGTAAATACCAGGTTCCAAAGGTGTATTCTGAAACGCCGCCGTCGGTGGGACTTTTGGGGACGAACTGGCCCCGTTTTTATAATTGGGATTTAAGCCAAGTCTAAAAATGGACAAAATAAAATTTATTAAATATTCCATTCATATCGTACACACATTATAATATTAAATCCTAGTAAAACTGACTTCATTGCAAACGCTTGATTTCCAACTTGGATTTTCTTCAGTTCTTTTGAGTAGTCTTCAAGATCCATGGTGAAATCATTCATGGATTTCAGATATTCATCCATTTCTGCGTAGTAGTTGGTAATTTGTCCATTGAATTTCTCCCAGTACACATCCCACTAATATTCATTACAAAATTAGTTTTTTGCTCATTTTCCAGAAAAAATGTGAATTTAATTATACTTATGGTGGGCTACTCTGTAATAATTGATTTTTACCTCTTGGGTTCCAGGAAAAACATTACAAAGATCAACAGTTGGAAACTTTGGTGGTTTTCTTTGCGCAGGTCTTACATACAAACTGGATTGCTGACCCTTCTGGCTTTGTTTACTTTCACTCTCGGGGTTTTCAATTGTGCTTGATTTTGAATTTGATTGAAGGTCTTCCTTTTTGCTTCCCTTCTCAATGAAGCTATCCACTCCAGCGGCAATTCTTGAATTTACGGAATACAACTCTGCGATCACTGTTGACTTGTGTGGAGGGATATCCATGCTCTTACTTTTCATGGCTTTAAGATCAATTTTTGAATCGACTGATGCCTTTTGTGAATTAGATGGGGATCCCCCAAGGTTTTTATTTTTGTTCACTCCTACAGCATTTCCTGGAACAGTGGATTTCGTCGCCATTGGCCCAGGCACACTGACACTCTTGCTTTTGGCAGCATTAACTGGTCTGATTACCATTGTTCTGCCAATGCCACCAATAAGTGGCACAGCTTTTAATTTCGGAGCGTTTTCAACTACAGATTTGGAGCGAACTACCAATTTAGGAATTTTCATATCCATAACTTGTTTCATTCCAGTAATTGCATTTTGCTGAGCAGCTGCTTTCTTGAAAATACCCGTGTTTTTATTATCTGAATTGGCCTTCCCGGTTTTCTTAATAGAATTAGTCGAGCTTCTTTTCAAGTTTTCAGTCCGTTTCGTCAGATACTTTGGGCCATAACCAGAACTTTGAACAATGGGTTTACTTCCCCGTAAGCGGCCTAAAGAATTAGATCTAGGCTTCTTAGGAACAGAAGCCTTGTTTGCTTGGCTGGGAGTTTTCAATTTTGGAGCAGCAGACAATTTCGACTTTATTTTATCCAGCTCTAGGTCGGCCAGTACACCATTGTTTAATGGTTTGGATTTATCTGTAAACTTATTGATATCAGTGGAAGGAGACGTTTTGTCAAGTGAGCCAAATTGGCCATCTAGTTCTTGCAAAAGATTTTTAGCTCCTTTCTCTATTACTTCCAAACGCTTAATTTCGTTTTCCAAAGATTTTTCTTTTGTCGCTTTTCCGACCCTTTTTGATTTTTTCCCACCTTTTGAAGTCAACGATGCGCTTTTCTTCAGAAGTTTACTTTTCGTAATTGATAGCTGCTTTGATGAAGTTTTCGAATCAGTGAGAGAAATTGACGCTTTTGCCAGCAGCGACGGAGTTACTTTCTTATTTAGACTCTTTTTACTCTTGGAACTGCTTTTGGTTGTTGTGCTGGTGCTGCTTTTGCTTTTCAATTTTTTCTTCTCCTTTTCTAAGACATCTTGACTCCAGTGAACACTTGTTCGGTTTTTGCTTTTCTTTCTTCCGACTCTTTCAGCTTTGGCAGCCGCTGCCTGCTCTTCCTCCAATCCACTATCCGGGAGTAAAGCATCGTGCAAATATTGAAACTGTGCTTCCAGTCGAGCTGGATTAAAGTAATATGTTTAATAATCAAACTACTTATAGGTGAGAAATATTAATATGACTTTTAATTACATCTTAAGTCTGGAGTAACTGCTTTTAATCCCAAACGCTTCATTTCTTCCTTCATGCGACGCTCTTTTTCTTGTTTCAAAATTTTTAGAGCCTGGAGTCGCTTTGCTTGATATTCTTTCCATTCCAACGAATCTGGATCCTCTTGTGTTTTCTTTCTAAATACTGTTGGTGTCTGCAGGGATTGCTTTTTATTTATACTTGTTAAGATATCGGCCAATGTGTATAAACCTCCTAAATTCACGTAAAAATTCATTGACGACTTTTCTATGCAAAATTTACACGTAGTATAAATTAGCAACGTATGAGAAGAGGCCATTCTACTCACCTGATGCCATTGGAAAGTCCTCTAAAGATCTGGGAATATTAGATGAACTACTTAAAGCAGATATTGCGTCCATTGTTCAAGTTCAAGATATACTTTTGTGAATAGTTGGAAACCCTAAAATATTGTTAACAAAAATTTAACAACCAATTGGTATGAAATGATTATTTTTGACCAAACCGAATTTTGCAATTTGAAATACGCGAACGAATTGAAATGAAATTCACCTGTGACGAAGTCCCCGAAGTGAACATTGAAATAAAAGTTTTGAAAATTGTTACAAAATAAGTGAACCCAACGAAAACTTACCATTTTCCTTAGCAACTGTAAAATATGTGCATTATTTTTGACCTTTTCAAAGTAGAAACGAGACCTTTGGTAGAAAATGAACGTTGTCTCAACACTTTGGACACCCTCTCTTTACTCTACCTATCTTTACTCTGAGAAATCTATAGATCTTCGTTAATGGAACTCAAAATCAGTGATAAATGCAAAAATCTTTACTTTAGACAGAAATAGATCCCTAACACAAAAATAGTTTTCAATTATAACCGAAATGGCTTTTAAGCATTTTAAAGGCAAATTCTGGTGTACCTTACGTGATTATTACCTTCGTAAAAATCTCCAGGTTTTCTTACCACTTGAGAAGGAAATCATGGATTGAGACACCATGTGCTAGCTTTACGTTTATATGCAATATATATTTTTTAGAATGGGGATTAATTTAAAAGTGTATAACCATTTTCGGACAGGGAGAATTAGCTTCAGCAGGTCTGCAATTTTCCATTTGTATGAAAATCAACTATCTTATCAACAGTCTTGTTGCATTTGGTTGAGGAGCTACTAATTTTGAGTAATTTCTTGAAAAGTCTTCCCGAAGAAACAAAGAATGGTAAAAAAATTGAAGGACTTACATTTTTGCTGCAAGAAAGTCTTAAATATATTACACTGTTTACCATAAGTAATAGCTTGGGTTCTGTTTCTTAGAAGAATGAAAGCATAATATTTTCTACTACAATAGACAAAAGTAATGATATAATTTAATTTGTCAGTAAAACTGTATTTGTTTATTTTGGTCATGAGATTCATTTTGATGGCATATCAATAAAAGTTTTTGCCGCTAAAAATCCTGGTAAGCCCATTACACCACCTCCTGGATGTGCTCCACTGCCGCACAGGTACAACCCTTTCATTGGTGTTTCAGGAAACCAACATTTTCTGGTTGAAATCGGTCGTAACCAGTACAATTGGTCGATTGACATTGAACCATGAAAAATATTCTGAAAAAGAAAAATATTGATTAATGATTATGGTAATAATACTTGGTTTTGCGTCTATATAATTGATAGCATTCAATTTTACACTTACCCCTCCAGTAAGTCCAAATGTTTGTTCTAAATCCCACGGTGTAAGTACTTCCTTCCCAACAATAGAATTTTTAAATCCCGGAGCATATTCTTCAATAGTGTTGAAAACTGTTTCTGCATACTTTTCCTTATAGGCTGCATCTGTCCAGGATCCATCAGAAGGGGAATATGGAGTGTATTGCGTAAATAAGAGACAAACATGAGATTCTGGAGAAGTTGTCAATGTGGGATCCAAGCTTGATGGAATAACCATCTCTATCATGGGTTTTTGAGAAGGTGTATTAGTCTTGAGACAATGATCATAGGATTCCGCCAATTCCTTAATAGATTCGCAATTCAAATGAATTGTGCATTTATGATGATCTCCTATAGCATTCGGTGCTGTGTTTGGGTCAGCAGTGAAATTCGGCAATTTATTCACAGCAACTAAAAATAAAATAATATTGTCATTATTGATCCAATATGAATTGAAAGTTTTATACGCATAGCTTATATATAATGTACCATTAATTTTCGTAACAGGGGAAGTGTAGTCTATGGCATCTATAGCTTGAACAAATTCGTCTCCAAAGATATTCTTCATTTTGGCTGCATCGATGAGTTTTTTAAAAGTTACATGAGGAGTCGCTCCAGAAAATACAGCTAGATTAGCTTTAATTTCTTGTCCATCTGTGGTTACAACCCCGTTTGTTCTAGTTGGATTTTCCGAAGAACCATAGGTGATTTCACGAACTTCCTGCATATAGAAGGATTATAAAACTATTCACATGTCTATCAGTAATCTTATAATATATTAGTGCATAAGTACTTTTCCAGTAAATATGTCGACTCCTAGGGATGAAGCACTAGCTGCCATTGCAGCTGTAACTCCGCCCATTCCACCCTCCGGATAAGCCCAAGCTCCAGGTTTTCCGTCAATGCCACCCATAATGTGATGCAGTAACACATACCTATATAAGTACATAATCCCTTAATTTTACTTTACAGAGGAACGAACCATTAAAATTAAAATTCTTAAATTTCATGCAACTGTATGTATATTAATTTTTAGTTTACCCAGTGCCTCCTGTATAAGGCCCGGACATTGTCCCGATAACAGCATCAGTGGCCAATGTCGCTTTAAGTGGTTCCGACTCAAAATACTTATCCAGAATTTTAGCAGCAGAGGCTGTGAGAGTTTCATGAAACTGGGGTAGTTCTTTTCCCAAAGATCTGAAAGCTGTCCATAAAGGAGTTAGTGCTTTTAATCTTCTTAAAGAGAATCGTCCTTTGGTATCCCAAATATTTGGTGGACGATTATCCAGTAGAGCTGTAACAGCAGCTACAAATTTCGACATTTCCTCCTCGTACTTGTGGTAGGCTTGAGCATCTTTCTCTGAGAATTTGGCTATTTGCTTATATGTAAGTTCAGGGTCATTAGAAAGCAAAAGCGATTTGGATTTGAAATTCGGCCACATTGATTCTTTTATGGGTGTGTATGAACTGTACGGTTCTCTCATATAAAATTTTAGTCCGAAATCCTTTCCACGTTCATTAAAGCGGCAAAGAAATACAAAATCACATTTTATTCAGTCAAATTAAACTATAAATAAAAATATTCCAGGATGATGCTATATTGTATCCTCATAACATCTAGGATATATATATTTAACATATTTAGTAAGTTATGTAATAAATAGTTTCGACACAATAAATGCATAACTGTGTTAAATGCTTACTTTTAGTTTCAAATCCGATATTATAAAAGGACGTAAGAGACTCAATACGTAAGAAGCTCTGGAGAATTTAAAACCTTCAACAATTTCTTCTGTAACAGCAGCACCTCCAACTACATCACGTCTTTCCAAAACACAAACGGAGTAACCAGCTTTTCTAAGGTAAGCTGCTGATACTAATCCATTGTGTCCTAAATATTTAGAATTGTATAAACACGTTATTAAAAATTTGAACATCTCTACTGTAAGTTTTCATGAAAAATGTTTATTATTTTACCTGAACCGATTATAACTACATTGTAAGAAGGTTTTATGTCCTTAGCGTCTTTTACAGAAGGATTTTTATTATTTACCACAGTACTTGCGAAGCTCCTATGAAAAATCTTTGAATAAAACTCTTTGTTCTTCAGTTTACTTGTTTCTCTGCCACCTAATGTTGATAATTTAGAAAGTAGCATAATTGGGAACACGATCTTTGGGAGAAACTGGATATATTTATGTCTTCTTTTAAGTACTAAATGTATTTAGTACAAATTCAATGTAAACAAAGAAGAATTGATATTTTTCTTCTAGAGAAACTGGTATGCAATGTGTATATCACGTTTAATTAGATAATTGATGTGTGAGGTAAGGTAATGATTAGCATGTTAACTGTAAAATTGATTATTTGTTGTCCTTTACCAAACTTGGTTACAAAACAAAGAAACATTAACGTGTGCAACCGTTATGTTAGCTCAATGAACAAAAATAAAATCATATACGTGATTGTTAGGTAAGAATTCAAGTTCACGGTAAAGAGAGACGTATGGCTAGACTGGACTAAGCTTACAATTCGATAAAACGTGCTCGAATCAACTTTTATTTGTTTATTCAAGTTCAGACAATTTATATTTGTGCTGGATATGAAGAAGACCTTGAGGATGATATTGGCAAATGATACTGTGCGTCTCTGCGTGATCTTTGAACGCAATGACAGAAAACATACAATGTTATCAACCATTGATCTTCGTTCTAATACTTTTATTGTATAATCCTATTTGTTTGTACCCAAGTAGGAATAAAATTTAACTCCTATGTTTCAAAGACTGGAATGTTTAATACGATATATGACATACGCCTTAGTATACAGTATATGATACTAATCTAATTTATGCAAATACAAAACTGTGTGTATAGTTTCAGTGGAATCGTTCGAGTTCAACATTTCATAGAGTGGCTATAAAAACTCAGTGCTTATTCAAAGTTAGAGACAACTTAAGCTATACTGCTGTGCCAAGGTTGACAACTTAACTGTATAAAATTAAAATTTATGCTTCTTTATGCTCTGTAACATCTTCCTTAATAAAATTTAGCATAAAGTGTAAATATGTAAAACTACTGTTATGCTACTACTACCGACTCTTAAACATGTATTTATGAACATCTATGTTTTGGTTTTCTCGACTCGATTCTTCATTCTTATATACAAGAAAGTAACGACTAATCGTTTAGCGAAAAAATCCTTAAACCGTTTAATATCCCTTTAACTGTGTATCAAATTCGTTAATAAATGTGCAACCCAGCTAATTAAAAAATTGGAAACTTTTCTTTTGTAATCTTTTGTAATTAATTTATCTCATTACCTTGTACATAATCGGTTAATTATTTTTAGGTTTCGTGTTTTTGTAAAGGAAAACTGAAATATTTGGTACACAGCGTAAATCAACCGTAAATAAACATGTGATTGTTCTTATGTAATCATTGATTTGCTCTTTAGTTAGGTATAAATCTATTTAAATGAAGTCTAACAAAAGTAGCACGTAATATTTAAAGTTTAATAGTTACATTAGCAAATCAAAAGAATGAATTGGAAAAACAGCAGAAAGGTCTATGGTATGGTTATGCCATAGATCTTTTTATTTACAATTTATGTATTGGTTAATAGAGGTATCAACTTACAATTTACATTAATCACATAACTAGATCCATGAAAAAGTGAATTAATTCAATACATTACATTGTTTTGCTTCAATTTACTTGGTTAGGTTGACCGACAAAAGTTACCCATGCTGTTATTCCATAGGCAATCCCGTTGAACAAACTTAAAACCTTGAATATCAAAAATAAGAATCAGTCACTTTTATTGTAGATATTTGTTTGTTTAATAAGGATTAACTGTTGTATGCATTAGCGAATGTATTTATGCGTTTTTGCACTTATTTATTTCATTCCTTACTCCGGACATAATTTTCTCTGATTTGAACTGCATTCTTACACCCTTATATTCCGGGTTATCGCCTTTTAACTGATTCTCAAACTTGTTAATATTAACGGCTGATGAAATGACAAGGCAAGCCCCTATAAATATCAATATTCCACCAAGAGCATGATATCCTGCATCCTAAAAAAATATACAATCCAGATTATTTGTCTGAAATTGTTCAGTTGAAAATACGTATTGTTCATATTGCGCTCAATAGGATGTGCTTAGTAAAATTTAATTTGTTTACAAAGAACTGATTTCCTGGAGATTTTCCTAGTTCTTCTGTCATAATATGACACACAAGGAATGCCAATGACAAAAGGAAAAACAAGACAACCATGGCTAAGAAATATCCTTCCTTCCCCATAGATTCTCCTCCTTTCAAATGGTCAGCCAAGGCAGCTGCCGATTTGTAAATATTATTGTATAAGGACCGATCATAAGCGTGGCCCATTATGCATGCAGATAGAAATCCCAGTATCTATTAGTACACCCAAAACAACATTTTCTAATAAAATATTCTAAAATAAAATAATTTCAAATTTGAAAATGCAGTAGTACAATAAAACGGAAATTATGAAAATATTTTGTGATTACCACTGTGACTGCTTTCAATGCTCCTTGCAATGTGAATAAGTACCTGATATTATTCATGGCGAGTTTGAAAAGAAGTTCCCTGATCCAAACTTACTATGTATGGGCGTAACAATAAGATTGTAACCTTCCTAAACGAATATATCTACACTATTGATGTAGTTAAACTAATCTGGAATTATAACTAGAAGATTTATTAACTGGGTGCTAATAACTATCTCTTGCTTGGTTTTAATTGTTAGAATATTAGAATACTAATTAAACTTAGAACAGAGCCTGTGTGTTGTCTCGTCTGTTTCAGTGAAGCCAAACGATACGCTGCGTGCGCTTTGCGATTATCAGTAGAGAGATATCAAAAGAGTTATTAACTTTGTACATTGAAAGATAAAATGGGAAACGAAACAAATAGCATTCATCACATTTACTAAAATTCCACACTCCATACAATACATACATTACGAGAGTTTTGGCTTCCTGTAGTAAATGCAAATAATTTTAAATTTTCATCGATTGGTTACTTATATTATACCTAAGTAAATTAATAGTAGAAGGATTCCCCCATTTAGTAACTCCAAAAATATTTTATTCAATAAAAATTTTAATAAATCATGTAACCATTGCGTCAATACGCATTCGAGGTTGTTTGTAACAAGGTGGCAGAGTATATTTAAGAACGATATATTGCATACTTCTTTTATCTTATCAGGCAATGACAAAGATTGCTTTCGTGCATTAAGTGAATAGTGGTCTCGTTTTGGCATGGATTAGCCTTTCAAGCGTTTTAGTCGACAAGGTTTAAATTATCACAATAATTCCAAACAGTACTCGAAATCAATACGGGTATGGTATTGCAAAACCGTTTTTATAACCCTGGTCAATGTATGTAAAGGAACACGCGTATTTCTCTTTTTGCAAGCTGCAGTCATTCAAGCACTTGTAATGCAATCCATCCGGCCGGCAATGTTAAGCGCAAAAAACAGGCACTAAGCTAAAACTCGAGGATATCAAAATCAAAGCGTGTCTAAAGGTGTGATTATTGTCAAAACATGATAAATATTGAAAATATATTTAATTCTGAAAACACTAACTCACTGATGAGTCATAAATTATTTCAATAAGATCTATAACAGAATAGGTGTGATATGCTAAAACAGATCTAGAGTCGAATAGGTACTTTACATAATAAAAGTGAATTCTAGGCCAATAACTCTTTGGAATCGTGCTGAAAACATTAGGAATATTAACTGGAATTATCTTTAAGTGGTAACTGCCAAGAATGCCACTGATAAAAACGTCTTCTAAATGGAATGCAGGAACAGTCTGACTTTTTTCAATAATTTTTCTTGCTACTTCAGTTGACATTACGTAAAAGGGACCACCGACGAATGGAGGAAGCACAATTTCAGGATCCCATAATTGTGGAGGGACATACCATTTTGAATAAGGATCTGTGTCTACATATGTATTCTTATATAATTGGCCTCCGATGAAGGAAGAGTAATTTAAATTGACACTTTCATCTTGCTTCAGGTATGAGATCACATTTGTAATATTTACGTATACATCGTCGTCAGTCTTCGCAACAAATTGAGTGTCGGATTTCTTATTCTGGAGGAACCATTTCAGCAGTCTTAATGATTTCAAAGAGAGTTTGTAATAGTGCTCTTCAAAGTCGTCTACAATTACGTCTCCGTGAAACTTCGATTCGAGTTCAAGATTCTATTGATTAGAAAATTAGAAAATTAATATCACAAAATTAACAATCAGACAGGTAGTAAACTTCAATATTTAGAAAACCTTACTTTCATTTCTTCCTCGGTTTTCGGTTTTCCCAAGAAAAATCGAACAATTGCATTTTTTGTGTGATCTTTTTTGGCCCATGTGTTTCTTATTACATTTCGCCGCAATTCATTTGAAGGCAGAGAACTGACCATTACTATTAAATACGGTGTGTCCAGTGAAACCTGTACAAAAGTAAAATCGTTTATTAATCCCTATCTCTGGTTTACAAAAAAAGTAATTGTTAACGTTCAAATTTAATTTCATAAGCATAAGTACATGCAAAATACAATATAGTATACAGTCTCATTAGTGTAATTGACGATTGATCATTTCCATAAGGTAGCCCAAACTAAACTACAGTTATAACTTAGACATAGGCTACATATATGGTTCAATGTCAATTAGACAAACAAACACAGTGAAGTGGAACTTACCTGAGTATTTATAGCTCCTTTAATTAGTGTAGTGTCTTCATCAGGTCGCACCAGCTCCACGCAGTTCCTACTGCCTAAGGCTGAAAATATTTCTTCATTTGCAAAAGCTACCTGTTTGTCATACTGTAAATGACTTGTTATCCTCCAAACACCTAATATGCACAGGAAGAAACAAACTGAAACTGTAATTGAAACTTTCTTTAATTTGTATCTAAAAACCTTCCTCCGTTTACACTTATGCTTAACCATTTTTCGTAGACACCGGAAAACTTTCGCTTGGCTATTTTTACAATAAAATTTCACATGCAATACATTGCATTATCTACTACGTGACAATTCCACTGTTGACGCGAAACCAAGCCACGTTTGCAGTGCGAATATTATAAATGGTTACAAGTCTAGTCTACAATTTTTTGCACTTTCTGTATTAAAAGTTTGAAAGCCTAATGGAATTCCAGCGTTTCTTTATTTTCCTACTCTACATTATTGAAATGTGTCTGTCTTTTGTAACTGTCAACTTCACTGATTCTATAATTGTCGTACTAAGTTAAGAAAAAACTCCCAAGAGCACACACCACATGTTTCTATTTCAATTTATTCATGTCTACTTTCCTGTATGCACCAAACGATAAAACAGATTATATTACTGCAATATAATGCTACATCTAATAATGTCATGGAATACAATTGCACATAACTATGAATAATGGGCCACGGCAACCTCTCATAAAACTCATGAAATAAATATAACTTACAAATGGGCTGAGGATTGTTCCTTGATTAGTGGTAGCATATAGGAGTAGCAGAACCGTCATAAATATTAACAGATAAATATATATCTGCAGTATTCATTATATACTGAGTGACAACAACAATTAATATTTCATGAAGATCACCGTCTAATCAGGGCTGGGTGTTGTAAATGTATTTCAACACCAATGTACACTCATCATACTGTAGTGTACTGTATTGTGTCAACATCTATTAACCAAGCAAGCAGTACTGTAGATGTCAAATTTTGTTCTTCATTATCTATCCAGCTCAAACCATGACAAGATAACTGAGTAAATAAAAACCTGTGTCAACTATGATCCTGCCCCGTGCTTCAACGAATTCACGTATCCATATATAAATATACTAGATAAGAGAAATGCCATTTCATGTAGAATTCACAAAGCAATATATTATTGCATATAAAATGATATTATTATCTCCAGTTACTAACTATAAGTACTTTGGGGTATGTTTACTTATCTTACACTTGTCTGCACCCTAAGAACTGTATACCATTTCTCAGTCAGCTTTGCAAGACATTTGTAATGCTAATGGTAATGCTCCAAGTTATACTAGTATTTAAGGGGGGACATAGAAAGGCACTTTAACAATTGAGACGCTCAGCGTGCCAAGTGTTCCCTACAGCTTTTAAGTCGGAGATATGATAATAATGATTACAACAGGAAATTGACTGGGCATAGCAAATTAAGGTAAAGGACAATTTGGCTGATATTGTAAAGCTTGAGGAAATAAAACAAAATTCATGTCTCTGGTACATATTACACTAAACCAGTGAGCTTATTGTCAAGATTCATAGAAAAAATCTTGTTTCACATAATGATCCCTTACTGTACAGATAAGTGACATCCCCAACGTCTACCAACCACCCCTGAGAATATATGTCATTCTATGTATACTGTACAAGCCTCTCCGCAACCTGTACCTTCTCTATATTAATTTATTTTTCTATTAAACATTAATTACCGAATGCAGTCAAAGATTTAAAAATATTGACATTACTTAAATAGTATCATTGAAGAAATAGTTATATTTATGCAGTATTTATGTAGAGGTCTAGACCTCTAGACTATTACATATTATATGCATCTGAAAATGGGAACAATGTATTGTGGATTTGAAAAGTAAATACTAAAATGTAATAACCCGTAGTATCTCGAACCTCGCTCTTCTCTGTAAATGGTTTCGTGAAAATAGTGAAGGACAAATAGTGTCTGTAACTCAATATTTGTACATTCAGATTGCTTACATAATTAAGTAGGGCAAGTATAACGATAGCAAGTACTTACAAGCATAGATTGACATTTTCCTATTCTTTGTATTATGGTGTACAGGTAGCATAATATCCTTCCCGTCTTTTGTCAATATTGAATAGAAAATGTAGTTTTAGTGTAGTAAAGAGGAAAACATGAATCTGAACATGGTGCAAATGGGAGTTTATGAATGGAACATAAACTTTTAATCGCTAATCTACGAAAGAGTCGTGCAGCAATTAAAAGGGTAATATAAATAGTATAAAAATGCCTGGTACAATACTTGTAAGTATTATTCGCGGAACATCGTGTGTGGCTTGGCTTGTAACATAATTAAAAGCAAATTTGGCATGAAATGACACAAATTACAAGAAAGATGAATGGATTGTGTAATAGTTCCATCAAGTAGAATTTAAATAGGAATCATAGGATACAATGACTTGCAAGTTATTTGCCTTTTCCCCCTAATAAGGTAATCGACCCAAAGAGGCTATTGATCAGAGATTAGTTCTAATGTAATATAATGCATCTGCAAGATTTACCACAATAGAACAGCCAGAGTTAACACTTTAGTTACATACATGCCTACTCCTGATAAAATGAAAGTCAGCTTTTTTATGGAACTCTTGAAAACAACATCTCGAGTCTCAAGTCTGAACAAGTTGTCCTGCAAAATAAATACTTGGTTTGGATATAATATACTCTGCTATTTTAATTGGTAGTGAAACAATCTGGATGTAACTTAAATGGTTTCATATCACGTAAATAATATATAACAACTGCATAGCGATATATTATTATATCGCATGCTAGAGTCTCTATTTATTATAGGACAACTTTTTCTGTGCAGTTCCAAGTTCATGTACCCATGTTGTAGCCACTTGCGAATTCTGTGAACGAAAAAAGTGCCAAAGTAATACCAGATGCTAAATAAAACGTCTGTGTCACGTTACTAATGTGTTTGGATAGAAGACTGTCGTATTTTAGGTAAATATATAATATCCTGTTTTGTCCCTGTCCATGACCTGACTTTTTCCTAGCTCCTCCCATAAAAGATTAAAAACTTAGAAAGATTCTTTATAATCATGAGACATCCTATGCGTCCTGTTTTATTCTCTCCTAATAAAAATATTTTATGATATGTTACATACAAAGCAAATACCTTTACTATTTTATACATCCTATGAATAATTTACTGCTCAGTGAAAAATTGTCCTCTATTTGCATTTTGTATGGAAACTAAACCTTGTAATTTATTTACAATGGAATATTCCATTTATACTTGCGGTGGAAAATGAACTATCAATGCTCAAGTCATTTTCTGCATGTAATTTAGGATATTGGGTTGTCTAAGATGCATTATGATTACAATGGATGACAGTAAATGCAAATATGTAAAATATGAAGGTAGCATCCTTAAATGCCACCTTTGTCTTTAATAGTCTACAATTTATGTAGCTTTAGTTTGGCTTTTAGTTTACATTTGACAATGGGTACACGTACCTCCTTTCAATTGCCGTTTACCTTAGCAGAAGTTCAATTTTACATAAATTCTTCATTATACAGCGTATCCCTTATGCTTGTTTGTTTATTGTATTTAATTCCTTCGTTCGTCTTCTATTGTCTTGGACTCGACTTGTATTGTACAGAATAGCATAAGGTATAAGCAATCAGCAAATTTTCTTGTCCACTATAAATTCTCAATCCGTTTTCGGCTTCCCTCAAACAGGTTTACGCCCATTTGTATTCACAATTATTTTCGCATCACACTTTAAGTCTTTAAGTATTCTTACCTCACTTTATGTGTGCAACGGCTTTGCTGCATTATATTATCATATCTAAATGCAAATACCTATTTATACATCTACGAATCCCCTAACATAGCATACCAAATCTAAAAAAGGTACATTTGCAATTAGCAAACCAAAAAATCCCACAACAAAAAATCCACACCACAACACATCTCACTTACTCAACTATTTATTTAATGTTGAATAATATAGGCTAGCGCTGTATTGTCTGGCTTTAGAAAAGATACAATTTCTTGAAGCGTCTCTACTACAGAAAAATGCTACAACCTCACTGTGAATAGTGAACATAATGAGATTAAGGTACTTTTGCAAATTATGTTGTATTTTTACAATGTATAACACTTAAGTTTTACTTCAACACTTACATGGTTGGAAAGCTTATCTTTCAATCGCTCTTAATGATGATGCATTATATGAGATGTTAAAACCCAAGAGGTCTTAGTGGAGTTGCTATGAACTATGAAACTAAAGCACCCTTCCACACCTGTCTGCGAGTTTATTTACAAGGGCGCAGAGAAAATGTGTTTTATTTTAATCTCGATATTTTTTAACCTACTCTGCTCATAGGAGCGGGAATACGTTTCTTTATCTGTGTGTTTTGTGCGTTTTAACATGTTTTATTAATGGATGAAAGTGAGAACTGATTGGCATGTTATGCCACGATAGTTTTAGATTTGAGAACTTGCACATATTTCATTATTCATTACTACTATATTAAATACAGTCTACTAAAAATACACAGATCACAACAAATTCACCCAACTTCAACTATTACATAGAAATGGTGTGATTATTGCAATTCTTTATTATGTGTTAACAACATTGTTAATTGTAGTAAACGCGTAGCAAAACAATTAAATGATGCGTGATGCAAAAAAGAATTTTTTACGAAAACATAAATGCATTAAGCATACTGTATTAAGGTGCAATCCTTGTCTCTGTAGTCTAGACCTACAACAATCCGAATAATTACACTAATTCTGTCCAGTCCACCCTAAATTCCCAGAAAGATTAAACTCTTAATAAAATACTACAAATTATCATATTTACTTAAATAAAACTAGCAAAAAGGCTGTTGTGCGCACTTTAGGAGCAGTCTCCAAAATTACATTTTTTCAAAAATGTCCTTGCCTTCGGCCAATTGAAAAAATTTTGGCTGCGTTAGCAGAAATAGAACAGAAAAGTTCTCACTAATGTATTATCTAATAGGTATAAATGTATGAGATATGAAATAATTACGTAACCGAAGTCACTCGGTATTCTAATAATAAATTGAAGCAAATAGACAATAAAAACTTGCACAAGCTAAAACAAAAGAAATACATCTATGAGAATTAACATGTTAACCTTCCCTTGCGTTTCGTAACTCAAGAAGATAGAACTGTGATATCCCTTGGCGTAGCCAGGTATTATTGTAAATTGTAAGTGATAAATTGAGTCTGCGTATTTTTATCCCATAGATGATCGTCTGCCTTCAATTTAAAGTATAGCAGAGGAGATCAATGATGATATAGTGTGGTAAGTAAGAGTAAGAAATTTCATTAGAGGATAAGAACGAAATGTAAAAGAGTGCCCGTTGGGTATAACTAGTGAACATTGTGATAACGCTGAAGATTATCGTACACCTGGCTAGTTTGGCTCTAAGGAATATAAATAACAGGGGCAGAGAAGACAAGTATCTGTTATGTAAGAGAATCCCTCGTTGATTTCTTTAGGATTTGTTTGAGGACTGATGAGAAGTGATCCCTGTAGGTTTGTCTCATACATTCATACATTAAAGATGCGTATAGGAACCAAAGCAAACCAAACCAGTAGTAGTAACAGAAATGCAAACAGGAACATACCAAGGTAAATGCAGACTGCTCCTACATATTTCGTGTATATACCTACACACGCTTACGTAGTTAAGAGAAAAATTCACTCCTCCCTGCAGCAAACACATGAAATACTCATTATACTTAGAAAAGAGCATTGCAATGTTTATAATCTAAGATCATTCTCCTTGCATCCCTCACAAACCATCCTACGCTCTTTCATACTTATCTGTACAGTACACGACACTACAGTTTACGTTCATTATGCATACACAACAGAGACAGAGCCAAACATGCAAGATCCACGCCAGGTACAGCCATTCCATTCTGTGCATGTTCAACTTCAACCCTTTACTTTTTACTTCCCTTTCTCTTACATTGCGTTCTGATATCGTGTGCTCTGTTCTACAATAAGCTCTCTTTTAATGTAAGTAAATACACCCTTACTATTACTATTTGCCTACTTATTACGTTACATTACTCACAAGTATAGTAATTTATATGTGCTATAGTAAATAAAAGTATATAGATGAAATTCTACAAGACTTGCGAAGGTTATCTCATTTCTTTACGTGAAATACTATAAGTATGTATGCGGTATGCCTATATTACATGTAAAAGGGTATGATTGTTCACTGTAGTTGTGTATTGTGGTGTGTCTCCTGCTGGTGCTCTTAATATTACATTACATTCACAATTCACCCTATCAAAACAGAAATCTTGTGCTATGCTCGAGTAAATGGATTGTATATGTAAAATGTAAATGTAAGATACAATACAGGACAGGTACTCCTTTGTTTTTATTAGCAGACTATCTCTAAGTCCCTGCGTTCGTCCTATATATTTTCTACGCTAACTTAATACTTGACTTGTCTCAGTCTCCTCAGCCAAGATTAGTCGTCTTATAGAATAGAGAGTGTGAGGTGAACTGACTCTGAGCTCGGTTGTGAACGTGTGTAATTTTAAAGTCCAACAATCGAGTTTCACTAGTCTGGTGTGCTCGTGTGTTAATAGTTTGCTATTTACTTACAGCACAGTAGTGCAGATTAGTTGGGTGTTTTTAGTGCATAGTATAATTATATTTCAGTGTGCTAAGGCCAACTGTTCACAGGTTGGTCCTTAGAATTCACCAATTGTGTTCGGTCATGAAATCAGGAGGATTTTAACCATTTTTTTACCATGGAAAGGTAAGTTTTCGTTTTTTAACCATAAGTACTAAATGATGTTCAGGATTTTTTGGGGTTTAGGTAAATATTTAGTATCTATTGCAATCATGGTAGACCTGTCTAAACTTTTAGTGAAAGTGTACATTGTGCAATACTTTTTGCTACGCAAGACTCATTGTACTGTTATGGGCATATTCTGTGTACACAATTGCATTAGTATTGGAAGCTAAGAATTTATGCATAGAAAATCCGTTGATGAATTATCTTTAAATTCGAAGGATTTGGGCGGACAGAATATTCCTACACAATAAAAACGAGTACACTGCACAGGTACCTAAGAATGAATCAGGTGGATGCTAGAGTGCAATAATAATGTAAAGAAGGACAGGAAATCGTTTAAAAGGATAAATATTACTTTGTTTGCCTGGAGCCATCAGTAAATGCAGGTGCGTTTGTTTAAATTGGCACGAAGAAATTTTGCAAACCTAAAGGACAGTTTTCTAATATTGTAAAGCAACAAAGTTTTTATCGTCGTATTTTAGCTGGGTTGAAGTAAAAATCATTATTGTGTGGTATTAGCGGAATCATAAAATGTTGCTTAACTCAATTTCTTAATCATAATTTTCTTAACTAACTCATCTTTACTTTTGAAAATAATCATTTCATGCCGCTATTATTACTTGTCACATAATGTAAATTTTGGACAGTTGCATTTAAGTTCTCAGCAAAATTTGTATGCATTTTTCAAAATAATGCAATTTTCAAAACTACACTTATCTGTATTCTCTTAACACATGGTGTCTTCTGAGTAAAATTAATTAGCATTTGATTATCTTGCAAGTTTTTTGTGCTAGAAGGAGATTCACAATAGTACACCTTAGTTCAAGGACTAATTTCACAAATATTTTAATGAAGTACATAAACCAAAGCTGCTGGTTCAATATATTGCTTTTCAAATTGTCCTTGAAATTAAAATAAACTAAATTTTAAAGAATTTATCTAGGTATTTGTAGTTTACTGTCAGTATGTGCACTAAAAGCATTGTGAGTTGGTCGTGAAGATCGTTGCTTAGATTAAGGCGTCAAATGTATAACTCGAGCATTATTTGTAAATAATATGTAAACTCATGCAAAATTGTAATTACAACATGGTTCCAAAACTAATTACATTTTTGCGTTAGGGAAAAGAGAAATTTTGCCATTGCAGTTCATTTGTATTTGTAAAAAGTAGTAATTGGGTTTCCAAACAGATAAAAAATGGGCTGCTTAACAATTGGCATTCACATTGGAGTAATATGCATACGCGAATTTTACCTAGTTTACTGAAAGTAATTTGATTCCTGCCTTTCCTGCATTACTGATCTTTACTCTTACTGTAACATAGATTTGTATGAAATGTGTTAGTCTACATTCAACCGTAAATAGCAATAATTCGTAATTTATATGAGTTGGTTAGGTAAAAGCATAGTAGTACAGTAATAATAATATAATCTAGATAAAGTAATCCCTCGTAAATATGTACTGTTGCTTTAAATCATGAAGTAAAGGGAGTTGGGCAAAGAAAATAACTGACACGAACTAAACTAGGGACAGAATGGCTACCATTATACTAAATAGGTGAGACGGGGACACTTAGCTAGTGTAACAATGCAAGTTTAATCAACATAACATAAGTAACAGAACTTAGTGTCGGAAAGGAGCGTCTTCTCGCTTGGTTTCTATAAAATTGGTAGTATTTCGTTGCCCGAGCGCATCTTAACTCATTCATTAGCAATTCTATCCCAATTTACACCTTTCAGCTCGTTAGCTTTACACGCGGCTTGCTCACTTACGTAGTTCCAATATACTTTGCACGTATAACGCATCCCTTCTTACAAAGCTGAGTTTGATTTGGCTGAAAGTCTAAAAGCGTCATCTTTTCCTTTGTGCCTTGATTAGAACATAGAAACTGTAAGATAACATTGTGGTGTAGTGGCATGGCATGACAGAGAATTGCATTAGATTACATTATATCATTCTCAAGTGAACAGATAAAGTAAACTAAAGCATTTCTATATATATGTAAGTAATAGTTATACTATAGTAGATCAGTGTTTAGATAGCCAGTTGGGTTTGTGCATGTATTAGTATTACATCACAAAGTATATTTTCTACTTGGGATGAGTAAAGGAAGCAGAACAGTTAGTACGACACTACTATCCTATAGCAACTTTGATGTTTTCTGGAAAACAGTTAGTTCGTTGAGTTGAAGTGACTTGACTGTATTTATTCTTGATTGCTGTAAACTTATTCAACTTAAATACACTGCTTTACTTTAGTTCACAAGAATTGTTGTTACAATTACGTTGAGCATAGTATGATATCTGTAGTAGCAATAGCCTAGGGCAGGGTAACTCAACAAATTCAAACTAACTACGTAAACTACATAAACTAATGGAAACTAAAACCATAATAGTATTACCTCATACAAACAATACACAAAGGTAATAAAGAAAGAGGAAACCAAACCGCACTTGACGACAACATTAAAAATGTTTATCGTGTGAAATCTCCGCTAAGCATAGCATTCTTCAGAATAGCCCATATAAATAAAAAGTGGAGACAATAGAGTATTAATGCGTAAGATAATTATAAGTGTATAATCGTTATTGGTATCTCCCAGACCAGACATATTTACCTTAGGCACTAAAATTATTATATAATAATGCACTTTTATTAATATCCACTTCACCTCCACATCAAAATCAAAGGGGAACATCGTAGATTTTAAAGGATGTTAATTTGCTCTAGAATTTTATCATAAATTAACACATTAATACATAATAGTATCATCTACCTACTCTCCACTACCTACGACAATTAATTTACATACCTTATTCACAAAAACTGACTTGTTTTGAGTTATTATGGGAAGAAGGGAAGGAAAAGGAGGTTATTCCGGTACAATGTTACACTATTAAGATTTTAAATATAAAATAAATGGCAATAGCCGACTTTGCATATTTTAACCATAAATCCTCATTCCTATTCCTACTCCTGTCCTGCAACTGTGTAAACCTTGTTCTGTGTTTTAAATTCATCTGGTGTCTATTTAGGTACGGTAAAACGTAATCTGCTAACAATTGAGTTTGCAAAATAATACACCTTGCATTTTGCATTGTATTTTATTTATGTATTGACTTGATTGCAAATAAGCACTTGTGTTACATTACCAAGACTCTAGTTGAAGTGAATGAGTGGGTTTATTAGATGAGATGTAAATGCTTACAAGGTCTTTTCCTCTCTTCAACATCAGAATGGCCATGTGGAGTGGAAATTTAAAGGCTACTCTAATAATACAATAGAACAGCAGAGAAAAACTCGAAGTAAATACATTTTGAAGTATAGTACTTTATATACAAGAATATTAGCCTAGAGACAGACATGTATTTATGCATCACTTAGATATTATGGTAAATATTAAAACGTTACTATAAGTCAAGTCAAGTCAAGTCAGACAGAGTAGTAAACCAAACTAAGGTGTGACCATGCAGGAAGATAACGTACAGTTTGACTCTAACATTATGTTTTGCTTAACTTTTAACTATTTACATGCGTGGGCTACTACAAGGGGTAATTGCATCATATACTTTTTACAGGTATGCATTGCACTAGAGTAAAATCAAGTCGTGGCTTTATATGACTACAGGTTGCATTTTTTACTCTGTACTCCAAACTTCCATAAGATTACAAGCTGAAATGCAATTTCACTAAATTGTTATAGATTCTTAAATGGGTGATATAATGAAACGGCCATGTATTGTAAATTGTAATTGTAAGTTATATAGAAGTTTGGGTTATAGTTATAGCGCATTTCTATATACATACCCAATTCTCTATATATTTGTGTTCTGTACTTAGCGAGATAAAGATAAAATGGCCAAGTAGGAATATTCAATGGGAGTTTCCCATACATTAGATATGAAATGCATATATTACTCGAGAAAATCATATTTTCTTTTTGCTGAACTGTTATGTTTTTATCTCTCTCATGGAAAACGTGCACTTTACCATACAGAATCCATTCTGCTCTAAGGATTTAGGTATTAGAAGTGAACTGACGTTACTATACGGAAAAATGTCAGTAGTTTAATGTTTAATGTATGTAAGTGCATAGTAGAGTCACGCAGGTATGTATGTATGGTTTATATTAACATATGTATGTATACACTTTCATTTTTTCTGCATACTCACCTCTCTCTCATCAATCTACATAAGTGCAGTTCATTATGTTATATTATTACGCAGACAGACAACATAAGAGAACAGAAACCTTACGGTTCCCCAACAGATAGGATTACATAGCAATTTTGTTTATGCATAAGTCAGTCAGACTTCAGACTCGAATTCGGACAGGACAAGACACAGACTTAAGTTTATGTGTGCAGATACAATTTTATTACCTTTATTATGTTACGTTAGATTCTCTGGTATGCTAAGTACTACATATCTGTTATATATTACAGTGCGGTTTCATTTCGTATGTAAAATACCTTTCCAAGGTAGTAATCTTTGAATTCGCTAAGTAAAAGCATGTAAGAACCTCACTAATCTTCCCTCCAAGCCAATCTAACGTTTCGAACATACTCAACCAGCTTTTATTGCATTCTGCATTGTTGTTCTCTTGCCTTGCCACGTCTTTACAATTACATTACAATTACACCATCCCTTCCCTACACTTGTTTACATGACGAACCTTTAGCCACATGCAGTTTTAACTAAACCCTAACATTATTATACTTATATCCTTAACTCTATTGGATAATAAATAAATCCTAACTATATTGGTGCACTTGCATACAAAAGAAAATAATATTCTCGCACTCTAACTCGATGTGAACATTTTACGTTCCATTAGCTTAGATATTATACAAGAATCTACTCTATACATTAAAAAAGTTACATATACCTAAGGGATCCTAGATATAGGTATTAGTAATAATGAAATAGAGGTTCAATACTCAATAGGAAGCACATGCCAAACCAAACCAAGCCAGACAAGGAATTTTATGGGTTATTGTATGCATGGCATGGCAAAAGCAATGAATTGTAATGAAATTTCAGAGAGATGAGAGAGAACCAAAGACAGGTGCAGGTGGTTCAACTTCCTAACTTGAGTTTGTAAAAATATTTATGTTTTATCGCTGTCGATGCAAGTTTCAGTCTTGACTTTTCTAGAGTCTTCAGTCTTTACAATTATTTCTGACTCACATTACAAATACCAATCTTATTTTATATCTTTGCCAGACCAGGCCACTTAAACACAAAACAGCTTTATATAAACATCAAACGTACTCTCAAGTATCCTTACATAACCCTGTTACATTCAGCAGTGGAAAATTGCACGTATTTATGTTCTGCAAAAGTTAAAATGCAATTGAATCAAAAGCCAGTGTAAATGAATGTAAAATGTAACGTTCCTTCTATTTGAGAAATGACACACAGTACCGGCCTTCTGTGTAAAAGATTAGCGTCAAGTCTTCCTGCGTAATGAAATAATGCTTCTGTAGTTTGATATTGGTCTACTCAGCTTGGGTGAGTGAAGATTTTTAAAACAGTTCTTTTCTGTCATGTCATATACAGTCAAATTGAATTGAACTGAATAGAAGATGAGAAATGCCTTTTCATGCGACTGGTGTACTCTATAGATACTTAGGTACTCAGTCTTGTGTGTAGAAACCCTCTGTTCTAAAACTATATCAGTAATGCTTACTAAGGAGTGTGATTTAGTACAGAAGCAACACAACAGAAGACAAGGCTGCGTTAAGCAATAGTTTCTAACATGCTTTAATGGGTTTTTTAATGTTCCGTCTTGGTTTTGTGAGAGTGTGATGTGAGTAACGCTGGTTTTACTCAACAATAAAGACGACCAAAGCTCATTTTCAGTTACTTAAATACTAATGCTCTTTCTTACAGATAATGTCTAGGTATTAACTCTCCAAAAGATTTTTAAGGTGTACTTAATGTTGTTATGTAATGGAAAATAAGTATTATAGTATACAAGATGCAATACAGAATACAAAGCATTAAAAGCTAGTACAAGGGCATGTACACTTGTAAATCTGTATTAACCATACATATAACGTGATAGAAACGGACTTTAATAACTTTTACATTGAACTATTGTAATAAGAACTGCTGGTGATTATGCATTACACAACAGAAGTTAGAACACTTTGAATGTCATGTCAACTCACCGTGGATTACACACTACAGTTAGATTGTCGCTCAGTTTTTGTCACTCGTCATGTCTGAAATGTAAAAAACATGATAGATTTACATTTTCACACTAGTGGAAAACTGAGGGAAATTGAAATTGCGTTTCCTTCCGTTTTCCAAGAAGCTTTCATCAAATATTTTTACATTAGCGACTATTTGTATTAAAATTGAATTTTCTTAAATACTGCAAATGTATAACTGTTAGGTATTTGTGAGTCGTGTTGTTGTAAATAATCAAACAGACTGAATTTGAATTTGCTAATTTCTTTTATTAATTTCTTTGTAGATTCCTTCTGTGCCTGGTGTTAGTTGGTTGGGCTTCCGCCCAGTCCAGCTATTCGATTCAAGGCAATGACATTGCATATGGAGAAGGTATCCCGCAAACGGCGACCCTTGCGGGGAAAGTGACGGAGCTGGACACATTGCACCCGGAAATAAAATTGAATCGGACTGAAGCTGTTTTGAATTGTGCACAAGGCTCGATGCACGTTGAACTTCGGTTCAAAGAACCTTTTTATGGAATAGCTTATGCAGACTTTGACCGAAACAGTGCATGCAACACCCAAGGAACTGGAGGCGTTGTGACGACTCTCGAGCTACCCTTAAAAGGATGCGGTACAAAACAGGTAAATAGTCGTCAGCATGTCATTTACTTATTTTACTCCTCTTGGAATTAGCTCTTCAGATATTACTCTCTTTGTTGCCTGTGCAGTGAAGTTGGGGTAGTGTAAAAGTTAGATATCAAATACACACCGTGGATATTACATTTGGTATCTCCTCTCATTTATTTTACTGCTGTTCATTTACTTGTAATTCTGTTTATGGCAACACGGTGATTGCTAAATATTATCTTGTTCTTTGCTCGTTGAAAAGAATTCGTTTCTTTAATCACAGAGCTTTTATAGACGTGTAATACACGTATACTAGCCTATATATGTAGAATTGGTAGTTATAACATAAAATGGAATGAGTCACACTCAAATTCAATTCAGGCAACAGCCAATTCAGGTGAAAAGTCAATTGTCAGACTAATTTGGTAGCGTGGAGGTGGAGGGGAGTTCAGACACTTGAAGAATAGGGGTTCAATTCTTCAAAATCGTGTTGAGCCATTGTTATCCTAATAATTTAGTTTAGATAAATAATTAGTATGTCCATATACACTGGTAAACTACTTGTCTTATTAATCTTGAACACTTGAATTTATATTTAGTAAAGACCGGAGCCAGGAATAGGAAGAGCAAGGGCATTGTCCAAATAAATTTATTTATGTTGTATCTGCGTAAGTTTGGAACAGGTATTCGAGATTCATTAAGAAATTGATGAGTTTAGGTAGATTTTTCCTTGTGTATAGGTAGGATTGCTGTTGAGTGATGTGATAACGATAACGTTTCAATTTATCCATCTCCATTCCTAATTTGTTGATTTGGTGGTGGTTTCTTGTATGGTAGCAGTTTTTGAGTTTCCTCTAGATTTTTCTAATTTCGTGTATTGATGATGTGATGGTAATTTAGTTTGGTAACCCTAAGTTTGTCTGCAACAGTATTTTACATACTTGTTTTTGCCGTACTAATTGTGATTTATGCAGCATCACATTACAAATAAATGCACTTTGCCAGCCAAAAGTTGAACCTGGCTGGCCTGCCATAAAAAACGTTGCTAAACTGGATTTTTTTCAATCTCTTGTTATGTTGTTTAAGGAAACAACTCACATTACCACAATTAAGACTCTAACTCTAAAGTTACTTTGAAAAAAAAGAACGCTGCTAGTAAAAAACGTTACCGTATGTTGAATTAGTGGGTATGCATAATATTATGGATCTGTGTAATAAATGCAAAAGCACAGAGCTTGAAAGGAACGACCAGAAATGTTGCAAAGAGCGCAATGCAATTCCAAACCAAGTCGAAATAAATGAGTTGTGGTCAGCAGAGGTGGTCTCGTCGCCCTTGAATTTCCTTTTTTGATCCAAGACTTCCATTTATGTCCAAGAGAACGTCATCTTTCAGGTTAACTTTACGAGATGATTATTATAGACCTACCCATTCTTAGTAGACACCTTCTAGTTGTTCTGTGTCAATCATGTATCCTTCTTAACCTTAAGCATAGTTCATAGTAACAGTCGTCTTAGAAAGAATTGGGGTTGCCTTCGTTAGACGTTTCTTTCATACCTAGATTTTCAACAAAACTATGTTCAATGTAGAAGTACCTCACTTCAATTTTCTCAGTCACCTTGCACATTACAATAGAGAACGTAAACTTTTCTAAACGACCGAGATCATGTCACATTTTAAAAAGAAAACTACTTATTCTAAAGAAAATAAAATTATGTGAAAATTACAATTCATGTAACATGCAATTGTTGCTGAATTGACATTTTAGGTAAGATCTGTGTTACACGAAGGAAATGCTAAATAAATATGGGAATGAGTACATATGCATGATTTTATGTAAACATGAATCACTGTTTCAAAGGAAGTATTAAGTATATTATAGGGTAGGTCATCTTTTGACACCTTAAATGGCATTAGTATTAAATTAAACTTGTTTTTAATGAGTCAAACTGAAAATATGTTGAGGAGAGCAGTTTCTTAAGGAATAACTAAGTAGAAAGAGCAGGAAACCTCCAACAGGTGAATAAACATTGGTTTCAATATTCAGCCGACAATGATCCAACTTCCCACACAGATGTTCTTACAACGAATGATTTTTTTCCTACTAAACCAATCAATTCAAACTGCCAATCCAAAAACTGCATCTTATTTGGGCATTGGAGTAAATAATCTAATAAAGAAGGAACAGAAGACTTTATGCGCGTAATTGCATATTCTTGGTAACATATAGATATCTTTATGATATGAAAATGTTTTCCTGGAATATAAAATTCTTAGGTAACAAAAACATCTAGATTAAAGCAAAGTGGCAATGTATGTAATAATTTTTTGAAAATGTGTGTTACAAGCTCTGAATGGGTAGGTGCCTTTAATGAGTTGAAAAGAAGGAGCACGTGGAGTAATTTGCTTAGGATACGGAAACTAGGTCTTGGTTTGTCGTCTTTGTGTCTGTATTGTGTAAGATAGGCTCTAGCATTCGGTATCACCGTGCATCTTCCGTTTGCATGGGAATTTCAGACCGCAATCAAATCAAATCACACTGTGCTGCTTTATATTTATGTTATTAGAATCTAAACAGAGTAGGTTTTCAGGATGAAACCTCATAAATCTTGACAATTAGTTAAAGATGTTCGTTTACCTTCACAGTCAGTTAAGAGTTTACTGGCACAGTACATGAGCATTAGAGAAGATACACGATTATCTTACCATCTTCCCTGTGTTATGTCATGTTATGTAAGACAACACGCAATGCTCGGTCAGGAAGGATTTGTTCTAGCATGTAATTTACATTGTGGTTGATATTGTAAATATGTAGAATCTGCTTTGTATAAATAATCAAGGCAAATCAAATATCATCACAGTTTACAATTACTAAAGTGTGTTTCTTGGGTACCTTTGTGTAAACAATGTATGAAAACCAACATAGTTTACAAAAGAGATACAGGAATATGCTTATTATGCTAGTACTATCAAATAAAATCTGTATAATGTAATGTAATGATCTTGGTAATGTTATTAACATTAATATTCTTCCTATCCCAGGATCCGCAAAGAGTTTTCACGAACAATGTCATTGTTCGCTTCCACCCCGGTCTAGAAATGGAAGGGGATGAAGTCATTACTATTGTTTGCCGCTATCCTCCCCCACAGGTTCCAGCACCACCTGCTTTCATTTTGCAGTAAGTGTTACGGCATTGTTTTACTACTTCCTAGAATAATATGCAATTTAAATTAAATTAGTGTAATGTTATGTATAGCAGGTACATGTTTAATATGTGACATCATTTGAATATTTTCATTGCAGGGATCCACCTTTAGCACCAATTCCTAAACCTCTGAGAGAATTCGAAGTTCTGCTTATCATCTGCACGATTCTCTTTTTGGGGGTCATGCTCTTGGGATTAGGGTGCTCTTATTACTGCTTGAAACAAAGAAACATTCAAGTTATTAAGAAAAGGCCATTCAGGTAAGCGGAAATTAAAGTGTTCATGTATAAAATTGTGCGAAAATTGGATTATCAGATTAATTAGTTTTAAGATGCAGTATGTAATACCCAGTATCTATAAAATTACAGCCCAGCTGAAGAGGAAGAGCAACTGTACACTGTGGAGTCATTTTCAAATCTTAAACTTCCACGCGTTCACGCTCCAACGACTGGCTCTTTGTCATCTGACTACCCATCGTCTCTTGAAGATGCAACCATTACATCTGTGGAAGAGGCAGTGGCTATCAGCACTCACACTCCGGAACTTATTCCTCCACCGAGGAAAAGAGCTCCACCACCTGTCTTTGCTCAGGTACAACTATTATTACAATTAAGCAATATGTGCATGCATTGCATAGTAATTCATGACAGCTTGGCAAATGTTATGCAATATTTCTATTCTGGCAGGTTCAAGATATCCGTGAACCACAAAGACAGATCCAGGATACGGAATTCATTGACACACTTACTGTCATTGATAAAGAGGAGATTGATACCGAGATTCGGTACAGTCAACCAATGGTTCTTCGTAAGCCAGAGGTTTCTGTCCACACCGTGGATGATGTTTATCTTCAGGTTGGAAATGTTTTATTTAATACTCTACAGTATCAATTGTGTTGTGGGAAATATTAATTACATAATAACTTTTATAGACGATTGTTGAGAAACGTCTTATAGAGGACGAAGAAAGACGTACTCAAGAAGTGACGCAATTCTACAAGAAAGAACAGCCTAAGTGGGATGTCGTCATTCGTAGCCATCAACAGGAAGAGGAGGACGCCTGGGAACGAGGTAATTCTATGGGCTTTAAGCGATTTATAATGATGATGATGAAGTATTATGGATCAGTTTTTTAGTTTACATAGACAATACGTTATCCTGCGTATGCTATTAAATTAATTACACTTGTGACTTGGGAGAATCAGATTGAATGGCAATTCACTACTAAATGAAATCTATTTTAATCGTTAAGGTTCCGAAACAACAGATGTGGCATCCTCTATTGGATGGTCAGCAGTTGAGGAATCACCCATCAGACCTCAATACACTACACTGCAAAGGGAATCTGTGAACAGACGCACAGAAGTGCTCCGGGAAGACGTCGATACTACCACAGTCACACGTGCGATGCAGAAACTCCAGGCAGATGATACACAGACCTGGAATGAAAAGTGGAAAGTTCTGTTCCGAGTGTTGGAATCTCCACAACCTGGAATAGTGGAACATCATGCGGCAGATACCGATGACTACGATTCGGAGACAGCTTCTGTTCTTACAGAAGATGATCGCGAAAAGTGGCGACAAATCATAACAACCGAGTCGACACTTCGCAGTCTTCTGACGGAAGCAACAGTTCGTGAAGATTTCGAAAGGATTCGTAGAGATACTCGCTACGAGAGATTGTTCGAGCCAGAGAAATGGGATGTGATCATTAGAGTACTAGCTCCACCAACTCAATCGCAATCCCAGATGTACGAAGATGACCGTTTCTATTCAGATTCGACGAGCGAGGTGTCATCTTTTGCTTCGATGTCTGTTACGAAGCCAAGTCGTCCTCGTCGCAAGAAGTCCTCGGACACAACAGCAACGTCAACAACGGAAAGAAAATCTATTACTGATGTCCGCTCCATGACGGAAGTCATGGTCGATTTTGGAGTTGACGATCGTATGCATATGATGCGGGATGACACTTCTGATATTTCTTCGGTGCAAGAAGGTGGAACTCGCTCAATTGCAGATAGATCGTCGACAGAAATAGTCGAATTCGCTCCTTTGGATGAGGAATACGATGATTACGAACTTATGGGTGCTAGTGGAGGTCACGGCCTCTCAATTATCGGTGGAGGGGGTAACAATAGTAATTTTTCTATGCAACAATCTCATCAGAGCTCACATATCGTTGGTGAAAATTCCGGTATGAGTATGCAGCAGTCGTCAGCTACAATGAGTACTTTTAAATCAAGTAGCAGTAGCAGCCGGGTGAAGCGCTACTGAAAATGCGAAATTCATTTCTTAAATTAACTTTAACTAACTCAGCAGTATTCCCTTCAACATTCCGATTTCCAACTTCCACCGATTTGAATTTTCAAGAGAAATTTTGGGTTCTCTAAGTTTTTGCAAGTAACCCGTGTCTTTTCTTCTCTTTTCAACACAATGGGATTTGAAACTGTAATATTATGTTTTTATACTTTCCATTTTTCTACAGATTTTTCATTTTTAACCTTTTACACGATTAACACCGAAAAGAGAAAACAATAACCAAATCGTTAATAGTCAGCTCCGTAGATTCCTAACGTAACACTGTTCTACAATTCAGTTCAGTTAAATAAGCGAAACAATTATCGTCACGTGTCACGTCACACGCATTACTGAAGTTCATCAGTACTAGTCCTATATTTTTAAATAGGACATTAAAAACCGAACCAGCAGCAGTGACAAATTACACTTTAATTGACTTAGAATCTACGAGCCTAGTAGGAACAGTAATTATTAATATTTTAGCTAACAATAATAACCGAAAGCCAAATGTCGTAATGTACTAAACTAGTTTTCATGTTAAACTTTACATTTAAATAGACTAGCGACAATGAAAGGTTTTAATTCATTAAGTGACATAGTAAGTAGCTAGAAAACTTATTAACGCAAGAATGTAACAATGGAAGAAATAATAAAATGAATCTTTACATAAGTCTAATCGTTGGAGAACTTAGTTATTTTGTTCTCTGCGAATTGTACTTCCAAATGTTAACACATCAACTAATACGTTTTATATTGTTCATAGATATCAATAAAACGCAACTTTTATACATTTAAAGACTTCGTGCTCCGTTTTTCTTGCTCCTGTACTTTTTTATGCATGACAATGACACGGCATCTTTATCACCAACCACTTACAACTATTGTCCATGGGTAAGATTCTTCTTTAGAATAATACATACCTAATGATACTTACTACAATTATATTCAAAAATAGTCCCTGGCGATACGCCCATTGGACTTGAACTTATTTTCTTGTTGTTTTCAGTTATTCATGGGATTATTTTCTTTGTTGAGTGCTCTCCGGCGATTATCCCACTAATCCCACACTCAAAGAACAATTTTTGGCCATCAAAGTCATAGAAGCGTTAAGCACGATTTCACTTTATTCTCCTTTTTCTCAACATATAAAGACGATTTCCTCCCAAATATAAATATAACCACTCTTACCCTTACTAAATATACATTGTATCCTTACTTATGCTTACTTATTTCTGTATCCCATCCATTCGCAATCCTTTTTCTGTCAATATTTTACTATTCCTACCATTACGTACCTGAAACAAGGTATTTGTGCATAATTCCACCAAAAGAAACTCACCTTTAGTGCATTTACATAGTCCATGCACTTTTCTGTGCATCTATGTAAGAAAATTGAATTTTGTACAGAATACTTTCAGCCATTGGATATTCTATCAGGGCAGAAGATGCACACGATAACTGTAACCTCTCTGAAGATGCAAACCCAAATTCTCAACCCTTTTGTTCTCATACACTTTCACTTTTCCCTTTACAGTGTCTACCACGCATAAAATATATATAACAGAACAAAAGTCATATTACGTTGGCATACATGATACTGTACTTGTATAGAACTAATATAACATTGTAATTTGTATATTTTCATGTAGAACCAACTTTATTCATTGTAAATGCACTGATTAACATATAAATTATACCTAATTGCGCTACTTATGTCTTGAATGCATTGTTCTACTCATTGTACTATTATTATCACACCTAATTTGTATAAAATGTGTACAGTTAGCTAATAATATGTTTTCTTTAGCATACTTTCAGTTTTAATATTTTTCAATCATTCTACTTAAAAAATGATAATATTATGGTCTGTAAATCTGTTTTAGTGTACATTTATATCAATTTAAAACTAAAATGCATTTTCTCGATAATAGAATAATTCATTGAGATTTCAGGACTACCTTATTCTAATTTTACACAATTCTCATTACAATGCAAAGAATTCTACACAGTGATACATAATAATAACAGAACAATAGGATACAATATGTACCTTATGGTATGATAAGTCTTAATCCAATAATGTTCACCTGTGTAAAATATTTACATTATACTCCTATGGGAGTTTGGGAGCAAGCCAAGAAAATAACACTAGCACAAGTACAGATTACCTTAAGATTAAGACTTGAATGCATGTTCACGTGTGCAGAGTAGCCCGATTGGCCCTTCTATATTTTATCTGTATTATATTACATTTCGCATTGTGGTGTAGATTGGAGATACTTATACCTGTTTAGGTATTTCTTGGCCGACGAACAGTCATCTACATAGAGATACATGCAATTGCTTGCAAGACGAGAAAATGCATGTCTAATACATTAGAATCAATCTGACGGAAAGGAAAAACATCATTATTACAATTGCGTTGGTTAGCTGTAGAATGGGAGCACAGAAGTGTCTATTGTATTGAAGGCCTAAATCGATCATTCCAATTCTATCTTGGCTTCCGTCCTGGTGTGTCCTAGTGTCCTAGCTCTAGGTGTCTTTCTATTTCATCTCATCATCTCAAAAGTCAATAAGTCTCACCGGAAATTTCATAAATTCCTTCAGAATTTCAAAAGGTGGTTCCACAAACAACTAAACCAAAGGTACGTACCATTTTTATACTTTGAAACGCAGTAAGTCAAACTTTTTAAGTGTTGTATTCCTTGAGTAAGAAAAGAGAGGCTAAAATTAACCAAAGTTGTTGCGGATTTAGCCTATGTGCATACTAATGAGATCTTGAGAGCTCAAGGACGATTACGTCATATTGATAAGATGACATTACATTAAATTGCATGGTGAACGGGTTTTGTTTTCTGTAGACCTCAGAATTAAAAGACAAGGCAAGGGAAGTACACCTGAAAAAAGCATTCTCAATGGCCAGATTACTTTATACAGTGGTCCTGGGAGTTACCCTTTGTAATGCTGTAGCCGACGCCCAAAGAAGAGCTGTTGGACGCAGAGTAACTGTGGTACGTGGATTAAAACTGTTTTTTTCTGCTCGTTTTTAAATTAATTATGTATTTTAAATTACTGATTAGGATATTTTGGAAAATTAAAGTACAATGGTATCCGGTCTTACAGGTCAAAGTCAAAATGAAAAGGTAGGTCTTACAGGTCAAAAAGAACGCCCAGGTCAAACGACAATTTAGGTCAATTTTATTAATCAGAAATCACAATCAAATAAGGCATTAAGATTAGATAATTGTATTGGTAATTGCCGGTAAGTCAGTAAGAAATATCCGTAATTAATGGTTGCGTTGATTTTTGAAATATAAATGAGCCATTGCTCTCAAGAAGTCTATTCTATACTGTTTTAAATTCATCTGGTGTATCAAAGTTCAACTCTTTTTCCCCGGGCTCGGCGTAATCAGAAAAGTTAATCCTTTTCCAACATCGGATGTTTCTTTTCATGACGGATGACCGGTAGCCGACATGACAAAGTGATTTTGAGATCTAAACCACAAACAGTGAGCACTTCTCTTTCTGTGCGGAACTTCTACCTGGGCGATATCGCCATGCATAGATGCATATTAGAATTAGAATACCATTACCATCTTTGCATTCGTCAATTGTATGCTACCTGTGCAATGAGATAATGAATCATATACAAATAAGAATTCCGATGCAGACAGTGAGTCTATACATACAGGAACATGAGTATAATCTTTGACCTATTGTGCCTTGACCTGGAATGTACATGACCTATAAGACCTTTTTTTTTGACCGAAAGTGCCTTGACCTATAAGACATGTAATCAGTACAATTAATCATAACAGGCTCCAGCAGCAGTAGAAGATGATTACGGTGAACAACAACAGCAAATACAGCAGCAACCGTACCAGTCTCAAAGAACAGTCCAGGGAACCCCCCGTCCCCCACCCCAGAGATATCAAGCAACTCCACAATCTTTGGCTTTAGCAGAACGTCAAAAAGGAATCCGAGTCCAAGAGAAATCGATTGAAGCCATTAAAAAAGCTTATGAGGAACGAGAGAAGGTATTGGCACAGAGAGAGGCTGCTCTCGATGCACGCGATGCAGACCTGGACAATAGAGACCGATCTCTTGATGCCAAGAATTTTGATATCGATCGTCGTCTTAAAGAAAGAGAAACAAGACTGGCCGAGAGAGAAAGTAAAATGGTTGAAAAGGAAAATACTCTTTTGAGTGGGGCACAAAAAAGGGAGCAGGAAATTGAAAAATTGGCCAGGGAAAGAGAACAAGCCGCAATTCAACGGGAAAGAGCTTTGGAAGAGAGGGAAATCGCAGTTGCTAAACGAGAAAGAATTATTGAAGATAGAGCTATTCGCAGAAATGGTCCACATCTCGGAAGAAGAGTACCAGTGCAACAACAACAACAACAACAAACGCAACAAGTTGCAACCGAAATTCAACCTGAGCAACAATACCTCCAAGAAACGCAACCTACCCAAACGAGAAACAGAGCAGTTGCCAGAAGACAAAGAGTTCGCGTTACTTCTGCTTAGAGATTTGTAATTGCCCTAAGTTTTATACGCATTACTATTATTTTGCCATTAATTAATGTTTTTTTACTTCCTAAACGAGTTTCAGAGTTTCAGTTTTGCTTACATATGAAACGCGTAAAATATTTTTGCTCTTCTTGTTTATTTTCTATGGGAAAACTTTATTACTGAACGTTTACAGCTAACGAATTTCCTTTGTATAGCTATAAATGTCTTTTTACATGAAAAATACTTTAAGTAGGAAACGTATCTTGTACTTTCACATAGCGTCATCACAAATGAAATTATACGCAACTAATACTAGTATTTTCCTGTGTTAATCCTTAACAAACACACGACACTTTAAAAATAGCCATTACATAAGTATACATACACAAGATTTATATATACATATAACAATTGTTTGTAAGGAATGTTTACAAGTATTTAGAGCGTTTGTAGTAGTATAATTATAAATGTAATACAAACAATTAGTACATATCGGTATACATAAATAAAGGATTACATTGAAAAAGGATAAATATTTGACAGAGTTATCAGATGTGTCTTATTAAACTTATCAAGTAAACTATTTAAAAATTTAGTATATAAATATTGGTAATTCCGTAAATTAATCAGTTAACACAACACAATACAATTATTATTGTTATTTTCCTAATTTATCGCAACACTTTAAAATTGCTTCAGGGCTCTTAAAAAATTATGAACAAAACACAAAAAGTTAAATAAAAATTCTTTGGTTGTTTTGTGAATTATTTAAAAAACACCTGTGCTAAACTTACACTAATGGATAGCTAGCTAAAGTTGCTACACCACAGTGATTGTCCTTATTCCGGGCGATTTTAATGTAACCTTCATCTCCCCATTCTGTTCCCCAAGAATTTTTAATCAGCCAGTAGTCGTCTCCATTTTCGCTACCGTAACTGCAATAAAAAATTAAAGTTCCTTATTTATTTCAAATTCATGGTTCTCATCCTACAGTTATAAAAAGAACTTCCAAAATATTATAAATCATTTATCATTTTGTAGAATTGAGTCACAAGAACCTTACCCAACAAGAAGTACACCATGGTCTAATTTCTTAGAGTCGCACATCTTCTCATAGTAAACTCCGGTTTTGTAGAACTGAAAGGATTCGTGACCCGCATCGATTGCAACAGAAATCTACAGAATTAAAGAATTTTATTTTCTTGTCTCAATATTTTTGCCTTCTATAAACTTTTGTAGAGAAACTTACAGGTCCAATTGTTGCAAGGGCTTCCATTAACTTTTTTTCGTTCCCTTTAGGGATATCAACTGCTCCTTTGTCTTCTGCACCCACTTCTTCCTTTCTAAAACGACACTTACTTTCTTGAGCTTCGTAAGGATATCCAGTTTCTGTATCAATACCATGGTTGTTCCTAATGTATTCGAAGGAACTATCCATCAGACCTCCATTACAGCCATCGTTTCCATATTTGCCTATTTTTTTTATCAAAGTACATACGTTAACTCGATTATATATTGGTAATTCATAAATAATATAATTTTTAAATGTTAAAAAAATAGTAATAATAGTTTGGCATAATGAAGATATCTTACTGTTTGCAGTACAATCAACGATATTTTGTTCGCTAAGGGATATCAGTGTTCCAGTACTACGGAAATGTTGTCCTTCCAAAGCTCCTGTCTACATTGTTACGAATTGTTATTAAAGATATCATTCAACGGAAGGACTGATTTTTACTACATACAGGATACAGAATGTCTTACAGCTGAAAAAGCATAGCAGCTTCCGCAACTCCCTTGATCTTTAACAGGGGTCACCGCCCCCTGTTCTCTCCAATCTACAGATTCTGGAAGCTTTACATTAGCAGGCGAAACAAAAGTTCCTGAAACAAATCTTCTCGTTTTGTTCATTAAATCCATTCGAAGGCCATTGCGGGCTGAAGAGAACTCATGGGGCAATTGATCCCCAAAAGAATTTAATTCTGCATAAAAAGAGATTTAATTATGAAATTAAGTAATACTTTTTACAGATATCAACCCAAAATTACAACTGTTACCCAAAGAAAATGTAGCGTTGCGTTGATTATGTTTTGCAATTTTTTGTCGATTCTCTAAATAGATTTTCATGCGAAATTGTTCTTCCACGTTTGATTTGTACTTTTTTCCATGAGTTATCTTAAAGGAAAGAAGTAAAACATAAATAAGAGTTATTAGTTATTTAGTTAGAAAAATTCCGAAGTACCGGTTCTAAAATACTCACTTTTAAATTGCTTATAATGAACCAAAATTATTCTCAACATTTGGTTACCTTAAATATCTGCCATTCGTCTTGAGCCAAATGATACAAATTCAATGACGAAACCAAAGGCAGGAATACGAAAACAATCAGACTTTTCATGATGTAAGTTTTTGAAAATAACTGAAAAATGAAAAGGGCAATTCTCGATTCTCGTCGAAACGGACTTTATGAAGAAGTGATCAAAGTTAAATCTATCTGTAAATCTGTATCGATGACCGTAATCGAAGTGTAGACAAATGGTTAAAATTGATTTCCTTTTATATCATTAAGGTTTACGGAGTAAAAGATTATTGTGCGTCTTTTGGAATTCCTCAGTTTGCTTTCCAAGTAATCATATGACATAATACTATTTTTGTTATCATTACCACCAATTGCCTATTAATTTATACTTTATTTATAACTTTTAACAATGTGCGCATCAGTTTCTTGACTTTCCAAACATACAAATACTAGACATAGACGGATGAAACGACCGTTGAGGGAAAACCCGCCCACTTCAGCTGAAGAAATGTGTGATCACTGACTCTTTCTTGTAAATACGACTTGTAAAACTGCAGACATCCCGATTTGTTTACTTATATTGTACACATATTATTATCTTGTATTGACATTTGGAAGAAAATCTACAAGAATTTGAAAAGTTATATTATTTTATTACATATACCTATACACATATAATAATTTTCTATACATTTCATTTATATGTAGCTAGAATTTACTGAAATATCGTAGTCTCACTCACATCTGTCATATAAAATAATGTCGGTTTAACGATATATTAACTAAAAGCCCTAGGACTTTAAAAATTAAAGCATTAACCACCAAAAAAGTTGACATTAAACGTGTACTTAGGTAACTCCAAGAAATTGAAAAATTGCAAAAATGCCATTTATTTACCATTTATCATAAATTATGTATTTAAATGAAGAAAATCTTATTTGCATTTAATCGTAGTGTACAAATGTATATTAATCTTTATTGTTGCGTAAATATAAAACTTGCAAGCTGGATTATTTTAGTCAATTTGCTAAGACAGACTGTTTGTTACCTTTATCTTGGTACTATAGGTAAAAGAAATTAGTACAGTGTTGGCCACAAGTCACGCATCATTGGGATATAACATTACGTGTGGCCAGAAATTACGCATCATAGGGAATTAACATTACGGGTGGCCAGAAGTCACGCATCATAGGGAAATAACATTGGTGTGTAAAAGGTAAAGGACTTTAGTTAAGTCCTTTACCTTTTCTGAAGTCCAGTTCCGGTAGCAATTCGTTCATTAGCAAATCAAGATACGTTTCACCATTTACCGTCCCCGTAAAGAATTTAACGAAGATAGTGTCCAAAATTGACTGCGTCCAGAGACAAAATTTTCATTTTATATGGTTTAAAATGATGTAATTTTAGGATAGGACGAACACTGGTTCTTGAAATGTTAAAACCACTTGCTACTTCTCTTAGTGATCTTCTTGGACTTGCAACAAATTTTGCAAGAACTGACTGCAACCTCTGGGTTTGTGGCAGTCTTAGGCCCCAGACCGAGGGGCATCAGCTGTAGAACCTGTCTTCTTGAATTTGCTAGCCAATCGAACAACTGTTGATTGGTGGATGGCCTTATCAAAGGATGTCTCCGAGCGAATCCTACTGCCACGGCTCTGGTAGATAAGTCTGGACGTCCAGCCAACATTACCACTCCCATTCTTTTTTTCTTCGAAAGCTTCATCGCACAAACGATACTCATATTTGATAAAAAGAACTTACAAAAAAGTGTTATCCTTCTCAAATAAACATGCATTGGAGTTGATTATTGAATGGAACCGAAGCGCCTCTCAAACACCAATATTATTTCCCTATGATGCGTGACTTCTGGCCACCCGTAATGTTAATTCCCTATGATGCGTAATTTCTGGCCACACGTAATGTTATATCCCAATGATGCGTGACTTACGGCCAACACTGTAGATATACAGATATATAGCATTACTGTTATAATTTATATATTTGTAATACTTTTAGACATTCCACAGTAATTTACTCTTTCAATGTTTCAAAACGTGATTATGATGTCATCAGTCATGAATTGTTAAAAGTGTGATCTAGTCAGTTGACAAAAGAAGGTAATTGCGTCTTGATCATTCACTGCGTAGTATTTTTGTATTTGATTTTAGATTACGATATATATATTATGCTATACATAACAACTTGGTCTATTTGATGTTTGGTAAACAAAGGAACAAGCCCCCAAAGTAAACAATTGACAAATAGACAAACCTCTCATTTATTACTATTACGCACTACTCATTGATAAGTGACAGACAACCTTGTGTATTTACATTAGAAAATCAAAAGGAGACCCAGCTAGTTGCATGGAACGAAGTGACCTGACAAATATGTGCATTAAATACTTGAGTAAATAGAATTATCCTTGGAAGGATGATATGTCATTCGTTTCAGAAAAGCCAGACTTAGATCTAATCGCACTGACTAATTATAAGGAACCCTTTACTTTGAGTCCTTCTAAGTAATCCTTTAGTTAGTCAGAAGGCAGAAACGTAAACTTGTATGAAAAATTAACTGTTTCTCTGATTTTATTTATATGAACTGTAAAAAATATTTCTGAAATTGGATAACCTAAATTAAAAGTACAGGAATAATTAATATTCGTAAACCTAAATTGTTTATACGGTAGGTTTATTTATAAGGATTTTAATAAACCTGTAATACCTGTGTGAACCGAGTGAACTCAAATTACACTTTTTTGTCAGTTAAGTCAGTAAATAAAAATGCTGCGAAATTAAGATGCAAAAGTCTTAAAAATTTCCCGAAAATACTTTTTATGTATACATAAGTGAACATACAGAGCATAATAATAATAATACAATCGCACCATCACAAAATTATTGCACAGAAATTGATTGCAGATATTTATAATATTAGACATATCTAAATTAATTACATTTTTACAGCGCGTAATATCTAAGTTAATTACTAATTACGTGTAGCACAGCACAACACACAAGAGATGATAAATACAACTAAGCAGTTTTCCTCTTATTTTTCAAGTATACAGTTAAGAAAAAGTTGGCAAATAAGATGAAGTAAGATGCGTACATTCCCAGAGCCAGGTAAATGTCGCGGTCTTCTCTTTGGCATTCTCCACCCCTCGCTAAATCAAACAATCAACACAAAAGGTTAATTTAATAAACAACAATTACAAGGATTATGGTTACAACTCATTAGTTAGTACTCAATATTTGGTTTAGTTAGGTTCATGTTGATATTGATGATGCAATGGGGATTAATGGTACTTACCCTTCACTAAGAGGGAATGAATATTAATGGCGACTCCAACGACCATTTGTCCCAACTGAAGTGTTGTTATGATCATTGCAAATTTTCGAGAGATTTTCACTCCAATCGCCTACCAAAAGAAAGTAAAGGTTTAAATGCAATATTTACACATACTTGACACAATATTACACTAATTACTTAAGCAAGTACTCTAAATTCCAAAGAAGGATTGTAATCTCCTTTGCACCAATATTTGCACAAGTAATGTAGAATAGTGACTATTATAAATGATCTATTACCTTTACAATTTATTGAAATTAATGATGAAAATTAAAATTCATTGTAATTAATGATTAAAAGTAAAACTCATTGGAATTGATGGTTGAAAGTAAACTTCATTGAATTAAGTGATTAAGAGTGGAAGTTATTAAAGTATCAACATTTTTTATAGACGGAAATTCAACAGGTTACTTCATGTTAAGCTTTTCACATGATTGACGTATTTGCTTCTATACAAGTTGTAACTGTAGCTAAAAAAATAGTTCACATAATGAACTCAGATGTGAGATAATTTGTGCAAAATGCAGTTTCAAGGTCAATTTGAATGAAGGGAATATTATTATTCTGATCAAATCTCACGGATTTTAAAAGACTTTTTACAATCATGCATGAAATCATCAATTTGCATTAATTGAAGTTATAAATATTATTATTTTGGATGCAATAATAATGAAATCCGGTGGTTTTTTCAAAAAACCGGTATACCTTAAGTCCGTAGTAGGAGTACATAATTCCATGCACAAAAAAGTTCATAGCCATGAACCATTTAAGTGATGGATCGTATTCTTCATATGTAAACCAAGTATACATGAAAACTGTGATATGATGATCTAAAATAGATTACAAAAAGGATTTACAATAGTAAAGTAATAAATTATAATTTTCTGAATTATATGAGCACTTTGGTTGAAAATTACAATTTTCATCTTACAATAATGAAGAAAAATGAGGGGTTGTTTTCTGAGGACGATAAAAGCAGTATCTCCTAATTCCACGAGTTTTGATAAAGTGCACCACCATCCCCAAAAAGCAGTAGCCATGTTGTGTCCATCTCTAAATAGATAAAAACAATTTTTCGATTTAAAAACATTATGCAATTAATTATTATTTTAATTAGATTACATAATTTTTAGTATTTGTATTTCACTAGAACTTACCTGAAGCAAACAGAAGTATGAAATCCTCCTGGATGATCTTTGAGAAGATATGCAATTTCAGGGAAAACTCTAGTGAATCCGAAAATAGAGAATGTGGCAAGAAAGAGGTTCCAAACAGTAAGAACTCCCCTGAGTTGATAAGGCTTCCTGTACTGCATCCATTTCTTTCCGTAGACGATAAGGGTGAGATAAATCAAACTAGCATACAAACTAAACACCCAGTTTCTTCCCATCCACGTTCTCCATTTATCGAATTGAAATTCAGTTTCAAAAGAGTACAATTTAAGGTATGAAGGACTTGGTGTTGGTGGAGGGATGTACACAAATCTTTCTGTAGAGTTGCTACCACTCACATTCATTTTGCACTCTCGAAAAGAATAAGGATCACTTTAAAACAGGAAAATAGCTGTTTGAGAGTTGAGTCGCCGAGGTCAAAGGTCAGAGGTGAGAAATGGGAAGAAAAGGAACGGTTGGGGAAACGAATGTGCCTAGCCCAGGTATTTCACTGTAAAATGCGTTATAATAGGAATTCACTTTGACTAATAAACATTTAAGAAAGTTACGATTACGAGACACAAAAAACTTTGTGCATACTTGCAACAATGGAATGGAGAGCTTAGCTTTGGTACATTTAACGATTTGTCTTATCGTTAGCTTACTATACAAGTTAGCAAACTTAGAAATTAGAGAGCTTGAAAGTTGAATGGAAATAGGAATAGGTACCTGGTGTACTTCTAACTTCTAACAGGCAACTGATTCGCTTCGCTAACTTGGCCTGGCTTCTCTTCTCCTTGTCTGACCAACACTATCACTAGCAAACCTTATTCTACAGTATAATACACGAATCTCGCAGTAAAAGCTACGCGTCTACAACTTAGATCTCAATTATCTTTCACATGTACATAACTAAAGTAATTTGCAAATAATGTGTACATGTCTTGCTACTTTATCCTATACCATCCGTACCTACTCATATATTCCCCTCTACTCCTCAGCTCCATTTTATGGGGATTTACTTCAGACACTTTTCACAAGGATTAGGATTAACAAAGCATAATGTGCAACAAAAAATACACAGTTCACAGAAATCATTTTTATTCTTCTAAATACAAAATCGCCGAACTAGTTAGCTTAACCATACACTAGTTAAGAAAAGCATAACATTCGGGCTTCCCAGATTCATTAAGCAATAACAGGTAACTGGAACAAATAAACTCAGTCAACAACCAATGACAGTAACTTTTTTCAGACTTACTTCTTCCCGTCTACTTAATTGTAAAAAATAATACAAACTTCATACTAGTTTTGAACTGCTGAGACCGACTTGGCTATTCTTCCTTTCATCCACTCCCATGATTTAAAAATTGAGCAAGTATTTCAAAATTAACCTTGAGATTTTACACACGATTAGTTGAGAATCAAGGAGGAGTGCAAATTTCGGAATAAGTAGCAAACTACAGGTGTATACAAACCCATTCTACGTGTAGATGCATTTTAAGTGTATAGGTATAAATTGATTTGAAACAAAAGTTAGTAGAGTAGACTTGACTTTTGGCTCTTGACTTTGTATGCATTGATTTGCTTTGAGGCGATAATTCGACTTGACCTGTCCCATAGTTTGTGCAATACTATTTTGAATGCGTATTGTTTGTTGTGACATTATGACCTAAATAATTTAAAGAAGAAGGTTACCTACCTACAGAGTGTACACTCAAGTCAGATTGAAATTAGAGTATTGATCTCTAGATAGCTTACATTATTATCTGGTAACAATTAACATAGATGATAATAATGTATAGTATTTATTATTAAATGTTAGAGCAAAGGTAGAAAAGCGTATATTCTATGGAGAGAAGACTATATTGTTTAATGTAATGTAACACTGCGTCTTCTGTATAGCAAATTCCTTTAATGTTTAAGGTTTCTTTTGATTATATGTCTGTACGTGGAGTGGAGTTCATTCAGATTGCATCAGTGCACTTGTTCTTTCTTACACACATTTGGTTTTCATATTTTATTTTGCTTTACTATGCCAAACGATGCCAAACTAACCCTTTATAACTTCTTTACTTGCTAGAGGCTTTAGTAGTACTTTGGTATACTGTGCCACAAGTTCGAGAACTCATTTTAAGAGCTCTTAAGCAAGAAGACAAGGCAAAGGCTAATAAACCTGTTTATCAGTGTTACTATTGCTTACTTTAATTCTACTATCAACAAGTAGGCAACTATCACATTCTTTTAAATGTAGAATATATAATATTAAAATCAAATTTATAAGTTTAACTAATCTCTTAGTGATAAGAGGATGGGGTGGTGTGATGTCTCGCAGATATCATAAATACCAAGCATAAGTATTATATACAATGTGCATTTTACAATTATATGCAAAAACAGTCAATAGGACAAGCAAGACCAGGCCAAGCCAAGTCAGGCCACCGAAAACAAGTGCAAATACATATACCAAAGTTAAATAAGTAAATTATTCTCAATACATTTCATACAGTAATGTTTTCGTTACAGGTTGGGCAATCTTCACCTAAAGTACAAGTTATATAGCTTGTGGGATACTATCGTAATGTAATGCTAAGCATATAGTATTAATGCTACTTATTTTCTGATGGTTAGGACGGGTTCTTTTATAAATCAAACAAGAGTGTGTTATATGCGCGTGTATCTCTCTCTATTTACATACTAGATTCTGTACTGTCTTTCAATGAATGAATGTATTTAGGTTTTCGCTTTTAACTTGAACCTCTTACCCTTATACAAGTATACAAGTACAAAAACATCACATGTAAAAGTATACACTTCATTTACTGCGGTATATCAAGAATGTTGCATTTTTCATACTTTTACTAACAATACTTAAATAACACCTTCGCGTGTTCAGCTCAGGGCAAAGCAATGTCAACAATTCTCAATGTGAAGAAATCAAAGAATTAAAATATAAATACATAGACACTTTTCGTCCAATTTAGTTGGGAAAAATAATAAATACCTTAAATTTTGGATTTCCCTAACGAATTTTGAATTGCTGAAACAAATATCATCTAAGGAATTTTATTAGGTATACCACCATGAATTATGGCAAGATATTTTCCGTAATGGCAAAATCTTGCGTAATATTTGTATCAAATGTAAAACGCTTCTTTTTTCATACTAGCTCAACAATTTCCTTCGGTCTTCTTCAATAGTTACTTTAATTTTTAGCTCTTATTGTCAGTTTTATATAATCAGAACATAATGACACCATTTTATTTACAATTCACATGTTTTTACATGTATGTAAACCAATTTTAAGAGGAACAAACAAGAATTTAGATTTTCACATAGATTGCAATAATGACATATAGTTCTAGCGCATATTAATTGACAAAAAGCGTTCATTTCCTTTCAATACAGGTTTTATTTTCATTTGGTAATACCTAGTAATGATAGCACAGGCGATGGTCAATTTTCTAGCAATTCGGGAAATGCGGAAAAGTCTAACCATTTAATATTTGCATTGTACATTGTGAAATATTTCTCTTCAAAATGAAAAACTTTAGGACAGTAAATATGCATTAACACAGGGACCAATCACCTTATCATAAAATCAAATTAATTTAGTATTTATTTCTTGGTCAATTTTATTTTGAGAGTATTTCAGCCAATTATCGTCATCCTTAAAGATTACAAGCATAAAGTATCAAAAGCAATAATACAATCTAGAAACTAGAAACTAAAGAATGTTTGTTAAGATTTTTTCATTGCTTACGTTAATTAGCCTAATAAAAATAAAGCATTTTGACCGTGCTTCAGATATTTAAAATTTCTTTAGTTTTCCTTCTAGTGATAAATGGTATTGGAAAATAAGGCAGTACACGCTATAATGTGAGAATTATGCTCGCATTAGGTTCTAGGCACTAGCCCTGATATTTCTATTGCTGCTAATAATCTTCAACCTTCGGATAAGTCTAACTTTATCTTATAATTTGGGTATTGCCGTGTCTTCACGCTAAGTTAGCATCGCTAACTTGATTTCCATAAGGACTATTCTGGACTTGTGTATTGTGTGTGAAAAATATTTTCCTAATAGAATCGTATTAGCTTGGCCTTGTTACAACAGTACTGTTACAGAATACTACATCTCAGAATAAAGAATTTTTGGAAGGAAATGTTATGCAGAGCTTAAAAAGTTGCTACACTGGCTAATAAATGCAATCCAGTCGCATCTATAGGATGTTGAATTATCTAAACTAATTAGGTATTCCCCGAAAGAAAAAAACTTTTATCTCCACACAATAATAATAATGTACATTCCGCATAATAAGACCACACAAAAATATGACCGTTTATAGGAAACAATGATTTTATTTAAGTATCGAAAAGTAATCATAACCCTTTATAAGAAGTTTTCCAAATAAATTCTGGTAGCCCTAACCTAAAAAAATACAGATTTTGGGAATTATGATTTTCTATACTTCTCAGCACATTACATATTCTAGAACAAAGTATTCAAGAAAAGATTGCATTTACGACCCTTTAGTTTCTATACTGATTAAATCAATGCAATTATTTTAGCTACATTAATTGGGACAAGTTATAGCATTGAGCTCATTGGTCTCATAATAGTTTACAGTTATCCTGCATGAGCATTTGAACAATATTGTTCATTCATAAAATAATTTTATGATTGCAGAATGCTTGCTTTGGGCTGTTTCCTCATGCGTGATAAAAAATACTAAATTTTTTACTTTAATTTATCACTATATAAATTTCCCTTCTTTAGTATGTCTGCGTCTGCAGTATTTTAGCTATAACTTTCTGCATGGCCAGCAATATGACTCATTAAAATACAAAAATATTCTTGTTTCAAAATTTTGCATTTTTGACGAGGGCTACTATATCTACTTTTCTGGAGTGTAATATTTCTATATCATATCATATCTCATCATAATATCATAATTTTGCATAGAAATTACATTGGAAATTCATCTTTTGGATCAGCAGTATTTCATGAACCATGGAATGTCAAAAATATTTCCCGATTTCCAATGACAATGTCATGTTGCTCGGCTACGTTTGCTATTTTGCTGCATTACTACACATGTATCAAAAAACATACAAAATATATGTCAACATTTTTTATGTAATAAAGCTCTGGGGAGAATATTTTTGTGTTAAAGTGCTAATTTGAGACAAGGAAGATGTATTTCAATTTGTTTTTTGCAGGGCTCTTTTTGTGGCCAGTTATCAATGGCATCAGGAATTTCTCTGAAGTGGAGCCACCTGAAATCCCTCTGAATTATGCAACCGAGATAGAGGTGTACAAACAAAAAATAGAGACGCTACCATACAATTCTATGTGTTCCGATATGCACTTCGACCTTTACCAGTTAATTTTCATGAAGTGTGGAAGAGCTTTACTAATGTCGAACAATCTTACTGAATGCACTTCGCCTCTTCAAGCATTTTACCAAGAAGGATTTCGATTGTGTTCGTACGAAACAACTTGTGTCAAAGGTTCGTGTGCTTGCTTTGATGAAAGGACGAAATTTGATGGGCAGAAATGTGTCTACAAGAAATACTCCGAGTGTACCTCGATTTTCGAAATGAATTGTGAAGACGGATTTACATGCATGCATATTAACCCAGCTAATGTCCTGTCGAAATGCGTGGACGACATCTTAGGAAATGATTCGAAAATGGACTACTCCTGCTATTGTTTGGAAAAGGAACGCTTATATACAACGAAAAATGTAGCTGCACTCCCATTAAATGTAATTGAAATATGGAATGTTGTCTTTTTGCTAGTTTCGATTTGCATTTTGTTGTAGTAATCTTTAGTGTATTGAATGAAAACCATTGTAGGTATTTAATTTACGTAGTTTCCTGTTCAATAAATGAGCACACTTATTTCGTTTTAATTTTGAATAAAATATATGTGTAACTTGTAACTATTCAAATGCATGCTCAATTTTACTTTTAGCGAACACTTTGGTAAATTCAGAGTGAAAATGAAGACTACATTCAAACACTATTATATGGTTCTGGTTTTAAAATTAGAATGCATGGAAATTAGGTTTGAATTGCTAAAAAGGTTTAAATGAAAAAGCATTCGTTACTCTACTTTTTATAATTCCCTATGTGTCAAGCATCTTTTGTCCCTCTAAACTAATCCCACAGTAATCCATTTATTCAATCCTAAAGAAATCTTATATTTTCTGTTATTACTTCCTTATTATTTGGCGCACGTTCTGGGATAACAATTTTTACAATACCACATTAAATATTAAAATTCACAGGAAAATTCACAGTAAAGTATATACTTAGGTACCTCTATAAGTATACCTAAAAGGAAACAAATCTTTTGAAGAGGTTGTATATTGTATTCATTCGTTGTTATTGTTGCATAACAGAAAATAAAATTCCCAAAGAAAAGTTAAACAACAAAGCATTTCAGATATCTTAAATATTATATTTAGATTTCAATATAATATGTTCAGTATGCGTCAAATAGTAGTTCCACCAAAGCAAAGCTAGTATTTGTAAATAGCAAAAGCTTTTCATTCATAAAGATCCCATTGTTAGTACTTAGTGTGTACCTGCGCTGTGTTTGAATAGCACATTAGTGCACTTATACCAATTCTGAGGCATCTGTATGAATGAACATAGACAGAAATGGAAATTATGTCAAGTAAAAGTAATCTGTCACGACCTCAGATAACAATAACAACATAACTTGCAAATCACTTGGCCACACGAGAGCTCTGCTGCCACAATGTTAAATAAAAGCAGCTTTCATTCGCTAACCGTTCCCGTACATAATTATAATATTACAGAACATAATTTACATAAAATGTTCAACAATTTATTAAGGTGATCACATGAGACATTTACATGCAATAATCGTCACAATAATAACTGTAACTTGTACACAGAACACTATAATTGATTAAGGGGAATGCATCATTATAAAAATACACTTTAATAACTGCTCTTTAATTTCATATCCAAAACTAAACAAATGTGGTATTGCTTTTTAAATCCGTAACATTGCCCGCTAATAAATGGGAATCATTCTGCTAAATTTAGCAGCATTGTTGGCAGAAGGATTCTTATATGTTAGCGCGCAATGTTACGGATTTACAAAGCAATACCACAAATATTCGCTATATTGCCTTTTTCTAAGGTATTTAAAACAAGTATCTGTAAATGGTAGATAGACCTCTAGAGCAAATCAGTAGCACGAACACAAATTCACGTACAGTGTCTTTCAAAGTATACTAGAGGTACAGAAGGATGGCGTTCTAAACCGTACAGAGTCTCAAAGAGTGCCTACACTTTTGTTCATTCTCTCCATTCACATTCACACAGTAAATCTCACTTTTGTCTGTTACGTAATAACTTTTTCTCTAGATTCTCTACTACTGCTTATTTGATTGGCATGGGCCTACAATACAATAGCTATTATTTCTTTTTTGTATTTGTTATACAAGAATAATGTGCAATTCATTTGGTTACACAAAAACGTTGGAAATTATCATGTAATTGTATCAAGATTTAATTTTTACAAATAAATAATTGTCTAATAAAGTAATTAATGCAAGCAAAATTGATTACAATATAAGCCAATGCGTAAATATTCAGTAATTTTCTCTTTAATCTTTGGTAAGGGTATTTAAAGCAATGAAGTAGGCAAGTGAGTGGAGATCACTTTATAAAGGAGAACGTGTATTTAAAGTCAGTTATGTTTTATCACGCACAATTGATTAGACACAATAGAGCCACCCCTACAGTAATTAAGAAGACTTATTCGTACTTAGAATAGAATGGTATGGATATCTTTGTATAGGGCAGGTTGATTCTGGAAAATTGGGCATGAACACACAACTAGACTCATCTACTAAATTCAGTACCACTTTGATTCACGACACATTGGTGATTGTTTTATTTGATTTCGATTTACGTGTTTTCTACTCGTTTCAATTTTGACATTGCCTGATTTGCCTACTTTACGTGTATCTAATGTAGTTAGAGACAGAAACTACTAGACCAGACCACACTACATAAAACTCGAGAAGAGATTCGATTGTTTCGCTATATGAATTATTGCTATATTGATTGATGCATATAAGTAAGTACCAATGGGTATTATAGGTACTTACTTACGATTAGATCTTTACATAAGGGATTTCTAAAAGTCTTCCGTTTAGCTTGCATTTAGTCAACAGATGCAAGCAATTGATAACATCACTCCCCACTGTGAATTCCACTTTCCTGGTTTTTTATTAAGTTTTTCTCTATTCAATAAGTCCTCGTTTGTCATTCATACGTAAGTCGAGATATCTGCATACATTAGAATACCCTTTATATTGGAAAATACAATTCCACCCTCCCAGTCTCTCTAAAAGAAACCAAAACCCAAACTTATAATGCTAAACCCTAAGTAAGTACTCGTTTCATACTTATGTGCATGTACCATGCTATAAGTGTATAATGATTCATTTATTTTACTCTGTGTGGACTTAACTACTTTATTTGGAATCTTACTTCAAATTAATATTTAAACTATGACATGACGTAACCAAACTTTTAATGCCTAGAACTAAACTCGGAGTCAGGTGCATCCGTATTGCTAAACTAAAACTTAAATAGAATAATATTTCATCACCAATGCTGAATAAGTTTGAATAACTGATCTACATTTTTGTTTTTCAATCAAAATTACAAATTACTGTATTCTGAAAATCTGTTAGGTGATGATAGCAAGAATCATAAATTATTTATTCAACTTTTTCATGCTTGTAATGTAAAGAAATGTCATACTCATTATCATAATTTAATTAAGGAAATAACTATGAGTTCATAGAATTATTTAAGATCTTGCTACATCACTCATCATTGTCATCATACAGTTACAGTACACAGTTACAATTTACAAATGTTTAAAAAACTCAAATATTCTGCGGGCTTACAGAAATCAAACTGAATTTTCCGATAAGAACATTTTTACTTGGAAGAAAATGTACAATATTACGCAATATAGCGTGTTTGTGATTTACATTAATTAGCATAAAGTGATAGACTGTTGTTACGTGTTCATTTATCTTTAGTTATATCATTGAATAATGTGGTTGTAGAAGGTGTTGGAGAAAATGATACTGTTTGGAAACGGAGAATAAAAGATAGTGATGGAGTGTTGAATTAACGGTGAAGTGGGAAAAGTGAAAATGATCTGGAGAACGGACAGATTGTGATAGAAATGTGTTACATTGTTCCTAATTTTGTGTAGTGACTTTCGTCGGAATAAAGCATTTATCTTTATCTTTCCCCTGAGCGATGTAGCAGAGTGTAAGTACAGCAAAGGATAAAGTAGCTAGTAAAGGCAAAGTGAAGTTGGAGTTGGGGAGTGAATAACTGCCATCCGAATTTCTCGAGAATCTCTTGAGCAGAGGAAAACAGATAATACAATAGAGCACAATAGACGAATTACACGGAGGAGAATGGGGAAAGAAGGTGAACCTTAATTTTATCACCACTTGAGCTGACGATCAACGATGAGCCGGGTATTATCTGAATCGGGTTTCAGTTCAGGCAGACTATAATGCACGATATGGCGACAGGACAAACGAGTTAGATTAAGCAGTCTGGATCTCTGGAATAGAAATATCTGGTTGCGTTTGGATGGCAAGGCTTAGACAAGACAGGTTCCGCTCCCGCCTTCGGTTTTCGGGCTGAAGTGATGAAAACGGATGTCTGTCTTCTCACCAAATTGCATTATTTATCCCTCTCTCCCGTTTTATTTTATTTATTCCCATTGTGTTACGTACTTTCCTTCCAACGCTTATCTCACAACCATTTTCACCTTACCAAAACCATTTATCTGCCATTTTATCAGTATTACCAAAATATTTTCAATTTTCGCACTTTTTCTTTGTTTTACTCCACAGTAATTCCACCAATCCGCTTTCCGTGAAATGTTTTACAGGGAAAATAGTCGATTCACTGTAAATTCGATTTTAGGTAGCATTAAAAGCTTGGGTAAGGCAAATTTTACCTGGAAAATATTGTATTTCGTTGTCAATGTTTTAAAAGCGGGTAGTTATGCTACATTGTCCATCTATTTCGTGATTAAGTAAAGTTAGCTCTGCTCAGGAAGACTATACTGTCAACTATAGTCACCCAAATTGAGTTTTATCATCATGAATACTCAAGTTGGAAAAATGCCAGATAGAAAATTGTTTCCTCTGTCATGTCATGATCGCAGTACTACTGTTACTCTAATATTGTGCCCCAGTGGACGCCTGTCTTGTTAAGTTTTCCCTTCCTTCTTGCAATCAGATGAGCCCAACCAAACGGAACTGGAAAGATGACTTTACTCCAATGCATTTCATGGGTACGATTCAATTTACTCCTCATTCGCCAAGCTTTTCTCCCTCCGTCCTCTAGTACCATTACCAATTCATTTAGATACTATCAACTAATAGTGTTCTGCTCTCCTACAATTGTAGTATTGTCTAACACCAATAATACCTTCCATTGTACATAATTTACTTGCCAATAGCACATAAGCCAACAAACCGTAATTCCCTATATTGTATTGCTTTGTCCCAATATGAATGCTTGGTAAAAGCCAACCACAATTAATTAACCACAATTCTGGCAATTTATTTACATCCATTATATTCTTTCTCTCTGCAAGCACTTCAATTCCATAATAAAGCAGTGTTACATGCAAATATTAAAATTAAACATAATTTTCATGAATTGTTTTTATATTTTTGCATGTATGTATACCTATTCAAACTTTCGATAATAAATGCTTTGTTAATAGATTTTTAAAGACAATTTTTTAAGCAATTATGAAAATTAGTATGATTATTTACAGATACGCTGAATAGAGGATCAACTGATGTTTCATAGTTCACTGTAGACTGAAAAAGATAGATTGAATGATTGAAATATACAACAAACTTTCATAAAAATATCTGATGGAGATGGAGGAGGGTTATAGAAATGGCATACCAGTGGTTCATCTGCGAATGTATGTATAACACCAATAAAATTTATTTGAAAATAATAAATTGTTGGTATTATTGTGTAACTCAGATATTCTGATACATGTGTGGAGAAAATTGTGTAAAATGTCAACCGAAGAACACAATGTTTAATTTTGCTCTGAGACTCGGCGGAAAAGCGATAAATAATTTCATGGAGTCTGATTTAGTTTATAGTTAGTCTGTCTCCTGTTGCAGCAGCGAATGCTACTTACTTCTTTACTTGTTCTGTGTATCTGTATTTGTAGATAGGAGATGCTCGTGTGGAAATGTTTAAAATAGTGTGCTATAATTGTATGGATAATTGTATAGAGTGAGATGTACTAACATTTAGTTAGTTGGTGTGGTGTAGTGTAGTGTAGTTCTTTGCCTAGTGCTAGTGCAGAATGTAGTTATGTGTGGTAATCTCTTGTCTTTGAAATTTGAAGCATCTCGGAAAACATTTGGTTGGAGGAGACAAACAGATGTGAAGGCGAGAAGAAGCCAATTAATCTTCACTCTTTTCTCAAGCACACCAGAAAAGATACACACACAGCTACAGCTATCTGAAGTGAAGCACAGCCTATGTATCCATGTAATTTTTAAAGTAGTAGCACATTCACATAGCTAATAGGTTCTACACTAATAATAAGTTTCCGTATCTATTGTAACACAGCTTGCAATTTAACACTGTGTGTACATTACATTATACTTGTATGCGGAATGTGAAATGATAGTGATATATTTATTGTACATAGTAAAATGCTGTGTCTAGTTAGACCATTTTATTTAAGACACAAGAAAAGCAAACCATTCTATTATAATAATAAGTAATATTTAAAAGAATGCAGTCAACATGTCCTCTACTTAAAAGAAACTGTTTCCCTTCCCAAAGAGACATTTCAAATTAGCTTCAATTTGTCACACGTTTGCTGATGCACATTTTAATGCTCAATAAGCTCTCACAAATATGCAATCCAACTATAACTATGTACCGCATCTACAGATGTACCTTTATACTTAACAGAATCAAAGTATAAACTCTAGATCATTAGCCTAACGATTTATCTTTGTACTTGTACACAAATATTGCAACACCATGTGATATGATATAGTATCTTATGCGCTCAGTAACTATAATTAAAAGATAAAATTCAAATTATAACTTGTACATACATTTACATAGTTGGACAGCTAATAACTTTGCAGATTTACTTTAGATAACTATACTTGTCACTTCACTATGTAATTCAACGTTACTTTACTAGGAAGATTACGACAGTTCAGATTTATGCAAAATTATATATCGAAAGTATGAGAACATAAAAGAGGTCTGAAGTGTATTTACTACTAGAAGTTTGTGTTGGTAATGTATGTAAGGTGTACGTTAAATATGGAGTTGGGTAAACACCTATAAATACTGTGTGATGTAAATGAGAGGAAATAATATATAAGATGACATTCTTTAAGAATGTAAACATGTGTAAGCGACAAATGCTCTGCTTTGAGATGAAAGATAAACTTTTTGTTCTTTTCCACTCGCTCTCCGTGTCTTGTTACTCTAATAGCTAATGTTGTGTTGTAGGTGACTAATGATACTCATCTCGCTTTCAGCGAAATCTTTTTCTGTTCAAAGGCTGTCTCATTCTCAGTCAATTTCCATCTTTCTAATTTTATTATCAAAATAATGCAATACAAAAATATTATTTGTAAGTCAACAAAAAGTATTTATATCCCGAGTGAATAATCTATTCAACTTATATCACAGGTGCATTTCTTTGTAATGGAAAGTAAATCAGTGATCATAAATCAATAATGGAGAATTAATTCTCAAGCTCTTAGATTATTTCTAAATGAAATATTAAGCGAACCCGTATAAACCACAATGATGAGGATAATTGACGAATCAGATAAGATTATTTACGGACAGTTCCATCAAAATGTATTATAATGTAAACATAAATGTATCAGTCAAAAGTGTAAATAACTTGCGGTGTTGATTATGCATACCGGTGTAAAACATTAAAGGTTTTGTCTTGAATTTTACATACAACATACCAGAAGGTACTTTGAGTCAGTTACATATAATGCAGAAAACGCAGTGAGACTCATCTTTTCCTTCCCCATCCTAAATGTTTATTGAAAAGCCTTAAACAATACCATTTGTCTTTTTCTTTGGTGCTTGCCGAACCTTCTTTGTCTTTGTCTTACGTTTAGCCGCCTTGTGTATGCATAATAAGTTACTCTTTTATATTCTCCCTTCTCAACTTCTACAAGAATTAAATCGGTTTGTTTGTTTTGCTCTTTTGAAGTTGAAATGAATCGCGAACCCCGCATTATTAAACTAAACTTGTTTGCGGTTTGACTCTAACCTTACTGGAAATAAGTACAATTGAGCATTTCATGAATTTTCGATTTTCTTTCAACTTTTCAATGCAACTGATTTTATAAACGTACTAGTATCATGTTCAATTTTCTAGATTTCAAACTTCATTTTGCATTTCAGTAAGTTTGCTTTGTACACTATTAAGAATCATCCCCTTATATCACCCCTCTGTTTTGAAGTTCATACAACTGCCAAGGAAGTGTAAAAAGATACCTACTACTACTATTGTGCACTGATTTCTATGCAGGGCTTCATTTGTTTTGTTCTTTTGATATAAGATTTTGAATTGAGTAAATATTTTATAACAGGTACAAAATATTATGATACGTATTGAATGACAGTGTTTTGAAGGGTTTCTTTTATCACTATGTTATCACTAGGGCTGTACAGCTCTGCAGAATAGTCCATGTAACTACCAGGCCGACCTATTCACTTAAAATGTATTTCTTTCACAAATATCAATTCAATAACAATGCGATTACTTACAAATACCAACGCCTGTGGACAAGGTAGGAAAACTTACTAGTGCACTTAGTATTAACCATACATTACATATCCAATTTAATACTTAGTACCAATAAGTCAAAAGTCAAACCCAGTGGCATGCAAAGTCGAAGGATTTACTTTATAACTTGTGAATCTGATTTCTATATCAATGTAGATGTATTATAATGCTCACGTATACTTGTTACATGGTATCATATAATTCTTTGCAATTTTTCATTTCTTTATATTGAATTATTTTGGAAAGAAAAGAAAATGAGACAAAACTTGTGTACCTTTGCTACTAATTTATCCCTGCATTTTTTCGTGACCAAAGAAAAAGAGACGTAACCGAAACTTGTTTGGTTATTTCAACAAAATTCTTGGCTTCCTGGGCGGATTTAAATAGTCGAGTGGAAGGAGCATTTAAAAGTGGAAACAGAGAGTGTGAGAGATCGTTAGGATGAGGAAAAGAAAATAATCTGTGTCTTGCTCATATTTCACTGTCTGCGACCCACGTAAATACATAAATGAAGCCTTACAATCTATCTCTCTATTAATCTACTCATTGACTTGACTGCCTAAGTGTTTTACCAAACCAAATCCAGGCAAAATAACACATCTTCTGTTTACACTTTTAGTTTTTACACTTTCCGATTCATAAAGTATTCTATATCCTATTCAACTATTTGATATTATAGGTAACTTAAAATTACTTACTGATTTTGCAATTCTATCGATGATAAGAACTACAAACCAGTACCTTAGAAAAATGACATGATTTATGTCTTTGTGGAACAATTTTATTTTCTGCATATGCAGTGGTATTTCCTATATACTGTGGGTTCAGTCATATTTTTATAACACTTATATTTTCCTTACAGTTTGCTACTACTGATTTAAAACGACTTTTTTAAATTCAGAGGGTTAACTGTATATTTAATTAGAAAATAATTTTTGAGCGTTACATTTTCATGTGCATTTAAGAAAGAAAACCAACATACGGAAATAAAAGTATTTCCAGAATCAAAAGTAATTAATACTTAATGATAACGGTCTGACTGGAATACCTGAATGAATAATATTACTTAATATTAAATAATACATTTATATTTTGCAAAGATATTCCAATTGTTCAAAAGTATTAGAAAATAATGGGTTTTTGTGAAGAAGAAAGAAATATTGAGGAGATATTAGTTGTGTTTGAAATAGGTTTGAAAACATTTGGTTGTGGGAGAAAAACACATGTGAGAGTGAGAGGAAAGTAATTACTTGTCTTGCATAACGAGAGTTTCACGTAGAGTTTTACTTTGAGGAATTCTTCTTTAACACGAGTATGTTGTAGGTAGTTTTGTGATGTGCAATTGCATAGTTAGCACATAAGTACAACCAAGCTTCCTTGTTCATGTTCATTCAGTCGAGTTTCTTCCTCTTGTTTTCTTCGTGTGTTGTCATTTACTTGTGTAAAGGCAGGGAACTGTGAAGCTGTAAAAGATTCTTTAGGCTACACTAAATACAAGTTAGTATTTCCATACTATAGAGTATATAATATTCTTCTTCCATTCATTCATTTGTAATATACGAATTCAGATTTTAGTTTACATAGTATTAATACCCTGTGGTTAAAGTCTCATCTCTATCTACGCCATCCGCCATACCAAACCACAGAGTACTAATTTAAAATTCTACATATAATATTATGCTTCCTAAATATACACTTACTTAGGAAAATGAAAGAATGTACATAGTTTGCCGACTGCACGGATTCTTATAAGTGTTTCTCTATGTTCTCATCTCATCTCCTTCGTTTTTCTTTCTTCCATTTTACCGAATACTCAAATTAGCTTCAATTTGTCACTTCTTGAGTAACGACCTGTGCGTAAATGAGAGCAGCCCATCCGTAACTGCTGCTGTGACACTTGTACATGTGTTTTCTAAATATCTCTCGCGTTTCTTCAACATAAAGTCAAATGCAATGAACACACTGTCAATTATTCTATGAATGCTTCCATACACATAGCGTACAGTAATGATGTAAATAAATACATAATAAATTTTCATATATCTATTAAATAAGGGTCTTTATTTTTACGTTAGCTTTACGAAATACATTCAAAAAACAACAGTACAGCTTTACCTAAGTGTATAGTGTATATTAAGATGGACAGGAAATGCTTCGTAATCATTTCAAATTGCAAACAAATATTTAAATGGAAATATGCATTGATTTTGATTTCAGTCGTGAATTTTGGTGAAATGCCAAAATTCACAGATTTCAATTGAATAGAAGTGAATCTGATATAGGGCCAGATAAGTGAATTCTGCAGAACCTGTCTTGTATTATATTTAGTAATGCAATGTAAAGATGGTTTCCATTTGTGTTTCTAGCTAAATCCTACATATGTAAAATATATTAGGGTTAGCACCAGTAACGAGAGATAATCTATAATACAGTCTATTTCAGAGAGACAAAAAAAGTTAACTAACATAACATCACTTGACTGACTCTTCTAGATAAAATGTTATTTGTAAGCACGAGCGCTAAGTAAGTACTAATGCAAGCAAAAGAGTTTTTTTAACTTCTTGCAAACTGATTCCATTCCTTACAACACAACATAACAGAACTTAACTCTCCTGTAGAATGATTTAGGTTGCGAAACGGAGCCATATCTTTTTCCCATTTCATCCAAACTACAAGCAGGACAACCCAATCCGTATGTTTAAATTTCTGTACGTAAATACGTTATCACTTATTCTTACAAATATTCAACAAATAGCAAGTACATATTATCATAACGTTAATTTCAAGGATGTTGGTTTTTAAAAAGGTTTTCCGAAATATATTATTTATATATTAACATTTAGATATAATAGTCAGTTATGTTATAAGTTATGAAAGTAGTTGCAAAGTTGATTCAACAACTTTTACACAAAAAGAAGTCGAAATTTGGGTAGTCTTGATTTTGACTAAAAAGCTAAGTGAAGCCAAATGCTTCGACTGCAGAAACAGAAATGACATAGATGTAAGCATTAGTTCTTAATACATTTACCTACTTAAGCATGTATATGTAGCAATAGCTTAGCATAGTTTTATTTGAAGTGAACACAGCATATGAAAGTACAACTGAATATTAAATAGGAACAAAGCGAAATGAATGTAATCTACCTATTTAAAGAGGACTTTGTATGCAGAGATGCAAAACTATATTGGGATCGGACCAGAGTGGAAAATAACATTTCTCACTCACCAGTGGTAAGTGGCAATAAATAGGAAATAGTGTTTAAACGTAAACAATGAAATAGCAAACTTGTAAAATAATATAGTTTTGCAAATATCTCACCGAAATTCTGGGGTGCTGTAATAAATTCGGGTTAAAGTGATGAAAAGCATCAAATTTGGTTGTAAATAAAATTTGTACGTTTAAAACGGAATTTTCCCAGTGGTAAAAATAGAGAACCGTATTATTGAAGGTACACTGAATGAGAGTGAGGTTGTTAAAGTAAGAGTAAGTAAAGAAGAGAAAGAAAAGCAAGGAATGGCAAACAGAATGGCGTAACGTAACGTAGAGTAAGATAACTAACGTATTCTGCAGGCGCCTGCATATTTCTCGGAAAGAGACACATGACATGGGATGAAATAGAGGACAAGAGAGGAAAAGCACAGTAAATAAATATATGTAACTTTTGTGAGCTCCTAAACTCGATTAGTCTTGGCTCACACTCTACCCAAACTGTTTGCTTGTCTGGAATCTTCATCATGTGCCTGTCATGTCACTCCTTTTCTCAGACTATCATGCACATACTAACATCCACTGTATAATATATGTGTCTTTATCTACGGACCCAGGCCAGGCCAGGCAGGAGTAACTCTAGTCTTAGTTCATCTGTAAATAGTTAGTTTGGCAATTTCTCTATTAGCATTAGGTAAGTACATACAAACTGTTGTATTTACATTACATTCATACTATCTTCGATCCTCTGCTCCACATATGTAATTCCTATTCACTATACACGTACTAAATCCACTTACTTGAACCAACCGTTCATCACCCCTTTATTTTCTTTGAACCTTATCCAATATGCCTGCATTTGGCTCCTTGTCTTCTCTTGTCTTTGCTTTGCTAAGCTCAGCTCTTCGTCAGCTACACTTACTACACTATATTATATGCATCACAGACAAGTCATGTGTAGATAACAACCTTTTATTCCCTGTCTTTCACACTCCTGCCTTTATAACATTGCTATTTTTGCAAGGATTTACTAACTTAATGTAAGCTTATTAGTATTGTTGCTTTCTTATGGGCGTTCCCTTTTCATTTCATCAACTCCTTTTATTTTCTTTGCTGATATCGACCATTCATTACATCCCGGCATCGCTCATGTCGTTTTTCTTACTCTCTGTAGTCATCTATACTATATAACCTATATTATTCATTTCACCTTATCTTAACCTTACGTCTACGTCTCACTAATCATGCAAAATCATGTCTCCGCTCTTATCGTCATATTTATTACATAATCTAATTGATCAGTTACTCATTTCATTACGCAGTAAGGATAAAAAATTTAAATAATCTCTTCAACTTGTATTTTAACAAAGTTCAACTCTTCAGTGTGCTAAACTTCCATGTATTAATAATTTCTGACAACTAAAACATACAATTTGTTTAGAGCAGCGGCCCCCTTCTCGATTTCACTCTTGAAAGAGTTTCAATGATTTATTTAGCTTTGTTTGTAGTAAATAGGTACCGTCAACGTTCTTTTATTTGAATGTAAACACAATACTGCTCTACTTATCTAATAGGTATTACTTACATGTTTTGTTAGTACGCAAGTACCTACTGTGGTACTTTTACAAATAAAAAATCGTTATGAATACATATTATTATTATATCTCACAAATATAAATCATTTGCCTCGCTTCCTTTGATTTTCCTAGCTGTCCCTTTTACTTTACCTTCCTTCCACCAACAACACGAGCATATAATGTCATTTTTATATATCGGGGTTTCTTACAGCTCAAAAATTATGTATAATACGTTTTTGTCGGCTGTCTATCATGTTAATTTCGATTGGGTGCCTCCCTGGTGTAATGTTTACCATTTACTATTACTATAAAAGGTATCCCGAATTTTCTCTATTGCATTATTTTTCGTATAGGTAACAAGGACTTTTATTACACATCATATTTTATTATTTGTTATTATACTTGCTTAAAGTCTACATGACCTTCCTCCATAATTAGTGTTAACCATTGTTTCTTTTTCTGAATGATTAAAATTGACAGAGTGGAAAATTTCTTATTTAGATTGTATTGTACTTTACAAAACGATACAGATGGTAACTTTAGTTTATTGCAATATTAAGTTTAATGCTACTATATGTATAAAATATTGTGTGATTTGCAATAATATCCGTAATACAATATGTTACGTTGGATATAAACTGATTGGTACAATTTTGGTACTATCTGTGTAAAGGTAACTTGTAAATGATACGTTAAAGTTAAATAATATGTGTAATAAATACAGATACGTGTTGTATTCATTAACCAAGGTACATGATACTTATTTCTATGTAGCACACTACCACCTTGTTTACCGGTTCGGCTCCTGTTCTGGTCTCTATTGAATTTCAATTCAGTTTTCTCGGTTGAATGGTCAATGCAATGTGCAAAGAGCACCGCACTGTACTATAGAATAGATATTATTGAACTAAAATGAAATGGATAGTTACTATATTGGTATGGTCTACGGTGTATACAAAGGACAATGATCATATAATATGTACGTTAGACCTTAACCAGTTAGGAAACCAAAGGAAAAACAGCTATTGTAAAAGGAAATGAAAATAATGCAAACAAACCCATATGCTGCTGTAAATTATGAATGGACAGTTCGAGCACAAGACAAGACACAGCAAACGAGCGACCAAAACAAATTATCATAAGAACCACTCTGTTTGCTGATGGGTAAAACAATAATAAATTACTTTGAGTATAACATGTCGGATATTAGGTACATGTTTTTTCTTACCACAACTGAACACACGATGTACCACATGTCATGTCATGTCACATGCCTCGTCTGGTTTCGTCTGACTTGTATTTGATGCTTTTGATTTTTACTGCTTCATAAAAGGTGCATATTCGGTTTCCAGATCAGTTTCTTTTTCGAACACCTTTCCCTTTCCTTTGGTTCCTATGTAATAAGTTAGCATTTTTACCATAAATACGTATTCATTGTTCGGGATTCGATTCAAATATCAATTTATGGTTATTTTACAATACTTTTACCATTTTAGTAATAATGTATCTAACTAACGTATACTCCAGGAAGAATGGGGAAAAAGAGTTTGTGTATTTATATACAGTGTGTTGTATTGTATTTACTATTGTGTAATTTTCAGTATACATCCAATTACCTACTTGAAACAAGGAATTAAAGGAAATACCGGAAGTGTTTCCATTCTGTATCGTTTCTTTGTTGCGACTGTACTAATGTAAATGTTTTTTGCGCTCTTCGAAACGGACGGGAGAGAAGGAAAGTATTATAGGATTCTGCGAACTGAATAATTCTAATAGATTCGGAAACAATTATTGAAATACGGTTTCTATACCGTTTAAAACTGGGAATGGGAGCACAGTTGCTTAAAAGCTCTTGAAATCTATTCTGATTCCTGTGTTTGCAACGTACGTACATCAAGGAATAATATAGCACTTGTAGTTTCTTTAGGTTGTCAATAGAATGCATACATTTTCCTTCTGCTACGAGAAATACAATGGAGCATAATGAAGAATATACTCTCAATACGTACATTATATCTGCACAATAAACATTAGTACCACTATGTCAATGTACCACCAATTCACTACCCGTAATAATTTTGATAGAGTAGAAATGAGATTGAGATGAAGTGGACCTACTTGTATTTACATCACACTCGAACATCTTTTGTTACATTCTATGTTGATCTCGTCCTCCTCCTATCCTCAGTCACTTACATGCTAAAAGACAAAAGGCTCTTTGTCAAGACAAAATACTTCCTGTTCTGCAGGTTGAAACGCTGAAAGCACAGCTTTCATTTTCCCTTATGTTCACTTGCCTTCTTTCTCAATTCCCTTCCTAGCTATCATCCATTTCTCGCTTCACTTAAGCACTATAACAGCTATTCCTGCCTTTTCCGGTTTTTCAGTCCCATTCCCATATTATATCATTTCAAAGTAACCACCTTACATTATTTTACCCTAATGTACTTCCAAACTTTATTTTTTAAGGAAACTTTTGAGTTTGCATAAAATTTAACCGCAAAAACTGATACCCTTAATGAGAGTAGATATTTAAATTTGTAATTAAAGGACAATATGCCCACATATGATTAACCAATTTTGCAGTTTTGTCAAGAGTGAACTATTAATGGCAATAAATTATAATTATTGAGGCAATTATTTTCTTATATAAAAACCAAAAGGAAACCATGTTATCTACCATTCTATTACAGATATATTAGTTGCTAATTAGAAATTCATTTACAGCAACGTGAATCTTTTATTAACGCATATTATATGGTAATGTAGCATTAAAATGGATATGATAATCCGCAAAATTGAAAATAGCGAACTTACTTGGTAAATTGAGTAGGGAATGAAAAGTGTTTAGTATATGGTAAGAGGGAAAATGTGTGTGTACACAGTTGTCTGTTTGTATTATGCTTGAGAGTGTTTTACATTGGTATTAGGGAAAATGGAGTAGGAAGGAGTACTAGAGGTACGATTAGTTAAGCAAGCTTAAGAGTCCTGGAGAGGAGACTGAATAGAAATAGAGTTTGAGGAAAAGGATCAACTGTTTTAAGAGGAAAATCAAACAGTTTTGAATGCTTTGTCCGCCTCGTTTCATCTCCCTTAATTTCTGAGGGTTGGATCGATGCTCTTTATGTAACTCTTGCTCGACTTAAACTCACCGTGGACTCGCATCATACTCTCCCTTCCCTCAAATAAGTCCACAATCAATTTTAAAACCGATCAAGAATGAATCAAGATCACATCTCCTTTCTTTTCTAAGCACTTCCTCCTATTCACAAACAGTAATATCATTTAAAGTACTTACTTAACTTGTGAACTCTCATTTTTCTCAAATTCTTTAAATCTACATGACAAATTGCAAGCTATAATATATGTGCAGATGCAAATAGCAAAGGAATTGAAGGACAAAAGGTATCAAACACATATTATTTGTAGTAATTACTAAAATTCTTTTAGAAAACTTAATTAAAACGAAAATCTGAATAGTTAGAAAATGATTTGCAGTAATAACAATAACGTACAAATAAGCGATCAAATTAGTGTGAGGAAAAGTGAAAAATTAGATTAAGAAGGAGAAATGAGAGAAGAAAAGGGAAGTCGGCATTTCTAGCGACTTCACATTACATACCGACAGGACTGAGAAGAAATGAAATGTACTGAACAAAACGAGAAGCTAATGAATGAGATTTAGTCATGCCGTCACTAATAGAAATCGTTTGAAACACGAGAACTTAACTTCTCACTTCACCAGAGATTTTCTTAAGTACCTCATAAGTGTGAGGACAGACTATACTAACAAAGAAACACTATAATACTCAAAAGTACACTAAAAGCATCTTGTTGTTCTCTTTTACAATTATACAGCGTTACGTAAAGTTTCATGACTTATATTATACATACTAGCTCTATATACAAATACGATATTCCATATCGTGTTTTCGCTTAAGCTATGTTAAATAAATAAAGAAATATATTTCTCTGGTAAGCATATCAAGGTAAATGACTTATGTTCCCAAGTATAGAAGTATATATCCGTAAGATGTTATATAAACCAATTTGTGTAAAGTTAAGGGAGTAAATGGAGTACTTGAACTTCTCTTTCTGTTGTAATCACATCTTTTCTTTCGTTTGCTTTTTCATCTCCTTGTTATTTCTGTGAGATTTTACTTAAGTTCAACTGACTGCACTGAACCTTCTTTCTTTTATTTACTAGCAAAGACTCTATTGTACATAACATTAGTGTAAAGTGTAATGTATGTCAATCCTCTTTTGACTTCTTCCCCAGCTCAATTCTCAAATTAGGGAGAAAAGAGTCATAAAGTCTACGAGAATTACCAGACAGTGTGGCTGCCACTCTCCCATTACTTAACAATCACAAAGTCATTTCCAGTTTTTGTTTTCCTTGTCATTTGCTCTGAAATTCATGAAATGAAACACCAGGACATTCATTCTCTTCTATTCAACTAATTCAACTCTATATGCTATTATTACAAACAATTATCTAAGTCAAACTACTTTAAATTCAAATTGTATAGGTAAATGCAAAAATGCGTTATGTTTTCAAAGGTAAAAAGAAATTTTTGTTTCATAATATTGTGAAAATATGGACCACTCAATTCTTAAAATTCTTCCATTTTTAGGGAACGAACAGTATATGCTAAACATTCGAGAAAAAAGAAAACGCTTGATTTGATGGGGAAGATAATTACAACACCAAAACAAGGAAGTGTGAAAGTGAAAACACAGAGAGTTAATAAAAACGTTAGTGAATGTTTTAAAAGGGCGATTGCGTAACTGATATAATAAAAAGGTGAAATTAAAGACTTGAGCGTGTCCGTTTCTGGCCAGTACTCGAGTATGCATTATATAATATTGTAGTTAATAGTTGACACGATTGCTCCACTTGAGTGGTAAAAGGCTAGAAATTGGAATGGTGCAGACAAAGTGTGCGTGCACGTGTGCGTGTGCATGCGTGTGACTCGGGGCAAATAACATCGAACGGAATATCTCTGGGATGTAAGTTAGGAAGGATCTACCTATGTGTATTATGTAGTAGTAACAAACAAGGGAAACAAATCTAGCTTCTTTTGTGTGTTTGCTTGTACACAAGTACAAATTGCGTACTCTGGCTCTGGCAAACCAATGCAAAGGCAGAAAACGAAAGCCAACTGGAGTGTGAAGAAAAGCTCATCTCATCAAAATCTCTTTCGCTACTTTACCTATCAACAGAGACATCAGAAAACAATATTACACATTTATTTGCATGTACCTTGTTGTGATGTGGTTGTTGGGCAAAGAACAAAACTACCATAATATTCTTCTTCTCATTCTATATTGTAATAATCTATTTCATTACTGTTGTGTTATGTAACGAATATTATTCAGTATTATAAGCATTTACATTATATCATTGTTGACAATTTAGTACATGTATCTTTTCTGTGTTCCAAAGTGATTTTCAACTTTTGTTGATGTGATATTGATATTCCAGTTATATTGAGATGTATTCTTATGTAATGGGGGATTTGACTTGACTTGGTAGAAACGAGGAACTTGTACTTATGACAGAGAGAGTAAAATGCAAACAAATATAGAAAACGCAAATACCTCCTCGCGCCTTCATGAACGCATGGAATGTTTTAATAACAATTGTCCTGTTGAGTAGAGTTGACTACTCACTTGAAAATACTACAATAGAAATGCAAGATAACATTCTGTGTGAAGGGGATGTGATATGATTGATGTGATTGTGCGAGCAAACCAAGAGTGTACGCATCTCTACTCTGTATTACAACTAAACAAATGAATATTCTCTACTTGTACATCTGTAGAAACTCGAGATATACAGAATATAACTCATCGCACCATAAACCTTATCTGAAAGGGAAATTAAGTTAGAACTTGGAACAATAATATTGAGATATTCGAATATTTGTCGTTTCCCATTCAGTACGCTCCACTTTTTCTCGATTTATTGAAAGAAATGAAAATAATATCGAATTTTCCTTTACGAAGGGGTTAATACGAATATTTACGTGAATCCACAATAGATACTACTGGTGGAACTCCCAGGGTGGATTTTGAGGATGATACCTTGAGATAAAAATTGTCAATTAGTAATTTTAGAGTTGTATCTGATAAAGGTTCGGGACTGCTGTATTTTGTATTGCAAAACAAAGACAAATCTAGACAGGAGGTCTATTATCTACATCTTTATCCATGAAACAACTTCATGTACATACAAAATAATTTCTAACCGAAATAAGCTAAGATATTTGTTGGTTCTGTTCTCTTCAATGTGAAATAAAGGGTTAAGTCCGAAATTGTATTACTATTATTACCATAATACACCTAGGTGCATGTCAGATTGCTTAGATGATATTATTTAAGCTCATTGTTAATAATGTACATATATATGTAACGGGATGAGAAAATCTTTAGTTTGGGAAAGCCTCCAGGAACCTACAATACATATGACCGTGAATATGTAATTGAACCTACCACCTACCTGAAAGTAAAGGTTTCGTTTCGGGAACTTGAAACACTTTCCCTGCTCATTTTTCCGCCTGATAAAATCTGTGATCCTTTACAAACATATTATGCTAATGTGTCACACTAATAATACCTCTGCTTACAACATATTAACTTAAACTGTTTGCACCAACTCATTCAAATGGTAAATGTGTACATATTACCTCCTAAATATCATCATTATTACAAATAGCATGATCCTTATCTTGTGCCGCAGTCGCTTTTGTCAAAGATGAAAGATACTACCTATTGTATAGCTTGCGGTATTAATACGGAAATATTATAAGTAAGTAGGGGCAATTACAATAAGCATCACTGTTTCTATTTTCAAGCGTGTTTTCGGTTTGTATGCATTTACTGTGGAGACTATAACAATGACAATGAATATCATACTGTCGATACTGTCAACAATACGACAACAGTATTGAAATTCATACAAAATGAGCTGCCTGCCGTGTGGCTATTGTTAATCAGGACTTAAAGGGGTAGTTTACCAAATGTACCTTGTACTAATACTGTATTTCAAAGATATTTGTAATTATAGTACTCTAGTAGTGAATGAAATGTACTTTGAGATTCTCTACACTACTGCACCATTCAGGTTACAGAAATATTATTGATTTCGGGGTACAATATTATTTGTTCATGATGTTCAAAAATCCATAAAAATGGGTTAAAATTTATCAACGGATGAACTGTTAATTTGTAGTTTTTAAATCATTCATTAGCTTTTATAATATTTATTGTATTTTCTTTGCATTGCAATATACAGATTTTACTGGTAATATCTTCTTTACTATGCACAATGAACGGATGACTCCATTTTAGATTTAGTTCAAGTTGTAAAAAAATCTTCTTAATTTATTCATTCGTAGTGTATCAAGGAACAAGTCAAGATTGACAGAGTTGACAATGAGGATTTTAAAGCTTAAAGTGTCAATGTGAGAAGATGCGAATTGTATCTGTTTTTTATGAGGAAAAGGAGGAAATTCTTCACTCATCAATTTGATTTAAATTCAACAAGATTATTTCCGACACGGGAAAACATCATGTTGTTCTAACGAAAAGTGTTCAGTTCTGTTCACTAGCTAGTGTTAGTGTTTTTAAATTGCTAAACAAAAAGCTGGTTGAATGCAATGCAATGTGATGTATATATAGCGTCTGCACACTTAGTATTTCAATGATGCTGTTCTGCATATTACAAGATCACAAACTCTACTACACTGAACTAGATATCAGTAGTTTTTATTTAAACAGATTGTTCGCCATTCTCACGAAAATATCGTTACACTGGTGAAACGAGTATATACAAATAGTTTACTTAATTTAGTTTGGTTAGTGTATAATGTATAGTTGATAGTTTGATATAGTGTAGAGACGTAGTTATATTAGTACTTGGAACTAAATGCTTGCGTTAGCAGGACAAATGTTCTCAAAGCACAAATCAAAGTGTCAGCTCTTAAAATTTACTTTTGTTGACTTACGCCTAATCCCTAACTGTTTATTCACATTTGACTGCCTCACATCACATCATCGAGTAAAACACGCTCTCGTCCTCATAATGTTTCTTGTCATTCTGCCAATGACAAAGAACATTGTATATAACATGCACATAATAAAAACTAAAAACAATAATGTATAGAGAGTTGCACAATGCACAATGGTAAAAGACTAACGTCTAAATTAGTTAAACTAAAATGTTAAGTGGAGCTACCTAAAACTTACTGTCAGGTTCGTCTGGATAATAATATTAGTTCTTTCTGTAAATTGGCAACGCCTTTTGTCATCTTAGACTTCAAAAGGTTGACACTGCCCGGAAAAACACCTCCTCTTTCTATCACGGCGTCTTTGCATCGGTTTACTCAATAGAAATAACTACATAGGTACAAGACAAACAAAAGCACAAACTCTTTCAAAATAAAAAGTACAGGTTATTACAACCATGAATCATGATTTACATGCGTGTGTTAGTTTTCCCAATTAAATTTAATGTTCTTTTCTTTCATAAATCAATCCTTTAATGTTTTTCTCTAGCATTGAATAAATTCTTTGCTGTAGCATGTTACATTCCCTGTGTATTCCAAGAGGAGTCATATTTAAAATTATCATGACACAAATAATTTAGAAATATGCAATTTAGTTTAATCCTATTAGTAAATAGGATATACTCTAGTAGAAAAGGCAATAAAAATGAAAAAAGTATTCAATGCTTCTTTTGGTATAATAAATTCTTAAATGAATATGCAATGTGACTCTAAATTCGGTATGATTTGTGATTGAAGCATAAATATTGAGCAATAGGCAATAATGAAACGGTTCGGTTCCTTATTATGAGAAGCGAGGCTTTTGACAAGGGCGTAAGCGGTATGAATAAAAGAAAATACAAATCTTGTCGATACTGATAGTGATTAGTCGGTTATTTTTATTTCCATAAACATACACAGAACAATTAGTATCCAACAAAATAGTTTACATATTACGTGTAATACATTATTAGGGTAAAGTAAATGTAAATACATATGAAAGCATCCGAATAGAATGAGAACATGACTTATGCACTACAGGTAATCCCCAATCCAGCTAATCTTTGTGTACTTCTCGTATCTGAAGAGTAATAAACTAGTCCGCTATAATATGGAATGTTAGCTTTCGTCTGTCACATTTAAAGTGGAAAGAGAGTGCGTCATGTCAAACTAGAATAATATTAATCATACAGAGAAGAGATAGAATTGAACACGTTGTATAACACACTCAACATCAGTTCAGATTTATATTTCAGCCTTAACTTTTATTATGCTTACATTTTGATAGCAAAAGCCGGCGGATCCCTCGTTTCATGACGGTAAACATCAAAAGAAACAAAATCCTATCGTTTATTGTTGTAAAAGTAAATATTACCTAAAAACAGCTCAGAGAAGTCAATGAGTGTACTCTCTCAGGTAAAAATTGCATGTTGACACGTATTTGTCTAATCAGCAATCATAACTGCGCTTAATAGCATACAAAAAATTATTATTAGCACAACCTACTAACTAATGCACAAAAAAACGTTAACGAACGCATGAATTAGTCCAAACGCTCACACTTCAAAGAGAATATGCAAAGAAATCGGTAATATTTTACTTTTAATAAGCTAATTTATCTGTAACTACTAATTGTAACAAATTGTTTATAATTAATGCCCTAAATAGGTATACGCTTAAAATCCGTATTGCTTATTGACAAATTATGTCTGATTTATTACACTCTTACCATTAAACAACTTCCGCCGCTTTGATATTTTCGTATTCCTATGCCATACCCTGTACTCGTGTACTCTGCTAAACATAAAAATGTAATATTCTGTAACAACCACCGATAAGTAGATCACCAGAAGGTTGTAAGTTGTATTTGTAATGTGTTACCAACTAATTGTAAAGTTGTGCCTTGACTTATTTTCTCACAGATTTCTATGCCATACCAAGTTGATTCTAAAGATCATATTTTCTGCAGACATTTTACACAGTAAATTTCTTAGTGTGTCTGTATCCCATTAGTATTAGTTTGTAATCCCACGGATAGTTGAGAATAACAGAACAAGGAACATTAGCCACAGAAACTGACACTCACATTTTTGAGCTTCCAATATCACAGGACACGACATACCATTACCTACAACAAATATTAATGTTGCACACTTTTCCATTCTCTGTATCTGTAAATCTGTAATGCTATACCATAACACAGCACCCTGCATGGGATAGCTAAACCAAATCTTATTCGACTTGACGTTGACATTGACTCCGTGCAGTCTGGCATCGCATATTTACCTTTGACTAAATGGCCACCGATTTCTTCATTTCCTAATATATATTTTCAATGGGTGTGTCTACATTTCCTTATTTTTATCTCAATTTCCATCTACATACATATTTCAGTATAAGTAATTAGTAAACAGCAACCTTAACCGAAGAAATGAAAAAGATGTTCCTTCGTCGAAGATGTCCGTATAGCCTAACCTCAACTATCATAATCACAACCTTCCTTTAAAATGCTTTCAGTATGTGGAATGCAAAATAATTCTACTTGCATTTCATATTATTTAATTAATGAAAGTATAAAAGTTAAAATGCGCCTTAGGAAAATATTTCCAATGCTCATTATAAAATATCCAAAAGTATAAACCTACAGGTAAAACGTTGATATGTAATGTTAGTTGTTATTTAACAAATTGACAAATAAAATAGGAATTTTTTATGAAGTTAAATTCTTTTACTAATGCCAAAATTTATGTATGTAAATAATTGTAGTACATTTATTTAGTTCTTCCATTTTTCTTCTACTTGCTGCAGCCTCCGCTTACATACTTAAATTTTACACTTGACAGGTTTTGGTTAGTATAAGTAGAAACTCAGGATAATAATGCTCTAATATTATAAAGGTGGTTTGGTTTTCGATAATAGTGTTCCTTACATCAATATAGTATAAACAAATCTTTATCCTTCGCCACAGGTTCTTACTAAATACTCTGGGGAGGAGGATAAGCTTAACAAGCTAACGCATAACGGCTTAGCTAATAAGTAAGTTTAAGTTAAGGACAGTTTAGTTTCGTTTCCTTTTATTTGTTAGTTCTCATTTGCTGTTGACATGACATATTGTTAAATCTTGAGCTACTGACCACCAAGCTGGTTTAGTTTGGTTTGCTCTGACCAGTCCGTTTGTAAGTTTCAAAGTAGCCGAGACTTAGACTCTATTACTTACAATAGAATACACACATTGCAAACAATAAGGCATCGGTTCGTTTACATAGAAGGGAAAAGCCCTCGGTTCTCTCTATGCGATTACCAGATGAATGAAATCGGGTGTGAGTTGTCGGTTGTCGGAATCTCCTTTGTAGCTCACTTCGCTTCTTCGTCTTTCTTCTCTCTTTTCATTCCTCTAGTATTTTCTGGACCGTTTTTTCCTTCTTAAACATTTATTAATAAGGTCTCATTAATTTGTAGGCGTATTTCCGCCTTATTTTCCAATTTTTACCAAAATATCAGAGTTATAACGTAAATTAAATCTTATTTTGCATAAAATATTGTGTATGGTGGAATAAATGAATGAATTTTGGTGTATGCATTATGCATTGGGTACAGAATTGTGTATTTTGGAGTATCTATGTATGTCGGCTAGTAATGAAATAGGAATCGTTTAGCATGGTACACTAAACGTAGATAAACTGGACGAAATTAGACAAAACCATGTTTTGAAAGCAATAAAACAGCTTAGTTTTCATCTTATCTTGAGCATACTATGCCTTATGACATTATATGGATACACAGTTTATTTATGTGATGCCTATTCCCTTGTAGTACAAAGAGATTTGCTCCTTTGCTTTATGTTTTGCTCTTTTGTGTTATTTTGTCTCGGATTCGACTTTCGACTGATACTGACTCCTTGTTCGCATATGTTCCTCTCCTCCGTTTACTTTACAGCACTTTGATGTTCGTATTTCTCTTGATTTTTGCTTAGGCCATTCATTACAACCGTTTTGTATACCTTCTTCGATGTGTCTTTAATTTTATGATTATTTTCACATGCCTAGCTATCTGTACACAGTTTTGTAGCATTCGTAGACTCAATATCGGTATTTTGAATCTGAACCAGATTGTATATGTAAGTAATAGTCAGTAACAATAAAAATGAAGTATACATACATGCATTGCGTTGAATGTAGAAAAATTGCATTCTATTTTCTGATACGAAGCTTTAGTGCTCTGCTATTGTGAATATTGCATTATATCATGTATACTTGTATCACGTATGTATTTTGATAAGACACAAAGTAGTAAAAAGGAAGCCGAATATTTATAATACCTAAATAGTCTAATCTCCAATGTTATTACATACCAAAGTATACATACACAGTACACAAGGATCAAAAAGCAAATACAATCAGTCTGCTCTCTATATCTCCTCTAAGGTGCGATGTGCGATGTTATTCTCATGCACAGTTAATACTCTCTATAATGTGCATCATTTCCATACCTATCCTCCAAAGATTCAATCTAACATACAAATATGACAATGGATTTGTGGATTTATGTCATGCCACAAAGGGATCTTCTAAATTACCCGTCCTTTCTCGTTTATTTTTATTCTCGCTTTGTATTTTCCACCTAAAGATATACACAGACCATATACCTTTGCATAATACTCCCATTTACAGTTACGTCAATTTTCCACTATTTTCCCTACCTCTGTAAAATATTCTCTCTATATAATAGTATTCCTTGGTCTGGTCTCCTGAATGCACATTCAGTTAAGCGATTAAACGAATTACTAGTATGCACAACCTAAACCTAGTAATAATTTACAATATAACTAAAGCATAAACGTCCTTACTTATAATATATGCTAGATATGAATCTAGAGTCATCTGCAGATGCATATGTATTAAAACATAAAGATATAAAGAACCCAATAAAAATGGCGTATTATTTTAAGAAATTGTTTTTCATTTATTTATTTTCTCAACTACCTTGTGTAGTTCTTTAATTTAATACTCTTTGTAATCGTATTGTTAAATAAGTTAAATTTTAATTACGATGTGTTGAGTTGGTTGGATTGTTCGGTTCCCTGTGATCTACTTTGCTATTAAAATTATTACATAATTTGTAATACATTGTAATTACAGTTACAAATACTAACTGGAAATACAAATAAGATTGAATCGATCTGAGGATGTGGTGTGACTATACATGAATACAATACTTAAGATTATATTTACCATATATCTAATAAGTATCTTAAGTATTTCTTTCTCCATGACTTATTTGTACAATACGTATTCCAATTAATTGTACAATTACAATGTAATTACATACTAGTTTGCGGGATTAATCATACAGCAATTGGTTAAGTAAGTAGAATTGTATGCAAATTAAATTTACTATTACATCTTAATTAAATTAGGTACCTTAAAATAAGTAAGAGAAAATTATCACAAACTTGTAACGAACATAATTCGGTAACTATACATTTTTACTTACACTCGCTATTTGTACGCAATTAATATTGACTATTTTTATACAAATATGTGTAACAGTATTTTTCACCCATTCATGCGCTGGTTCCAGAACTGAATACTATGTAGCATGTGGCAAGTGGGAATTAGTGTAAGAAAATCTTAAGTGATGATAATACTGGATAAATCAAAGAAAGGTATCCTTTCTGGAAGACGTATAAAAATGAATACTTATAGGATTCTGTAGGAAAAAGTATTATGGTAAAACTAAAGTTTAATCAATTGAAAAAGTACGAATTGAGTTCCTTAATTCCATACTGTATAGTTAGTGTATTCTACAGATAAAAAGTTATCGAAATAAGTGTGGATATTGCTATTAAAGCTAAAACTACATTAAAGAGTTATTTTTAAAGGAAAAATCTATTTTTCTGAAGTTGTTGTTGAAAAAGGCCCGCAGGAACGAACGCAGAATTAGGATGAAAGCCCGCACTAGATTTATTGCCACTACTCTGTCTATCAATAGTCTTCCTAATGATTCCTTTTAAATCCCCTGAAGAGTTATTATTGTTACCACTGCCATTATTTTTCCCTAAAACTTTACCACTTTCTCTGTTTCTTCCTTCTGAACCGATTAGTCTCTCAATGGAAAAAGCGCCGGAAACATTATTAGCATCAGGAACAATTATTTTAATATTATTGGAGTTAGCATTAGCACACTGGAGATGATTACTGCTTAGAGATTTAGAAAGTAAATTTTTATCTGAGTTTCCCGCTACAATCTTGAATGCAGTTGTGTCCATTTGATCTTCACCACAGGGAAATGCTTCATTTGAAGAATCATCAGGTGGAAGATTGGGCGGTGGACTATCGGTGAGACTCTTTTCTCTTCCTTTTTGATTCCCTGCTAATTCCCCACTAGCAGGACTTACATTTTCACCTTGAGGATTAACCAGACCTTGTCTTAATTGCACAGGATTTTGACTTTGGTTATTATCGTGGGAGAAAATATTTCTCATTTGTTGTTGTTGCTGCTGCTGTTGAAAGAGAAAATTCTGGGGGTTTTGTGGAAAGTTTCCAGGGGCTACTCCAGGGCGGGTCATAAATTGAGGGGCGAGGAAAGGATACAGTTCTAAAGCAGGGTGTCCACCCAGGGGGGCTATTGGGTTTGCAAAGGGTGGAGGACAGAACACAGCTGACGGACCACCGGGGTGATGATGATGATGCCCGAACATTGCTGCTGCCTGGTGGAAAAAATCAGCTACACCGGGGTGACCGTGATGATGGTGACCTGGTCGTTTGTACCGTTTTCTTCGACGCAGAAATGAACCGTTATCAAACATGTCTTCAGCCAGAGGATCTAGTGTCCAGTAATTTCCTTTACCAGGATTTCCAGGTTCTCTTGGAATTTTTATGAAACAATCATTTAAACTTAGATTGTGCCGAATAGAGTTTTGCCACGCGGGGAATTTATCTCGGTAGTAAGGAAAACGGTTCATGATGAACTCGCAGATCCCGGAAAGTGTCAGTTTTTTGTGGGGAGATTGAAGAATCGACATTGTAATCAGAGCTATGTATGAGTATGGAGGTTTCACAAGATTAGAACCTTTTTTCCCACTAGAACTTGAAGAATTTCCTCCTAATCCTTCCGTTGGAGATAGTGCTGCACTTTGATCTTCTTTCGATAATGTTGAACCTGGTGAATGGTGCGCGTCATCAATAGAGATTGATAAGGGAAGACCGGCTTGCATCGCTTCATGAATGTCATCACGATCTTCTGCAAAATAATTTAACTTTCAGTCTTCGAATACATTGTCACAAATCAACATACTTTACAATTTTCCATTTCTATTTTCACCCCTTTGGTTAACATGTCAATTAATTATCCTATCCATGAAAAATAGGTAGAAAAAGTACTAATTAAGATATTGACATCCGAATTTAGAATATTTACGTTTGTTTTGAAACCTTACCTGCATGATGCGAACTGGAAACTTGGATAATATCATCATCGGAGTCAACATTAATATCCGAGTCGGAATCATCTGCCAAATGAGATCCTCTCAAATCTAACGGGGAATAACCAGGATCACACTTTTCCAATGAAGAGTACATCATCTCTTCGATTGTAAATCAACTTTTCACTGTTATTTACAGTAATGTAGATAAGAGAAATCTACGACTGGTAAAGTACAATAGAAATCTCAAATAGCCTCATGGAAAACCATTTGGAAAGGTTTCACATACTATACGTACGCTCACTGTTAGCAAAGCAATGCTATTTAACACTAAGCACATGTGTATTCCGTCTTTCACTCAATTTGACTGTTGTCAAATGAAATTGTCAAGTAATACTACAAATCCTTCACCTTTCTTTCTTGTTTTTCACCATTCAGCAACAACAGTTAATTATTGAGATAAAAGTAAATTGTAGTAGATGAACACTTGTGTTTCCGTTGACTATGAATTTGTATAGGAATTGGACAAACTGAATTTACATTTATTTGTGTGTTGAGATAAACAAGTGTAAACTGTGTGTTACGTTTCGTCCAGAGCTGAGAAACAACTGTTTAGTCTGAAATGGTTGGCGTTGCTAGAAATACGAAAGGCAATGATGTGAAATGTAGAAAAAGTATCTCTTGTGTTGAATACATATATTTAAGAGAGACACCACACCAGAGTACATATACAGTACCAATTGCTTAGTCTGGCTTTGCTTTGCTTTGCTTGGCCTGTCCTAACATAATGTAAGATAATGGAATGTAAGTACACTTAGATAAAAGCGAGAGAGAGCGCATATATAGAACGGGAGAGGAAAGTATTGTGTGCTGGAAAATGATGATTGCATGTGATGTGGTGTAGCAATAACATGGCTCACTAGAACTATTAGTACCTTGATGTGTTTATGGAATGGAAACTGTAGTTATACATATGAAGGTTGGATGTTGGATTATTGCCTGGATGAATAAGAGTTGTAGTAGTAATGTAGATCTGTAGAGAGAAATGGTAAGGATATGTTTACATACATACAGGGAGGTAGGTAATACATAGAGGAGTGGAGTTTAGTAGAGAGCTGGGTTAGTTAAGTTAACTTGGTTAGAGTAGTGGAGAGAGATATGGGAATTATAAAGATATTCAATTCATTAGCTTTGGCCTGGGTTGAATCTCGGATTGGCCCATAGGATACAATTGAATTTAAAGTAAGTACATAAGAGGAAGATTTAAAGGGTTGCTTTATTGTATTGCATTGTGTTATGTGTAATAAAGTAGAGTATGTACATTGTATATGCACAGAAGTATAACAGGAGCAGAGCCAAGCCAGACGAAGGAAATGAACCAATCTATGTACACATGTACGTAGGAAGGCAATAATATTGTTACGGGTAAAGCATAGAGAAATGAAACCTATGGGCAAGTTAAGCTTCCGTCGTGGTTGTCACTGTTCTAAAGGCAAAGGCACGATTGGCCAAATCCGGGTTTTTCTGGGAGGAGCACATTTAGCACTTTTTCTCTCGTTCCTACAGACTACGCTCCAAATCTCATTCCTCGCCGCTCTAAACCTAGAATTCACTCAGCTATTGAAGGGAAACTCCGCGTGCGCTTTTCCATATACAAAACTATTCTCCTCTCGCCTTTCTCATCCTCTAGTATTTCTGGCTTCTCTCTCTCTCTCTTTCCATCTCTATTATGTATGTGAACTCACTAAGCACACGGAACGAAGAAACATTAACTTTACCAAAGTCGGCATACTTTTCCCTTTATTACATAACTGCTTCTATTCTACCTACCTTGGCTTAAAGTCAACTCGTGCCTTAGAAGCATTACAGCTCCTTAATTAGTTTTCAATTCACTATCCTAACAGAATTATGATACACAATTATAGTGCTAATTAAAATTACTTTAATATTATCACATATTTAACTATTTAAGAAATGTAGGTTAAGGATTGAATTATAAATTAACTTATAAATTAAAATGCAATGCAGGTGTTGGATAGAAAAATGTTAAAATATGTATAGTATTAAAAGGGTATAGCCTACTGAGAAGCGTAATAATCTAAGTATAGAGTTTCATGCAGAAAGTATTTACCAAGATTATGCAAGTGCTGACAAAACATAGTTTCCTTGGAATGAAATATGAGCGCCAGCTCTGTTGATCCAGTTTGTTTGAGAAAGCATCAAAATTCGTTTTCTTAAAGTTACTTATGCACAGCTACACTAACCATATATTTTGTACGAGTGCTTAATTTTAACAAATTGTAACAAGACTTACGCTTACGTACGCTCTGTATGATATTAGTTTCTAATGTAATGTGTACATAGACACACACAACACACTAAAACGGAATGTATGGATTACATTTTATTTTGTTTCTTATTTTAGGTACTGTGTGTATAAGAATATATGGAAAACTGTGATATGTTGTATAGAAGTCTTATGTATACTTAAATAGATCTTTAAAAATGAACAAAGTACAGAACAGATATGAACCAAGTTATCCTGTTGGTTTGGTTTGCTTTTGCTTTGCTTGCTGTGTGTTTTGTTGTGTCACATTGTCCCAGTATGGTCGCTTATTTAAGTATAAGTCAAGTTGTTCATTTTAAGCCTGGACTTGTCGTTTACTTCTTACTATTAGTCAGAGGCGGATTAGAGCAAGTTTTCACTGGTTCCCTCACACGCAGTAACTACTCAACTGGAGCATAGATTAGATTTGAAGATGAGAATGAAAAATAGAAGAACGTGCTTTCTGAGTAAACAGCTCTCGGACAGGATGTGGATTTAACATATTCCCCCTTAAAATATGACACGACTTGATTTTTGATGACAAGTATGGAACGATCACCAACAGTGCGACTTACAGACAGCTGACAAGACAACTAATTCCCTAATCTGTTCCTAAATTCTCATTTTTCTCCAAAATTCTCACAAAAACACTTTTTATATTTTATTTTTTTAACATTTTAGAAAAAGAATGCAATTAATTTACATATTTCGTTTTTCCAATCATCAATTTTGGGATTGGGTTCATATTTCATCTGAAGCTGTGGTTTTTATTTCATTTAATTTAGGGTTTGTTTGGTGTGTCTGGTTAACACATTAAGAGCGTGGCACGGCATTGCCCTCTTATGTAACGTAGTCAATTTGTGTAGCTGTGAAAGGAGTTTTAGTGCTGTTTTTATTTATGTGAGTGCTCAACTCATATTGCACAAGTAAGTGTTGTTCCATGCACATTTTATCCCTAAACTAATGTTTTATAGAGGAGAAGACGCTGTTGAGGAGATGGGAAGTTTTGCGTAGCTATGTTTTCTTAGATCCTTATGTGCATCATTGTGTTCATATGATGTCTGCGCAATTTCTTGTGATAGTGAAAATTAATATTGATGGAAAACCCAAATATTTAGCATATTATAAGGAATATGCTTACTGCTGATGAATTTAATACTAATTTATGGTGTTTGCTAAGTAATTGAAGTATGATTTCGTATGTGCAACAATGATCCCAATTGCAATCGTCAGGTTCTACTACAGTGTAGATTAGATGAACCTAAGAAGGATGATCAAAATGAGACAAATTATATTGCACAGAAAAGAAAATCAATTATAAGATGGGAAATAAAACAATACGCGAATGTAGGCATTTTCAGTCATGTTTTTGCACACTTAATGCTTATGTATTTAAAATCTGGTTATTTCACTAGAAATATATTAAGATTTAAATACAAGTCAAATGTAGCTAATGAATAAAGCTTACTGTATGCTTCAAGTATTCTTTACAAACATGAGTAGCAAGACAACTGTGATGTGATATGAGAATTAGTTCATAAATGACTGAATGCTTACAAGTTTCCTCTTTCAGTTTGGTTGATTTTAGTGGCAGGTTTGGATTGGTTTAGCTGATGTGGTACATAGATCACACGTGCGTAAATAGCTGACTTTACTTATCCTAGGAAGGCTCTCACTTTCCTTTTATGTGCACTGTTCAATGTGCTTCCTATAAATATCCAAATATCTACGTTCTCTCCAGTATAGTTTATGTACCATTACGATTATGTTATGTATATTGTATCTATTAGCAGAGAAATAATAATATTGTACTAATGCCCCAGCCAAGACATTTTCTCACTCTATCAACTACACAGTCAAATCAAACTTAAATCCATACTAACACCAATAAGCCATATTCACGTTCCATTTCCATTCGAAAAGAACATGTGTCAGAGTCCTGTCAAGATTATTTTTACAAGGCTAATCACTTTTCCCAACGTTAACATCGACAAAACATATTTCACTTACTTGTGTAGCGAAACACAAGAATTCTTAAGGTTTGTATCCTTAGTGCACCGACTGTGCTAAAGTAGGGTTTTCCTTTTTAACATTGTATTAAATTAAATACTAGATTTGCATATGGGACAGCTTTCTGTAGCTGTATTTAGCTAGTTAAAATTGCTGTACGATGTAGTAGTGGAGAGGAACTGTAATGGTTGCCAATATTTTGCAATATGTACAATTGAAATTAATACAATTGCAATTTTTTATTTTAAGGTATACTGTAGACTATAAACTGTAGTATATAAAAATGGTTTTAATTCTTTAATACAGCTTACTAGGTGTAATAAACTACGAAAAATATTGTAATACTTTTAGTTCGTGTGATAAGCAAAGAAAATTATACGGAGAATATTATTGCAATTTGTAATGGTTTCACAATTTGGGTTTAGATATGTATGAAATGAGTATATTATGTGTTGAAAAGTATACCTAAGCTATTTTATAAGAAAACTCTTCGAAAAAGCTTTGTTGTGAAAAATGTGAGATATTTGTAGTATATGAATTTTATGTAGTTTATGTAAAAGAAAACTTGTATGGAGATAATAAAATGAAGTCTATTGACAAAGAAAGAAGATTTGTAGAAAAGTGAGATGTATCCTTAAAATGTGAGTGGGGAATAGCGTAGAAAGAATGAAAATAGAGACACGGCATAAAAAGACAAGACGCTCGCTCGACATTGACAAAGGTAAAGTTCATTGTGGCAGAAAACCCCGGATGATCATTCTGGAGGAAAAAAAAGGCTTTCACTAGCTGCCAAACTGAAAGTTGATTAAGACGAGTAAATTGTGTGTCTCACGAAGCGCACATTTTTCCATTTCCACCATCCAACTCTTGTAAACTAAAAGAACTACTTGACTTGACTTTAATATAGCATCGATATCTGCGATTTTCCATTGTGCGTCTAGGCGACTGTATTAAAGTGGGAGTTCACCACGAGAAAGGCAATTGAATTGAATTGAGCAATATAGAATGGAAAAGAATAGAAGAAGTAAATCACAGAAGATTTCTTTCTCACAAAAAACTATTGTAGCATGCCAAGCAATGCAATGTAGTAATGCAAGGCAATGAAGAGAAAGGAATCTAACTTGCTTTACATTACATCACATCACATTCAATTGACAGAACAGAAAATCACACAGTATCTGTAATCTAATACATTAGAAACTTTTCTCTGCTTTCTACGAGCACCAACAAAAACCAGTTCACGGAAACACTAGACATTTTTATCCACTATATGGAAAAGCATTCAATTTATATCCAATATCTTTATTTTCTCGTGGCATCGCATCCCACTTCACGAACATTCATTCCATCCAACCAAACTTCTCTGTAGAAATTCAACTTTTCCTAGTCCTAATGTAATAATATCTTCCAGATATACTCCGTTGCTACCTTTTTCCGTTGATTCACATTACCTGATACTGTTATGTTGGTCCCTTCTTTATTGTCTGTGTTATGTTCCCGAAATCCGTTCAGACTCACTTACAATACATTTCTTCTACGAAAAAGTTGACTTGGTTTTACTCAACTTCCGATACTTTGCTTTCCTTCACTTCCCTTTCTCCAATTCATTGTCATTTCATTTTCCTTTGCCTTCTCTCTATTCCTATTCATACGTCTTTCAGCAACGCAGTCTACCTACGGTATTTAACATCTTTTTTCGTATTATTATTTTATTACACTACATAATATTCATCTAAAGTATTTACATAGATATGTAATTTAACTGTAAAGCTGTCTCATACCGGGAGAGACGCTTTTTATCAATAACCAATAAAAAACTGTGTGTTTACTATTTCTATTATGAATTCAACCCTTATTTATAAAGGAAAGTGATAAAATAATTATAATCGTATCCGTATTGTAAATGCTACGATATGGGTAGCTTATGTAAGTATACATAATATATTTATTTGTACATCATTTGAGAAAATTTCCATTTCATTGAAAATTCAATATAAAAAATAAGTCAGGTCATTGTGCATTCGTAGACAAGGTTTTCCTTCTAGTTGTAATATTTCGCGGAATGTTGGCACAACACAAATGAAATAAAACTACTAAAGTGTATTATACTGTGAAATTGAATTGAAAGCTTTGCATTTCTAAAACGTGTGTGTAGTTCAGTTCAGTTTTACAGGCGTTTGTGTTTTTGGCGATTTTTAACAAGAAAATATGTACAAAATTATAACTATATTTGTAATTAATAGTAATTATACCTATAAAGTTATCATTTCACTAAAATTACTTTTGATGCAGTACTTGCTCATAGCGTACTACTATTGAGATGAAAAACGAATGCTTAATATTGTATCAATGCAATGAATTATTGATTGTTCATGCAGATAGGTATGTAGTATACTATCCCTTCATTTTCTTTCTACTGTCTATTTTTGATATCTTTGCAATTAGAATTTGACTGAATTGAGTTGAGGAGTATAAAAGAATGCGAGTAGATTGAACTTGGACATTGTCATGTTATGTTGGTAGTGTTGAAACGGATTTTGCCCTAAAACGACAATGCAAAGGGAAATAAATATTATTAGGACGGAGTGAGAAGATCGTAATGAATGAATTTATCACATTCCTCGAATACCTAACGGGGATATTAGTACACATTCGATTCCCATAATTGTTTACGGATTCGTCTCTTGCTGTCCTACTCAGTTCTGCAGAAGTGTGAAAACTGTCAGAACATATCCCAGCAGTACCCATAAACTAGTATATAGGAATTTACTATTAACTGATATATTCATCCAGGTCACTCCTCTTCCCAATATAAGTCAATTCTTCTATTTCAGAGATACAACCTTAATGTTTTCACTCATATTATTTGAATTAACATAAAAGATTGATTTATTGATTACAAAAATTGAGAATATGGAAAATAAAGCGAATAAAATGTAAAAATTTGATTTAATTCTCTATAGAGTTAGTACTTGAACTTTTAAAATATGAAAAGCTGTATAATAATGGTTTTTGGTTTAGTTAGCTTAAAGTTCACATTGTGTTAGGATGGAATTCTTTGTGTATGGTAGGGTGGGTGTCATCTTGAAGTAATATAAAACGTAATCCGTCTATGAGTGTATAACTCCCCTAAAGTAAAACTGTAGATGAGTTTAGGGAAACTGCGTTGCATATCTTTCACTTTCATTTATTGTCAGTCGTGTTGATTGTTAGTTCGCCTTCCCTCACGTCTGCACACAGAACAGAACAACGTCGACAATTATTCCAGCCTTATTCTTCTAGGATGAAATAAAACCCGTTTAACTCGACGACTACAATGGTAGGACGACATAGAGATGCTGAGTTGAACAAAAAGAAATTCCATTCCAACACGTCCAACCAGACTATACTGAGTTCTTTGCATAGGTAGCCGGTTAGATATTCCAGTCCACTCCAGATATCACTATTGGAGTAATATCTGCTTAATACATATTAGATTGTGCCGTATGCTTTCCACCAGTCTCTAGTGAACGTGACAAGGAAAACTTTGCCTTGTCTCCGACTCTCTAATGAAAAATATTATTTCATCGATTTGTTTGCGTACTTTTCATGGAATTCTCTCTTATTCTCTTCTCTGGGTAAATGCTATGATTGCATTGTGATGATGGGCTCGGTTTGGAATGAAGGCATCGAAAATATTTCGCTTACGATGACGATTATCATGCGACGAGAGTCATTTTCCTTTTCACACGCTCACGTATTATACCATACCATCAATGTTATTTGAAATTACACGTACAATTCGATTTTGGGCAAACCTTAACTTTCCACTTCTCCTATTCTCTATCTCTTTCCTACAAAGTTTCTCTATCTCTCTAACGGGTTATATGCATTACTGTACCTAAATCTGTTCTATCTTTTCCATTCCACCTTTTCCAAGCATAAAACCAGCAATCTCATTATATCTGTCAATTTATAACCATAGAACTCGCAATTAAACGAATTATTTCATTTCAAGTTTGTCTAAATGCATTTCTCAATTTCTCTATCCACACATACAAAAATATTTATGCATGGGAAATGTATACTAGAACCCAAAATTTATCACTCAAAATATTTCCAGGGATGGGAAAACCGATTTCGAAAACAGTAATTCAATTTTCCACATGTACCTACATTGATTGAAGTACCTATTAATTTACAAACCTAAAAAAATGAACTGGCTTTGCAAACCAGATATTGGAATAGGAGGTTGAGAGATTAACGTGCATGCCTCAGCGAATTTTAAGCAACGTAACCTAGCTAAATCTGCTTTAATTCGTAGAGATATATTACGGTATCACGCACAGATGCAGTAACTCCTTAACACTGGCAGCGTTTAATTAAAACTTGCTATAGTTCTATTGTAAACCTTGTTTTTACTTTATTTCATCCCTATATGAATGTAAATATAAAACGACTCGCTCTGTGATGCAAGTTAAGTGTAGTTTGTGGAAAGTTTCCATCCTGTTCAGTTGTCGGATGCTGTGACTGTGACACTCGTGTCAGTGCTTGTAATTTGCATGTGTTTGTACACTCAACTCAATGATAGTATTAACGTAGCGTAAAGTACTCCTTCTCTCCTTTTTTCCTTTCATCCCCGTCATGTTCTGTCTAGGCTGTTGATGCTGATGCTGCTTAGCCATTGTTTATTGCACTATTTAAGCAAATAACTCTCTTAGGCTTTATGTGTAAGCAATTTCTCCTCTTTGTCAACTTTTTCAAATTCACTTCTTTTCCCCTTTCTCCGTTTGGCTTTCTTTACACAAATTCGCTTTGTGAACAGTCAATACTCGGAAAAAGTAATCCTAAACTGTAATGCTAAGGTGGTAAACTCTAAAATTAGCAATTTAATTACAAAACTAGACAATTATGAATATTTTTGCTAATTGACATTAGAAATCTCATCTAAATATGACAACAGCAAAAAATCTTCAGCAACAATTTGCAGGTACTAAACATAATTATAATTATGGCATGAATATGAAGTAAAATTTCTTTAGGTAGATGGATAATTACATAATACCCATAAAAGCATTCAATCGAAGAATAGGTTAATAGTTTGGTTTATTTCACAGCAAGTAAGTACTTCTTCGTCTTCTCATTTCATACCTATGAACGAAATCAATGAAAAGTTGTACACGAATACATGCTACATATTTACTACTGAAGTCTACATAAAGTATGTAAAGTAGGAATTGTATATTCTTAAAGAAATATGTATATACCAGTAAGACGGAAAAGGAAATGATTTGGTTTCGAGAATAAGAGGAGAAGACATGAAAGACAAGTAAAGTGAAAATCAAAGTGCTCAACTCGGCAGAAAATTTCTACGAGTGAAATGTAAATAAAAGTAAATGTTTACCAGGCCGAGGCAAACATTGAACACATCACAGAGAGGCAAAAAACTGTCCATTTCATTCTAATCGTATTTCCCTTATTATCAGTCCACATTTCTATTTCAGTTACAATTTAGTTTACAGAGCTATTACATAAATACTTGTTTGGTTTTCCACGTTTTCCAGTTTCTTATAAACTAGAATTGTAGAAAACAGACTGATTTAGTTTAAAATGGGAATATTTTGGAAACGCGTTTGGAAATGATAAAATGTTCTTGAAATTATGTAGAAGTGTGATGTGGCTCTTGTATAGACAATACTTGCAACATAATAGGGTTTGTATTATAGGGTATGACAAGCCAAGCCACACAATACATGCACCTCCATACAATAAGACGAAACAGAAGAATTGCTGGTTCGATGACGTACACAGAAATATTGCCTGTTTTGCCTTTGCCCATTGCACAATAGAAAACAGATAAATAAATGTCAAAGAACACTACTTGTGCTGTGTATACATCAAGTATACCAGAGAAAGCTGCTGAAATGAAATAAACTACAAGTTTAAATCACACTTCAAAGTACAAAGAATATTGCTTCTGCATCAGCAGTCTTAAATTATATTCTCGCTCTGTCAACAACCAAATATTCATTTAACATCAACTTCTCCTCCATCCACAACACTTTCTCTTTTGTAAACCTACATTGCCCATGTATTACGCATGTACAATACTAAACGAACTCGCTACCTACTTCTACTTCTACATCTGTGTCAACTAATTAATCTTCTAGTATTCCCTTGTCTCCTAACAATATTTATGTCTTATATTGTTACCAGTTTTACTTGAACCACTAAAAAAGAAATATGATTTAATGCGTGTAACAATAAAGGAAAATCGAAGTTGGCTTTTTCTGGCTGTGCAATAAAGGACATTGGAAATTGACAACAAAGGAAAGTTTGGAATTTAGCAGTTCAACGTTTTTTCGCTATATGAACCTAATATAATTGTAATTGTATAATATAATACCAGAACATTGAAATTTTTTAATCATCCGTTAATTGACAGACAAGTAATGTAGTGGTATACAGTATACAAAGAGAATGTATATAGTAATATAATAAGCAAAGCAAAATAAGCATTAATCCTTTAAAATGGATAAATTAGTAAAGCTGTTCAGATGCGATCCACACGGAATGAAAAAGCTTGAAGGGTAAGTAGAGCAAGTTGACATGAGGATACAATATCTTTTTTACCATTTAAGATTTCAAAGAACTTACATTGTGAATTTAGCACGAGTTGGGAATATAGAAGTGTCGCATTTCTGGTATACCTGGATACTTGCCTTTTCCTTTTCTTAAGGTAAATAATGAAACATTCTGTCTATATATTTCCAAATCTATTTAAGTATGAATGGTCTAAACTCTTGAATGTACATCGTACATCTGCCAGGCAAACCAAAGCTTAAAATATGGTATTAGTAAGAGTATTGAGGATTTTAGTAGTACAAAAGATAGAGATATAAGGTACAGAATTGTAAACTTAAAAATACACATCCTGGGCATTGGTTTGAGCCGATAGCATCAATTAAATCAGCGTCAGGATCACTAAAAATCATAAAAGTAAATACGTTGTTCAGAAACACGTAAATATTAGGCAGGGTCCTAAACACAAATAGGAATCCGCAAGAAATACTTGACAGTTCACACGAACGATTGCATCCTTTAGGGATTCAATTGAATAGACAACAAAACACACAGCTTTTTCATGGATTGCACGGTATTGCTTTGTCTGTCATGTCAGCATGAGCAAACTATTTGTAAAGTAAGTATGAAGAGACTGAAGAGAGGAGGACTCGTTTACACACTCAATCTATTACTATCTACTAATATCTTTTTATCTTAGAATATTCTGTATTCCTTATACTGCACGATAACATGATAAATATAAATGTTAGTTGTTAGGTTTGGATATACCTACTTCATTAAATGCATTCAATTATTGTACCACATAGAAGATTGTGTAAATTGTGTACACTCTGTTGTATTTCAGTAGTAGTACATAACACACAATTATTTATGTAGTATTTTATAAGTATTGTTAGTAGCTGGAGAATATGGAGCCTTAGCTCTAGGAGTAGAGCATGCCTTTAAATATTTGTATCTATTTGTATTTTGTATTATTTACTTTGGTTTTGGGATATCGTTAATACAGATAGATTCGTTTGCTTTGGTCTACCATTTAAAACGATCTCATATCTATCCCATTTGTATTCGATGTTTCTCTAACTTAAGTTCATTCATTCTTTCTTCTATTGATTCATTGAATATACTGCTCACTCGCACACAATCATTTCAATCCGTAGTGTATTACCGTACCTATAATATAAGTGACTTAGTATAAAGTATAAGGGTAAGAGTAAGAGTTAGCTAACATTAGTAGAAAATTTGGTTTTATTTGGCTGTAAGCTGACAGACGGATGATCAACTTTGTCTACTATTTATGTATAGCTTAGGATATTTAGCCTCTTTATGTATTTCCCTAGGAGAGAGTCTATTTAAACGATTCATCACAACAGCTAAGTATATTATTGTTATTATATTCCCCATCTCATTTCATTCATAACATCTCTCTCCACTGCTAATCTCTCATCCGACCGCTTAACATACATTTATTTATTATGCCGGCTTTCATTCACAAACGACAAGCGTACCTCCTTTTGTACAAAGGTACGTGTACTGTACACACACTAAATATTCAATACGTAGCTTGAGCAAATCGGCCTCAATATCATTTCAACCAAAATATCCTTTCAAATGAAAAAGTATAGTAAATATTACATTCTATGTATTTTCCAATGTCAAAATTAGTAACGATATGAGAAAATGAGTCTTCCTCCTCATAAGTTTTTGATGGACAGTATGAAAACGCAATAAAATAATGTTATGTCCAATTGTACATTCAAGTATACACTACAACACACACTGCCGATGGAAAAAGTGTCTATTTTACAATGCAATTGACAAAACGTGCCTATCTATATAATATGTAGTGTGTAAGGTTTCCAATGAAAGAAGCCGCGTTTCAACTTAAGCTTTTTTACTACAATGAAATAATGCACAGCAATAGATGAATGGTTTTCAATTTTCCATCGACTATTTAACTACAGGATTCGGTAGTAAGGCTATATTATTAAACAGACCAAACCATGTAACACAACCAAAGGAAATATTATGAACAGATCAGCAACGCAATTGTTCGAAATAGACTTGGACACAATTGTCCGTAAACAAATACATAAATAATACAAGTACAGGTATAAAAGGCAAAACTCCTTATAAGTTCGCCAGGCTATGTTGTAGTAGTAAAGAAGTACACATTATACTTAATAGTTGTATGCAGACACTGAATATATTTAACCATAAGTTTTATTTAACTGTAGGTGAGTTGATGTGATGTGTTAATAATGAGAAGGAGCGAGGTGAGCCCTTATAGATTTTATGTTATTATGTTTACTCACCTATAGTAGTCATACCTAGAGAAAAGTGAAAAGGATTTCACGAGCCATTGAATGAGAACGAGTCCTTCGTTAGTCACTAAATTCTACATAGGTTTAGGTAAGTCCGTGAGGTGTATCAATAAAAGACTCGTAAAAATAGGTAACGTAGGTATGGTCATTACACCCTAGCCCTAAAGGCTACCACATTCATACAAAAAGAATAATAATAGTTTTTACACTAAATTGAACTTGAGTGAACAAATAACTGTAATTTCTAATTTGTTCTGTATTTTATGAACTTTTTTGCTTTACATTTACCTGTGAAGCATTCTAAACTTATTTAAGGCTGGCACACTTGGAGTCTTGGAGTGTGAACCTTTATAGATACAGAAATTATTTACGTGCTTGTCACTGTTGTCACAAGATTTTACTGTCACGTTAAATCATATTTAAAAACCATGTAGACCATATATAGCAAATGATACTGATTCTTAAATTTTAGTTTCCTGTAATTATACCAAAGAAGCAATTTAATTGCATTATATTTACGGATATTAATTTTCAATAATTAATATCAGTCCACATTGCAAAAGGAAAGTATGGACAAGACAAATTATTAATGATTTATGAAAAATAATGTTGGATGGGCCACCGTGCGTGTGGTGCTTAATGACAAGTCATAAGAGAGGAAATAAAATGACCACAACCTTTTCTAATATTGTATTTATCTACTGTACTCAATACCCTAATTGTGTCAAGTCAATTGTGTCAATAGAATGCCCACCAGATTACAGAATCCGCATCATCTACTACCCTTTATAAAGCATAGATAGGGCAGAGCAACCAACAATAAGAAAATATAACTCTTGTTAGTTACACATTTTTGACCATGTAAGTGGAAATGGTTTGGGCTGCTATTGTGTCATATATAGCTTCATCGGTACTAATGTGCCGAATGTCATGCCATATGGCTCATCCCTCAAGATTTATTACACAGGACATATCCTACCTTACATGAACCTAAATTGAAATACGAATCCCCCAGTCCTTCATGATACTACTGGTTGGTAAACGTATAATGCAGATACCTATTTTGGAGTTAGGACAGATTAAGTTGAAGTGATATGTGGTACGTATTAAGATTATATATTATCTATTTGGTTATAAAATGTTAGATAAGTCAAGTAAGAGTTAAATCGACTTAATCTAGTAATTTAACACAAAAGTGGTTATGCTGAGAATAAATTGACTCAAATCCATGACTAATCAAATCATTCAAAGCGAAAGTCATACAGAAACTTATTAGAGTTCATTTGACAAAGGGATGAGATTCAGAGATTGTCCATTTATCAAAACTATTAAACTTTAGACTGTTCTGTATTCAGAAGCAGGCGCTGGGCATTTGCCTGAGTTTTGCGACCTGGGCCTTCCAAACCAATACTTACACCTTTATATTGGCAAAAGGTTTTTTGGTATGGTTTTTAGCAATCTAAAAAAGTGACGGTACAGTATAAAAGCCAATAATAATAAACTTGGAATAAATAAAACAAAACCTGTAAATTAATTATAACACAGATTTGGGAATTGTTGATTATCCCAATATTAATTTTTGCAATGCAATAATAAATGTCAGGGGGGCCAAGAGACGTAACTTTACATATTAAAATATTGCACAATTGTATGGAAATGAGGCAGTGCCTGGGTATCTCATATTTTCGCTTCTGTTCATTCTTAAGTCTTATGAAACAGTTTTTCCATTATTTCTATGTAAATGCGTATTAAAAAATAAGACTGAAAGTTGACTTGGGTTGGAATGAAACGTATAAAATATGATAAAGGTCTTTGTTAGGTTGTGTTAGTGGGAGAGCACTTAAAGCCAAGCCAAGGTACATAAAGAACATAGTACATAAATAGAAAAGAGAATAGAATACATACACATTTACAAATACTCCAATAAAAGAGAGACACAACGTAAAAGTATAGCCTGGAGGGAAGGCAAGGGAAGAGCATGAGCCAATAAAGTGATTCTCTTCCAAAATGACACTTTTGCGTTGTCTATGTCAATGTAATATCAGCATAGTCTAGGAAATCCAAATAATTCGTTTTCCTCTCTACACAAAACTTGTCTGTGTAATCGTAAACCTAATGTGGAGTTGAATACTTATTGTTACTAGAAGCATAGTATAAATGCACACATAATACCAAAGCTGGAACCAGACTCCTTTCAGTTGACATTTCCACTTCTCTGCTAATATCTTCTTTGCTATTTTCCTTCTGTATACATTAGAGAGAAGCTAATATAGAAACTTGTGTAGATACCAGGCTACCAGTATAATAAAAGTAGCAGTTAGTAAATAGCTTCGTGCTTTCACTGTTTCAGTTACCAGTCAGATTTGTATTTAAGTTTCTTTGCTCTCTGTTATGTATTAGTTCACTTCACCTTTCCTTTGCCTCCCAGTCGGTTCCGTTTTCCTCTGTCATTGCATTCCTGTAGCTGGAAGCGAAACACCATGTAATTTGTCAGTGATGAGGAAATCGGTGTTATAGAAGTGAAGTAGAAGCAACCGAGAAACCCAAATGCATGCAATAGAATTTAGCATCATGATCATGAATGTCATGTCACAGTCGGGATTCGTTTCAATTTTCTTTTATGTAGGTATATCTGCTAATACTACCGTGCGGCGGCTGGTTTTAACGGTTTTCGGCTGTGAACAACTATGAAAAAGTGAAATCGGCGGCGGCTCCCGCCTCTGTAACATTCCCGCGCAAGGCAACCTATGATTCTGTGGAATTCCTAGTTGTAGCTTGTTTGTTTTCCGGTTTTCCTGTTTGGTTCAATTTAATAAACTAAAAATATCGAACTGATTAGCTATCCAATCCCAAAATCTGAAAATTTGAAAATTTTGAAGTTTCTCCATACTGGTGTGACAGAAACGATATACGACAAACATGAGTGCAGAAAAAGAGGTGTCCGCATTTTTGGACAGGCTGTTAAAAATAAATAAAGAATTCGTTGTTGCAAACAAAATTGCTAAAAAGGAAGCACTAATCAAAGCCGCTGTGGTGTTCTGTCAAGAAATGGGGTTTGAACTGGACAATAAAGACGGCAAGGCCATTGAATATAACACTGATGAAATTTTACCTTGTGTCGAAAATTTAATCCAAGGAATGCAAAGTTTCCTCGAAGCCACTAAAGTTGAGGGTGATGGAGAACAAGATGAAGATACTAAAGAATTGCTAAATATTTTGGGACGGGCTATGGAAGATTTAAAGACATCTGTAGACATGGAGGTAACTATAAGGGTCCAAACTGAAATTGCTAAGCATCCGCTACAAAATTCACCAGACAGTCACTGTAAATAACCTGATAGCTGAGTTGGAAAGACTATCTGGGTGGATTTTTCCCGAATGTTTTGCCATATTTCAGTTTGGAGTACCTTCTGAAAATGGGTATACAAAATTGGCCAGTTTTCATTTGTTGAGAAGCCATTTCTAATTTCTGCTTGTTTGGACGCTTGAGGTATCTTCTGAAACCGAGGTGTGTTACAACCGAATTAGATTCAATTTTCTTTGTTTAGGAATATTTGCCAAAAACCGACAATGTGAACAAGGAATGTCGGTCAGACAAAGACCAGGTTATTGTAGGTGGGGAGCAGGAAAAAAATGTTTGTCAGAAGAAATATTCGGTTATTCCTCCTTCAACATTAGGGAAACCTAAAATGCAGCCGGTAAATTCCATTATTTTTTAAAACTTGGTATTGCATATAACAGAAGCGTATAAAGTCTTCTGTCGAAAAGAAATAGCTAATTTACTAATCTATTCCACTTGTTTTTAGCGTATGACTCTAACCGAAAGGTCAAGGTCTGGTGAGCGTGAACCCGATGACCGAGGCAGAGACCGTGAATATTTTAGGAAGAGTAAATGGAATGGTCCAGGTATGAAAATGCTGCCAGAGGATTATGGAGAAAGTCTTCACCAACACAAAAGTTACGTCGATGATCACGAGGACTGGGAAAATAGTCAAAATAGGACTGCAACTACTACGCCAACTACTGCGACTGCGACGGAAGTCTTCTGTTCAAATCGGTCAACCACTGGATCCACCCAGTCGAAGGTCAGTGCCGGAAAAACTTCGGTTCCTGTTCCTAAGGTGTACACCACCGAAGAGATCATACAAGAGGTTTCGAAAGAAGAAGAGAGACTGAGCGCTGTTGCTAAGAAATATGAAATTACTGAGCTAGCGCAGAAAAATGAAAACGCTCTACTGTTCACCTTTTTGAGACCTCCAGGTGATCGCGTTAACGTAGTCATCGTTGACATGAATGGATCCCAATATATATGGGTGGACCGACTGGGACGTATTCTAAAGGAGCCCAACTCTTTAAGGGAGTGCAATTTGAATCCTTTATTGAAGAACCCAACTGGATCAGCTGGAATCAAGAAATTCCTAAGCGAGTTAACGGCAACGAACGTACGAGATTTAACGTTGACTAGCCTAAGAAATTATGATAGAGTGATGAACATAGATGTCGATTTGGGAAGTGTTTTAGAAGTTCTTCATTTTAATTGGAAAAATCCAAACAACAGGATTTCATTATTGTAGCTGAGGCATTTTCACTGCAATCACAATTTAATCATTTTTTGTTTAAATTGTTAAATACATTAATTATTACTCAAGGCATCATTGAATTCTCTGTTATTGAATTGAATCACTGAATAACTATATTCCTCTAGCATAAAATTGTATTAAGCTTACAAGAATTGTTATGAATTTCATTATCAGTAGGCCGTTTATGGTTATATGGTTAGTTCTCAGTTCTCGCAATTTTTGGTTGGAAAGATGTGTTAATAAATTGGAAATGGCTATATAATTTAATACCTTACTTGATTGTGAATTGATGGTGATTCATTCCATAACATGTATTTGTACAACACTACAAGCCTAAACATCTAAACTGAATAACGAAATCCTTAAATTCTAATATGTATTCAAGTGCTCTCTATGTGCCTACCCGTCTGCTTTGGTACACCCTCTAGACCCTCTTCTTTCGTGGTTTACAAACTCTCGACCAACTGTCGAATTATCAACGTGTCTGAAACTTGAAAACAAACAAGATATACCTAAATAAGTATTGTGAATATCTGCGAAATACACTCACTATGTAAGTATACAATCTAAGTAAAGAGTTAGGACTTAGGACAATTTAAATCAATTAGTTTTTTCTGTTAACGCATTGTATATTTCCAGTTTCAGTCTATGATATGACGTAATTAGGGAATTTGAGAATATCTAGTGTACACTGATTAAATACTATGTACCAACATTGCATGTAGCAAAGTTACAGTATACTAAAGGGCATTATGAATAGAATTAACGAGGAATAGAGTGATTGATCTCACTTTTCTCATTTTTTGAGTCCTAGGTTGTGGGACGATATAATAATGATGCCTGTTTGCATATTATGCATATTATGATGAATGATGTGATGTAATAGTATTCGACCCTGAGGGAATGTGATTGGTTGGTGTACAGTAGAAGGATAACGTTTTGGATTCGGATACCAAACTCCTTTGCTTTAGACGACTCAACTTACACACACAAGTTAGCTAACGTAAGTTAAGTTACAACGACCCAAAGCAAGTGTGAATTTTCTCTCAGGAATGCTTTCGTCGTTCATCATGTTCTGTTAACTTTTCCGGAGGAAACATGAGATTTCCATTAAACTTTCCTTTGCTGTTTTACTATTCTGTTGTGTCACAGTCCTCTGTTCTGGATGTAGTCGTAGTGGCATTTCAATCTAAACTTACTTGATGGGAAATCATTTCCAAGTTCTTGTAAAAGTAAGAGTGGAAGGATTTACGTTTCCAGAGGTTATTGACTATGTTGTTATACTTTCTGTAGCCATATTTGAGAAAATGTTTCCTATTGTGAAGAGAAAACTTTAATCCTCTCCTTCTCCTCCCGGCAAGAAACGAATAGAACAGAACAGAATAAACACCCGGGGTCAGTTGCTCCTAAATTTATTGCAATAATATATAATGTATTGTCTTTAACTGTCGTTTGCAATTTAACTTATTTAAATTTGGTAATGTAATAATTAGTACTTCATATTCATAGAAAATTCAGCTAGATTCCTCATTTTCATACGATTTATGATCTTTGAAATTTTAAAACTGGTAGTGCAATAAGTGCAATGTAGCTTACAAAAAACAAATGTGTAATATTGAAATGCACATCTTTATAAATGTTGCAAATGTATAGTGTGCACAATTCTTTTGTAAAACGTAATAGCATTTATTTCAATGTAATACAAAAGTGTTTCCGATGGATGTTGATTTGGAAATTAAATACTTTAATTACGGTTTAAGTGTAAGGTAGCAATCAAGCATGTATTAATTCAATTTTATGAGTTATCGATGATCTTGATCTTGCATTTAGCATCTTCCTATAAAACCACATTCTTAGACACCAAAATAGATCCAGTAACCCGACTTTCGACTTTCCGTCAAATAGGGCCAAGCGCTTACTCCGTCCTCTAGTTTCCATGATTCATATCTCTGTGTACGGATGGATGACGCTTTGAAGCTTAGAACTTAGACTTAACTGTAGAAATAAGAAGAAATTGTTATCGAATCGCCTGGTTTTAATTTATTTTCGTAAAAACAATTTATATCTAAATGGGCACATGTTCAATATAAGAGTATAAGTCCATTTAAGTCCAGCCATGTGATATATGGCATGTGATCCTTTCTGCTGCAGATTTAGCACTGCAAATCGTTCTTAGTTCTTATCCACATGTGCTTTAACTAACCAGTTCACCGGCAAAGCTGTTTTTTAATATAGAAAAGTTTTTTAGTAACATTTCTATTATTATAATATCTGCTTGTGGTATATCGAAGGACACATATTAACATAAAAACAGTAAAGGTCTTCATGTGAGCTATTGACATCTCTGTCTTAGGAAACCGACAGTCAAGGGCATTTTCATGTGTTTCAGTTGCCTCAACATTAAATCTGTACTGGTCAGTACACGAAGTGTTACAATGTATCTATAGTCTGTTCATTGATGTTTGTGTAATTCATTTCTGCTTGTTAAACTGGGACTAATATGTAAGTATTATAACCACGAATGATTTCCTTTTCAAGGATGCCGGTGTGTAATCATCTCTTCATCTTCACAATTGATTATATTATACATTCTGCATGTTCATGGAGAAGATTACATAATAATGAAAAATACAGGCATCAGTGAGGTCGGCCTTGCCCTTTGTACTTATTTATGCGTGTACATAAAATATTGTTTTCAATAAAGTGTATTCAGTATTCACTCTTGATGAACTACATAGTTAATCAATCAATCTTTAAATCCATGCTGCAACTTTTATCTTTTCATATCTCATATCCACGTAATATGTACTTTAGATTTAGATCTACTTTAGATCTAAGCAAGCGTGTTACATAATAATTATAGGTATATTATGTGAAAAGAATCATCATGTGTTAATTGAATTTGCTAATAAATTAAAAATAGCTTCATTGCATGCAAGACGAAAGGACAGCCAGTACAGAGTTATAGGGAACATCTTCCATTTCAATAAAATATCAAAATGAGTTTTATAATAACAGCTCTATTATATTTGGTAGCTTTATTGTTAGGTCTCGCAATTGTTGCAATTGCAGGGCTCATTATTTATGCTAGGTGGAATCATGGAGAACTAGAAAAATTAGGAATACCAGTAGTTAAGCCACATTTTTTTCTCGGTAGTAATCCAGACGGACATAATGTTGTGACGCATGAAGTGGATTTAGAACGATCAAAGAAATACGGACCTGTTTATGGCGTAAGTAAAACTAATCCATTTAGAAGCAGTTAAAATCAAGTTTTACCTTATAATGTATTTAAAACCAAAACTATTCAGTTTCTCAAAATATTGGGCAATTACAGGTCTACGATGGACGAGAACCTTCTGTTTTTGTATCAGATCCTGAAATACTTCGATTAATTCTAGCCAGAGATTATGAGCACTTTAGAAATCATAGGAAATTTCCTCCTGGACACCCAGTTGTTAACGAACTCTTGGATTTTCTTGACGGTAAATTTTTATCTACATCGCAGTTTAGAATTTTAATGAAGATAATGGATTGTAAAAAAATGTTTTGTTCCCAGCAATTCTTACATTATTTAGCAGTTCTCCATTTATTTTCTCATTTCACTTCACTCCTGGATTGTTTTTACTTTTCAGGGTGAAACACCTAATTACATTAAAATTATAATAAATACATTTTGTTTTGAAATCTAGATGAAAAATGGAAAACAGTCAGATCGGCTCTTACGCCAAGTTTTACAACAGGAAAAATAAAGCAAATGTGTGAGACCGTTTGCGAATTGTCCAGAGATTACGTAGAAGCATTACTGAAGGACATGAAGGATGAAAAACGTATTACAATGGATTTTAGGAAGTACTTATAATAAACTGATTTTTAAATAGCAATGAATTTTGGAATACATTGAATGCATTTCGCATCAAGGAACTATATAGGAATATTAATTTTTTACACTAAAGAATAGAATATAGACATTTAAAATGTTTTGCTAGGTACTGTCCACCTTTGATTTTGGAAATTATTGGAAAATGCATGTGTGGGATTAACATTGAAAATGCTCGTGATCCAAATAACAAATTTATTGAAGGGATGAAAAGTGCCATGGGGGGTGACTTCTTTGTATTTGATTGGACTTTTACACTTGCAAGTGAGATTAAAACTTCAATTCTTATACTTTTGATATATCATCTGAAGAAACCGTTAATTATGTCTTGTTTGAATTTCAGATGCATTTCCAATAATTCAAAAATTTGCACCTGTTTTTCCGAACGATGGTGCAATCTTATTCGAAAAGATAATGAAAGATATTATCAAGGGCCGCGAAAAGTCTGACTTTGTAAAACAGGACATGGTAAACACATTGATGGAAATCTGTCGAAAATCTCGGACCGATCCGGAGTACAAAAAACTCGGGATTACGGAAACAACTGCTATCGCACAAGCTTTTGAATTCTTTTTTGCTAGTTATGATGCAGTGCGCACACCACTTTCCTTGTTGACCTTCTATCTTGCTACTAACCCAGAAATTCTTCAAAAAATGCATGACGAAATAGATTCAGCACTGGAAAAACACGATGGAAAAATTACTTATGAGACTGTAGCAGATGTGCCATATGTAACTGCCTGTATTTCAGAAACACTTCGGTTAACACCGAGTTTTCAAAGGCCAGACCGCATGTGCAACAAAGATTGGGAGTACAATAGAATCAAAATCAAGAAAGGTATGGCTGTCATTATTCCTCTTTGGGCTCTTCACAGAAATCCGGTGGTCTATCCTGATCCTGAAGTTTTCAATCCAGAAAGATTCTTGCCAGGAAACAAAGAAAAACTTGATCCTTATGCTTTTGCCACTTTTGGGCATGGACCAAGAGCGTGCATTGGACAACGATTTGCTTACGAATTTTTGAAAATTGTAATTTGCAGTTATTTTAAAGAATTCACTATTGAGAAGCGACATGACACTGTTTTTAAAGCTTGCAAAGGTAACCCATTCCTTTTGCAGTATGAACCTATTCTTGTTGACTTTGTCCGACGAAATTAATGAAATTAATTTCAAACTTTCACAAAAGTTTTATTCGCTTATGCGACTAAGATCTTTACTTGTAAATGTTAACACTCCAGCTCCAATATATAATAGTCCACTAACCAATCCTGCCCCCTGTAAACAAAGTAAACCAACTCGAAAGAAATTCTTAGTAAAAATATCTACGTAAATCCATGTAAAAGTATATACAAATATATATCTTACACCAGCAATAATCTTCTCTTCGTAGTATTGTAACTCTAATCTTTTTGAACAAGTCTTCTCAATTAAATCGTCAATTTCGTTAACCTTGATTGCTGAATAAATGTAAAGAGCACCTCCAATAATCAAAAGAATTCCTCCAATTACGTGGTAAGCAATATCCTGTCGAAAAACTTTACTTACAATTGAATACAAACCGTAATTAAATTACGTAAAGTTATATTGGTAAACATTGCACTTTAATTTTGGTGTTTTTTGGAGTTTTTTACGTTCAACTGATTTCGGAATAAAGTATGATGGATTATTGGAAAACTTACGAATATCCTAAAATAGTGTTCTGTCATTTCCTTGAAAAAGATAAGGTGAAAAAAATGAGCTAATGAAAATGCAAACAGGGCTATGACGATTCCAATAAAGAACTTTTCCATTCCAATGCTGATATCTGGACATTGTTCTCCTCCATCAGTTATATTCGGTTGTTGGCATACATCCTTCACATAAGTATAGTTTTCGCTCCAGGGTGATCCAAAGTGGGAATGGCAACCAATACCCAAAGTAATCACCCCTATTACCTGCAGTTCAAGAAATAAAAAGGTTTCAGCACTAAAGGACAATTTCCTTTGACTTATTCTATTTGAAACGCACATCACACATTATTAAGTTATGCTATGCAAAGAAAAGTGCAAAAATTTAATTGTAATTGTCAAACATCATACCAAAGTTCCTAGTTTGAGGAGGCCTGGTTTAGTCGTGATGTAATTCAGATAAGCCATACTGAGAACTACTTTGACTTTAAATAAATTTTGAAATAGAACTCAAGGAAATGGACGCTAAACAAAACTGAGCTTTGTCATTGATCAAATTTTAATGTTTCTTTGTAATCTCACTGTTCCTTACAATTTCTTCGGTGATAGAAATAAAACCGATGCCGCAAGGGGTCCGGAAATACAGAATATTAAGAAGAATATTTAGTTATGGGTTATGGCATGATGTTTTTTGAAATTCACTAATTATTAGAAAAAAACACTTCCCACCGGCAACTATCTACACTATCTAGGTATACTTTGCAGAATAAAATAAACTAGTACTTTATTAAACATAACTACAATGCGTATAACTCGGAATATATGCTTAGATTCATTGAAAATCATCATCATTTATCATACATGCTGAACGACGAAATGACTCATATCAATATCAATATCTACTCTAATTTTCATATGTAGATTGTGAAAAATGTGGCACACGAAAAGAATATAAATCAAAGAGATAATTGTTGTATACATGAGTACATGCATTTATTTGTAATATCAACATACACACAGACAGGTGTGATAAATGTATCATAGGGTATCATTAATTTGTATGTATGGTTTAATATTACATTTCTTTCTATTTGTATATTTTCCTATCACATAATATACCTACGTGTTTAGGATTTTCATTATTTGCTCAAACACACAGCACCCACTAAGGTTGTTTCTGTGTAATCCCTAAAGTACATACGATAAGATAACTTGAGTTTGTAATTCCATACTGTACTTGTATTAATCACACATCTAATTATTTTTATGATGTAATGCATAGAGACATATTTTCATTTAATATTCGGTTTTACATTACTATGCTGCAGCACAAGTATCAATAGTAGTTATATCTGTCATCACAGTCATCCATACATTTATAGTTACTCAAAAGATATGTTGAGACTGAGGGCATAACGTTAAAGAAACTTAATGTATTTTTTCAATAATATCATTACATAGTAGTTGCAGACATGATATATAATAGCAGCTTGATGAATACTATTGAAATCAAAGAAATTCAACATCAAAGAAATAAACCGATAAGCAAGGCATATAATATCTTGCATTCATATTGATTAATAATAGTTTGCACACGATACTTCGTTTTAACTATGTACAATTACAATCGCATGCAATAATCGTAAATCGTAATTATGACCATAATCCCAAAATCCTGATAATGATCACTTGCTGTAGATACTCCCAAATTCCTTGTTGCAATGCATTCATCCTAAAATGCATTAGTGATTTGTATTGATAAACGCTAACAATTGGATCTTATTAGAAACTTTCCATTCTCTTGCATTGTGATTGACTTTAAGATTACAATAATTAAAATGCAATACTACTAACTTTTAGATCACAAAGTATTATTGAAATGCATTGCATTACCATTGCAATTATTTAGGTTCATTAACATCTTGTCATGTTCCATCAAACTTGAGGATAACGGAAAAAATGCTTAGGGTTACAAATTAAATGTTTTAAGGGCAAGAACATGAAATGTTTTTTACAAGTTCACAACATCGGTAACTACTAGAAGGTATGGAATGGCGAAACGTACACGGTATATAGATATATCTACTTAACATTAAAATCATGCAAGTATAATAGGTACATAATTCTATTTCTTGTAAAATTGTACTGTCTGCTGAGACAGAGGAGTGAAATATCATCCACCAATTTCGGACACATATTTTAACAGGTACTTCAGTATTTAATTCTTTCACAGATATAAAATAGCAATGATCAAGGTAAGGATAGTAAGGAATGAGGCTGACCATGACAGTGATACACTGCACATAAATACACAGATGTAATTGTTTTTCTTGAAAATTGGAAATGTCTAGCAATATTTATTATACTTTCGATTCATGTTTCTGATCTATTTAATTGATTTTGATTTATTCCACTAATTTCTACCATTAAATCACAAATGTGTAGTGTTTCTTAATATTTAAGGTATACAGCAGTATGGATATGGTACTTTTGGTAGTGAATTACTATTTATTGCCGAGACAGTTAACAGCAATCAAGAAAAGACGAAAAATAGGATTAGGTAAGGTAAATGCGGTACATTGTAATTCATGGTACGTTTACTTAAATACCCATAATAGCAATTCCAATGCACTATTGAATATTGAAATTGTTGGCATAACGGACCTACATTAAGTATTTTAAATGTAAATACAACAGTCACAACACTTCTAGTATTTGTCAATTTTGTAAGGTGAAGATAAAAACAACAGTTATTGCTTCCGACGTTTATGTAGTGATTTTAGACAGTAACATTTGACACATCCTTTTTTGGCTGAAAATGGCTTTGCACGAAAAATTCAACTTGACTTTTATCTGGTAAAGAAAAAAACATCATGAAAGCTTTTTTAAACTTTGGAGACAAAAATTAATTGTACAAAGTATACTTTTACCTTTAATTCCCCCATTGATAGCTTTATGTGACAAATCTCTGGCCATGGTTTTAAATTTATCTCTCGAGTCAATTTGTTTATTTTTGTAATATGGCATTAAAAACTTAACTATCATATCGGCCATTTCTTGCTTATTCAGTTGAGTACTGTCTGCTGGGGCAGTCGTTTTGACTTTGGGTAACCTGTGAGATCTTTCCGCATTTGCTTTCGAAGACGAGTTTTTGGAGACATTATTTCCTGTTGAAGTTTTTCCCTCTGTATCTACCTTTTCTTTTTCCTTAGATGAATACGATTTTAATTTGTCAGGAGAAATGTGACGACTTTCATCAGACGAAGATTTCAATTTTTCTGGAGAAACTTTATGCTTACCTTCTGTTGACGGTTTTCCTTTATCAGGGGAAGGATTATTCTTTCCCTTACTTTTATCTATTGCCTTCCCAGTTTGTCCTTCACCTCCAAATAGATCTGCTAGTAAATCTTTGGTTGATTTACCAGGAGACTTTATCTTATGCTCCGATTTACTTTTCGAACATTTATCTGGCTTTCCAGGATATTTTTGCTTCTCTGGAGAATTATCGTTGATAGCAGAAAAATTCAAATCATTGACTAGTTTATTACCACCTTCTTTTGTTTCTAATCTAGGACGCTTTCGTTGAGACTCTTCTTTAACATCCTCTTTTAGAGCCTCCTTTTCCAATTGCTTTTTTCGAATATCACCGGCGCTTTCAAATCCACCTTTAGATTTTATTCCATCTGCTTTAGATTTTATTTCATCAATATCTGCCATGTATTGTTCTATGTCATCCATTTCCATATCAGCTTCCTCTTCTGAATCGAAACTTTTATCAGGATCTCTTTCGCTATTTATATCTTGATCGGAAAAATAGCTTTCTATTTCCATTTCTTTTTCGTTGTTCTCCAATTCTTCTTGTTTGCCTGAGATTTCCGAAGCTTTGGAACCAGTTGGATCTTTCTTATTGAAAAATTCGCCCAGAGTACTTTGTCTGCTAGGGGAATTTCTTCGTTTAAAACTGAACTTTTTGAAACTTTTAGAGCCAGTCCCTTTAGCTGCAGATTGACTTTGGGATGAAGATGACGAAGAATTTGAATTTTGCTTCTCCAGTTTAGGTGACTGTGTTGACGAGTTAGTAATTTGCTGTTCCAGTTGTTCAAATTGTGCATTCATACTGTCATCAAAAATACTACTAGAATTCAAAGTAGTATTACAAAGTGTAGACGCCTTTCGAAAACTGCAACCTGGTACATAATCGATGAGACACTGGGTCAGTTTAGAATTTGCGGTATCCTTTTTGATCAGTGTTGTCTAACACCAAATGGAAATTAATTTTAGAAATTAGATTGCTCTTAAGGTTTAGAACAATTAAACTGTGATTCTAACAAAATAGTAACTTACGGCATCAGACATTCCTTTTCTGTACAGCATAACGACTCTATTTGCAGAAAAAATCGAATATTCTTTATCTACAGCGCATTCCAAAAGTTCAGTTTTGGATAAGACTTTATTACTAGATTGAGTTTCTTCATTGCCACTGCGGTAAGAATTATAATTCGTCTGCATTGTCTCTAAAATTAGATTTAGGTAGGTTTCTCGGTTTGCAATATTCAGACCAGAAATCTTTTTCGACGTTGCCTCAGCTGCTCTGACACGACAATTTTGAGCGTATTTCTTTTCCAGTAAAGCTGCTACTCCACCATCAGAGTTCTTTTCCTTTCCTCCGTTTCTTAATGCAAACTGCTTCTGAATTAATGAAGACAATTCACTTTTGGCTTTTTTGTCACGATAATCATCGTTTTCGTAAGCTTCAGAATCTTTCTTAGCTCCAGATTTACCACCCCCATACAAATCCTCATCAACTCCACTAACATTTAATGCGGATATTGTCATTCTAGCCCTAACGTTCTGCAAAGAGTGAAATTCTTCAACAAGTGCTTCTAATTTCTTTTGTTGGGTACAAGCGTCACACGCAGTCTCGCAGTTCTTTAACTTATCATCACCAAAGTATGTAGAGAAATAATTGTGACGACATTTTTCGCCTTCGCAATATTTTACGATTGAATCAAAGCCGTCCATAGTTGCTTTTGCCTTCTCTTCGTTTTTGGATTTTGCCATATCCTGCCTAATGAGAAATGCAATTTGATCTCTTTCTTCCTTTGAATGATAAATTCGACAGTACGACTGTTTTCCATCACGCCCAGCCCGACCTGATTCCTGATAGTACCCAGCTACACTTTGAGGTGTCGACCAATGAGCAACAAACCTAAAGGTACAAATAATGTCAGAAATCGAAGTACTGTTCACAATTTTAGTTATATTATTAACTGCCACTCACCTGACAGGAGCCTTATCAACTCCCATTCCGAAACTGATAGTAGCAGTGATAACTGGAACAATTCCTTTCATCCAAGCATCCTGCACTTGCTCACGCTCTTTCTGATTTAAGCCTTATTAAAGGATATAAAAAATCTTGTAATGATATCCAACTGTTTCAATAATCAACGAAAAGTTCTTAGGAAATTGATATGTATACCTGCATGATATGCCTTGGTATTTAAGCCTTTATTAGACAAATTTTTCGCTACATCTTCCGACATTTGACGAGTTCGGCAGTAAACGATTCCGCAACTCCTTTCGGCCTACAAATGAAATTGAAACGTAAAACCCGAGACTAAGTTGACTAAGCATAGATAATTACAATCTAAACTTAAATGTAAATTACAAAAAATTGTCTTGTAACAATAATCATTCCAGTAAGTATAACTACAAGACTACAACCTTACTGCTTTGTTCATTACTAAAGCAGCCAAATTCAAAAGACATTCGTTATCTCCGCTACTATTATAGAAAATAATATTAACCAACAATACAAGCTGTTTAATCCTAACCATAGGCTTCAGTTTCAGTTTCATTTTCTAAATTCGACTAATCAAGCACCGTGTAGTCAAACGTAAATTTTCTTGTTTGTATGCCTATGCCTTAAACGTACTTACTTACATGATCTGTTTTAACTGATTTTAACTTTAGGTTTTAATAAGTAAATACAAAATATGCAATAATATATTGATTATAACAAAGCTTATATAACATTAATTAAAGCAAATCAAATGAACTTTTTTCATTTTACCTTATTAGTATTTTCTTCCCATTTTTCACCTAAACTTTCGGAGCAAAACTGAAAAAGATGTTCGTAAGGGTTGTCCAATAACTCTTTGAACTGAACATCGTAATACAGGTTAGATCGAAAGCATGGATTTTTAAATCGAGCAACAGGTTTTTTCAGATCTAGCTGCAAAAGTATATCTTCCACGACCTAGTCATATTTATAAGTAATTCAAACGCACCATTATATTTAAGTCTAATAAAGGAAATGATTACTGTTTCTTAGAGTGAACTAAAAAGCATTTTAAAATGTACCCACTTTAGGACTAGCAGTAGCAGTTAGCGCTACCCACGGTACTCTCAAGCACTGTTTTCTCAGGTCTCCAAGTTTAAGGTAATCTCTTCGAAAATCGTGTCCCCATTGACTAACACAGTGGGCCTCGTCCACAACGAAATATGAGATTAAACCTTTTTCTGCCATTTTGATAAGAAAATCCTGTATAACAAAATGTGGATTTGTATTTGGCAATAATACTACCATGAATTTTACAAGCAATGTTATTTACTTTAAATCCAGGTTGCGCTGCAAGTTCAGGAGTAATGTACAGAAGCTTCGTGTTCGGATTGGTGGTTTTTAAGTCAGCTAGTATTCTTTGTCTTTCTGAAGATGAAATTTTCGAGTTGATAGTTTCTGCCCTTATCTTTAGTTTTGTCATATGATCAATTTGATCCTAAGGTAAATAAAAGAACATGACTGATCATTATTTCCGACATTAAGGAACTATAAAATATTTTACACCAGCTAAAGTAGAACCAGCTAAAATAAATACCAAAATACCTGAATTAACGCAATAAGTGGAGAAAACACAACAGCAAAGCATCGGTCTTTTATAACTGCTGGCAGTTGGTATATCAAAGATTTTCCAGATCCAGTGGGCATTGATACGAAAACGTCTTTTCTACCTGTAAACACATCAAAGATGTTCACAAAAAGTATCTCATAAAAAGTAAGCAATGATTATTTACCTTACTCTTACTTACCCCAAAAAGGCAATTTTAACGGATACATTAGGAAAAACGGAAAAATGTATATACAATGCTTTATGAAAAAGCAATTAATTGTTGTTGTACATTTTAGTATATTTTTGTGTATAGTTACCTTCAATTACTGCTTCCACGGCTGAGCGTTGTAAGTCTGAGCGAAATTTAGGATGCTTAAAGTGATCTTTTAGTTTCTGCAGTAAATTAGGGTACATCCATTTTTCTGATGTACTTTTAGAATTTGGTTTTGAAGATAGAGACGTCATTTTCACCGGAAGGGCCATGGCGGTTAAGTTTTGATTCTGTTTAGTAACTGAAAGATAATTTTTTTCTACATATAGCTATTACAGCGGGTATTTACTTTTTGGCATTTTCGAACTCACAAGGGTCGTCTCAATCTCAATACCTAGAATGTATTAAAGATAGCAATCACAATCTGACAATAAAGTTGTCATTTTATTTAACATGATCAATAGATTAGATATAATAAAGTAATAAATAGTAATAAATAAAAGTACATTTATATCATTGCAGCACTTATGCTTTACCTTTTTAGCATTTAGCAATGATTTATTTTAGTCGTAAATCTTAAATCAACTAAAGCTATGCATTATCAGAAAAAAATTAAAATACCTACACAGTAAATACTAAATAAGCGTACGCATCGAATAATGCAACTTCTTTGAGAAGTGCATGGAGAATAATAAAAATAGTAAATTAATTTTTATATCATGAAACTAAAATGCTGTACTAACTTTAACTTCGACTTTAGACGTTTTACAATCCTGCAATCCTTGAGACAAAGACATGAAATCTTGATTTATAAGATAAATGAGTTTGCAGTAATTGCAGTTTAGTAAATAAAATTCATATAATTACTTCCATTAGCAATTAAAGTCCCCGACTACATACAGCAATAAATGTTATGTATGTGTTTATTACATCTTACATCTTCAACATCGTCTTCAATCTCATGTTCACTTTGTTTTTCTGAATATTTCTTTATCACATCATATAAACTTGGGACTACTGTAAAATAAAACTGGTTCTAAAACTTGAAGAACTAAGATATTGAGGCTAATCGCTGCAAACAGAATGATCATCTCCAGTGAAACGTGATAGGGTTAGACTTTATGTCTTTTCTCAACTTTAAGCTAATTAAACTGAATTTAAATATTTATTCACTGTATTTCTTTACTTTAGTATTTGAAGTTTAAGGACTATGCTTTTTAGTCACTTGAACTAATGTAGTTAGACACAGTTTGTAAAGTGATCTCATTTAAATTGTATGAACTTTTACAACAAACTAACACTAAGAACTACAGTACTTAGTTATGACTTTTAATGTTAGCTTTTTGGGTCTGCAGTTATCACGTTATCAAAATAACAAGGACTTTAGGATTTGTTCATTGTTTGTTGACATGAAAATGGTAAACGCAGTGAAGAAACACAAAATCACAAAACCCAGTCAGGCCGTCGTTCAAAATTGGAGCGTCAGCATTTACCTTGATATTTTCAATGCTTACATTCAATGGTGATACATTTAGAATGAAGTTACGGAAGACACTACGGTAGTATAGCAAATCGTGAAAAAATCTGTGGTATTAGTGGTATTTGTGTGTACACTTCAAGTTTCACAGAGTGAGTGGTAAGAATGGTTCCTGTAAAATTCGAAAATCATGGGGAAGGCAGGGGGGATTATTTTTAGGTTTTTACAGGAACTGCCTCCTTATAATTTTCTTGCTTTACACGTTACCATACGTTTCGTAAAACATTTTTCTTTGAATCATTACAAACTTGTATCATGTATCATGTATCATGTATCACTGATTTTGATTTCTAATAATTTTATTTTACTGATTTTACCTTTTAAGGTTTTAGCAAAATGAAAATTCGTCCGAATTTTACGGATATATTCATCACAATATTATTGTTGATGCTACCGAGCCTTAATATTGATGCCGCGCACCGAAGAGGAAAACCCAGGATGTGTGGGAAAGTTCCGTATAACCAAGACCCGCATAAATGTAACACTCAAGAGTTAGACGAAGCTTTCAGTAGTGATGATGTTGGATTTGAAGTCAACATGCTTCCGTTTAACTATGACAAAGGAGTTTGGTTACATGTACATGTGACGTTACTTAATGAAGCCGATAGCTTTAGAAGTCTTTCGATTCAAGCTCAAAACATTTATGGATATCCTATAGGTTTTTTATTTTCTTATATATTTTATACATTAATTTAGTTTCAGTAACTTTCAAAATATTTACGTGCACAAATAATGTAGGTTAAAACAAAATTCGTCAATGCAATTGCAATGTTATTTCACATCTATTTGTACGTAAAAGTTAAAGATATCTAAACATAATAAAAAATATTATTTCCCCCAAAGCGGAAAATCCATTTTATCCAGAGAAAGTTTCGTCAGGTTTTAAAGGTGTCTACTTTCTCCGCACTTTCATCCGTTGCACCATACTTTCACCTTGCGTTCACCAGTGTTTATGTAAATTCCTCCGCTTTCACCCCTACCCATTTTCAGATGGTAGGGATCATTTTGCCCTTTGGGCTAAGGGTGGTCGGGTGGGACGGTAATGGAAAGGGTATTTTCCCTATTATTTCCCATAAAACAATAAACAAGGTCCGTTTTCTCTCTTAACTAACGCATTTCTTGTTTCTAATGTTTGATGCAGGAGTATGGACAACGGATGTTCCATGCAAATTACCTGACACACAAGGTCAAGGTGCAGAAGAAGGGAATTTAGAAACAAGAGATGAAGTAGAACTCGTTGATGCTACAGGGGCGATAGCCGAGACTGTAGACTGTCCAATAAACTACAATCATAAAGAAAGTGTTAGTTTCAATATTAAAACTTACTGCATAAAATATAAACTTAAATGACCGTGCCACGCAATATAAGTTTTTCACTTGCAAGCTCTATTTTCTAAATTCTACTGAATAAACAGCCTTCAAATTTCTTAAATTTGTTGTTTCCTCCGAAAACCAATTGGGAAAACATTTATGCCGCCGTCATGCTTAGACCATCAGAAATAACGAATGTAAAATCAGTAGGATCCAAAACTACAGGTGTTGGATTACTTTTCACGTAAGTCGCCAGCACTTTGTACGGCACCAAAAGCCACTCCATACCTTTCTATTTTATTATCACTCAGGTTTTCTAGAATACTTTACTGCTTTTGCTTTGGTGAGCAACAACCTAGAAATGGGAAAATTAGTTTAATGCATTATATTTAACTTCTTTAAAAACCCTACCAAAATTTCCTTTCTAAATGAATTTTCCGTAGGGATTCTTTTAGTTAATAATGTTCTTCATGCAATATTTTTTGTAGATCTATTATAATCACCCAGGACGGCACTTGCTACATGAAGCACCATTCAGTTCTGTACGTAATATCATTTCTGGAACATTGTGAAATAGATGAACCTTATAATGTCCCTGTGGATTGCCATCGGTGCATGAACCATGTGAAACCAGCTCCTTCAAATTCTGCCGACCCTGAGTATCCATTGCTAGACGAAGAGAAATCGGACCTTAAGAGTATTTTGGACAATCGTAAGTTTACTTAGCCAAAATGTTTAAGAACATTAAGCATACAAATCTACTAACATAAAGTTTACCAACATTAGATTTATTAGCTAAAGTAACTAATGAATCGTAAATCTAATATTAGCCGCGGTACCAAAACCCATGGCAGAACCGGACTTTCCAACTCCTTATGATGAATTGATTGCGAAATACCTAGGCAAACATAGGCCTAACGTAATTAGTTTTACTGGTTTACTACCAATTTCCTATTGCTTTCTTACTATGGAATTTTCAAAGGGTTATTTTAACTATTGGCGTCATCATTAAATAATTTAACTGTTTTAGGTAACGACTATTGCAACCACACTTGGGACCACGACTGCTAAGCCTCCTCCAACAACAACTAGTAAACCTCCTACAACAACTAGTAAACCTCCTACAACGACAACTGGTAAACCTACAACGACAACTATTAAACCTCCTGCAACGACAACTAGTAAACCTCCTACAACGACTGCTGGTAAGCCTCCCACAACGACTGCTGGTAAGCCTCCTACAACAACTGCTGGTAAGCCTACCACAACGGCTGCTGGTAAGCCTACCAGAACGACTACTAAAAAGCCTGCCACAGCGATAACTACTAAAGAGCCTACTACAACGATAACTACCGGTAAGCCATCACAACAGCCACCATCATCATTTAGCATAATGCTAACGTAGTTACAATAATTAACGCATTTAACCAAGCCAATTAAAATTCCGAACTTCAACCATCTTTATTTAACTTACAGAGATCACAACTACTACACCTCCAATTCCGGAAACGCCCTTTGTCAAAATTACAAAGGCTCCATCACATAGAGAGACTATTCCAACAACAAAGCGCCTTACTTTCTTTTGTACATACTTATACACATTATAATGTTTATTTATTTATGTGGTAACATTATGCAATCTTGTAGGTTTTGCTTTTTATGATTTCTATTGTAAATACTCTTTCAGGGCCGAAGACCAACGAAACAGGAAAAAAGCCTGATAACAAAGTTAACACTGTAAGCAACAACTTATTTTGCTTCTTTTGTATACAAACACATAACTAGTGTTGATCTGTTTTCGATTTCTCCTCTCCTGTTTTTCAATAATTAAATTATGCAATATTGGGAGAAAGTTAAGCAATTTAATTCTAAGACAAAAATATTAGCAAAAGTATTTTACTGCATCCAAACTGTGATATATATTGTGATTTGGCTGGGAAATATTTTCTTCTTGATATTCCCGCATACGATATATACGTAGAGATAGCTACATTTACTCCATTGTATTGATCAAACTTTCTAATCAGACGATTTTCACTTTCAATTTAGGCAATCGAAGTCCCAGAAATTCCTAAACACGTAATAGTCATTTTGTTAGATTAGACTTTTTTGAAATATACTTCGAATTCGTCCTCCTTTATTATAGTAATGAAGATCATTTTGCAATTTTTATTATTTGCAGCATATGTACAATGAGTGTGAACATACTAAAGGATGCATTGGCCAGCCTCCGGTAATAATCATAAAGAATTCATTGTACTAAGCTTATTGGAATTAGAATTCTTATTAATACGTAACTATTTTCTATGTTTTTGTCATCGTTTTCTGTTTTTAAAATAGGGATGCCTTTTGACAAGGTCGTGTACGTCCATTGTATCCTTTTCAGAGGAAACTGAAAAAGCGGCTTTTCAGCTATTTGGAAAATCTGAAAAGTATATTGCAATGGGATTTTCTGATGATCAGTTAATGGTATGTTTGTTTTGTAATATGGTAAACTAAATGGATATTTTCGGATATTTTCGGCAATAGCTAAAAACGTCAACTGAGATTTGCGGAATAGTTATAGCAATTATTATAAAACTGAATTTTTAAGTAAGTGGAGAAATGTAATGTTTAGCCAAAAGGAAAACGGAATCTAATAAATCCGTATTTGAAAAATGATTCAGGGGTATGATTCCGTGATAGAATGTGTACGAGAAGCTGGTGATGTCATACGTGCGTACAGAAGCTTTAACCTCTTAAATAGGGACAACCACAGATTGGTAAGGTATTAATTAGAAAAAATGCAAAACATTAAAATTGCATTCGTACTTATTTCATTTTCATTCCCAATACTTTGTGTTTGGCCCTTTAATCAATTAGATTGGTCTTAATTACCTTTTATTTTTTCAGAGAGATCATTCACCTATTTCTAGACTCAAAGGGAAATATGAAAATGGGTAATACTCATGCAACATTTACTTATATAAGGGAGTATTTCGTTTAAGCACTCTTTTTACAGAGAGTACAACAAAAGGTAACCGAATTATTCAATTCTTTAATTTGCATTTCAGGGAAATATATTGTGAATTTTTATATCTGAGAAAAACTTACGTGTATTATGGAGATAACTTTACTTTTGACTTGACTAACAATAAATACTACGTTCTTTACGTTGAAGGTAAGATACTGCAATATAACATTTGGGCTGATACGGGATGGCATATTACGGCATATTGTCTTAAAAATTAAAACACTGTCTTTAATTTATTTAGGCAATTTAGCTCGAGATGGAATAGACGGAAACATAGGGTATCATCAGAATGACTACATTAAAATTGCAACATAAATATTCTACATTATATAAGTTACTGAATTGACTTGGGGCTTTAGTGTAATTTAAATATATAAAGGTACCACAGCGATGCTGTCGTCGGGTCTACAAAGCTTGGCCTTTTGGAACACTTTGGAGTAAGTGTTCATGAAACGCATTTGCTTTAATTATTGTGTACAATTTCAAAACGTAATTGTATAACCTTTTGTCATAAGAAATCAAAAGTTCAATATGCATTTGAGAAAATACACGGTTTATCTATGATATTCACTTGGTTCTTCGTATACCCTATTGGAATCTTTCTACCTCGCTATTACAAAGAAACGTGGTCTACGTTTTACATCGGACAGTACACTTGGTGGTACCTGGTTAGTTTTCCTGATGTGAATAATGATATTGCAAACTTGTTTTCTAATTCAAATAAATGATAAACAACTATACTTTGATAGATCCACTTAGTACTAATGGGAGTGACAATTGGCTTAACTGTGCTAAGCAGTTTTTCCTTATCAATTATAATTCATGTCTGGAAAGGGGATGTTTTGGAATGGAACTTCCATGTCGTGTCCGGGTTTATTATTAACGGCATGCTTCTCCTTGACATTTTATTCGGATTTGCTGTTGTGAAATTCAACTCTCCATTTCGCTATTACTTCATCAATTTTATGCATGGATTTATGGGACATGTTACTTTCTTTCTATCGTGTAAGTTGTTTTGCATCAAGCGTCAAACAAAATGAATTCACAATAATTAAATATCATAATTAAATGTATTTTTCTGCAGATGCTCTACTTTACGATGCTAGGAACTTTTCCTCCGGAATGCCATGCTTGACTACCAGTTCAATAATTACGTGGATGGTACTAGTTATGATCATTCATCTTTCTATGAATGTAAGCAGTGCTTTTTTAAGTTGTTTGGTCTACTTTAATCCCAGAACATAACTTTGAAACTTTTCTTCTGTAGTATCAAGTTTGTTACACCGATTTCGTACAGGGAAAAAGTGTATCGCGAGTGTACTACTCATGCGGAACCTTAGATTTGCCTGATCAATCTAACAAAGATTCTCCGGTATAATTTTATTTACATATTCTATCCATTAATCATTACTTTGCAAGTGACATGCAAGCATACTCACTGCCACGGCTGATTATCTTTATTGACAGGGTGGCTTATGCAGAAAAGTTCTGATGTTTGGATTTATTGTAGTTTGTGCAATTTTCACTGTGGCATTACTTTCCATTTACTCCCAGGAAAATAATTTGGATTGCAAAGAAGAAAGCAGAGTCATCACTGCAGCAGAAGCCCAAGCTGGAAAGAAATCACTCAAAAAAGGATTTTTTTAAGTTTGATTAGGAGCTATGTTTGTTAATTTACTTTTCCTTTGAAGTTAAGGTAATAATTAGAAATTGTTAAATCCTTGTACACTGTTGAATAACATACCTATACGTTATGTTGGGTGAAGTGAGAAAGCATTGTACACCAACCAGTTTGGTTAGAGTTGAGGCATTTGTGCTGTGCTATGTGCTACAAAGAAGATGCTGAGGCATTTCAAGGTACTTTGGGATGGGAAGGATGGGATTATGTTGTCTTCATTAACATACACCGGCAACCCATCTTTATTCAAATATCCATCTGTTCTAATTTTCCCCTTTAGTGTGTTCTCTTTAGATTTCTATTGTAGTTAGTTAAGTTAGGCAATTATGGTTCATATTAACAATGCAAAAGATAATTCTGGAAATAATGCACAATCTAAAGAAGATATTCTAGTTCATGAATTGCTGGAATGTTGTGAAGAAGCTTACAGAAAAGGAATTAATTCTGTAGATATTTACAGGGTTTTAAATTCTCCAGAATTATTCTTAGATAGAAAAAGGTCTAAAAAAGATGTTCTCAAAGAAAACGATAGCTTAAAAATCAAAAAGATCTTTTTCATAACGATTGTTCTATCTTTAGTGACAATTTGTGTTCACTTATCTCTCTGTAGCATTTTAAATGTAAATCCATTGAAATATTTTCCAAGTTTGCAAGAGAAAAGATGTATCTTACCATCCCACCCATTGGTAATGGAAATGGTTCGCCCGATTGCAAATTGCAGTATTTGCTCAGGAAAGGTAATAGTTTCAAACTTTCAAACAATAATTTATTTACTTTCTTTATGAAAAAGCAGTATATGAATTTTTGAAAACTTTCTAACAGAAAGGAACACCGATAATACAGTTCAATCATATACCATCCAAAGAAGAATTTCTTGCTGTGGCCTACTCTTCAAAACCAATAATAATCCGAAATGGTGGAAGTCATACAGGAATGCCAGTCTCTTTTAACTTTGCTAAATTAAAACAAGTGTTTGAGTCGGAACCAGGAGGAGTTGATACCGTTTCTGAAGAATGCCAATTTCTTCCATTTCGTTCACCCTTTCGAAGTTTAAGGGATGCTTTCGATCTAATATCAGATACTGCGAAGTGGGATCAACCTTGGTATATCGGATGGTAAATGAAATACAAATTCCTCCACCAAATTATTACATGAAACTATGTAGGTGGTATACCGTAACATTCTAAACCTTTCTTATCAGGAGTAATTGTCATCCTGGAGTAGCAGCTAAACTTCGACAAATATTTCCGAGACCTGGTTTTCTACCAGAAGATTCGGAATCATCTGCTATTGACTGGATTTTCATTGGATCTCCAGGACTTGGAGCTGCCATGCATGTAAACACAGACAAAATCCTTAAGATACTTAGGAAATATATATATACTAGTGATGTATTTATATACTAATTTAATTTGTTTTAGATTGATTATGTACGTCGACCGTCTTGGCAAGCGCAATTATCAGGATCAAAAAGGTGGCTCCTCAAGCCTCCTCCCGAGTGCGAATCAATGTGTCCTGAAATAGTGTCCTTCACCATAAAAGCCGGTGATTTATGTAAGTACCTTTTAGCAATTCCCATAGCTGAAAAATTACATCTTAGAACGATAATGTGGCAATGACGCAAATATGTTATAATATTTAATATTTATATTGCAGTATTTTTGGAAACGAACACTTGGTATCACGAAACCTTTATCGAAAGCAATGTTTTGTCAATTAGTATTGGCTCCGAGTATGACTGATTTACCAAATATAGTGTTCAACCCACAGACTGACTTCAACAAACAAAACAATAAAACCAAAACCAAAATAATATAGTACATACCCTTAAGTATCCAATCCGATGTCTACCTTATATATTGTACTTATGCATGTTGTAATTTGCTACTATTGTTATGAACGTTTTTAACATACCTAAGCAATAATTATCAGACAAAAGAGATCAACTTGTGTGAATTAGTGAATTTTTATGAATATTAAGGTGTAAAGGGGTTTATTTAACTATTTGTTATTTAGGTTATTTAGTTAGTAATTAGTTGTATAAAATTCATTTCCAATAATGTCATCCTTTGCTCACCAAGATGAGATGATACAAAAGATGCTCAATGATGATACAAGTATATCATGCTCAATAAGTGTGTTTTATACTGATGACTGTTATCATAGTTACCATTACTCTGTTAAAATATTGTATCGACATCTGTACCTTACCCTGTGTTGAGGAATACTACTTCCGGAATTCATTTGACAAAATTGCTGAAGAGTAGGACTAGTTGTACAATGCATTATTTCCTATACAGTATTTCTCAGGTAGCACACTAAAGTAAAGGGTCGAAGAAATGTAATTCAATGCAAAAACATTTAAAGTTATTAAACTATCGAAGGAAAACAAATTGATGGTGTCATTTACTCTCTCTGCATAAAGTTTTTTCGCAATGGGTGATCCTTTCTGCCTTGAACAGCAAACTATTGCTCCCAGTTTTAATAAAGGTCATGCTCCTGGTAGAAGAAGTCTTTTAAAAGATATAGATGAAGAAATGCTTCCCAAAGATCAATTGCAAAGACTGGAAAAATGCTTTCTACAGTAAATATTTTGTGTGCAATATTATTGTGTAGACGATCTTAGTACTGTAGTTATGATTTATGATTTATTTAGAGCTGATCATGATGGGGACGGATTGCTAAATGCATTAGAATTAAAATATTGGATGGAAAAACATGGAAAACCTATCACACAAAGAGAATTCCGTTGTATTCTTCAAGAAGCTGATTTAGATAAAGATGGTAGCATAAATTTCAAGGAGTTTCTCTTAATGTGCCAGAAAATCGGAGTGGAGAAAATTTTGAAAACAGACATACATGTTGAGATTCCTAATCGTTCTGTAAACATTAAAGGAGTTGTCAGTTTCTTTGAAAGAAAGGGTTGGACCAAACAGGTAACCAGTAACATATTCTCGAATAATGTTGTAAATAAACAATATGGTTTTCCAAAGTTCTACATAAAAAAATAATTTGGATTTACATGTAGCACGGACATGATAAAGCGACTGTTAGTGGTGTGGGTGATGCGCGCTACCAAAAACGGCTACATGAGGTTTACGGTTCAAATCAGAATTGTCAGACAACAATTGAGCACTTATTCAGCTCCCACAAAGATGTTCACAGCCACAGTGGGGAAATTAAAAATAATGCCAAGAAAATATCGACAGAGATTGAAAGCGGTGGGAATAAAGTCTCAGAGAGCAGTTCATGTTCCAGTAGTAGTAAAAGTTCACACAGTGAAAATGGTCTATGCCAAGCTGAGCTGATTACAGAATGTGATTGCTGTACATGTAACAGTAATAGTAAAATCGACGAACCAAAGCAAGATGATAAGTTTTCGGAACATTCGCATCCAGGAAAACATTTAAGGAAAAGTTATTCCGAAGGCTGTTACGGATCAAATGGAAATGAAAACACAAAGGGGCTTATGAATTCTCCTCACGCAATTACGCATAAGCCAAAAGCTAAGGAAAGTTGGATGACCGTAGTGAAAACTCACCATGAGAAGCACGTAGATAAAACCCCTACGCATGATGTAAGTGAAAACGAAAAGAGGCCTCTGACCGAAGGTATTGTTGCGCATTGGAGAAAACTCATTCAGAACAAAGATGCAAAAGATTCATTAAATAACCAAACAGAAAAAGGTATTCCCTCAGAAAATATTACTAAATTCCAAAATAACAAAACCAGCTTAACACCTGAGAAAAAAGACTATTGCATTATTCCAACAAAAAATCAGGAGAAAAGAAGCTCACAAGTGAAGAAATATTCCCAAAGAAATTCGGGGGATCCCATTCCTAATCCTCTGATACAAACTAAAAGACTAAGTACACTCGAAGGTGAATATAGGATAACGGTTATGGAAATACCCGAAGCTGAAAACACTCAACAAAAAAGGAATTCCCAAAGAAATTCAAAGGATGATCCTTTGTTAGGAGCCAAAAGGCGAAGCACGATTGATGGTGACTTTGGGGTAATAGATGTGGATGTGGAAATACTTGAAACGGAAACAATTAAAAAAAACAAAGATTCTCAAAGAAATTCCAATGATGTCAGTTTGATTCCAGTGATAGAGAGTAAAAGGCGAAGCACAATTGAAGGGAAGGATGGGATAGCTGATATAGAGATACAGGCTACAGAAAATATAGAGCAAAAGAGCAATTCAAGAGAAAATTCAAATCATTTAATAGAAAATAAACGAAAAAGCACGACAGAAGGTAATTTCGGTTTGAATGATGTGCAAATTCGAGAAACAGAAAATCTTCAACAAAAGTGGAAATCCCAAAGCAAATCCAAGGATATCAGTTTAAATCCCACTATAGAAAATAAAAGACGAAGCACAATCGAAGGTGACAACGGGATTACTGATATGGAAAACCGGGAAGCGGAAAATATTCACCAAAAGAAGAATTCCCAAAGGAATTCAAATGATATGAGCTTACTTCCCATGATAGAAAATAGTTCGAATCCTCAAAACAAAAGGCGAAGTACGATAGAAGCTGATAATGGCGTAACAAACATGGAGAACAGGGAAAGCAAAATTGGTCAAAATAAGAAAAGCTCCCAAAAAATATCCACGGATGTTTGCTTGTATCCTAGTATTGCAACAAAAAGGCGAAGTATAATGGAGGAAATTGAAAACCTGCAAAACAAGAAGAATTCCCAACGAAATTCCAAAGAAAACAGTAAGAATGATTTGGTGGAAACCAAACGACGAAGCACGATCGAAGGCGACTACGGGATTACTGGTATGGAAAACAGGGAAGCGGAGAATATCCAACAAAAACGTAACTCCCAAAGAAATTCTAATCCTTTGGTGGAAAATAAAAAACGAAACACCATTGAAGGTGATTACGGGATTACTGGCATGGAAATTCGAGAGACCGAAGATATTCAGCAAAGGAAAAATTCCCAAAGAAATTCCAATCCTTTCGTAGAGACGAAAAGACGAAGTACGACTGAAGGTGATTACGGCATTACTGGTATGGAAACTCGAGAGACTGAAACTATTCAGCAACGGAAAGACTCCCAAAGAAATTCTAATCCTTCGGTGGAAACGAAAAGACGAAGTACTATTGAAGGTGACTACGGCATAACTGACATGGAACTTCGAGAGACTGCAAATATTCAGCGAAAGAATTCTCAAAGAAATTCTCATCCCATAGTAGAAACGAAAAGGCGAAGCACCATTGAAGGTGACTACGGGATTACTGGTATGGAAGACAGGGAAGCGGAGAATATTCAGAAAAAGAGAAACTCCCAAAGAAATTCTAATCCTTTGGTGGAAACAAAAAGACGAAGTACTATTGAAGGAGATTACGGAATTACTGATATGGAAAACCTGGAGGCGGAAAATATTCAGCAAAAGCGTAACTCCCAAAGAAATTCTAATCCTTTGGTGGAAACAAAAAGACGAAGTACTATTGAAGGAGACTACGGGATTACGGATATGGAACACCGGGAAGCGGAAACCATTCAGCAAAAGAGAAACTCCCAAAGAAATTCTAATCCTTTGGTAGAGACGAAAAGACGAAGCACCATTGAAGGTGACAACGGGATTACTGGCATGGAAATTCGAGAGACTGAAGATATTCAGCAAAGGAAAAATTCCCAAAGAAATTCCAATCCCTTCGTAGAAACGAAAAGACGAAGTACTATTGAAGGTGACTACGGGATTACGGATATGGAAAACCGGGAAACGGAAAACATTCAACAAAAGAGAAACTCTCAAAGAAACTCTAATCCATTGGTGGAAACGAAAAGACGAAGCACGATTGAAGGTGACTACGGGATTACTGATATGGAAAACCGGGAAGCGGAAAGTATGCAGCAGAAGAAGAACTCACAAAGAAATTCAAATGATATCAGTTTACTTCCCATGATAGAAAATAACTCGGATCAACAATACAAAAGGCTAAGTACTATTGAAGAAGATAACGATATTCTCATTACTGAAAAGGACGATAGGAAAACGGAAATTTCTCAGAATAAGAAAAACTCCCTAGAAAATTCCACAGGTGTTTGCTTCTACCCTAGTATTTCAACTAAAAGACAGAGTACAGTGGAAGTGAATCAAAACTTGCAGAAGAAGAATTCCCAAAGAATTTCCAAAGAAAACAGTCAGAATGGTTTAATGGAAACGAAAAGACGAAGCACTATTGAAGGTGACTACGGGATTACTGGTATGGAAAACAGGGAAGCAGAGAATATTCAGCAAAAGAGAAACTCCCAAAGAAATTCTAATCCTTTGGTGGAAAATAGAAGGCGAAGTACTATTGAAGGTGACTATGGGATTACTGATATGGAAAACAGGGCAGCGGAGAATATTCAGCAAAAGAAAGATTCACAAAGAAAATCCAATCCTGTGGTGGAAACAAAAAGACGAAGTACTATTGAAGGTGACTACGGGATTACGGATATGGAACACCGGGAAGCGGAAACCATTCAGCAAAAGAGAAACTCCCAAAGAAATTCTAATCCTTTGGTGGAAATGAAAAGGCGAAGCACGATTGAAGGTGACTACGGGATTACTGATATGGAAAACCGAGAAGCGGAAATTCGGCAAAAGAAGAATTCCCAAAGGAATTCAAATGATATGAGCATACTTCCAATGATAGAAAATAGTTCGAATCCCCAAAATAAAAGGCGAAGTACCATCGAAGATGATTATGGCATTACCGAAATGGAGAATAGGGAAACTGATATTGCACAGAAGAAGACAAACTCCGAAAGAAATTCAACGGATGTTTGCGTGTACCCTCGTATTCCAACTAAAAGGCGGAGCACCATGGAAGAGAAGGAAAACTTGCAGAACGAGAATTCCCAAAAAAATTCCAAAGAAAACAGTAAAAACGATTTAGTGGAAAATAAAAGGCGAAGCACTATTGAAGGTGACTACGGTATTACTAATATGGAAAACCGGGAAGCGGAAACCATTCAACAAAAGAGAAACTCCCAAAGAAATTCTAATCCTTTGGTAGAAACAAAAAGACGAAGTACTATTGAAGGTGATTACGGCATTACCGATATGGAAAACCGGGAAGCGGAAAATATCCAAAAAAAACGTAACTCCCAAAGAAATTCTAATCCATTGGTGGAAACGAAAAGACGAAGCACGATTGAAGGTGACTACGGGATTACCGATATGGAAAACCGGGAAGTGGAAAGTATTCAGCAAAAGAAGAATTCTCAAAACAATTCTAATCCTTTGGTGGAAACGAAAAGACGAAGCACGATCGAAGGGGACTATGGGATTACGGATATGGAAAACCGGGAAGCGGAAAGTGTGCAGCAGAAGAGAAACTCCCAAAGAAATTCTAATCCATTGGTGGAAACGAAAAGACGAAGTACTATTGAAGGTGATTACGGCATTACCGATATGGAAAACCGGGAAGCTGAAAATATCCAACAAAAACGTAACTCCCAAAGAAATTCTAATCCTTTGGTGGAAACGAAAAGACGAAGTACTATTGAAGGTGATTACGGCATTACCGATATGGAAAACCGGGAAGAGGAAAATATCCAACAAAAACGTAACTCCCAAAGAAATTCTAATCCTTTGGTGGAAACGAAAAGACGAAGTACTATTGAAGGTGATTACGGCATTACCGATATGGAAAACCGGGAAGAGGAAAATATCCAACAAAAACGTAACTCCCAAAGATATTCTAATCCTTTGGTGGAAAATAAAAGAAGAAGTACTATTGAAGATGATTACGGGATTACTGGCATGGAAATTCGAGAGACAGAAGATATTCAGCAAAGGAAAAATTCTCAAAGAAATTCCAATCCTTTCGTGGAGACAAAAAGACGAAGTACGATTGAAGGTGACTACGGGATTACGGATATGGAAAACCGGGAAGCGGAAAATATTCAACAAAAGAGAAACTCCCAAAGAAATTCTAATCCTTTGGTGGAAACTAAAAGACGAAGCATGATCGAAGGTGACTATGGGATTACTGACATGGAAATTCGAGAGAAAGAGTATATTCAGCAAAAGAAGAATTCTCAAAGAAATTCTAATCCTTTGGTAGAATCCAAAAGAAGAAGTACCATAGAAGATGATTATGGCATTACCGAAATGGAGAACAGAGAAACTGAAGTTGCTCAGAATAAGAAAAACTCCCAAAGAAATTCCACCGATGTTTGCTTTTACCCTAGTATCGCAAATAAAAGGCAGGGTAGAGAGGAAGAGAACAAAAGGAATTCCCAAAGAAATTCCAAAGAGAACAGTAAGAATGATTTGGTGGAAACGAAAAGACGAAGCACCATTGAAGGTGACTACGGTATTACCGATATGGAAAACCGGGAAGCGGAAAATATGCAACAAAAACGTAACTCTCAAAGAAATTCTAATCCTTTGGTGGAAACGAAAAGACGAAGCACGATCGAAGGTGACTACGGGATTACTGATATGGAAAATAGGGAAACAGAAAGTAATCAAAAGAAAAATTCCCGAGCAAATTCGAATGGTACCAACGGTACTCTTATGATGGAAGCTAAAAGGCGAAGCATGACCGAAGGTGATAACGAAACTCCTCAACCTAGGAAAAATTCACATCGAAGTTCCAAAGATGTTAGTATGAATCCTGTGATTACAACGAAAAGGCGAAGCACGATCGAAGGTGACTACGGAATTACTGACATGGAAAACCGGGAAGGGGAATCTATTCAGCAGAAGAAGAATTCCCAAAGAAATTCCAATCCTTTGGTAGAAACGAAAAGACGAAGCACAATCGAAGGTGATTACGGGATCACCGAAATGGAAAATCGTGCAAACCGAAGAAGTCAAAACGAATTAGATGCAGTTTTCAGTGGCCTTGGTTGCAGTTATCCACAACGATCGGGAAACAGAAGCAAATCTTTTGATAATAGCAGGAGCACAGAAAAAAGGGATTCACAAGGTGCAGAGAGGCGCACTAGTTATGGATCTAAATCGAAGCATGAAATAAAGCACTGGATAGCTGATAAGGATGAACAATTGCCAGATGAGAAAACTAGCAATGACAATGCGACCATATTATGTGATACAGGGAAATTGACAATCGTTTAATGGCATTCTGTAATGATGTATTAATTTGACTACAAATTCACATAAATTTCTGCTTTTAATAAGATAATAATATCCTATATATGCTGAAAATTTAAAAGACTAGATTTCGTACACAGGGCTATTCATAATTCCTTACGCGTATTTGCAAACATAAATACTTTGTACAGTTTTTCGCTTAATTGTATATTTTATTTAGTACAGGTTGTTAAAATAAGCACACACAGTATTTCATGACTAATGAAGTTATGCTCCACATGCTTGTAACTTTAAAAGTAAGCGTAGTAAAGGAAAAGATAAAGTTAATTCCTTAAATCCCAACATATTTACATTTCATTACTCCAATATTTAAAGCCTACAGATATTAGTGATCTATCTTCGGAAGGTACATCACACACATAGATACTAATTTTGAATTTCTGCATTAAATATATGAGTCATTCAACGGAGTGACATTGTACAGTTACCGTTTGATTTACATTTATCTAAATCTTCTTGTGAGGTTGAGGTTGAATATGTTAGTTCAGTTTAAAAGAGCGTAACGATATAGAGTTGGTAATAAAGTTTTTGGTACATATAAGCATAAGCACCTATGTGAAAAAGGAGAATTATTTCCGTTAGCAAATCCAAAAATATTTCGCCTATTGCAAAAGTAGTAAGTGATTTATGCTTTCTATTTTCAGGTAAGCATTATTGTGAAGCCTTAATAACAGCTTTTAAAGTTTGATTTAAGAAAAAGGTGTGTTTTCACGTATCTTCGATTTAGATTGTATAGTTACAATAGTAATTTAGTCATACAATAGTCAATTATTTTTATTACAATGTTTGTTTGATTTTTCCAACCTACAGGGTTCCCATCGGAAGATAGTTATTAAAAATCATGACTGAGGCAGTCAAGTGTGGTATGTGCCTAACACATACATCTTTAACAGGTAGGCTCATTTCATCAGTATAGTAAGTATTACATCGAAAATTAGAATATTTTTATTATTATTTACATTCGTTTTTAACTGATTTGTCATAGAGGGTGACCATTTTGTATCGACTCAATGCGGTCATGTATACCACTACGAATGTGTGGCAGGATGGATGTCTACACATGTTTCAGGGTACCAATCGACTAAATAAATATTTATCCAGGAAATCTTATGTTTGTACAGCAAATGCATGTGATTTGTAACAAACAGGTGCCCCACTTGCAGAAAACCTATTGGGAATGAGAATAATTTGGTTAAACTGAGGGATATACCAATATCCTTTCCAACTAGTTATAGGTAAATAACGAATTTAGTGTTTTTAATTTTATCCCTTCCGATCCGAGGACTAGTTCGTGTTCTAACACAAAAAAACAGTGAGCCGTTACAGTAGTGATCCGGAGGGTAAATTTAGCTATATGCATATTTGAAGACAAATTTAATATATTAACATATATACATACGGAACAGACAGGCAACACAGTTCCATAAGAGATTCGCTAAATAGCTTGCAATTGTAGTAAATTAGGTTAAATTATTTTTACTTAGCCCTTACCAGTTTAAATTCGCTCTGGTCGGAACGTATGGGGTGGGGAAAACCTGCATTCTTGAATCCTTTTCGGTAACTGATGCTCAATTTTGATATTCCAGTATATTTTTAATCCATGTAATTACTAATCAGAACGGAGAACCTTTTCGATATCTTTTAGAAAGGAGTTTTTCCAGCTCATGCTCAAACAACAATTGGCTGTGATTTGGTAAAAAGAATAAGTCATAATTTATTCTGATATTAAACAAGGAATGCAATCGTAATTATGTTAATTATCATCCTTTTCAATTTTGACAGGCTTTCAAAAAAGTTCAAGTTGCTGGAAAATCTATAAGACTTTGCGTTGTAAGATAGTAGAAGACTAATAAATATGATTTCCTGAAATGGTTTTAATCGTAATAACAAGAAATAATGTATATTACAGAGAGATACAGGAGGAAGTGAAAGATATGAGTCTATGATGCCAATACATTTGCGGAATGTTCACGGGATAGTAATTGTTTACGATATCTCACGTAGAGATAGTTTTGTAAGTGTCGGGAAATGGATGGATATTATAAATAACTACGCCCCAAGTGGCACAGCTAGGATTCTCATCGGAAATAAATTGGACATTGTCAGCGAAGATCCAGAGGAAAGACAAGTGAGAGAGGAAGAAGGAAGAGTAAGTCTCTGATAATGATATAACTTTTCATTGTTTTCTGTACTATAACTTTAATGCTTTAATTTCCAATAATTTCATGTTTGCGTAGAATTTAGCTGTGGAACTAGGAATTGACTTTCTGGAAACATCGGCCAAAGAACATTTCAATGTTGAAGCTACTTTCCGTACTCTGGCTGCAACTGTTCTTCAAAATCATTGGCAACAGGGACTGTTGGCATTTAGTGATATTGATTTAAAGAGTGACAGTCGGGAAAATCTTGACTCTTTTTCAAATACAATAACATTCTCCAATTGTGGCTGCTAACTCAAATGTATCACAGAATCTGTTTTATATTTAAGCCAATAATAATGAGTAACCATTTTAGTTGTGGAAAATGTTGTTGTATAAAAAATTATTTCCAGGTATGAGAATATTTTAAGTGATAAAGCATAATTTTGTGTGCTAAAAGGCTTTTCTAACCATGAATGCATTCTGTAATGCAAAACACAATTCATTGCACTCATTTAATTTTAGTATTTCACAGTAAGATCTTATTTTCGGGTTTGTACAGATTATTAGTCATTAATTTACATATAGTACCTAAATTTGTTCATTTAGTTAGCATAGCTTCGTTTTCTAGCTCTAAGTAGAAAAATTATTAATGCAGTTCCGACAAGAATTACTCCAATTCCTATTCCAATTGAAGAACCTACTTTAGCAGCTAAATTTGGGGTGCCGATTAATCTGTACAGCTTTTGCTCAGCAGCTGGTGTCACTGAAATAGACTGAAATGGTTCAAAAATTAGAATCTGAAACAAAGTTATGTAAATCAATCTAAAGGGGAAGAAATTAAGCATTTGTTTTGACTTACGTCTTCTTCCCACAAGAATGGCATCAGAACATGCGGAACTCGTCTTAGGCCAGTATTAAAGGTAAGGGGCATTAATTCAAGGTTAACTTGTATTCTGAAAGCAGCTCTAAGTACCATACCAGTGTTCTAGTAAAGAAAAAATATTTAGAATTACTAATCAATCAATCATTACTAATCGGGAAATTAAATTAAGTTGTAGCTAATTTACGGGTTCAACTTCGACAAATGACTGGTGTTTTTCCGGGTCCGGATGATATCCATCTGATTGATTTAAATAGTGTGGCCCAAATAAGAAGTGGGGCATTGATAGGTAAATTGGAGCATCTGGTAGCAAATGTTATTGGTAATAAGTTTTTTTTCTGGACAAATCAGTTCGTTCAATTACAGAAAATTATTTCATAAAACTCACCATGTCTACATGCGCTAATTTGTACAGCACCATCAGAAGGACATTCTTCATGCTCTCCTGTATGCAGTGTACAAAAGCACATATTGTCCTTATTCTCTCTTGGATCTTGGAAAACTTTGTTTGTCATTACAAAGCGAAATGTTGATACATCGGCAATTAGACTTTCTTCTGAGAACTCAAGTGGAAACATTCGGCACACATCGGGGTTTAGAATTCTCAAAACAGATTCAGTTGTAAGGTGAGGTGGAAATGTAAAATCATTGGTTCCACCTAAAGTCTTACATTTCTCCTCCTCATATTCATTGAATTCCTTTTTCCCATTCCAACTTACAACTTGACCGAACTTAGAAAGGTTGTCAACTCCAGAATATACTTCGTAGCGACCTATCTCCGTGCCATTTCGCTGCAAAACAAAATATCTCAATGTAGACCTTTCTTAAGGAAAGTATAAAATCTTTTAGCAAAAATGCATTTTAGTAAGCCATACTTGATTATCTGCATATTTCAATTATGGAAATTTAAAGCTAAGAGATTCTTGGATATTATTGTTGTTAAAAATTCATAGGAGCTCAAAATGGTACTGTAAGAAAAGAAACTTACACCATAATACAATCCAAAAATGTTGTTCGGGAGATACTCCGTGAGCGTTATTTGAGATAATGAAGCCACCATTCCTTGGTAGAAACCTCCGAAAAGCACTTCATTTACAGTCTTTGTCATGAAAACGTCTTCGTTGAATTTGTCGATATAAGAAGTTACCATGTAGCGAATTAGAGGTGATAATTTGGCGATTTCTCTTGCAAGTCCCTGTATTTAGCGTGTACACAATTGTAAAAGAACTTTAAATCGTAGCACAATACTGTTTTCGAAATTTAAAATATTTTACTTACGATAAAAGGAATATTGATAATTGTTACGTAATCCTCCTCCGTACCGGACGATAACTCCGGTTCAAAGAAGTAAGATATTTTCTCTCTGTAAAATATAGTGTGGTTTCCTTCGTTTGCAACAATATCTGTTTTTGATCTAACTTTTCTATTAGAAATATAATGAAATAATGATTATACTTCCTGTAATACACGATTTCTGTTTCCTAATGCTAGAAAAGAAGGTACTTTACTTACCGATATACAAAGGGACCAACTTCTTGTAAAATGGGTTTTTCTCCTTTTTTGACTTCATTAGGATTACTTACATTGAAAAGGTATATTTTCTTAAATATTTCTACTACAGGTTCTTCACCATTCCATTCTTTCCACGTTTCTTCCAATTCTTTACTATTTAGCGGTATATCTTCACTTACATCAGAAGAATTACGTAATGAAGCTTTATGTGACAATATTCGTAGGTTCCCCTCCTGTGTGAAATAATGAACAACATACATTTACAAAATTACAATTTTTAATGCAGGTGCTACGAGAAGGTTCTAGTAATACAATACATATCGTATTCTATGGAACTGAAATATTTTCCGACACCATTTTCAAATGAATACTTCCGAATTACGAAATAAGTACGATTTTACAGCGCATGCTACAAAACTTCATCTAAAGGGCTATTAAATCGTTTTTGATGTTGGTGGTTACGATACAGTCGAGATTTCAGATTTGTTGTTTCATTAGACCGGAAACAAGCTAATTCTGAATCGATCAGTTTTTACACTACTGATAAAGTGACAGACAAAAGAGTAAAATCTTGTTAAAAGGGCAAAAGACTAATAAATTGACTTTGTACTCCGTTAGAACTGTTTATCTAATTTGTTGTTTTGTTAATATTTTACAGACCTCATTTAATCTAGAATTGATCCACATTGGAACGAGAATCCATCCCACAACTGCTGATATAGCACAGAGAGTAAATCCACCACCCAACAGGAAATAAGGTAACTTCTGCATTATTTCTCCAAATTATATTTAGTACTGTAAGCTAACACTGTTTTTCATACTTGACTTAACTGGTAGAATGTAGGAAATGAACTATATAGGGAATCATGATAAAAACTCGAGTATTGCAATTAGTTTATTTTCTAAAATAAATAAGTTTATCTTCCTTAGTAAACTATTTTGTCCGTCGAGTTCCGATATTGGATTTCAGTACATTAAATTCAAATAACGTTATCAACTTGACACTTGAAATCCATGCACCTGTAAAACGTGTCAAACATCACTTAAATGAATCCTTTGATAAGATATTCCAAAGGTTTTTGTTTTATCACTGCCACTGCCTACACTGATATTAAAACACTAATCAAAGTTACATATTACAATATAATACACACATACACCGTATTCCTAAACATAAATACTGAGATTAGTTTTTATGTAAGATAAAATTGGGGATATGGGAAATACCCACGTTTTTCTAAAACAATCAATGTAAAATGAAAATGAAATGCTCTGTAATTATTCTGTGTCCAATATTTGGAAAAGTAGGACAAGCAAAAGTTAACTGACGGATTTTTCTTCGAGTAAATCACTTATGGTGAATATTAGGAGAACAATTTCTATAGGAGCTAAGCTAAATGATCACGGTTGTATCTAATAACTTGTTAACCACAATAAAATTATTATGATGCATATAATACGATAGGGTAGTGAGCACTAAGTAGCCTTAAAGACGATTAACTATGTTCAGTACTAAGTTCATCTTACATATGTAAATATTCTCGAAGGTATTATCTACTTTGACGAGAACGCTTAAATATAAAGCATCACAGTGAAAAAATGTAGACACTGCTATATTATTTCTCACAAATACCCATTAGATGAAAAGATCGAAAGAGCTTTCATGCTACTACTCACGGGTGTAATTTAATGTCCTATAACACACTGTATACTTAAGTAGGTATAATAAATATGTACTTAAGATATCTGGGTGCAAGTTATGATGAAATATTTTCTATCCTGCTTGGCCTGGATATAATATAATCCATTTTCTCACATCAAACGTTAAATTTCATAGTGTACCTTCTACGTTTCAACCAGTGGCATTTTATTGTAGTTCAGATATTCACATATAATTCTCATTATCATAAAAAATACCTGAGAATAAGTAAAGAATATTGCGGAAAATTTCAGAATAACAAAACAGGTAGTAAAGGTAAAAGATAATACAGTTCCAGAGATAAAAAAGAATGGGACTTACAGGAAGACTTCAAAACACAGAAGTAGGTCTTCGTTAAAGAGGTACTGAGTTGGAGCGATTATCTTGTGTTTGGGAAACATACGAAAAATAAGTAAACATTTCTCTGTATGTGTTCTCAATATGCAAAAAGTTGCGGGACAGGTATTTTACTACTGTGCTGTAAATGTAACATTGCATATGCGTTGCATTGTACGTAACATTGCATAACAGATGCGCTAACTAGTACACTGTGTATAGATTACTTATAAAAACGATGTTATTTTCCATTCATAACATTTTTAGCATTAAAATAAGCGTATATGCAACAGCGGATCGTTTTTCATCAAAATGTTGTTTCCTGTCCTATGCTGCAGCTCTGTAGTTCGCAGTGGATCTTACAGCAGTTCAGTTGACAATTAATTAAATTAGTGAAGGCTTGAAATAGACGTGATAAGTGTCATAATTGTTGTGTGAAGGTCAATAAATTAAATATTGACATTTCACACTATTGAAAGTTGTCAAATGAGAAACATCAAACATCAGTTGGACATTAATTAATCGTTAGTAGGTCATGTCTACACAATAGAATACATCAATATATAGGCGCACCCACTTTCTGAAGGTGACGTAAACGTTATCATCCACTTATCGGAATCTCTATCACAGTATTCACATAATGTAGAAATTAAATATTAACATAGTATAATAACGGATCCATACAGGGAAGAATTCTGTATTTCTCTGAATGAAATTAGTAGCTTTGAAAACTTTAAGACTTGCAAAAATCAACATAAATCGAGAAGAGGGATTTTTTGTGAGATATATCATGAGAAAAATATTATATGGTTTATAATAGCTAAGCTTAAGCTTTAAATTTTTTATCGCCTATTATACTCTGAATTTACATCACTAGTTTTTTATCGCTTTCTTGGCAGCAGAAGGCAGTAAAATACTCCAGTAAACAAAAGCAGATTTAATAAATATATTTATAAGTATCAGTATGCATAAGGAAGAATTTTGTATTGATAATTTACTGAACATAAAGGAAACAAGGCTTAAATTCTTGACCTAATAATGCAGCTAGTGCACATTTTAAGGCAGCAGCTGTGAGGAGCATTTTGACTGTGAAAGGTGATCAATGAGTGACAACGGTTAAAAGTCAAGTGCATGGTTCACGTTCACACTCACATATCACACTCATATTATGCTAATTTTCCAAGTTCTGTACTTAACAATTCTAAATTATGTATTATAAATATAGTCGCTCTAAGAATACCAATAGCATACTAAAGAGTATGCGTGCTGGAACTTAATACGTAATCCCTTCTGGTGTTAATCTCTATAAAGCTATAAGCTAACCAATAATAATCCAACCTGAAGACCTTGCAGTGCATTAAAAATTGTAAATAAGTAAGGATTCAAAACCTACAAGTAAATACACATGCCACAACAGTGTAGTGTTGCAAAGACACGAAGTAGAGTTAAATATAAATTGATGGTATTAAATAATATAGCATTACATGGTATACATATTATGAGTATGTAACTATTATTGGTTGTACATTAGTTAGTAGACTTATTAATCGTTCTGTTTAGGTTAAACTGGGATATAACCAATTTTGTATTCATTTCGTGAAGCGATGAGACTATTTAAGTATGCTTTTAACAAACAGTATATGCCTATGATTTACTTTACTTACTTTACGCTATCAGATGGGATACTCAATTTACGATTAACATTAAAGTGGATATACTTAGAGAAACTTTGCAGTTATATGCTAATAATTATTATTTATCTACACAACTGTCAGACTGTCTTTATCTCGTATACCCCTCATTATAGTATTACCAATTCAAAGACACATTAGTGCTCGCATTATACCTACATGGAAGTACAAAGGCAAGTAATGTGTGCCTTTTATTCATAGTACAACCAGAACCACATAAAAAGAGTCTATTAAAATGCTCAGTTAGAGAAAGGCTACCGTTATCGATACACATTGTTTCCACTTTTGGAAATTTCTGAGTATTTCTATTTCAGAAGTACTTATCGGTTAAAATTAAAGCTGTAGTACTAAAAGAGGCATTCAAGACTCAGGTCGCAGTTTCATTTTGAGCAAAACAACTTTTTCCGTACTTTAACATTATATTATAAACTGGTATTAAATTCCATGAAAAAATATTACCAATACTGCTGTGTGCCAAAATGCCATTTATACGTAAATTGTTGAACAACTTAAAGAGAACATACAAGGGTAAGTTTAATGATCATTATTTCAATGTCTGAATACATTATATCTAATAGGGAATACATACTTAGTTTCTGTGATGTGAGCATGAATGTAATACTGCTTGTATAAATGCATTAATTAAGTACTTAGTTTGTTAATTAACTCTGTGAGTCTAATAACCAACCGCAATTGCAACATTTTAGTGCAGTACTATACATTAAACAACAATCAACTTTTCTATTGTTTATGCATTGGAGTTATATCACCTAACGGACACTTTTGAAATACTTACTACATTAAAGACGCTTATTTACATGATGATATCTGAAAAGTCAGACTATACAAACCTAAGAGCGGAAATGTTTCAAAGTTTTGACACATGACGTTCGTTTTGGTTTTACGTAGCGTTTCAGTGGTTTTTATTTATTTTGTAATCCGCTCGTGTGCAGTAATTAGGGATTCAAGAATACTATTTTGTAATGCATGCATGCAGCGGTTGTAGTATATGCTCTTTACATAACTTAAACCGTGAAACTTTTGTACTTACAAAACAAGTGAGTTGTAGGTTGTAAATGTATTTTACATAAGTTTGTAAGTGGTGATTGATAGCAGAAAAGTACTCACACCACTTGCATATGTCCATGCGGATGGTTAAAAGTTATTCCTTGTATTTTCCATGCTAAGATTTCTGGAACGGATTAGCAGGAAAACTTTTTAATCCTTTCTTCAAAGAAGTCAAAGACCAATTTAGCTCTTGAAGCTTTCAAACTGTCAACTGTGTTAGGTAGCTAGCTAGGTAGGTTTCTTTATCAGTTCGGTAAAGATTCGAGTTAGTTGTGTTGATTCTGTAGCTGTGATTAAAGCAAAATCAAGCAACTTTTCAGATATTTAATTTTTGCTTACAGAAAGAATTATGGAGAACAAAGATACTTCAAAGACTGAATTTATCTGCGAGGCCGAAGAAGATTCTCTTGCACAAGAGACCTTAATGAATGATCTGGTAAACATTGTAAATCTATATCTAATTTTAATATTATATTGTCAATTTGTGAGTATTTTAATTTAAGGTTTTGATTCGAATTTGTAGATAATCGATGAAATACTCTCCAATTTGTCTTTCGAAGATATAAAGCGCTGTCGTCTAGTGTGCGGGAAATGGTACGATGCTTCATGGAAATTCGTGGAGAAGAAAGGAGCGCTGACGTTACCAATGTATCAGTTTTCAGGAAGTAATGCAATTAATGAAATCATGGCTTCTGGAAACGAGCTTCCATGCAGTCGTGTCAGAGTGATCGACCCTCCTTTGAAGAAGCGGTCAATATTTGACAATTTTATCGTGAAATACGGGAATGAGATCAAAGAATTGGAATTCGAGACAGTAGTCATCAGCAGAAAAGAATTCAATTACTTTCAAGATATTTTGTTTAAAAAGATGCCTTTCCTTGAGTCACTATCCTTTGGTGCTATCCAAGTAAGAGAAGAAGAAGAATCTTCTAGTGAATTGGAAACAGTTCCCAGTGTGTTTCAGTTAAAATTCTTGAAGAGAATTCAGTTTGTTCAAAGATCTTCTGTGGCCAACAGCGCTTTGATGAACAATTTCTTGCGGAAGATATTAGAGTGTTCCCCTAATTTAACTGAAGTTAAGGCCAACAACCCAATATTTTTGAAGAATCTCCTGGAGAAGTTACCGGAACGCTCCATCGCTAATATAAAACATATTTCGTATGTTTATGACCAAAGATCTAGAGTCGTTGCACCATATTTGAAGGATCTCAGTGACAAAGGACTGAAATTAAAGAGTTTCGAATGGGAAGATACCCGAGGAACTCCTGATTTTGAGGATCTCATTGAGCTTCTGGACATCCAGAAATGTTTCTTAAAATCCTTCTCCTTAGATATTACTCAGTATAATTTTCATAATCCAGATCTTCCTTCTATGCCAAAACTACCTTTGATGAAAACTTTGGAAACTTTGAATATATCCAGTGTTAGTCCAATGTATTTCCAACAGGAAGACTGGCTCGCTCAGTTTCCTGCTTTGAAAAAATTCAATTACTCTTCCTTGACCAAATCTCCTCTGCAAGAGTTACTCAAATTGCTAAGTTTTGGAGAATGTGCTCCACACAAACAATTGACTTTCATAAGAATTTCGTCCAATTATGGCTTAGATATTACAGCTTTAAAACTTGGTTCTTACCTATTTTATAAGTCTTGTCCAGGGTTGAAGACATTCGTGTACAAATTTAGGAGTAAAGAAATTTCTTTTAGCTCACAGGATTTACAACGGTATTTACCTAAATAATACCTCAGGTTACAGGGGGGAATTACCATTAATTTAATTCCAATTTACTTAAATGTTGTACAAAAGGGTTCGAAAAACCCTTTCCTTGCAAATATTCTACTCTTCTTCTGTAAAATGTGTCTTTTATGATTGTTTTCATTACCAAAATTTCATTTTGGGAGCCAAAGTTAATATATTTTTGCAACCTTTTTAGTAAGGATATACTTGTAGGCGGTATTCAAAAAATGTGAGAGATTTGATACACATTATGGTGTACAGATCAGATTCAGAATACTAATTTTCATAAAAAGTTTTGGTTTTACTTCGCCGTATCTGCTAAAAGCTTTGGTGCTGCTTAATATAGCTTATATAGCTTTCAATATATGCAATTGAGAGTTTTAGTACTCCCGAGGTAGTGGATAGTGCAAATGAAATGAATTTCTTAATCATTTGCAATTTTGATGACAATTGATGAAATTGTTTCGAACCTTTTGGAATGTTGCCCCTTAAACGGTTTTCAATTATTGTAATTTTGGTATTTTGATAAAATTAGACTACTTACAGATGAAGACTCACTTGCCCATGCCAATGTATTGAATGTATTATAATATTAATTGATTTTATTTTTACGTAGTGAGGACAAATTTTTAATCCCTGGAAGTATGTGCTGTAGGAAAACAAATTGCTGAAAATCTTTTTCTATCCAGAACGCTTATTTTGCCATATTTTCGGTGCTGACCTTTACCAAATGTCCAGGACAAACTTTTTTTCAGATTACCAGTACCGAGAACTTAGGCTAGAGTACTTATTTATTCATTTTCTAAATATCAATAATATATTTTATATTTATGCAATTTTGACTTGCTATTCGCTATTTACTAAAACTGCATTTGTGTGTATTTACCTAAATAATTTATTGCATTTAAAATGCCCATAACTGGAAAGGTATACCATTTTACCAATATTTTTGTCATTTTAATCATCAATAATAAATTTTATTATGTGTTAAACACTCTGTCAAGACGTAAATTATTGTAAACATAAAATTAGTTGACACATCTTCATCTTGAGTGTTAATAAAGTTATTTTCATACTAATCTTACTTTCGTACAAACAAAATTACCCGGAGAGGATTTAATTGTACTTTAACTTCTTTGCCATTTGCATATAACATTATTTCACCAGTTTGCATTTGCTTTCATGCATAGTAATATTAGATATTGGCAACTTCATTAAGCATGCAAAGCGAGGATGGACTTTAATGAATTAGGCGATGATATATTTCCAAAAATAAAATGCTAGTCAATAATATAGTAATACATTGTTAATTTTGTTATGCAGTCTCATTACATGATTTAATTCATATTCATATTCTTCATGCATTCTGTAATTAGATTTTTATGAATAGTTTAAAGGGAAAAAAGACATAAGGAATGAGGAAAATTATTACAATTTTAATGGAGAATTTATTAAAGCTTAATTTTATGTATTATTTAACTAAACCATATCCATATTTTAAGGTAAACGGAAGTTAATGTAAATTTTTATTGAAGTTAGACTTTATCCAGTGTACCCAACAGACTAATAACTATTAAGCCTTATCTGAATAGTGATCATGAAAATTTAAGAGAGCATTTTACCGCTATCATCTATGAAGTGGGAAGCATACAGTTTCAAACGTTCTGTTTCATCGTAGTGCATGTGGATCGCACATTTTTGAGTTTCTTCAGTTATTTCCATAATTTATAAATAAACTTATGTTTAGAATTTTCAAATATATACTTACTCGGAATTTACACGCTAAAAAATGAAGACCAATTTTGAAAACAAAAGTACGCGAGGGAAGGGTTTATCAAGAAGCAAGTTTAATAGATTTAAAAACAAGAGCAATAATTTTAAAGGAAAAGGCAGAAAAGAAATCAATAAGAAAACTAAAGTGCATTTAGTTTTTGATAAGGAATCAAGAAAGTAAGAGAAACTTGTTTGTGCATCTAGTACTAAATATTGTTGTAATCTTTATATTTCCTTGCAGTTGATTATTTTGAAATTAAAAGATTTATTTTGCCTTTACTATTATGTAGCGAATTTCTTGGTGGATTTCAAAAGCGAAAACAGGAAAGAAAGGCGTATCACAAAGCAAGATTGGAAAAGCAGTTGATAGAGGAAAGGCAAAGAATAAGGAAACAGGTAAGAAATGTTTGAAAATTATGAATCTAAAGTGAAACCCATTATATTGGAGTTTTAATATTAAATCCATTTTTATTGTTTATTGAACTTATTAGGCAAAGAAAACAGTTGGTAAACTGTCTAGTTCACACTCAATTCTCCCCGAGCTGGAAGGAATTTTGAATGCCCCTGAAGAAAGCACGGAAACATACGACGTGGGTAATGTTACTGTAAGTATTACCAGCCTAGATGAGGCAATTCATCGAAATGTTCCCGAATTTCCTGAAAGCGACTCTGAAGAAGAAAAGGCTTCTAAGTTAAAACTGAAAGGCGACGAGGGAAGTGATTTAGACGAAGATATTCAAGACAAATTGCGTTCAGTTCCGCAGGGGAAAAACATGAGAACAGTTTTAAATAAAGAAACAAATCGCATTCTTCAACAAAGTAAAGCGTACAAAGCATCCCAAAGACTAAAGCAAAAAAGTCGAAAATTTAAAGGAAAAAATCGAAGAAAAAATGATAAGTCAGCTGGAGAAACTCCTGGAAGTACATCTCGAGATTTTCACAGTAAGAGGAAAGGTGGTAAAAAAGGTGATGTCAGAAAAGGTAAAGAAAAGGAACGAAAAGGGAAGAAAGCCCGAAAATAAAATTCTCATTCATATATTTCAGTTTCAATGTTTATCTTTAGAGTTTTATTGTATAAATCAGAACTCATGCAAACCTCACATAATAAAAATGGTATTTGTACTCACAAGGAGAAACAGATTTACGAATAAATCTACAAATCGTATCCGATTTGTTTTAACCACCTCTTTCTTCATTATACAAGAATTTGTCCAAGTTTTGAGCCTTTCTTGCTGTTTCCGCAAGCACTTTAGATTGATTTCGACTGAATTTAGCTGAAAATGAGGTACCGGAAATTTATTTTACCGCATAAAAACCAAAGTCTAGCTTGGTAAATATTTTGGTCATGTTAATTGTAAGCATAGTACTTGATTTTGTGCTTTCAAGCAACGAATCTTTCGGAATCGGATCGGAAGAGTTGCGCCCATCATGGTCAATATCATCTTCAGATTCCTCGGAGGAGCTGAATTGAATAGAGTTCTTTACGAAATCGGGAACATTTTCTGGGACTCGATCGTAAATGAAATGATGGATTGTTATTGCGACAACAAGGCACAGCACACTGTTGAAAATGGTCACAACCCGTTGATAATACCCTCTTTTCATAGATTGGACAGTTTTAGTGCATTTCTATACTTAATTTGTTACACTTACTAAAACAGTCCTAGAATTATCAAAAAAGCAGCCAAGAGCATGAACATTTGTATAATGACAGGAGCAATAGCATGTGGGTTTCGAAAATGTCTACAAAAACCAAAAAATTAAAAGCAATTCCCTTGCATTATCATGAAATTATAAATATGCAACTCCGTAATTCACTCACATAACCGAACCCGGAGCTTCTCCGAAAATTTTGTTTGTCATTGTGGGGCCTGCAATGTAAGAATTGAAAATCGAACAAGGAAATCTGTTTTTTGACACACACTTTATTGTTTTTTTAATTTTTCGTAGTTGTTCAATGAAGTAAACGTTTTCCAACTTTACATAGCGTCAAAATTTAAGCACATCTACTTTTTCATTCACATCGACACAAAACTCGAAAGATCTACACATTCTACTAAAAAGTGTTAATAAGTTTGAGTTTGAATTAACAACTTATTACACAAAAAATCTTTGTGAACCTATCCGTTACAATTACAATACACTTTACGTTGCAACTGCAACTTGCAATTCAAATACAATACAATAATAACCGATGTAGTTTATTAAATTATTAATCAAGTAGGTAATAAAGGATATCATACCATGACAGGTATTATCACCGTAGAGACAGACTTGGGCTAATGAACGAAAAAAACTTGCATTTCCAGCTTTTTTACGTATGCTTCATTAGAATCTGTATAAAACCCCGCCCACCCTTCCCAAAATCCAAAATTTTTGCCTCCTGTATTATTGCATTATTAACCAATTTCAGAAAGACCCCAAAACGGAAATTGACACCCAGCCGGTGAAAATTCCCCCGACAGGCGCTTAAATACATTGAGTTCGAATCGATGTCGGGTGTTATCATCCCGGATGGGTATCCATTTCAATTTGGGAGCCTTTCTGAAAATAAATGGCTAAAATATTTCAACTCGACTGTGTAGAGCAATAATGGCCCTTGTATGTTTGCTAACCCTACCCAACCCAAAAGTCAAGTCCCACCCAATAATCCCACTATTTCAAAAAAAATTATCTATGTAATCAATTAAGCAAACCCTATCATACAAATTACAAGTTTTCTTTAAAAATTGTCAATTTAAAGTATTGAACTGTAATAAAACTCAAATGACACATTCAGATTTAACGGAAAAATTAATCCGATAAGATTTCATGGTTCCATGAATGATTTTTTGAAAAATGTGATTTCACTAAAATATTAAATGTATAAGTACTTGCTAAATACTTACTTTGCTATTAATTGCTACCACATATGCCTACTAACGTATTTAATGAGTATACATACGTGGTAGACTAATAGGTATAGTAGGCAGGTATGTTTACAAAATTATATACTATGTATTGTATTGAAATTTTCAAATTCAAACAGTCAGGCAGGTCAAAATATTGAAAACAGTATACTCAGTTGACTTTAATTTGAGAAATAAAAATTTTAACATTTGTGATGTGATTTGGATTTGGGTAATTTACACGGAATTTCCCATACTAAAGTTAACTGACTACTGTTGTAAACATTTGTCAATTAGTAATTAGACCACTTATAAAGGTTTTTAGGCTGATGCTTAGTAGTAACCTGCTTCTTATTTAGCTCCTACCTTCCTAACCTCCTTAAATTACAGACTATAGCAGTGTAACTAAAAATGTACATACAAACTGCTTAGCTATATTGTTCACCATGAGAAGTAAAACGAAATAATAATTATTATTTATACTTATGCATAGTTTTTGACTTTCTGGACTTTTTTGACACTTTTTGACATTGCCTTAGCTTACTTTACTACTGAACTAATGGTAAGTGTGTTTTTACATTACACAAAAGTATCTTAATCTAGATTAAGAGATTCGATTCTTTTACAATACAAAGACATACTGAATTATGTATGTTTACATACCTACTAAACTATGCTAATTACTACGCTAATTCTACTTCCTTTAAATTTTAGCTGTATATACACTAGACAAATAATAATATCTCTATTGGAAATATTCTAGAAAGGTATATAATTGTATTTTGTAATGTATCGCTAGTAAACTAATAATTATGATACATAGTACAGTAATCAATAAGTAATTTTAACTAAACGATCTAATAGAAATATTGTATTGTATTTTCTATACCTACATTAACTGCAGGTATAGTTTTTGAAAGCTTGTGTAGTGAAGGTAATTTAGATTATAATACTTGTACTGTACAGATTACAGGTATGTATATAGTGTAAGTTTGTAATAATGATAATTATACAAACAACGATATAGCAAAGTTAGATATTCATGCATGCATCATGTAAATGTATTTGTTATCGATTTACATTTAGCGAAGGTGCATACATAACATTACAATCCATCCAATCACACTATATTAATTACTAGGCATAACATTACTCAGAAGTATTCTTCAGGTAGCATAAAAGGAGCTACGTACGTTAATTACATTTAAAACTAATTAATTATGTAACAATAAGCCACATCTTGAAAATATTCGACATTCGAAGGCGATTTGTATTAATTCTTGTATTGCGAGTGCGGAAAATTCGTTCTTATTAATTATTCTACTCTAACCGACATTATGTCATTAAACTATTTGTTTTTATTTCTAAAAATTAGCCAAACAAACTAGATTTTACTAAGTATTTTTGTTTTTCATTATATAGTATTACAGTATCTACAGTACACAGGTAGTATGTAAACCTTCACAGAAAGCGTCCTGTTCTGTTGTGAAGTTAAACTAGATTAGTTTTATTATTGTTACTTTACTGTTGTAGAACTTATAAATTGTCATATCATTCGTTACACATGAGATAATAAAAACAATAATATATTTTCGACTATCGAGTTAAAACTTATTTAAATAGGAAGTCAAGTTATTTTCTATAAGTCAAGTCACTGTAGGCCTATAGCATTTCTTCTTCTGTAAACGCGTGCCATTTTCATTAAAGAAATATAATTGTTTTAAATTACATTACAACCTTAATAGTGCAAAGATAATTTGTAAACTAGCATTCTAAATAGGTACCATTATTTACCTGTAATTTATTTCCTACAAAAAAACGTGGTGCGCTTACGTACACGAGTAAGTTACTTGGGTACATTTGACGTTTTCAATTCCTAACTATCCCTAAAAATATTTAAGGTAATGATTATTTGCTGTGCTACTCTACTCATTTATATTTAGTCTGTTTGCTTTCGCTTTTCTAGTTTTTTTGTTTCCTTTACCTTGTCTAGAAAACTGCATGTGCAGTGCAGAGATTATTTTTAATTACCTAGCTTAACTAACTATTATCAGCCATTATTACGGGCCACCACAGATAAACGACTTTTTTACGTGACATTATTAATTGTATAGTTAATTGGCTTAGACAGGTAGATAGCTGTACAGATAAGTGTGTAGTAAAATTCTATAATTTCAGATGAGCTTTTGATCGAATCAGTTTATAAATACAGATGTTCATTGCGTAAGCTCTTAATAAGATTCGATCATTTCATTTACTACCATTTCCTTTTTATCCAACACGAACTTTGGCTAGTGTAAATAACTTTTCGGATTGGACTGGCTATACTAATATCAACTCGCTTCAGGAAACTTTCAACCTTTTTAAAAACACAACCGTTTTAATAATGTAATTAGGATACTTGTTTTTCTTTGATTAGACTGGAAATACTTCACTATAATAGTTGTATTAATTGTCCTTGGTTGTCTTTACAAAAAGCATGTAATCATACGTTTTAGAATCGTTATACTTCGTTACAATTAGGTTTACTAACCGAGAATATTCACAGTCTGGCTCTGGCTTGATCTATGACCTTAAAGAATTAGCGCATCTGTTTTCGGCTAATAATGTTCTACGTAACATTACTTTATTTACAAGCAGGTTTAGTAACTTTCCATGTTGGGGTCCATATCAGATAATTGAATACTATCAAAAAAATTTCCAATTGTGCTCACAGAGTATAAAGATTGCTTTTTAATTGGAATATTTTTACCGATATGGAAAGAGATTTAAATGTAACTTCGGCACATTTAATTGAAAACCCAAAATGTGACTACAATCATGAATCTAGCAATCTATTTAGTTGATGACTTTGATTTGTTGAACAGGTATGTTCTATTTTGTAGTATTAGTAATCCTTAACATACGAATTATACTGCGAATAATGCTTCCCTTGAAGTATATAACTATATTTGCTCTAAGTATCTGACAAGGATCAATTAATGGTTAAGTTTCGGGGTATTCAGCAATATTGGATATTAATTAGGTTTAGTGAATGGGTGTTGAATAAGTATTGTTTTCAAGTTGTAATACGTAGTACAGATGTAAGTGTATAATTAGATTTGTTTGCCGAACTGACTGACAAGACAGTGATTTTGTTTGGTTGTGAACAAAGAAATCACGATATGAAACAATTGAACTGGTGTTGTGAAATGGTGCAATGTAGTAGTGGCAAAGAAAGTCTGATTTACGGCTGCTACCGAATGTTGGTTGATGTGAAATTTACCTAGAATCTCATTCATGGTTCGATTTGATATAAAGTGACAGAACCAATATGATCGTTGCTCATCACTTCGAAAATCATATCCTGTACTCCGTAGCATAAACTGGAGCCAAATGGGTTGTTGGATGAGGAGCGTGTAAGAACGACTGGTCTTTCCAAGCGGTCTTTACTGTCTCCAGCAAAATCACTTAGCTCCTCCCACAAAGAATCGTATTTAACTGAAATCCAATTTTTCTCTCCGACAGAAGATTCACTATTGTTCATAGATGAGGTATTAATTGTAGCAGGACCAGACAAATCTTGGCAGTTAGTAATTTTCTCCATTTTGTTATTTCCATTGTTGTTTCCATTCTTTTTTATTTTTGGAGATTTTGATTGGTTGTTTTGACTCTTGTTGGATTTGTTGTGATTACCGGTGGTGGTGAGATTTATTGAAGGTGGAGGTGAAGTTATAGTTGTCATGTTGGATGAAGGAGTTCGTCCAATTCGAAGTGAAAATGGACAACGATGGTAACTGTTGAAGTCGTAATGGCCAGGAAAATTGGTGTGCAGGATAAATTTTATTGCTTTATGACTACGAGCGTCGAATAGTATGTCCTAATCATAAAAACAATTCATAAAATCAAAAACAGTAATAAAACCAAAATCCATGCGATGCATATCACTATTTATTTTCAGAATTTTCTTACCAGCCCCAAGGTCAAATAATTGAAAAAGTAATCTGATTTGCTGTTATTCCTCTTGTGAGCTTCCCGACTGTGAATTTTCATTTTGTCATCAGCTTTATAATAAATTCTGGAAGGAGTGCCCAATTTTGATTGCACACTCTGAGCAAATTCCCCAAATAAAATTTCTCTTTCAAAATTAACTCGCGTAGGCTCAAGAATATTGTTGGAATGAGTAAAGAGACGTAGACGAAGTCCAAGCGTTCGATTTCCACTTGAATTTCTCATCACAAAACATTCATCGCAGTACACGTGTCCTTTGTAACAGGCCGCTGGCAATGGTGGTACTGGAGCTTCTGGAGGATTATTGCCTAAATAAGTACAAAGTAAATATTTTACAAACTTCAAACTACATAACCACATTTTCCTATAATACATACAACATTACATACCACTGTAAAGAATCATTCTGGACAAAACAGGTGAAGAATCTCCAGGAAATCTAAGGGAGCCCAGGCCATGACTGTAATGCGGCTGATATTGCAAGTCCACAGGGAAAAAGAAGCTAAGTCCACGAAAATTAAGTGCAAAAAGGTGTCTCTGTTTGTCATAAGATCCAGGTCTCGTTGCTCCGAAACAGCGATCGATTTGTTCCACTGACGGTGTCACTTCAGGTCCATTGAAGACTGTATTGCTGAACATAACATTTACAAGAACATTTATTTCCCTTCTCCGAACATACAATCCATGAATATAATATCATCTTTTAATCTCCATTTAATATTTACCAATATTTGAGACGAACAAGTCTCAAATTATAAACTTCTATCATTTTGAGTCTTTGTGACTTGGAGTCGAACATAAGACGAAGTCCGTCTTGTGGCAAATCAAGAATGAGATCATGGGACAACGGTGTCTGCAAAATTAGCACACGTATCTTTACAATATTTGCAAAACTTGCTTATGCATTACATACAACTTTATATAAATCATTCACGTGCATACAAAGTGTTAATTTGACATTTGTCATGGATAAGTCAAATCAATTTATTTAAATGTATTGCTTACAGACGAGAAACACACCTGGTCGTTGTAGACAACATGTGCTGACTTGATGACATGAACCTGGGACTGAACAATGGCCACAGCTTGAGAGAAATGCATTCCTATATAATACAATGACACATCGTTAAGTAAGTCATTTATGGTACATGTACATTTCATTACATCTGTATAGATCTCTATACTTTATTACATTAAATTTCACTGCTGTCATTATACAATTACCCAACTAAATTATGTAAATGCTGGATAATTGCATTTAATTGAACCTCCACTAGTATAACGTAATTATGATGTTCCAAAATTGCTGACAGGCCATTTTTATGTAAGCACGTAGATGGAACCATATTATTTATACTGTTTAAGAGATTAATTAGTGAGGTATTACCTACATTATTATTTTTGTCATTATGCTGACAATAGTTAAACCACTTGTACTCTGCTCATCGATTGCACAATCTTACAACGTTATCCATATCAATAATTCATGAAGTCATATCAAAATAAATATCATATGTTTAAATTTCGTAATATACAAAACAATGATTACGGATATAGCAAATCTCATCTTCATGTCGTGAAATATAACGATTACACAATTTTTTATCTCACAGGTTAAATTCAGAAGGATCTTAGCTAAACTCTGACTTGTTATGCTATTATATTTATGTTTATATTGATAGAACAGGAGCGTTTTATTGTTTGCAAGTTCATTCAAACTTTCATACATAGATCCTGACGAAAATTGACCTTTAACTTCTGAAAGTAAGATAAAAATTTAACATTGAGTCGCCCGTTCAATCACCTTCACGCCTTCACTGAATAAACGAAATTAAATCATCGTTATCACTTTTATTAGTAAATACCAGTGGCCAGGCTGAATTGTGCCTAGGTTGTGATGATACACATTGAGTGTCCATCGAGAAAAGAAAAGACAGAGCAACAAAGAGAACATGTTCAAAGTCCTAATGTTCAACTAAAAGATAGTAAATTGCCAATTTTTACAAACATTAGTGTACGTTGCCAACTGGAAGTAGAAACCATAACGGAAAGAAGATCATGAAAATGAGAAAAACTTGTAAAATAAATTTTATAAGGTTAGAAAATGTATATTTCAAGTAAAAATCCCCGTTTATATGTAGAAAGTTGAATAATTCTTTTAATAGCTGTATTTAATTGGTAAAAGATTGTAAAATGAGTCTTACCCAGCAAAATCTCCCATTGCTCATTGTCAGCCTGAAGTCCTTGTTCAGGAACAACTTCCAGGTCCAGCATTCTGACCTTTTTCCCAGTGGACAAATCAGCTCTGCTGATTTGACAGTCTGGCTTGGCTGGTACTGGCCAGGTCAGTCTAATTCACTGACTGACACTCCCTACCAAGTTGAATTTAATTTATATAAACATAGAGAGTCATTGATGAAAAGATGTTGCAAAAATTCATTTGCACTTGGAAAATAACTTTTCTTTGTTTTGGTACATAAAAAAGGTAAATAGAAAACTAGGGGTGGGTGTAACTTATCGTTGTAACTAACTTAGACCTAAAACTAACTAAACTCAGGTATCTGTTAGCAAAATACTGGCAATAATGAGTGTTTTTCTATTTGGACTGGATTAGAATTAACGTAGGAATAAATAATCGTACTTAAACTTAGGGATCACAATCACACGATTTTGAATTTAATTTTAGGTTAACATTAGTTCTAATTAGCTCTGGAGGAAAGAAAATATTTTTTCCAGTAGTGTCCTAAATTATATACAAATGGAACTAACGTATTAAATTTAAGGTACTAAACTAAACTAAGATATAAATGGTGACTGGACTGGAGTGAACTGGACTGGACTTGGACTGGACGTAACTGAAGTATATATAGGAGTAGTAGAAAGAAGCTAATACGAAAGAAAAAGAGACAGAGAGGAGTCGAAAACGAAGGAACGTATTATATTAGAGGTAATAAAATAATATACTGGGGCAGGTAAAAGAAGTAGTTGGTTGGTAACAGGAAAAAGTGACTTTTGGCAGAAAAAGTAATTGGTAGGGAGGACAGGACAGGAAATCGTAGAGACTACCTGAAATGTAATGGAAACTATAACCTATTGAATACGAACTAATATTGTATTCTAAATCTAACGTAATTTTTAAGTGATCAAGGTAAAGTGTAAAGAATAACTGAAACGTAATAGTATTTTCTGATGGCTAACGTAAGTCAAACGAAGACAAGTCAACTCCTTTGTTTAGGTCAGTCTGCCCTCGAGCTCCTAACAGCTGACTGTGGCTCAAAACGTAAATAAAATAAAACTCTTATCCTATGATGTTTCTACGTGCTTGCTATGTATAAGTGTGTTGTTATGTACTGACTCACCAAGTCAGATGGGCTCTAAGTCAGTTTCAGTTCAAGTTGAACAGAGCAGAACATTATTGAAACCTCGAGCTTGCTAAGCTTGCCCTATGCCTTCCTTTTCCTATGGCATACCCTCCTCATCACTTTTCTATTTTATGGCTCAACCAAAAGTTTCTATACTTCTTGTGTTTCCTTTACAGCTAAGTGTCAGTTCACTGGTACACAAACACAAATAGGTAACTCTTTCGTTCGTTTCGTTAGGTCTACTGCCAGTTTCTTCCTCACATGAATTTCCTATATCACGTCTATGCAAATACAAATTCAATACATTCGGGTTTACTTAACTAAAACGGACTGACAACACCATTTGTCATACGAGCACGTTTATATCTCTGTTACTAGTCCTCTCACAACATACACTGTTACCTTTCCAACTTGTTTTCCATTTCTAGTATCTATCAATATACCTAACACATGTCATCATCATTATGGGCCTTCACATATTATTAGTTTGCTTTGTTACTTACTAACACTAACATTATTGCCCTATGCCCTACTACGTGTAATAACGCTAATAAGCTCTCTCATCTCTCTTTTGACCAATACTTTTCCCATTATCCTTTATTTTCTATTGTTCTCGACCATTTTCCATTCCAATTGCCATAAATGTTCAGACTGTGTTCTCTTTTGCTCTTCTGCAATGTAATGTAATGTTACAACAAGAGTTCAAGAAGCAAAGAGTATACTTTGTATGCACAAAACACACAGGTAGAGTTTAAATCCATATGCATATGTGATAAACATCATTTCATTGTATACCTTTCGCATTTATATTGAATGTATGCAATGTAATGCAATTATTAGGCGAATTAAACCTAAAAAACACAAACTACACCACACGGAATAATAGCAAGAGGTGCAAAAACAGAAAAATTCAATTACGGCCATAGTATCATATCAGGAATCATTCTTTATGTGGGACTACATAGAAAATTGCATTTGTGTGAATGCAAGTAACACATTATTATGGTCTTTGTAATGTCATTTGTAATTAGCTATTTATATAGTGTAGTAATAGTGTGTGCCAATTATGAAACGTTTACTTTTGCAAATACTAGAATAATTTACAACTCAGATGTAATGGAATATATGAGGTTGACGATAACATAACATATTATTATAACGTAACCTTCCTAAAGGCAGGATTTGCATTAACAAGAAATATACGATAACCATATACTACTACGCAGTGATTTCTATATACATGTACTCTTCTGCAATATTAGAGACACAGCAGAACAGACAGAACACAGTCCAAACCTAGTAAATACGTAATAATAATATAATATAACTCCTTATTTTAGTTTTGGGAGTTACCTAATACATAAATACAAGCATACATGTAAAATGCATATAGGTATGTATACCTTTGAGCAGAACAGCAGAGGGAATAGAAATGTGAGCATTAATAATGTGTTTAGCACAGAGAGTTACGTTTAGGTATATTATAAGTAATACGTAGACGTTTGTTAATACAGTTTCATGTACAACTCCGCCTTTCTGTACACAGAGGGGGGTTTTCTTCTTTAACTAGCATCAGATTAACATTTGCTTTGTGTTCTGTATACTTTGCATCTCTTATGCAGCTAGTACATAGTGTGGATAAGGACTTATCCCTACCAGAACAGAACAGTAAAGAGGAAAGGTAGGGGAAGGTAAGACAAAACACAGCATAATCTAACTAACATACATAAAATCTTCTTTTCGAGTTTTCATACGAGAACACATCATCATTCCATTGGGGCAAACGGCAAAGATGAGTGAATCACAACAGTGCTTTCTGGAAATGTATTATCTATAGCTATCCCCAGTTTTTTATGCAAGGCAAGTCAAGTTAAGATGAAGTTGTAGACAAACAATGACAGCTACGCCAAACAAATTCGTATCGTATAGTATCTTAGTTAGCTATGTATAACGAAAAACACTTAATGCAGTAGATTAGCACCCCTTCTTCTTCTTCTTCTTTGGCTATGGCAGCGAGGAACCACTTTTGGCAAGATATAACACATCTCTGAGAATATGTTCTGCTTTTACATGAAGATTAAACATCATTTTATCATCTTTCCACCATTAGAATAATTGCATGCAAAGGAAGATGCGTCATCAAAATTATTTTCCAGGGAATCAGCACAAACTATCCAAACTTGATCTGCTCTTGTTTTAAGAACTGCGTTGTAGCTATTCCGACGAATGCAATTGAAGGTAAATTCAAGAAAATTGCGTACCTATTCACTTTTATGTAAACAAATGCAATATATTCACAATTTGTGTCTAAATGTGGGGTTGTAAATATTTATATGCTTGTTTCATGCATCATAAAATATAGGGCATATGTAAATACAAATCTTTTATGAAAGACTCAAGTTTTGTTTTTGTTATTACAATATAGTTTCATAGCATTCAAAAACAAAGGACAAATAATTTGACATTTATGAAAAACCCAAATAAAACTATGGCAGGAAAGCAATACTTAAAATGAAAATTGTGATAATAACGTAATGGTATATTTTATTTAGGTTAAGTTTGGAATCTCATCTGTCTTGGATAGATAATGGAATGGTCGGGGTTCGTAAGTATGTGTTAATCTTAAAGAACCTCCTAGTACCTACTTGCTACAAATACAAAAAGTAAAGTACTTACAGTTAGCATTAGCTGTTAAACCCTCTTTATCTATATTCTTATTCTTTAGTAGAACGGATAAAAAAGTCTAGTCAATATTATTTTCTGATTAGTAAAGTCAATATTGATATTTTGTGTTGTGCTTTTTTGAAGTAATGTTTGAAGAAGAGATAATATGCGTTTCACGTTATTTGTTGACAATAATAAGTTAAACTAAACTAGTTTACTGATTTAATAAGCCATGCATTGAAATGGAATGACGTAGCAGCTTACATGAGTTCAGCATGTCGTACGATGTTTTATTTATAACGAAGTGCTTAAAAAATAAATACCTACTCTGCACTTACATTAGAACAAGCACTATTTGTGTGCATGCTGTAAGATTTTTTTCGTTCTTGGTGCAGACTGGTTGTGATGAGCATAATACGTTTTACTTTTACTATTACGATTTGTTTAGGTGAGATGATGCAGGCAGTTTAAATACTTTCATCATCTCACAATAAACATGAAATGAATCCTTACAACATTCTGCTGCTAAAACTACGCGCACACAAACACAAATAAAGCAACCTATTTTGTTTGCTTTCATCTCTGATTTCCACTAATGTTACTAATCGCTTGTATGCAAACGTAGAAAACTAATGCACTGCTGATATATTTACAGCTGAGATTATTTAGAATCAAGTCCTTTTAATCTGTTAAATGCCTGTATTATGTTTATTTCGTAAAATTTCGATAGAATGACCTTTTGACAACTTGAGTTCATTAATATCTGCTTCATTTCACGTTGATACGTAATTATTTATATTGCTAAGTACATTACATTAATATTGGTAAATGCGTATCATTATTATCTGACGATAAGTATTTAAACATCTGTAGGTACATAACATTACCTAAGCACATAGATAAGTTTATCTGCATTGAAGTGTAAAAATTTCATCAGATTAATGTGCATGTAAAGTCAATTGCTTATTCATTTAGAAACAAGTACAATAAACACACATCAGAATATTATTAATGTAATTACTCAAGTAAATGCTTCAAAACGGTTTCGTCTATGTATTTTAAAAACTCTGAGGAGAGAACAGAAACCGAGAGACATAAAAGTATTTTTGTCTGAAGAAAAATAAATAGCCATGGCTTTATTGCGTATATATAACTAAGGATCAACATGGATGGTATGCGATGAAAAAAGAGGAAAAGATGAATTGCGTATTTAAGTTATTCCTGAAGTTGTAAATGTAATGTGCGTCTGATCTAGTGTACATATATCACGTTAGTGTACTGTATATCTTGGTTTAGCTACTGGTAATAATCAGACTGCATGACTCCACTTATCGTTAGTAACTTCATTTAAACTGACTGAAGAGGTACTATATGAACTAACGTGCATAATAAGTAAAGTAATCTGCTTGACAAGGCAATGTACGCAATACACCAGTAAACCTAAACGTAATATTCCACTATTCTATCAACTAAGACCCGCAGTATGATACAAAACATAAATACACAAATGAAGGATGTACAAGTACCAGACAATGTACATTTAAGTTAACTAACTATGTAAAAGTAGCTATTATGTCTATGTGTCTGTCTGGTATTGTGCATAACGTATATTATAACAGTTACAATGCGTATAGAAAAGTAGCTGTGCATATTATAAAGCCATTATTCCCTATGCAATGTGTATTTAACTATTTAGTTCTTTCTTATTCTTGTGTGTGTTTATGTACTTGACTAAACTTGACATAGAGAAGTTAAGTGTATTCACTTAAATTAAACAGAGAAGAGGAAAGCCAAGGTTGAGTGAGTGAAGTGAGCCGTTAAGCTCGAGTTGTTTCTATGCATTATTTGCACAGACGGAGAGCAGCTGATTTCCACACGTTCCAACCTGGCGCCTACATTTCTATTCGAAACCCTGCCTGGCTACCTTCTGTACTACACAATTTGACATTTAAACTAAACTACTATTAGCATACGGATCTGCAAATCAGATTACAATTAGCAATGTAAATTATTTTACTGTTAACGTTGGAATACGTGCACCCGCACATATTCGCAAGAAAACACTCTACTTAGTTCCAGACAGACAAGTTCAAAGCTTGCAATACATTTTTTCCTAAGTATGCGCATTTTTATTCTTCCTTCTTCGCAGAATTCTTTAGATACTAGTTATTAAAGGAGATGTAAATCTTGGTACTTGGGGGAAAATTAAAGGAAAGGTATACCATGCTTTGAAATATTTTTTGATGTTTGGGTTAATGTAAAGTATACACATTTAGTGACATGACAAGTATACACGAATCAATGTAACTTTTCTTGTGTTTATGGTTTAAAACAGATTGTATGCATCGGGAAGAAGATATTGGTCAAATGAGGAAAGCGATGAAGCAGAACTGAAGAAACACTACTTAAATAAGAAGCAATTTCACACAAGGGAGGAAAAGTTGATAAAATTCCGTTTCCTCCAACTGCTCCTCCAATAACTTTCGCAAAAAATGTGAAAAATGAGGAAAGATTTCATGGCTCTGCCGAACAAGCTAAGTAAATAAGGCAACTTAAAACATCTCCGGAAAAATAAACTGCAAAAGTTCGAGAAACATTTAATCTAAAAGATTAATATCATTGGAAGCAGCTAAAAGTCCTCATTCCAAAAACATTGTCATTGCGTGTAGCAAAGACAAGTAGACTGATTACTGCTACTTAAAACTTGGTCTAAATTGCATGTATAGAAAACCACCAAGAGCAAATCAAACCAAACAAACCCTTCTATATCATCAAAAGTTAATCTTTCTAGTATATAGTAGTTTTCCAAAATGAATTTCGGCGGAGCTGTGCGAATAAACAAATGTGGGATTTTCTTGGGCTGTGCACTTGGCTTCCTCCTTCTTTTGTACGCTTACAGTGGCCAAAGGAGCTCATCTCATAGCTCATCTTCCCTGCACCTTGAAAATCCTTATAACCAAAATCCAAACAAAGTCAGTTTACGACAACTTCTTATCGCTGCAGTTGATGTTGCAACTCGAGGAGGTGTAGAAGTAGTTGCCGTAAGAAAAAGTGCAGCGGATCTCGAAGAAAAGAGTAAAGGTAAAAACTGTTAAGATGGAAAATGTTGACTGATTGGAGAAATAAGATATTTCAAGTAGAAATTCTTTTGTGTAGGAAAAACTAAAGAAGGAGCTAAGGATCCTGTAACAGAGGGAGATTTCCGGTCCCATAGAGTAATGTTTTTTGGACTACGAAAAGCTTTTCCAGGAGTGAGGGTAATAACTCGATAACTGTCTTTTATGTAAATAGTTAGCAAGGACATGTGTTGTAGTAATGTCTGCCTGAATTTGCTCTACTGATTAATTTGTTTCGTAGGTCATATCTGAAGAATATACAGAAAGTCCTGACATGGCAGACGTTCCCCTTCCAGCAATTGATAACGACGAAATCACAAATATTTTCACTATTGACAAAACTGTTGACGCTGAAGATGTATCAGTGTGGATCGATCCTTTAGATGCTACTCAAGAGTACACAGGTAAGATTAGGATATAAGAAATTATACGATCAAATGAATGAGTTGTAATTGTCAATCACGTAATTGCAGAAAACTTGGTCAACTATGTCACTACTATGGTCGGTGTCGCCATTAAAGGAGGTACGCAATTAACTAAGCAAATTAACACGACTCTTTATAATATCATGTACTTTAAATAATTCTACTACGTACAGTTCCAATAATGGGTGTGATTCACCGCCCATTTCAAGGAGAAACGTATTGGGCCGTAGTAGGATATGGAAACTCTCCCAATTTAAATTCAGCTGTCAAGGCAAAAGAAAGTTCAAATGGTGAAAATGAGAAATCTAGTTCTCCAGTGAAGGTGATTGTCAGTCGCTCTCACCAGGGGAAGGTTTACAACATGACCAACGCTGCTCTCGGTCCGAAGGAACCTTTCAAAATAATCCCAGCTGCAGGAGCAGGTAGATAGATTTAGTACATTTTAAGTTGCAACTATTAGGAATGTCCACATAAAACAATCAATCACAAATTATATAAAGTATCTAAATAAAACAACCATACGAAATTCCATAGGTTTCAAAGTGCTGGAGTTGGTTGCTGGACGTGCTGATGTATATCTTCATGTGACTAATATTAAGAAATGGGACCTTTGTGCAGGTAATGGTATCTTAAACGCTCTCGGCGGAGAAATGATGACGATAAATGGAGAGAAATTAGACTATTCATCAGATACTCATCCACTCAATACAAAAGGCATAATCGCTTACACAACCCAATCTTCAGCCATTGATAAACTTAAGGCTATCGAAATTACAGATAACTAATTAAGTTTACAAGAGTCAAATGCAGCTCATAATTTCTAGTAGTAGAGTGTGACCGTTTCTATTTTATATCAGGTCCACAACTACAAAATCATGTGAAATGTCTCTTTTGAATACTAAAACGTATTGTTCATGATCAAATTTAATCTACTAATACTGTGTTGAACATTGTACTGAACACAACAAATAGTCTTAGTTTTAGTTTTACTGTTGGTAAATAATGTTTTAATGGGAATATCAGATCAGAAATTAAGAAATTAACCATAGTTTTAAACCCAAGGTGAGAAAAATTGAAACTAATTTTATGGCAATAACTATCTCTATCTCAGAGAGGTAAAAGTAGTCCCCAAGTCTCCCTTATGTTCATGTTGGGTTAGTGATAGTTACAAATACTCAATGAATAAAGTTAGATAGGTAGGCAATAGAAATAGATCTGTGCAAGGGGTCTAAGTGGTAGCTTTTCTAGCATTTTATTTTTTACAGTGTAATTATTCAATACATAAAGCAAACGACACTTTGACTATGTCTTTGTAATTATGTAAATAGAACTGGTAATTTAAAAATTTATGTTGTATTTATATATGAATAGAATTTATAAAACGCTTAATATATTAGGTAATAAATAGTCAAAGCCTTCCTAAAATTCCTTTATAAATCAAGAAACTTTGCGGTGAAATAAAAATTGAGTAACTAAATAAAAATTAGATCTAAGCATAATTAAGAGTAAAATATGAGCTGTACAAGTACCTATTTAACATCTCTTGGTATTTACATATATACTAGCCGCTAGTTTTACAGAACCCGTACTGATAGTTAGCTGTATGATAGTTGTAGGATGGGTTAAAAGGACAATTTTGAGAAAATAACACCCTAACCTGTAACTGATGTAATAATATTAAGTCATCATCACCTTTTAAAAAATAAAGTTCTTAAAGACTAACAGAATAAGGTTTATGTGAAGCTTATTAACTGAAGTCTACACGTACGCCCATACTTCTTTGCTTATTGCATTCAGATGATATTTACTGAAGACCGATTTAACGCAAAGGTAGCAGGTAGGCAATACCGACAGTAAACTCGCATTAGCATAATAATTAAATACACCCAGTTCACTCTGAACCGATATTTGGTGCCTGAATGAAGTCAAATCAACTCAAATATGTACTTACACTTATATGCCACTGCAAATAACACGGGAAAATAGCATAGGAATTTATAATTTACGGAGAACTCATTGATTTTAGTTTATTTAAAGTTCTGAATTTTACATAATTTCTGTTTCTGATTCTGAAACCACTATCACAATCATACAACGGGCCACGGAATCTTGGTGTGGTCCATTTATGCTGTGTGGTATTTTATTTTATGGTGTTCATTTAGTTCGGGGCTAAGAGAGTAGCAAAAGTATAACAAAAACTAACTATAAAAACTGGAAATCATAAGGTTTCCTTAATGCGCATATTTTCAACAGTCACATCACTATCCCTACTTGTCACGACTGGATTTTCAATTTTCACTGACAGTTTGAGTTTAGTCAACATACATTTGGCCTCATCCTCCCTATCCTTCTGTAAACAGTGCCGAATCGCTTCAAAGAACCGATTAAAATTGACCAGGTTGTGTCTAAAAAGTTAGTAATAGGAAAATATTATTTTAAACTAAAATTGCCTTCAATATTAACTATCTACTTGAAATTTCTATTTGACTACCAAAATTACAAAACGTTTCCTTTATGAAATCGATATACAGACAGCACATGTTATTATTCTGTAATATATGCCAATATTTTCTACAGCATGACAGTCTCAAGGAAAACAGAAAACAGAAACAATAAAAAGGGAATCAATGAACAAAAAATATTACTTACGTCATTACGAGCACAGGGCCTAGAAGCTCATTTACAGTAAATAAATGGTTAATATAGGCTTTGGTGTGCCGCCGACAGGTATAGCAATCACATGTAGAAGATATGGGACTAAAGTCATCAAAATACCTGAAATATTTGCAAATATATTAAAACTGAGGCACTTATAGTTACTAAGAATAAAATATTCGGTGGAATCTTTAGAAATGATAATCATACTTTTTGTCCTTTAATTTAAGTAAAGAAGATTTGTCAGGGTTATGTGGAGAAGCATCAGCTCCAGCTAATCCTTCATTAACCGTCAGAAGAGGTGCTTCGTCATTTTTCGGAATATAATCATCCAGGTCAAATAAGAACACATGACCGAGTTCTGCCATTCCAGTAATAATGGATGAGTCGAACATGTCAACTCCCATTAAAACCATATCAATAATTTCCTCGGGGTTAAACGGACCTGGGACATATATTGGCTTATCTTTTGGTAGAGAAGGAATAATTTTCGATAATACTTCAGCTTTATCCACTTTAGAAAAATTATTTTCAGACTTTGCAGGTTCATTTTTCGTTCTTTTGTTGACTTCAGCAACTGATACAGGAAGACCCAGTCCACCAAGTACAAAACCAGTAATATGATTTGAATTTTCCAATATTTCCCCCAAAACTTGTTTTGCTTCTGCTTCATTGATTGTAAACCAAGCAGTTTCAATTGTGGAAAAAAGAAGTGAATTATTATTACTACTGCTTTTAACAAATTCTTCTAAACATCTTACAGTTCTTGTTGTAGACTTCTTGAATCTTCTATTAGAACTTGAACTGCTGACATCGTAATCACTGAGAGCTTGAAAAGTTGATGGTTTGAAATCTGAGATTATCTCCGCAAACCTTTTGTCATCTAAACTCCTCCTTCCAAACCTTGGCCATATGGAAATTCCTTTAGTGTCATTAAATCCACCCTTTATTTCGTTCAACGGGTTATGCACAGTTAAAAAACTTGGACAATTCTCCAAACCAACAAATGAGGAAATATCCCGATTTGACGAACCGAGGACATCGCAGAAAGGGTAAGTCGAATCAATAGAAATCTGAATTGGTGGGGGCAATTTTTTTGATGTGGGAGAAAAAATCATATCGAATACTTCTCGACTTATGTGTGGAACACTTCCACTCTGAAATTACACATAATAATGATATAATAAGAAAATACACGTTTAGGAGCCCAGAATCGCGTATCTTAGGCCTTCAAAAAAATTTTTGCGATCTTTTCAAGGAACCCATAGTGTATATAGGAAATGTCGAAGTAGTCAATTATAAACCAAAAAATCTTACAAGAGTGTGGATAAAGAAAAACGGTGTGCGATACGAAACTGCATCTTCTGTGGCTTTGAATCTGAAATTTCCAATGCGTCCGCCTCCAATAATGGACTCCTGTTCCACAATAAACTGACCCATTTTCAACACTTTCATCAGGAAATTAACCGTTCTATAAAATCAAATTCAAAAACACGGATATTATATGTATACTACCGGATCTGGCCCTACCGATCTGGCAAATACATTTCTAGGTCCACGTAAAAGTCAGTACCCTGGCCTGGGCTGACCCATAATTTTGTATAATAAACTTTTATGAATGAATCCAAGTCAAAATTTATATAGAACTGAAAAACAATTTATGTTAAAAATACACCAAGAAAAACTATAAATCGAGAATTATAAACATGAAACATGATTGAACTTACTTTTACAATTACAACTTAGGACATCCGATCTAAGTATTCAAGGTGGTCTTAGGTAATTGTTTGTACTTAAACTGATGAAAATTTCAGATGTATTTACGTTTTCGGCATCACAATATAAATAAAATTTAAAATTTTAAGAACTTGACCATAAACGGGCTCTTAATACAAACACATGTTGAACCGAAACACAAACTTGCCGCTCCAAATGAAAACATGTAATAAAGTTACACATGTGTGGTTCATTAAACAGCTGACTTTAGGTACTAAATTCAATCTCTGATCTGCTACTCATTCTTTTTCGGATTGCCAACAAATACTTTTACGATCTTCTCAAAAATCGTTGCAAAATAGTTTTTGTGGTTTTGAGGGTGTACTAATTAGCCATTACAAACTATTTTGCAGTCAAGTAGCTGATTTTGAGACCATCCTCTGAAGTGAACTTTTAGTAAAAATGACAGGTAACGTTCATTCCGCCACACAAAATCAAAGAATTGCACCGAAGAGGTTTAAGTGGACCCTGGATTACACGCAAAGGTAAATGCCTTTACAGTTTTTAAGTATTTATAATTAGAAAACACAAAATGTGTAGATTAGGCGGATAAAATGACAATGATTTTCCATTTTCTCTACCTTAATTTCTTTTGTTCCTTAAAAAAGTAGGCAAAGATCAGGTGAAATCTGTAATCCTCCGGGGTTTAATCCAAATGTCACTCTTCATCATACGGAGACTACGAGAGAAGTTGATCCCAATCTTATCGTAAAGCGATCCTGGGACTTTGCTCTGGGCCCTATCAAACAGGTTATTCTTTTCAAAAAAAATCTTAACAAAAAGAAATGCATACATTTGTATTCCAATGGAAAACCGTTTTCGGGCATATAAAAATAGAAAATCAAATCTAATAAAGCATTATAAAACAATTGATTCTTTTGGAATAATGTTTACTAACTCCTTGCGAGATTTGATTAGACATATAAAATTTTTAATCGATATGTGCATATACAAGTGATAATGACAAAATAACATATTGTTTCAGGTACCCATGAACTTGTTTCTGATGTATATGGCTGGGAATTCAATTTCAATATTTCCTATTATGATGGTGGGGATGCTGTTCATGAGACCCATTAAAGCTCTTCTCAGTCTTGCGTCCGCTTTCAAAATGATCGAGGGTAGTCATCATATCGTCCAAAAGTTAGCATTTGTTTTTGGAAATTTCGTCAATTTGGGAGTTGCTCTATACAAATGTCAATCTATGGGTCTACTACCAACTCATGCGTCCGATTGGTTGGCATTTGTCGAACCTCAAGAAAGAATGGAATTTTACGGTGGTGGGGTGTCTCTGTCATAATTTCGCTATTCTCGAATAATAGATATATTGATTTAATTATACCTTTCAGTGGCTTTTAATCGCATTTTTGATGTTTTGTAATATATGTAATCTAATTTCTGAATTTCTGTATCAATTTCACCATAATTATTATTTATGCCAAAAATAAACAAACATTTATAAGTAGAACTTCTAAAATATGCGTAGTTTCTCTAGTTTTAGAAAAGGTAGAACTTCGAATTACTATTGTTCAATGTCAAGTGTCAACCAGTGTCTTTTGTATTCATTATTGATGTACACGACTCAAGATGATTTCAACTTTCGTCTTCAAAATTTTAATACATTTAACATGCATTTGCATTTGGAATTAGGTACTACTGGCACATTTGCAATCCTAAAAACTCATAATATTTATTTATTCCTGTGCAAAAATACATATTCCAAAGGACATTTCAATACATCTTATGATAAGTCCCAGTTTTTTGGATTACTACATTAGCACTACGGATACTAAATCAGTAACTTCACTCGGTAATAACAATAATTCATTTTTCATTTGCACTTTGGTATTTGGACAATTTGGAGACCCAAACATAACATGGGAAATTGGGTTTCTCCAAAGTTGCCAATAATTCCCACCCCTTAAACCCCTTTCATCTTTCATGGTTTCAAATCGTACTCAATAGGTGCCTACCAAGTCGTAGACTTTTGAATATCAGGTTTTCGGTGATTGGTATGTGCCATAATGGCACGAGTTTCACCAAAATCAATAATGATTGTTCAGAAATAATTCATAAATTATCTCACTCCTACAAATAAATACACATGTTATCCTGCTGAAAATAATCTTCCTGAATCATATACTGCACATCCCTAAAATGTTCTAATAAAACTGCTTAGATTTTCTCTAGATGCTCAAGCCTTTGAAATTAAGAGTTTAACAAAGTTATACTAATCTGAATCTATCAATCTAACAAAAAGGTGTAAATAAAAAATATCTTAAACAATGAAGTACATAAGATTGCGTTGATATAACTAGCAGGTCTTCCTAGTTCGTTGAGGTGTTGAAAGTTGGCTTTTTCGTTTTCCTGTGCTGCTACATGAAGTAGAAGTAGTGGGCAATTTCTTTTTGTCCTCTTGTTCCTGAATTTCACGCTCAATTAAGTTAACGAGTGTGTTACATCGACGCTGCAGCTCATTGCTTGTCCTCGACTTAATAAACCAATCAAATCGAAATTGCGGAGAGATCCTAATAAGTTATCAAAAAGGAGCTCAATGAGTCAAAGAACCTGTCGCTGACAAACAACTTTAAGATTATTCAAAGGACGTAATGATGACATTGACAAACAGAACGTACCTGATCTCATTTCTCAATTTATCGTACACGTTCTCCGTGTCTATTCCAATTTTATGAAGCATACAAACAAGATATCTGTCTTCCTCCTCAGAAAATAACTTGGCCTTTGAGTTCCCAACGCCAACTCGAAGTTGATGAAACGGAGATCGATACTGAGAAATCTAGTTCGATAAAATCGTAAATAATGCTATGCAAGTACTTTTTGTGGTCCTAAAATAAAATACTAAATTTTAAATTACTTTTATATCTAGAGCTGTTTTAATGAAAGCCTTTCGTTGTAATTTAGATTCCCCTCTTTCAATCTGAGCCATTATTTTATCAATATCTTGAAGTTCGTGACATCTTTCCCAGAAAACCGCACTATACTCCGATACTTCATCAGGGGTTTTCCCTTCTACTTCTTGAGTTACTTCTATAGTATTCCTACCGTGTTTCTCATTAGCTTTGACGAATTGCATCAAATCGCGTTTACTCCAATTTAAAAATCCCTTTCAATGTGTAACAGAGAAATCAATAAGTGTCATATTTTATAGATGCAATATCAAAGCTAATGTATGGGTTCCTTAAGTCTTACTTCTCCTAACAACTGTTCCTTTTCAATTTGTTCTTCTTCGGTGAGAGGACCCGCTTCGTCTATTTTTCGTTGTTTTTCCTTTTGGTGTTTGGCAGCATTCTTGCCAAAATCTGGATTGGCAGGAACCTGCAAGCAGTATAAGAAAAATTAAGTTTGGCAGAATTCTACCATCAGAAATCATGAATTTAAAAAAATAATTTTATTAGAAAAATTGAACACCTACTTTGTAATGAATGCATTGTCTATAATAGTAGATTTCTTGATCAAGGAGCTCAAACAATCGCGGAGGAAAGAATTGGAAGTCATGAACTACTGGAAGTTTAGGTGGCCTGGGAGCTTGAGGCTGCAAATAATTATTTTTATGATCATATTATATGTACACATAATGCGGCAGTGTAATAACTGATTTAATAAAATAATAATAATAATTAATAATAGCATCAATTAATAATAATAATAAATTAATTCAGACCTTGCTACTCTTCGGTTCGTTCACTCGAAGTGCATCTCGAAAATAAGCATCGACAGCATAATTAGCCTTTCTTTCTCTCTTAGGGGGCTCAATCCAATATCCTACGACATCTTTCTTCTTTTCTCTTTGTAATACATTGAGAATTCCATTGAAAGCACTTATTCCTTAAATGAAATAAATCACTACGCATTCTTTAACACTTTTTTACCTGTAATTCTCACCACCAAAGTTGTACACAGAAGCTATTGGGGCATCCATGGAAAAGTTCTTCAGTGAGGAATCTCCAAGTGCTTCCAAACGTTTATTTAATTCTTCGGTTTTAGCTTCGCTTTTCTCAAGAATCATGTCAATATCTTCATCGGTAAAGTCTTTATTCTTATTGGCAAACACAATGTCGGCTCCAAAACGAATCATGTTTAACATGTCATCTTTATTCAGTACATTGGATTTATTGTCCACAAGACGTCCTGCGATATTAAAAATGTTGTTATTGTATAATAAAATTATTTCGAAATAGAACAAAATTATTTTGGTGGATATTTTCTTTATATATTTGCCTTGTTGAATGACAAGTTTGTCCAGCTTTAATTTAATTTCTGCTCTTTCGACAATTTTCTCTTCAACTGTATCTTGCATTACAAATCGGTAAACCTTTACTTGCTTTGTTTGTCCGATTCGGTGAGCCCGGTCCTACGATAACAAAAATGTATGATGCAAACATATACTGTTCCTCAATAAACGATGTACAAAATGGTATTGACGGTATTTAAAAATAAAACAACAATAATATAGTGTACCATAGCTTGAAGATCCATTTGTGGGTTCCAGTCAGAATCGTATAAAATGACAATATCGGCTGTGGCCAAATTAATCCCTAGTCCACCGGCTCTTGTAGATAGCATGAACATAAATTTGGAACTATTTGGTTCGTTGAATTCATTTATTTGTAATTGCCTATCTTCATGAGATGTCTGACCATCTAAACGGCAGTACTAATTGTTGTACACAAATGAAAAAATGTAAAAAATGTATACCTAACTTCAAGTGATAATTATGATTATGATTATTGTTATACAAATTACCTGGTAGCCCCTCCAAAGTGCGTAATCCTCCAAAATATCTAGTTGTCTGGTCATTTGACAAAAAATAAGAACGCGTGAGCCTTGACTTTGAAGTTTTGGAAGCATTTTGTCAAGCATAGTCATTTTTGCGCTATTAGAAACAAGATGAAAATCCGTAGTGTACGGTGGTCCCGGTTCCGCTCCGTCAAATAAATACGGGTGATTGCAGCATTTTCTTAACTGCATCAAGATGTTCTGAAGTCGCATTTTTTCCAACTTACCAGCACCATTAACAATGTCAATATCCTTTAGTAGAATTTTTGTGTACCTAATAACGGAATTGGATATCAGCAATACTTGCAATAGCTTATAGCATAACATGATTAGGATTAACTTTATCACTGCTTGCATACCAATCACGCTGCATATTGCTTAAGCTAGGCAGATAAATCTTAGTTTCTTTTTTTGGTAACAAGCCCTTTTCTACATCCGACTTAAGGCGTCTCAACAAAAATGGACGAAGGACAGCATGAAGTCTTTCCACTAACGAATTATCACCCAGGCAGCTTTCGGTGCTAAACCAACTGTCAAAATCCTATGATTGAAAATCGTCATAAAGTTAAACATACATTTCACTTAAATGCTAAAATTAAATTATAAATTTAAAATGTTGTAATAACAAACCTCTGATGAATTAAACACTTCTGGTAGCAAAAAGTTCAGAAGTGCCCACAGTTCATGTAAGTTGTTTTGGAGAGGTGTGCCAGTTAACAATAATCGGTTAAATGACCCAAATTCACGTAAACACTCGGATAGTTTAGATTTTTCATTTTTAATTCGGTGCGCTTCGTCAATGATCAAATATTTCCATGAAATTTTCCTTAAATTAAGCCTTTCTTTAATGACCATCTCAAAGGAAGTAATGCAAACATTCCACTTTTGCGGAAGCAATGTGGTTTCCACGAATTCGGCCTATGCAGAACGAACAAACAGTTTTAGGAATGAAAGAATTACGTAAAATGTAGTTATTTGTAGTATTCATATCCATACTCGATGTGTTTTGTCCCCGATAAAACATACAGCTTGTAAAGAAGGACACCATTTGTTAAACTCGTTCATCCAATTTGCCAACGTAGACTTTGGAACAACAACGATGTGGGGACCACTGATTCCTCGATAATGTTTCATGTACCTTTAAGAAAGAATTTTGGTTACTTCAGATACTCTTGTCATTAATGGTCCGATAGGCTACATTCCACGTTTCACGTTTCATCAGGTTAAAATCAAACTACAGTATTTAGTAGCATGACAAATTATTATAATTATCTTAGAATATAAGATCTTTGAAGTAAGAAAAGAGGATGCCATAATGAAAAGTAATAAAAACATTGGGGGGAATCCATATTTTTTCTTAAGTCCGTAACTTTGGAAACTCTTAACTCCGGAACTTTAAAAAACATAAATATGGAGACCCCTTTTTCTTTGCAAATTCGTAACTGCATAAAACTGTACAATTGTGGCGTCAAGGCACCATGGTTGGCATGGTTGTTATCGTTTCAAGCTGCCTTGTGTGGCTTGTAAGATTTTACGAACCTACCGCTACGATTTCGATGCGCAACTTCGTAAGTGACTTCGTAACTTATTCTCCGATCTCTTTCCATAGCAACTTTTACGGATTTTACGAGATTGTCCGCAAAGTGCGCAAAGTTACGGAGTTTCCGGAGTTTCCACGGTTCCGGACTTAAAACTTAACAAAAAGGAGGACCCCCATTGATTGGTTAAAAACATAAGAATTAAAAATTTAGATTAATAGACGAGTTTCTAGATCCAGAAGACGCCTAGGTATTGGGAGGGGTACTAAGTCTTCTGCTTGCATGTGTTTAGCCCATTCCTGCAAAACAAGCATTATTCTAAACACATGCAATCGTCAGCAGAAAACTTAGTACCCCTCCCAATACCTAGGCGTCTTCTGAATCTCGTCTATTCGGCATTCATTCATAAGTGGAATTTTAACTCATAAATTAGAGATTTATAATAATGTGTGGTTTGCTTAGTTAATTAGTTGAACCGATTTAGATTTAGTAATAAATATTTAGTTTTGTTGCACATGATAACGATCATACCCCTAGTCAGAATTTTCACTAGAATAGATCCACAATTGATTATTATTCCTAATACATAATAATTGCACGTAAGTGACGTAAGATTTCCAAGATCCAGTGTTATAAAATTTTAACATTTAATACTTACCCAAGCAAAGATATAGCTTCCAAAGACTTCCCTAGACCCATTTCATCTAGATTTAGAGATTTTCAATTATAACTCCGTACACCAAACATAAAGGGTTGTAAACTTGAATGCTAATTTATATTTATTAGAGGCAAATTGTATTTGTACCAGCGAGTATTCCATTTATGCCATTTTCAAACAAAGATATCATCCAATTAAGGGCTCGAACTTGATAATCCCTCATTTCTCCGCCTTTAATATACGGGGGTGAAGTTTCAAAACTAAGAATAGTTTTGGAAGACACGTCAGTTGCTGCTAAGAGTTCGTTATCCTCTTCCTCTTCGGTTTTTCTGTGGCGATGGCTGTAATTATTTACGTTACATTAAAGATTTTATTAAAGTAAATAAAAAGTTAATAATAGAACACCATGCATCCTACAGATAGTTAATAGAAGGACAAGGCCGACAAGGGACAAGGACCTCAGCAACGAACAAGCATTTGCCAATGCAATCAAATCAATTTGACGATATTTCTCTTATTGACTTACTCTTCAGTTTGAGGATCGACACCGCTGTTATGAGCCTTATTTTTGGAATTTCGTCTCGGATCGACTGTGGAAGAGGATTCGCCATTGCTTGAGTTCATAAAATGAGCATATATTTCAGTCTGCTTCAATAGGTAGTCAAATTTCTTTTTGTTCGAAATAGCTGTAGTATCCTGTAAAATAGGCGTAATTAGTCTACTGTTTTATGCAAAGTATTGAATACCTCTGGAACTTACCATTTTGCGGGTCTAGTTATCCGATTCTGATATTAGATGTTCCCGTATTTTTCTTCGTTCAGCTGATATTGCATGTTGCCGACCCGACTCACCCGACCCGACTATGCCGAAATGCCGACGTTGTAGTTGTAGCTTTTGATTGCTTGCGTAACCAAATGAATAGCACGGCACGCAGGCGCACCTTTTTACTGAGCCATGCCACAAACAAGCCTTTCTTTAGAGTCCTTGACTGTGGAAACTCCACCAGAATTTGATGATACATGTGAAAATTGCCATAACATATTGCTATGCTTCTTATACTGATGACTTCATGGATTACAATATTTTATTTACTAAGATGCGATTTAAAGTTTTAATGTGAAATAATTTCGATAGCAAGAACATAGTTCATGTCTTTAGCGTTAAAGGCATCTGTCAACAAAAAATTTTCAAAGTACACCTTTTATTACGTTATTTATAAACCATTACTACAAAACAGTATTATAAAGCAATAAAGCGTAATCAATTAATAATCGTGTTTTAAATTGGTAAAACAGTAATGCCCATGACATGACATCTTTATTGAACAGGTAAAATCACTTATGTGATTCATAATTTAATCACGTCTCACAGTACGCAATTACATTTATAATATAAAGAAAGGAAAAGCATTGCTGTTTCAATTTGTAAAACAGCAATGCTTTGTGTATTGTCCCGTTATCCCATTGTCTTAATGACAATATTTCGATACACAAATTGTACCTTCACCTTGTACCACAACTCACAACACAAACCCAAAACAACTGAACACCAGTAATGAAAACCACACCGATGTGTCTTTTCAGATTTGCCAATATAATGGTACATTTTTTATACAAAGTGCATTTTCATTTCTCCTCTATCTATCCTGTCTAATGCATAATTGCCTAGTATCCCTTAGCTTAATCAGTAGGAATTCATGTAGTATAATCAGAAGTAACCAAAAACCGAATAATTAATTTTTAGAATTTTATAACAAACCCACTGATACCTATTTGAATTACAAATTATCTGCCTTTTCTACTCGAATCTAGTAAATCTAACTATTTTTGACATCTATTAGCTAATTTTCAATTTAAACAACTCTAATATGGAAGATAATATATAACAATTAACATTAACGCTTAACCTATTCTACATTGTTCCCCCAAGCACTCAAATAATCACTTCCTTGTTCCACTATTTTGCTGCAGATGGTTAACTAAAGCAGCAGCTTCAACACGGGATCTCCTGTGCAATGGTGGTCCTGGTACAACCGGTGCATGGGGATCCATATTGGAATCGTCCTTCAACCGGAAATAAATGCGATTTTGCAACGTGGAACTAGAAATTCAAAAATACACGAATTGATGATGATAATTATCTTATTTATTTAATTATTTACATAATATACAATACAATACAATTTTAATACAGTAAAATTTAAATTAAATAGTGCAAATTACAGAAAGTCGCACGCTGCATTATTGGGTTTGGTCGTTTTTAACAGCAGATATCCTGTTAAAGCGTATTCGGGAACGACCATGTTGTACTTCGCACCGTCAACAGGAACTCTGTATTCATAATCACATTATCGAATATCCCCTCATAAACTGTATTCAGTATTATATAATGGAAACTAGAAACTTTCTTACAAGGGTTTTTTCTTCAAATCCCCTCGACCCAGAACTTGACGTCTATGTACCCTGCACAGAAAATTAGTATTAAAATAACATCTTTGGAAAAAACGTGCTCTTGAATTATGGTAGTATCTTAATTTCAATAGCCAATAGCCATAGCATGTATGGTATCGGAGAAAACCGTTTGATACTTACGCTCTAAAACTATCTCCAATTGTGTTAAGCAGCTTCGGATGTTTAGACCTGACTAGCAAAATTTTATCTGCCATCACCTTATTCATTGACGCGGCAAACTTGAGGCAATACTCGTTTCTAGAAGAGATTTGTAAATAAGTTTTAGCTTTAGCTTCAATTGCAGCTGTACGAAAATACTGTAAGTCTAATTTACCTTTCCACGTATGGCAAACTGCGAATATCTTTGCCACCTAAAACTAGAGCATCTATGATATGCAACCCACTTTTGACAATTTGCTTGCCTTCGTATTGGCTGATCTCGTCAACTATATCACCATAAACAAGAGTGTTGGCAGCAATTTGCATATCGTCACTTACAAGTTTCCATGTTCCTTCCGCATAGCGATAAACGTTGTCTTTCCCTTTAGCTGAAAAGTAATAAAATTTCCATTCATTACTAAGTACTATTTTTATTAATATTTAATATTAATGCATGGAATGGTAATTACATAAATAAAATCCACGATCGCGTCCAACGTGGACATAATGCCATTCTCTTGGACAGTTAACTTGCTGCAAAGTTTCGTGAACCAGCTCAACTTCTCCAATACGCTCAGCATCGTTTAAATCGTCTAAAATTCGAGTAATTCAAACATTTTTAATACATTATTTAATTTAGGCAATAACTAGTACTACCATCATTATGTTTATGCAAATTATCTACTTCTGTGGCAATGACTTACATTCAGAATACGGCCTCAATAGCTTTCTTGCTGTAGCAGCAGCATCCAATTCATCATATTTCAGATTTTGTGGTAGTTCCTGAGGTAGACCCCAAACCTTCCAACATTTTGAAAGTATTCGCTCTTTGTGCGCACTGATTAAATGAGGAATATCATCGCTCGCAATGCTGTTTACTATTTCTTTAGTCTCTCTTAATTGAATTTCTCCTATTTCTTGATTCATATTATACACATAATCATAGAAATGCTCCGTATCTCTAATCACCTCACTTTGGACCAAAGTCATAATTTCCGCCTTGTCTTCATGCGAATACGCCGATGGTCTGGACATGTATTCCGTCTGAATACAGTTTTCTAAAAACGAGGTTACACATCTGGAGGCTTTTGAACTTCGATATCCTATGCAAACGACGTAGCGCTCAGCACTACCATATGTACACGATTCGGGACGGTAAATCGTTACTTCGTCGAATGTTCGATATAAGAGGTATACTATGCCAACTGTAAAGTTGGTAAACATGTCGTACAACTTTAAAATAAAGTTGCCCCCCTCACGGAGACATCTAAGACCAATGAAAGCTTCAGCGGCAGCCACATTTTTTAACAAGAGTTCTTTCCTGTCTTCGTCAATGGTCGAGCCTTTTATCCCCTGTAAGATTTCATTTTCCATTTCAATTGACCCTTTTCAATAATTATGTTTTATTTTGAACACGGCATGTTTAATTATATACTATGGCAACATTACCCCGCTTGCTAATACCACATGAGCACCCCTATCACTGGTTTTCCTGACATGAGCAGCGAATTTATTCACAAACTCGGGATTCATAATGTTTCCATCGCCCCGTTCATTGCTATGTCCTTCATAAATCAAAAATAATTATTAACACTACTGGTTTCTATTACAAACCATCTTATATACAAAATATACAATTATAAAACAAACCAAGCCACTGTTCCATGCTCTCTGGACAGTAATGACCCTCTCCTTTCAAACTGTAATTAGGAGCATCGTCCCGAGTCGATGAAAAGCTATATACTTTTGCTTCCCATTTTTTGCGAGTAAGAACATACTACAATTACAATTTAAAGCAAATTGAATTTGTAAGATTAAAAATATATGCGGTATTCATATGTAATTTACAACTTTACCTCTACTCCTCCCCCTGGGGCTCCTTCAATGTCAACAACATAGAGTACTTCGTTGGGTCCAAGAATCGGTTCACCAGTTTTCAGGTCCTTTGGAGCTGTAATACACTTGTTGAACACTGCATCGATGTTTGCAAAAATTACGGCCTCAGAATGATGGAAAAGTTTACCACCTCCATGGTTGCTCATTTTTGACTGAACTGTTCTAAAGTCGCTAGTACCTGCTTGTCTCACCTTGTACTGTGAATTGAATAAAAAGGCATTAGTCTCTATCCATTTCTACCAGATGAATTTTTGATGAAATAAATTAAGAACCTTAACGCTCATCAATTGCTCAAGAACTGAGCGGGAGCAATATGTGGTATCCACGTATGCATCCTCTTGCTGAGGTTCGATGTGTCTACCCAAAACCAACGAGTCGTATGTCATGATGTATCTCTCGGGTTCTGGCCTAATACTTTTAATCCTCCGTCGTTCGGCTTCCAATACTCTCTAAATAAATACAAACATTTCTTTTAAGAATATATTAATATATAAGATATGTGGAAATCGAGGTAGCATATTTCTTTTACATGGTTGACTTGAGTGTCCTCATGATTAGATATTAAGGATACGATGCTCATTTGGTCTGCCTCAATGTGGCTTGTTCGGCTATCGGTGGACAACAAATCATCATCGTTGGGTCTACGCCGCTTTCTATCGCTCATAGGAGGGGGAGGAGGCAATCTTCTTTGTCTGACCGAGGATCCCTAGTTTGTTTTTTAAGTTAGTGTAATTAATAGAATAATAATAGTTTAAAGTTAATTTATACATCCTTTTTCCTTTTTGACCTTTAACTTGAGATCGTGAATACACTTATAAAATCCCTGGTAATGCCGCTTATCTTATTGTTTGAAAGACTGAAAACCTGACTTACCGTACTCGACGCGGCTGAAGCGAAGCTTATTACACTGGTCCCCCCAGTAGAACGAGGCCCAGGGGGAAGACTGGTCCTCCGTGATGCAGAGGTGTCTAAATCTGACACAAAGTCATTACCTTCAGAACCGTTGATATTTTCTGATCCAGCATTAATTTCTAGCTCGATATCAACAACCTGACCTTCCTGTTTGGGATTTCGTACCCCAACGATTACTGGCTCATCCTCACTGTAGTTCCCATTTCCATTATTATTAGCCATGCTTGTAGTTCCTGAAGATAATAAAATAAAATTATGGGTTGGGCACTCGGGCAATGGACACAAGGAGACAAAAAATATTGATTTGAAAAGAACATACAAGGTGGACAGTAACGACTTAGCGACTTACATTAAGTTAACGGTGACAGTCAGTAGGAAAGTAGAGGATGATAGACTTTCGAGAAAGAATTAACTTGATGACGACTCTGACGACCCACCACGCCAGTGGTACCCGTTTATTATGAAGCCCTGCAGACAACTGATACTGGATTAGTAAAAAGTACGGTATGGTAAATGGTATGGTATACGAGCACGCTTTAGAAATTTAACATCCCGCCGATATGTTTGCCGCCGGAAGATTTTATTTGAAACGGATGAAGAAGTTGTGAATATACAGTCTGCGCAGAGCCAATATTTCATAAATGCCATCTTTGTTTACCAAAGAGGAATTTTTCATGCACTACTATGAAAATAATTAAATAATTACTAAAAATCGTAAAATCTCCATTTCCTATCGAAATGCGCCGCTGTAATTTATTTAATTATCATATGCATCTACATACAATCATTAATCATTGAATTGATATCTCTCTTGTAACCTTCAATGCATCAATATGAAAATTCTACGCATTGTCAAATTGATTTTTTTAATGCAAAAATTTCATCACGAAATGGTGCCGTAATGTGCGTATACCAATTTGTAAATACACAGTACACAATTCTGATAATTATAGTTTTATTTGTAATATTGTATTTCAAACAATGGATATCTAGTAGGAAATAGTAGGAACCGGTTTCTTGGATGTTATATATATGGTATTATTGAGAAAAGATATAAAATAAATATGAATTGCGAAAAACTGCTTTTCTTCATGTATTTTCTATATTAGTGGTAGAAACTTCCCCACCTAAATCGGATTCTGCAGTTGACAATCTGTTGGCATCAATTGCTGAATTTGTGTCTTCATCTTCCGTATTCGTTGTTAGAATAGACAAAAGACTGATTCGGTCCGATTTACCTTTGCTAGTTTTCGGTTTTCTGTATTGATCCGTAAATTTTACAAATCTTTCCCATAATTTGGATGGCTCATTAATTTGTGGAATCTACAAATTCGATAATAAAAATTATCAAACCATAAAAAATTATTTAGTTTTAAAATTGCCTGAAAAGAAATCTTACTTAATCGGAAAGGATTGCATGCAAGCAAATCAGGAATTACTGTATGTAGAAAGCATGTAAAATTTACTGCAAAGCAATACATTTTTGCTTCGTGTATATAGAAGTAAAAGAATTTAATCATTGCTTACCTCTGTAATAAAATAATTATAATTTTACCTCATAGTTTTGGCATAAGTAAATTCCAGAATACACACCAACCCCAAAAGAAATCTAGGTATCCAAAAATTGCATTAAAATGACAATATTGCAAATTATATAGGAGAAAAAAAATCATGTGCATGTGTAGTAGGAGCATAATTGTTTTGCGTATTAAATAATTTAAAGGCAAAGAGGACAAGATAAGGCAGCTTACAATAGCACCTACAAGGAGATGTGCAGCGATGAAGAAAATAAGAAAAGAATTGTAAATGTACGTAAATACAATCCACATGGCTTGCTAGAAGTGTCCACTTTTCGTACAACTTATTATATTAAGTATAAAGTTATGTGTAGTAGTAGCGTAATGGATATAATGTTGCCGAGTTTCGTCCTTCTGGAAAATGTTGAGGTAGGTAATTATTAATTATGGTTTATAATCCTTGGACCTTTATTATGTAATCAGTGTATTGCATCTGTACAGCTTAATTACATCGATATAAATGAGTTAGGCTGCCTGGAATTGAAAATGTCACTTGGTCCATAGCTTCTTGCATTTAATTCTTCGTTCACCTCATCTGTAGATACAAAAGAATTATTAATTACATGTAATATATGGTTGTCACAAGTTTGAATGATGCAATTCATGCATGATGCAAGTAAAAGAACTAAATATCAAATAAACTGTACGCTTTTCACATACACTTTTTCTGAGTGATTTGTTAAGACAGTAGAAGACATGATGAACTTTTAAGTTTATTTTATAGCCAACTCATTGAGTAAATCAGGAACACGAAGCTGAAGAAAACGTCTTCTCTGAGCTCGTCTGGAATAAAACAAAGATGTGTTCTAAATGCGTTCGTTTAGAATTGACGTAGTAAATCCTTAGGAAATATAGAAATGTATTTTTATTAAATATGTTTAAATACCTACCGAACCAGATTTTACACTCACTTTCTCTAGGGTTGTATTTCTATGTACATAAATCGGATTTTTCTAGCCTACATTATACAGAACCGCACGATGCGAACAGATTTTTGAATGTCTGCTGATGTCTCTTGCATAAACAAACTCATAGCTACCTACGCCCCATCGTAAAGTAATTCTAAAAATAATCTCCATTCTGAAGATCATCAAGTTATTTTTAGAAAGCAAATATTGGTGATGTGAGTATGTGAATAGTTGGTTGGAAATGCTTTCTGCGTTTACAATATAGACACACATGTACATTAGTAACAATGTACATAAACATATAGTTAGTACGTCTGATGTAATTATGTAAATGTGTAGTATAGCTAGCTACGTACAAATGCACGTCGTCTCACCATCCAACTCGTTGAGCCCTGGCTTGGCCTGGTCTGGCTGTTGTATTTAGTGTCTAATAAAACCTAGTTGCCCACATATACTTTTATAAACAAGAATTTGTCTCCCTACAAAAACAAGACAATGACATAATTTTGCATACAGATTACAACTTACAACTGCATCTCATTTACATTCATCCTCCGTAGTAGTTATAAACACGTACTATGTAAACCTTACACCATATTATGGTATTCAAACTAAATGCGAATACCTATGTAGTAATAATTTTGGTTTTTAACATTAACATACATTTGAGATAACGATTATTCCCTGGTTGTGTTAAGTGAAGCCTGAGCCACTGTGAGCTATAAATAATAAATCTTAAAATAATTACAAGTTGGATCAAATGTAGAAATACTTTCAATAGAATATAAATCAAGATGTTCAATGTTAAGAATTGAAATGAGTGGACGTGGACATTTTTATTACAGAGGACAACAGTAATGAATATTTAAGTCATATGATGAATATCTTTTTAATACCAAAAATTATTACGAACCATACTTGCGTTCACTCTACCTGGTCATACATTACATGCAGTTATAAAATTATGTAGAAACCGTTTTTATGCGGACATAGACAAAAAAGGGGAACACAATAACAAAGTAATAGGAACTCAACAGTCAGCACCAGCAGACAGAAATGTAACATGAAAGGAAGCGTGTCGTCGTAGAATGGTTGTCTTGTTTTGTTCTCTCCGTCATCGCATTCCATTTCCTAACCCTTTGTTGTGTTGTATTGTAGCAAAGTATGCTGCCATTTTGTCCCACGTCCAAGTTCCTTGTCTGATTACTTCAGATTTTCTTACTTCCAATTGTATGATATTTGCATACGATATAAAGATGTTAATAGTGTCAGTGTGCACAAAATCAAGGAATGCAATTTTGGAAATAACAGATTTGAGGCAATAATATCCATTTATTCTTACATTGTGTTTTTGCATATTCATATAAAACATTTGGAATACTTACTATTCTACAGTGTTGGCCAGAAGTCACGCATCATTGGGATATAACATTATGTGTGGCCAGAAATTACGCATCATAGGGAATTAACATTACGGGTGGCCAGAAGTCACGCATCATAGGGAAATAACATTGGTGTTTGGGAGGCGCTTCGGTTCCATTCAATATCCAACTCCAATGCATTTTTATTTGAGAAGGACAACACTTTTTTGTAAGTTCTTTTTATCAATATGAGTATCATTTGTGCGATGAAGCTTTCGAAGAAAAAAAGAATGGAAGTGATAATGTTGGCCGGACGTCCAGGCTTATCCACCAGAGCCGTGGCAGTAGGATTCGCTCGGAGACATCCTTTGATAAGGCCATCCACCAATCAACAGTTGTTCGATTGGCTAGCAAATCCAAGAAGACAGGTTCTACAGTTGATGCCCCTCGGTCTGGGGCTCTTACGACTGCCACAAACCCAGAGGTTGCAGTCACTGTTCTTGCAAAATTTGTTGCAAGTCCAAGAAGAACAATAAGAGAAGTAGCAAGGGATTTTAACATTTCAAGAACCAGTGTTCGTCCTATCCTGAAATTACATCATTTTAAACCATATAAAATGAAAATTCTCCAGGCTCTAAAACCAGAAGGTCCAGCAAGGAGAATCGCATTTTGTCTCTGGGCGCAGTCAATTCTGGACACTATCATCGTTAAATTCTTTACGGGGACGGTAAATGGTGAAACGTATCTTAATTTGCTAATGAACGAATTATTACCGGAACTGGACTTCAGAAAAAGGTAAAGGACTTAATTTAAGTCCTTTACCTTTTATGTCAATGTTATTTCCCTATGATGCGTGACTTCTGGCCACCCGTAATGTTAATTCCCTATGATGCGTAATTTCTGGCCACACGTAATGTTATATCCCAATGATGCGTGACTTCTGGCCAACACTGTACATTTTATGACTACTACAATGTGAATTGTATTTACAAACAACCAATATACACCAAATACAAGTAAAATGTTACACTCTGACATAATTCAGTTTATTACGAATCAAAATTTTAAAACTGCTCCATATTCTGTTGCTACACCTTGGAATCTTTCATACGGAATAATATTTAGTCTTTTGCTAATCTTCCCAAGCAACCACGCTATGTTAAAGACGTTTTTAGATCAGACGATTTGGTAGGATTCTCGTCGAATCAATTTGGTACGCAGCATACTGCCACAATACGTCTTTCATTGGGTGGAAAACTGACAAAGTTTTGCCAACCGACGCAAAGACGTTCTGCGTCAGTATGCGGTAAACCTAGAAAATAACAAATATGGTAACATCCTTTTTCCCGTCTTAAATACGTTTTTCGTATAACGCAAGCCGAGGTACAGTATGCGCGGATTTTGAATTGTTGAGCAAGCAATGATATTTTTTGGTTTTCCAAATCGTCGCATAGTGTAATATAGAAAACTGAATACTAATCTGAAATAGTCAAAAAGACCTAGTATCTCAATACTAAATATCGTGAAGTGACTACTTTTGCTGAAGAAAGATTAGTTAATCTAGGATTTCTCCATTTAATCATCAACATCGAAAGCAGGTTTGATTTATACTAGTTAAAGTAGAAGTAAATAATTAATAATTTACTTTTGCTTAAAACATATATTAATTTTGTTCTAAAGCGCACATTCCAATATTTTCTCACAATATAGATGATAAATTATTAGCATTTCAATTTGTTTGTAATAAATAATATGTCTCTCCGCTGTCATCTATATGTGCTGATAAAATATTGCGTTAACTTTCTTGTCCACCAAAAGACGTGTTTCATACGTAATTCAGCACTGGGCGTTTAGAATACGTCCTACAGACGAAATAAATGTATTTCCGTATTGACGACTTCAGACCCCTATAGGGACGACTTTCGGACCACCGTGCGTACGTTAAGGAAACGTGCAGTGGAGCGACATTCGTACGTGTTTAGACCACCTTATTTTAGGCTTTTCGACGAGATTCGTACTAAAGCATCCTACGTAGCTCACTATCTAGAAACGTCTTACAGTACTTATTTGGTTGTGTGGGTTATTTTGTCTGATTTCCAAATGCATTTTGCATAACACTTCAAAAATAGTGTAAGCAATGAAATGTTCCATATTTCTACATTTTACGCTTAGAAGTGCACAACTCCGGTATATACAATTTAGCAAACAGTGCGAAATAAGACTTTCGATGCCATCGTTATGAGGCGCGACAAATGAGGCAAAAATACCCGAATTTTGTGCAAAGTAGGCAAAATGTTCTGTGCAGTAATAAAAAATGACGCCATTGCATCCTGTTGCCTCTGTGGTGCTCTAGAGTTTATTGCAAACGTAACACATGATGGAGCATTATGTATTTCCTGAGGAAAGGGTAATGCATATTGCACTGCTGAACTGAAACTCGTGTATTTTTAGTTCATTGTATTTTTACAGCGTAACTCCTAGACAAATGTATCATAAATATGATAAAATATGCAATACGTAAATGTAGTTTTTTCATTTTATACATTCACATAAAACCCGAAAACCTGCATCCATACTTTACATGTAGATCTATTTAAATGCCAGCAGTTGGAATGCAGTAGGTAATTTGAACACTTAAAGTTTGAAGTATATTTGAGAGTTCTGTCATCTGACATGTCCTACAGTTTGGGGCATTATATTTTCATCAGAATATTGTTATACATGTTTTATCATAGTCAAGATTTGAGTTGCTAGTACTTTTGCTTTTTTTCAAATGATTTACGTCCAATATCACAAATCACAACAAATTAGAAGATAGAAGTTTCAGCGAATTACCAAAATATTGATAAAGTACGCATGTCTATGTGAATTAGAAATGCTCTTTTTGTACAACTGAAATAAACAGTAGATTGGAAAAAATACAGATGTTCTTTGATTCACTCATTGAGTTTGCATATAATAGGACTGTATTAGTAAACATATCCGTTTTCTATATGTACCCACCTATATACAGTATACATCTAGTTACACATTTCCGAATTTAAAAGACTTGCCGAAGACATGCTTTAATTGATTCTAATTGCTTTAAATGTACATTAATTGGTGTTTTTGCAACATTGACATTCTATTAACGCTTCCTGTGACCACACTAATTGAGTTCTTGAGTTGTGATGAAAGACAAGTTATAATTAGTTGCGCATTGACGATTTTTACTGGATTAATTAAGGAAAACGACATAGCTACATAACCACAATTTCCATTACGGAATGTCTTCTCAATTAAAGCAAAAAATTTACTACCTAAGTCATGTTTAATAGTAATGTTAAGTGACACCTTGACTTCCGTTTTTCTGTCACGTAACATATTGTGAGATGGCTGTGAAAACATTTAGGAGCATTTGTGCTACTTACAGTGTTTTATTGTGGGATAATGAGATTTTGTGATATCCGCGAATGTACTTATTAATAATTCTTATAGGTAGATAATTACACAATCTTATTTTTAACAGATGAAAATATCAACTAATTATGAAAAGCGAATGGAAACCGCAATTGTAAACTTCATGGTGGACGACTCAGGTAGACCTTCTTCACGGTTAAATACATTTGCAAAAATTAAGTGAACATTTAACTCTCTTAAGATGTTCACATAACTATATACATTTAATTCGTAACTGTACAAAGAACAGTTGAAATTGAAAGTAGGAGCACGTTTTGAAAAAATGCATGAGAATATAGCTCATCCTAATTCTCACCACTAAGTCACTTAGCCTTTGCTTAAGTTTCATTGGAAACATACACGACACAGGTATTCCAGAAGAGCAAATCGTTTATCCCTCTTCACACTACTGATTATAATGGAGGTAATTAATCATAATTTTTATTGTATTGTAGTGATCGAAGAAGGCACAAACCAAAAGTAAACGTCCACGCCCGTAATATAACTAAAAGTATTTACCTGAAATGCTTTTATTACAATCTTTTAAAAAAGCCATCAAACTAATGGCCATTATAAACACAAACTGGTATACAACACACAAGACTATATAGGAAACATTTGTTTACAGGTAATGCAAATGCATACACTAAATACAAATATAAGCTAAATACTTGTAAATGTAAGTATAATGTGGAAGGCCAGGGCTAAGGATTTAATTATTTCCACTTCAGTGACCCTCCTTATGACCATTAAGTCGTGTTTTGTTTTGTGCGAGTTACAATGCACTGGAATAATGAAAAAAATGCAAAAAGCATGAAAAAATCCTCATATATACTTAATAAAATTATTAGTCATGCCATAAATACATTATAGTAGCAGCACAAGATGCGCTTATTGTGTTTTAATCAAAATAAGAAAGTATTACATGGATAGGTATTCTGAACCGTAAATATTGAGTAAGAACTAATGGCTATTGTTAATTACTAGGTATACCCTAACATAATAGGGTCAATAATTCCTAAGTTAAAACTTAAAATATTTAATTATGAAGTCATTATTTTACGAGCTAATGATTGCATTTAATGATTTATCTGTGAAATAAGTTATGGCTATGACGCACAATAATGTGGCATAAAGTGTTTGGCATTGTCCCTTAAGTCTGTTTTGCTACACAGTCTTTAATTTTCATCTATATAGTAATTTAGAGTTGTAATCATATTAAATATTAACAACTGACAAACAAGTAATTGAAGCATCCTCTTTGTTTGCTCCATCAAGAACGTTCACACAAACATAATGTACATTTATACAACATAAGTACACTAATATCAAATAGGTACTTTAAATTGGATGTTAATTTTATTGTACAGTAGTTGAGCATACAACTATTGAGTTAGTTAAAAATGTATATTTACCTTGATAGATACAGTTGCACAGTTTGTGACGCGTCCTTCCCACTTGCATATGCCTTCGTATATTCTTTTTGGAGTTTTTCTGGTTAATTATCCATATAAAGGGTTAACGAGGTTTAATGTCCATCAGTTGCATCTTGAATACCATTTCATTTACACTCATTGTGACAATTTAATAGTTCTGTTCTTCATCAAACAAAGAAATCAAAATGACAAAGCTCTTTGTGAGTATATCTTTGTTTATTCCTTCATAATTTACAATTAAGCGATCTACATGTACTAATGCAATATAATAAATTCGATCATTTGTTTAATAGGTTTTCGGTGTTTTCGTGCTCCTGGCTTTTGTTGCCATTACTTATGCTGCCGAAGCTGAAGCCCTTACAGCTCCAAAGACTGAAGTTACTGATAGTAAAGTAGACAAGAAAAAAGTTGCAGGAAAATCTGAAGCTGCTGACGATCTCCAGACTGCCGCTGGTACATAAAATGATAAAAAATTTAAATTGTGCCTTCTTTGCATGGAAATTGTTTTTCATTAAGGATTTTCAAAAATTAATCCATACTTTTAGGTGGATGGGGATTCGGGTACCCACGTCACGGATGGGGTGGCTGGGCTCCAGCTTACAATGGCTGGGGATACGTTCGAACACCTTATCCCTTCTTGGTAAGTACTTAGATATACTCAGAATTTGAAATAAAAATTACCCATAAGAGGTTTTTGATTTTAATTATGATCCAAACATTTATAATATAATTACATTATTGCAAATTGCAGGCAGCAGGATGGGGTGTTCCCCCATTTGGCTTTGGTGGCCATGGATGGGCTGCTCCTCGTGGAGGCTGGGGATGGGCAGATGAAAGATTTTCTGTTTTGCACTAACACAATCGATTGAGATTGATGTGGTATCTGATTATTTAAATATATCTCACACTGTGTAAGGAAGTACCATTCAAAATCTGTACCTTACTACAAACGCAATCAGAAATAAATACCCAAATGTAATTTATTAAAAAAAGATTTCATGCTTCATTTTATATCTTAAATCAACGGTATGCTTCTATTTGATAGTATAGTCGTGGAGTAGTATACAGCATTTTCATAAATAAAGACCCATTGTCATTCACCTCATTATTTTCAATATTTCATATACTTCAATTCAAACAAAGAGGAATTTGTTATATTAATAAAAGTCTTATCACCATTTCATCTATCGTAATCTTAGACTAAATATTTAAGAGTGTTCTATAATTAATTTTTCAATAGCACGGTTAGTCAAAACCAAAACAATATTGTAATGGCAAAATAGTTCATTTTCCACGGTTTTGTTTCATTTTTGTTTAGGAAAGCAGAATAAATAAAATACTTCATCTACAGACAGGTTTTCAAAAGTATATATTTATTAGAAGTAGTCAATTCTATACTTTCCGCTGATGGATAAAAGTAAATTACCCATTTAGAGGTTCAGATACTAATTATACATGAAACCATGAAAGGCTAGCTAATTTGTTGATGGGTTGATACACAATTAGAAATAGCTTCTCAATAGAATTCACATTATTAGATCCGGTCTACTGAGGAATATTCTTAATAACTACCAGATGTACGCTTAAAGTATCATGTTCTTTTAATTGCCCAATTTTTGTGAATGAGTATTTTTTTACTTCCAGTATATTTAATGTAAATAATAAATAGTTTTTGCTGCATGAAATGTTATACTCATGTGGGAAGCAAGATATCTGGACTGATAACGAACTACATACGCAGTTGTTCACACATCATGAAGACTGAAATGCCAGAAATGCGTAAGAGAGATGTTAATGCTCTATATACTGATGTGTAGGCATGATGTTACTGAAATCATCCGAATTTATCTGCCTAACATATAAAAGCTGGAATTAACAGTATAATGAGTATTACAGAAATGACTTGCCAAAAGACATAGGTAATTTGACTAACCACTGGCAAATGAGAGTAACGTAAGTTTGGGTTGTTTTATATGGAAAATTCGTTTTAATAAAAGTTTTTGTCAATTGAGCACATTTAGCATTGCATGTGTCAGTTGAGAACTGCATATTTCATGATACTGGAGCAGTGGAAAAGATTTAGAATTAGAGCACAGTGACATGGAAGCAAATTCGAAGGGAATAAACCTTATTTTGGCGAGGACAGGAAATTAGGGAGCGTGGCCAGAGTTTTGTAAGCTAACCAAAGAGCGCAAAGGAAGGGAAAGCTGAATTAAACCACACAGAATAATTTGTGAAATATGTAGCAGTAAATTAGTCCCAGTGGGCCAAGTGGTGCAAGCTGTGCTTACTTTCCTGGCCCACTTCCAGCTCATTAAGAATGCAATATTAATTATTCATGAGTATTAGCTTTTCATTTGCTATCCTCTTCCCATCTTATCCCCATTGGTACAAAGTAGCAAACTACCTCCCTGCACAGGAAACCCAAACTCCCTTTCTGATAAGTAATAATATTCCATGATCCTCTATCTTCATTCCTGTTTGCCTTGTCTCATCTCATCTCACAAGCTAGTCCTACCTAGTAATAATAACAACGTAGATATTTTCAAAACTAATCTCTGTGAAAATAGGTCTTGACATTATTATTACTTTCAACACTAATATGCATTATCTAGTAACTCACAATTTATTAATAAGTACGTTTTCTTCACATCCTCATTTTCACCGAGATTTTCAATTCTTCACTGCAGTATTTATGCAGTAAAGGACTCATTTACATATTTTCGATTTTACAATTATTCATGCTAATTCTAATCCTTATGGTTTTCCCTAAGTCCTATCTAACTCGCTAATGTAAGTTCAGATTACTATGTTTACCTGCAGATTTAACCACATTTGCATTACAACTTCATTAGCGGCATCCCTAATTGTTACATTTTAATAACAATCTAGTTAATCATCATTAAACGTATCGATCTCATCCTTCAGTGTGCAAATATATTTATTTACTGGAGCACAATGGTTAAAAATCTGTTTTATAGTGTTTTTTGCAATAAGCGCATCCCACTAGTTAGTGAAACCTAAGTGTAAGACGAAAATGTGTATTCGGAGAGTGTTTGTTAGGGAAAGATTACATCCCGACTTAGAGACTAACAAGCTGTCAGGACATAAAACGAAAACTATAAAAACCGCAGAGACTAACAATGGAGCAGTAAATCAACTCTATTTCTTCCTTTTTCCTTTTTATAGGTTTTCTACTGTCAAAAGAGCGCACTTAAAATGGGATTGAATATACATGGGGATCTACAAGGAGGTATACTTACTTATTCTTATTAAGTTAAAAAATCAAAGTGGCAAGTACTTTATATGACTAGGAATGACATGACACGCGAAAAGAAATCAAGAGTGTAGTACGTAGGTTGTGCTTTCATTTGGTACAGTAGAGTAGAGATGAAATTCTACAGAGATTTTCATGTATGGATTTGCATTGAATTCCCACATACTACAGGCTACAGGGTCGGGAAAAAGGTTTGTTTTGGGGGGCGTACCCACTCCTGGGGGTTAGGAAAAATGTTGTGGGCACTATTTTGTAGAGAATTTTGTTGCAAATTCAATTATTTTAATTTTATTCAAATCGGGTGGAGTTTACTGGGTCTAAGGTCAATTTGAACTTCAAAAATTCGAATTTTTGAGTTAAAGGAATTTTGTAGGTCATAATAATTGTATTTCAAAAAAAATGTTGTGGTCTTCAAAAATTTCTAAAACTGAAATGGAGTAGTGTCTCATATATTTTCCATAACTCCTTGAAATAATTGCCACTCCACCTTGACAATCCTTTTTTCTGACCCTGTATATAGACAAATGCCTGATACGTAATACCTATATAGAATGATTCGACATTGAGAATTTAAATTCAGGGGAAGATGTGAGTGTGAAGGATGGAGGAATTCATGAGCCGATAAAAGCTTCTTTAGGGAAATGAAACCATAGGATAATATGGTTGCTCTGTGTGAATATTACTATTACCCAGAACAGTTTCTTTACTCTTATAGTAAAAAACATAATGCGCCAACCAAAAGCAAACCAAGCCACATACATACATACAAAACCAAACCAAACCACAATGTGTGCAATTTTCTTATGGCATTCCATGTAACCGCAATTTCCCCTTGCCTTTTCGTAAGTCCTTACTAGCATTTATATTTTAGTAAGGATACCTTTATGTAATACAGATATCGTATTTTATTCCGCCTAGTTATAAAGGTATGTACTTACATAGAAAATAAACCCATGTGTATGTATTCCAGGGGCTAACACATTTACATCTATAACTTACATAGCGTAAGTAAGTTCAGAAATATTACATAGCTAAGTGCCGACTTTATGTACATAATAAGAAAGGATCAGCATGAGATAGAGAGATTCAAAACCATCTCACCTTTTCATTTCATGCCTTCCCCATTCTGTCTCTCCATTTCCCTCTTCGCATATCTTTATCACATCTCCTGTGTTCAAGATATCCCAGATCAGGCCATCCCATGTCTATTTCTATCATTCAATCCCAATCCTTCAGATAATGTTCTTACTACTACTGCAATACAGAATACAAACCTAACTGTTTATTCAGTTGTACACTGTACTCCCTTATTTTGCTTACTATAACACTTTAATATTGATGTACGGTGTAAATACACAGATATTTGCATTTTACCATCTCTATTACACTAAGCTTAGCATGGACAGAGAATATGGACTTTGGACCGTGGACAGGATAAGGAGAAATGTTGTAATATCTGAAGGAAGTAAACCAGACTAGTGAAATAGACATTATTATTTAGACATCATATTTTAGAGAAGTTTATTAGCATTGGTAGTGCTTACTTACTTAATGTACGTTCGTGCACTTCAATCTGCAATGCTAATGTTAAGCTCATGTAAAGCAAGTAGTACCCTTAGGGGTTTTCCTCTTTGAATATTTTATTGACGCTAAGTATTTACGTATTATGCTGTCGAGTGATCATCTATTATGGAGTCTCCAGTAAGTAACTTTCAAATGGGCTTTTCTAAAGTAGGTTTAAACTCAGCCAGCGGCCAAACCTTATTACTCATTCATTCTTTGGTGTAATGCAAAAAGGTTATGGTTTACACAATGCACATTGTGGGAACTAATGTACCTAGGAATTTCTGGCTCTCACTGGGGACCTAGATCTTTGTACTTTTGAAATTTCTTTACGCTGCTCTTATGGATTCTGAAAAGTCATATTTGAGAATTCTCGTAAAAGCATTCATAAAGACTTTTTAGATGTAGCAGAAAACGAGAAAACCGACTTTTTAGAAAGATGTACTACGAATTTGTAGTTTTGTGAATATTTTTGTTATTTATAATTGCTTAATCGTGATTCTTTGTTAGAATATGAATAGGAATGTTTTTTTCAGGAAATCACTTTTCCTGGTGGTTGGAGAGGAATTGATAAAAAGAAAGATGAATAAGTATGCTGTGATAAGTCAAGCAAAGCATTAATCATACGTCATGTCACATCACGTCAAAATGGTCTTTTCTTTGAAACCCCCCGAGTACAGGATTTGGCCATGGTAGAGTGAAGAGTGTGGTAAACCGTTCTATATACACCTATATCATAGAAAACCACAGACAGCTTTGATTTTGTTGAGTCCGTCAGATTTTGGTTGTTTTCCAGCATGGGATGTGATGGATGCATATTCCGCTTTGGGTTTTCTGCTCGTCCATTCTGTAAGTAAGCCAAGCTAAACAAAACCGCAAAATATACATAGAGGACAGGATGATATTTACTTAGAAAGCGTAAGGGAACTTGGAACTGAAAGTGAAGACGGGGAAGAGGATCCGATTCAGCTTTCAGAACATTAAATCGATGCAGGATGTGAAATCTTTCGATGTGTGTTAAATCGTACATTAGAATCCAGTGAAGTGTACTCAGACCATTCTATTCTGATTCTCTGCTCTCTCCCACTCCCACTGTATGAAACCAGAGTGGAAATAATTTGTTTTGGCAGCAGTTCCTTTTGCTGACAAAATTCATAGAATTATTGCTCTGTTCTGTGTAAGAGTCGAAGAGGAGGAATCAAGTCGCTCGGCAACTTCTTTAAATCCTCTTTCAGTAGGTGGACATGCCCACCCAACACATCTTAGCAAACCATTCACAAAACTACACACCAAGTGAGTCGACCAGACACAAACCAAGACCAAACTGCAATAAGTGTCTCTCTCCACTACAGTACTTGTACTTTGTACCGTGAGAGACTATTGTAGACACTAGACACGGTGGACTAAACAGAAAAGATCCACCAAAGTGATAGCAAGATGAGAAAATCTAAACGGAAAGCATCCTTTCTCCATATATCCTTCTTGAAAGACATTGGAAAGATTCCAAACAGTCTTCTCCAAGAAAAGTAGCTTTCACTCTCACACGACCATTAGCCCCATAGGGATTTACAAAGTACATTCCAAAATTCATACGTACCTACCTCAATCACAATTTTACCCTTTTATTTTGTCAGAGGTTTTTATAGTAGGAGTATTCAAGTAAAAATCTATCATTTTAATTTCTCATTTCTAGTTTACATTGCAATCTGATATAACTTTTACTTTATTCTTGCATATTTTTATAGGTAGTTATTTAAATCATTGATTTATCGATTTTAAAAACATCAGTTTACTTTTTTTCTATACTAGTTTTTTAAGCAAAATGAGTTTATGCAGGTTATTGTTGCGTAAAAGAGATTTCTCAGATGAATTTTCATTTGAGGGTGTGAGTTTTGATAAAACTGTTCACAAATACAAATATACGGAAGTTGAACTTTCTCTCTAGAGATTTCCTATCGGCTTTCTCTGCCTTTTAGTTTAGAGTCTGTGTACTTTCCCTCTCATTCTCACTTTTCTCTCTGCATACAATTTTTTATGTTCTCGTCTGCTTTTAGCAGATAGAATCTGGGTTCTTTGCTTTATATTAACTACATATTACATTGCATTGTGTTTTGGTTTGGTGTGGTGGTCTGTGGCATCGACTATAGTAGAGGAACCAAAGAGAGTGAAGTTACTTGTGCTAAATCGATAATCAATAGATAAAAAGCTCTGGGTTTCACTTTGTCTGTTAATATCATTTGATCAGAAATTCGCCCAGATAGGTACGTACCCCTAATAATGATATAGGTACGTTATAAACCATTCTGGAACTTTTGTCTAACTAACAGTAAGGTTAACGCTAGTAAAGCCCTTGAGTAAGCCCATATATTAATGCATGGGCTATTGTAGTATGCTGAGGTACCCTAACTAATAAGTTGCTAACGAGATTCCTTGACAGTTTTAATAATGACAAGGGCGAAACTCTTTCCTCTGGCCTAGTCTCTTGGCTGGGCAATAAACTTGATGTTAATCGCTTTTAGTCTTATAAATCTGTGCGGATTATTTATTATGTATAAAGAATAGAACATGTCTGTCTAATGAAAAGAACTTCCAATAAGCCAAACCAAACCAAACCAACCCAGCAAGAGTTTGAATTTGCTAAAGGCAGTACAAAACTAGGCTATAAAATAAAAGGAAACTCGGGGACAAGAAATTTCTGTGGCATGCAAAGTAGGTATGGCTAAAAGACTTTCACAGAAAGAAGCCGGTGAAAATGAAAGAGTCAATTAGAGACTTCCTTTAGAATTCCCTCAAGATCTTTCTCTTTTAAGTACGCTCAAGGAAAGAGTTCTGCTTTTTACATTATAATGTAAAATAACAATCAAATAAGGAAAGAAAATCCTTTCCATTAGAATCTCAGAGGCATTCCTTGTTCACGTACTGGCGACAATGCTCTACACTTTTAAAATCTCAAGGAAAATGTCTACAGCTAAATGAAGAGTTCTTCCCACGACATTAAATTACTTTTAGCAAATTAATTCCCTAAAAATTTAGGATTTTCACTAAAATGAAATATCACCAGTTTGAGTTCAATTTTAGTAGGGCAAGGATAAGCTTAGTTTATTACGGTAAGTAAATACACATTAGCAAATCGACATAACAATGGAACACAACAACATTGTATGAAGCCATTAATCATGAATGTGTGCTCAGCAGGCCCATCTGTCCATCTTCCCAACCGGATTTAACTTGCTAACCTCTATTCATGTTTCTCTCTATTTGGTCTATTGTTTTCTTGTTCTAATCCCATTGTTTGGTACCCTGGCTTATTTCAATATGATATGGAACGTATTTACCTAAAAGCGGAGCTCAAAATAACATCCTTAAATCCTAACCTTGTTTATATTAGTTAGGGTGAATGAATATTGATGAACAAAGGATTATTCAGTTCATACCACAATCAGAGCACAACAACTAATAAATATGGAATATATACAGTGATGCGCCTAATTCACGCACCATACGGAAATGACATTAGATACTATATTGAAAATTCCTCTCAAAATTTGAGTCATTTTCAAACATTTTCCTTTGGTGCATTACTTAGGTCCCAAACCCTGTTATTTCCCTATGGTGCATGACTTAGGCGCATCACTGTACAATGGTAAACCACAAAGGTATCCTGTATCTTGTATGGGTATATTTATATCCATTAGTGTTAGGAATATTTTCACAGGAACTGTTAGGAACAGTTGAATTTCAAAATATCGTGAAATCACAGAACATAATGAAACTCGTATACAAACATGTAGCGTGCACTGCAATAAATAAATCTCTTTTCTCCAGGACAGTCTAAATCTGATTTGATTAGTGATTGATGAGACCAAGCAGGATGAAAATACTTCGACCCATAAACCGTAAAGATCGTTTTGTTTTTATCCATGCAGTTCTAGATTTGCCTGCAGTTGCAGTCCACACGTCCACACTGTGTTTTTGTACTTTTACTCATACTCTTCACTTAAAGATGTGGTACTAGCTAGTAATGGCATAATGGCAACTTCCCTTAGTGCATCCTTGAATTAGGATTTCCGGTTAGCTCTACTACCCCGAATTTCCATTACGCTCCACATTCAATTCTGTCCACCCACAGAGTATTTAGTTTTATAGTTTAAACAAATGGTCTTTCCGGAGTTGTGTTGTACTGCCGCTATTGTTTTCAAGAATCTATTGTCTTGGTGGTGCTGCCGAGGAAAGTAAGCCGCTTAGGATTAGCGATCCCTTTTTGAGCTAGTGAAGGGTTGACGCAGGTAATAATCCCAAACCTCAAGTCTAACAGGGAGAACTAAAAGACTGCGTACCCACAAAGCAGTGCACATCGTACAACACATTAAATTGTACACTTAAAGTTACAATTTCAAAAAATGTAGGAATGTTTTCTATATTATACCTAGTACTATTTGTATGCATGAAAACATTATGTACAACTATAGCGTGTAAATAAACTAAACTAACATGTTTGGTGTTATTTACATGTTATGCACACATTCATATTTCTTAGTTATTAGTTATATAAGTTTAATTGTGATGTAATGTACATAAATTCAAGTGAAAATGCAAAGTGCAAATCATGTAAATCAAAATAGCCGTACGAATGACAACTGTAAGCGTAAAGTTGAATTTCTAGTACAAAACTTTCACCTTTCTCGTACTGCATATTTTGTCGAATATTGTTGGCATTTTAAATGGCTTGCTCCAATTTTTATCTCACAATTGGATGAATAGGGGGTAACTTGCTTGTTTTTAATAATAATATACCTATGTCGAAGTAAAAAACAAGTAAGATGCGAAACATTAAATATTGGAAGCGTAAGTGTCATTGGAGAGTTCGCGCAACTAGAAAATGAAGTGTTAGTCAACATAGGATGAGAGTCAACACAATTACGACAATCATGAAATCGAGATTTTAATTTTGGTGTTTCAATATACACTTAGGTATTATTGTATCACAGCAGATGCATCAGAATTGATTGAAAATTTATATTGGTGCGAATCACAAAATGATATATTTCATTCTTACGATATATCTCAATACTAAAACCTACTTAAAAGCATTGGGGATTGTGTTGAAATAGATTTTTGGTAAAGTAAATATAAATTCTTAATTTAAATATTACATAATCAACAATATAAACATGTAAATTATTTCCTCAAAGATCCTAGGCACAGAAAATAATCTAGAGTTACTTTGCAAATGTGAGATAATAATTAGGACTGGTACTTTCCAAGCAATTACTAGACCTCTATTTTATCAATTGTATACACTAAGGTACTACAATGCAAATAATAAGTGAGATTTCAAATTTTATGTCAATTATAAATACTAAATACTAATTTGCATTATATTACAATTAAACTTATATAACTAATATTAATAAATATGAATGTGTGCATAACATGTAAATAACACCAAACATATGTTAGTTTAGTTTATTTACACGCTATAGTTGTACACAATGTTTTCATGCATACAAATAGTACTAGATATAATATAGAAAACATTCCTACATTTTTTGAAATTGTAACTTTAAGTGTACAATTTATTGTGCTGTACAATGTGCACTGCTTTGTGGGTACGCAGTCTTTTAGCTCTCCCTGTGTGACTTGAGATTTGGGATTATTACCTGCTTCAGCCCTTCACTAGCTCAAAAAGGGATCGCTAATCCTAATCGGCTTATTTTCCTCGGCAGCACCACCAAGACAATAGATTCTTGAAAACAATAGCGGCACAACTGAACACGTCCGGTCTTTCCATAGTTCATTCAAAGATTTACAAAAAATTTATCTCCCTGAAAGCTCCGAATGTCCAATAAAATTTTATCGCTAACAACTTAAACAAGAGTACACGACAAGTCACTTTGTCTAAAAACCCCTCTTACTGTTAAGTGCGCAATACGTACAGAGAGAAGACTTTCCATTAAGAGACATATAACTAAATATGAATGTCACTATTTCTATTGTTATGCACTGTATAGTATGCTCTAATTTTTTATCAATTCTATTCATGAAGTAATAAAAATCTTGTCTAAAATTAAATCTGAATAAAGGATGGTGCTTTCGCTCCTAAATCTTTTTCTTGAGTTGCAGCTGCAGTTGTTTCAAATTGTTTTAGTAGTCCGCCCTGTTCTATAACATTAAGTATAACAGTCAGTATTGCTTACTCCCATTATGGTTTTCAAACTAAATAACTTTTGCATTCAAGTTTATTAATATTACCACATTCCGAATGCCAACCAAAAGAAACCAAGTATCTAACAGACAAATTTTAAAAGTTATGCTTCATACTTTCCATATTCTAAAGCAAAATTATAGTGTTAGGTTGTTGAGAATGAGAATTATAAATAATATCTGATTTAGTTAGCAGCTGTATTATTCCTCCTGTACGCTTATAACGTAGAATTAAAGTGCAAAAAACGTGACTATAAATTTTTACTTAGTATGAGAACATGCATTTCCTTTTTCTTCTTATGAGAAAGTTGCTTAGGATTTACATATTTTCAAAAGCGAGACCTTTCTGTAACTTAATAGCGCGGTTGTGTTTTGCCTGCTTGACTGACAATGAAGTACGGAAGATTTTTTCGTTTAAAAAAGTTATTAAAGATGGAGATATATTTAGATTTTACAGCAATTTCGAAAGTAATAATAGTAAAATTGAATTATATTTATATTTGGACTCAACAGATAAATAAATAGGATGTCAATTATTATTTATATGGCATAATTACAAATCGAAACATAATTAGTGGGTACACAGATGATAGATCGGTCTGAATTTCACTTTTGGTCTGGCTCTTGTAGAAATTCACGAAATTAAATTCTTGTTAAGCTATAATAAGTTCAAGTAACATGGAGGCTTATTGCACAGGCATTGTTATAAGACAACTTGCAATGCAGAAAATAACCAAATACATCCCGAGGATTTTTGGAGGAATGCAATATCTCAACTCAAGTAGTATTATAATTGTATAAGGACATATTTTTAGTATATGAAGTATGTTATTTAGTATACTGTACATACAATAATACGTTACATGTTACAATAGCTTAAATACCAGAGTGAGTGTATTTTTTGAAAATAATGCTAGCTTTTACTACATTTTAATGGAAGGACAATGTATGCCAGTTGCCAAAGCATGACTACAGAAGACAAATACTCTAGATTTCTTTTCTGCTTTAGATAAATGCAAAGATATTGCACAAAGTACCTACGTACGAACTATGTTGTGTGCAATGCAGACAACAAGGCTTTTCAGACGGCATACCGTATCTACTGCAGTGAACAGCATTACGGTAGAACTTATGTCGGTGTAAATATCATTGCAAGCTCTAGGGCTTTGGAAACTGAAAACAAAACGATAGAATCTAAAGGACAGTACTTAGATCGGATTTCTCTTAAGCGCTTCAGTTTACAGCGTACTCTATTGCAGTATTAGTTTTATTAGTAAGCAAGCTTAGGATTGGATTCTTTTAAATTAAAAGTGTACTAAATGTAAAATGATCATTTAATAACTATAACGGAAGTTATAACATTTTATCTACGCGTAATAAGTTAGGTCAAAAAGTTATCATCCAATAATACCATAAAACATGCAATATATCTACTTTATAGAGTAACAAATTAATATTTCCAGTTTTTGATTGATATTTACGGAATTAAAATTGTATATTTGCTCTATGGAGTAGTGCAATTACGTGTGGGAACATGTAAGCGCATTGTTTTGTCAAAACAGCAATAAAAAATAAAACGTACTAAAACATGCTTTGTCACACTCTGTTTGCGAAACATTAGGAAATAAAAATGATTGTGAATAGCTTGCTAAAGAGTGATGCCAAACTGAAATGTAACAATTATCTAAAGTGTAAGTGCACCTAACAAGTGTAACGAACTACGTTCGCGTGAGCTGCCAATGAGCAGCCAACCTTTACGGCACAAGTCCGGAATTTATTGGAGTAACCTACCATAATGAATGTGCTGTGCGCGATGTGGTGTAGTTAGAGGTTTAAGAAAAATTATGATCTTCAAAGATCATATTTATGTATGTATGCAAGTAAGCTTGAATGATTATACATAATTAAATATTTAACAGGCCGAAATTCTGTAGGTTAATAATAGAGTAATGATGACTTTTGCTTTTGACTTTACAAGCTTTCTTTCGCACAGCGTTATCAGTTAAGAAAGTTAAATAACTTAATTGTGTATTATACCATTATTGTACATAATACGTTAGTTGCTTTAAGATTGACTTTAATATTTATGATATTTATGAATAAAATGACATTTTCTGTGGAAGTGGAAGAATGTGCTTTGAAATGCAAAAGAATGAAAACAAAGAAGTGTTTTGCGACTATCATTCAGCATTTATTTATGTTTGTAGTAAAGATTTTCATTAATGACTCTTGCACACTGACTTTGAAGAACTGACTATGAATACAGTTAATATTTTATATCAATACATACAGCTATTGAATTAAATACACTAGCCAATTATACAAAATATCACAATTTCCAACAAGTATAAAGATATTACTTATTATATAAAAACAATTTGATTCCGAATTTGGCAAAGGAAGCCTTAGACCAGACTCAGTTTCCAATTGGTTGGAATACCATTGCGGAATAGGTAAATGAAAATTATAGAATACTTTAAGGGGTTGTTATCTTTGTTGTCATCTTTGGTACAGCAAAATATAGTGTCGTTAGGATACTTCTTAACGGCCATATCCACCCCATCCCCATCCACCCCAACCCCATCCGTGTCCGTGTCCGCCTCCGTGACCACCGCCTAAAACAACCATATTTTATTAGTTCCCTGGAAATTTCAAATTCTTCTGATATCACAAAAATTTCAGGTATGTAAATAGTGTAATGAAAGTGAAATATTACCGTATCCTCCGTGTCCCCATCCCCATCCTGTGTTTAAAAAGGAAAAAATAATTAATTGATGTCAATGATATATCGGAATTTCTCCAGTTTTCAAATTCTATACAAAATACAAAAGATACTAATACTGAAGCACTACATACCTTGTTGTCTGTGTTGGTAGGAAATACCACCCCATCCTGGGATTGAACAAAAGATAGAAAGGCAACTATAATACTGTTATACGCAACTATGATACTGTAATCGACAACTATAGTACTATAATACACAATTAAATACTGTAATACACAAAAATACGGTAATATACATTTAAAATACTGAAATAAGCGATTACAACGATTATATAAGCAATTAGAATTTTAGAATACTTGGAATAAAAACATAGTACTGTAAGCAGTCAAATATAAAGATTTCCGACTTAATTTATAGGGACTTACCCCAACCACCCCATCCGTGGTGATGTCCAGCAGCAG